>OX387925.1:13372189-14572189 GCA_947578465.1 Thera obeliscata
CAGGTCGTGGGTTCAAATCCACTCGTACTAATGAGTTTTTCTGTCGAAAAATGTATGTGCACTATGCCAGTACTCTCAAAACGGTGAAGGAAAACATCGTGAGGAAACCGGCGTGTTGTAGAACCTAAAAAAGTTCGAGCAACACGTGTCAAGGGTCAAGCAAAAAGGGCCCATCAGCGGCCTACTTGCGGAAAAACCTGCCCGCACATCAAGTGCGCATGATAAACTTGCCGAACTTACTTCAGTCAGTCAAAGTAAATTGTTCTTTATTACCTACATCACAAAGATCATTTTGAAGTACTTTGCTGTGAGCCAACGTCAAGAAAACGTGGTGGAGGGGCGTGCATATTTAGACTGGTTTATCTATGCTCACTGTTAAGTTTATCCTCCGTATAAGTCATAGCTCGCATTGAGCCGAAGCTGCCGAGGTGGGCGGAGGTCTCCGAGTCAGAGCGAGCGCGCACGAGGCACGCATGCTCTTCTGACATCTTGGCTGTTCACGCACTTCCCTTTATTGAGAAACATCTGTAGAAATAACACACATTAACCTGTGTTAAGATTAAGAATTATTATTTATTTTACATTTTGTATTGCTACTATTCTTTTTTTTTTTTTTGATCTTAATTATAAATGTTTTTATTTTCAGTTTCCAAATTAATTAATATATTTTCATGACATTACCTTGTAAAAAAACGAACGAACGAAGCGTAGGGCGCCCACCCATCAGATGGACCGACGACATTGTTAAGATCGCGGGAAGTCGATGGATGGATAGGGGCTCAGAATCGTTCTTCCTGGAAATGTGTAGGGGAGGCCTATGTCCAGCAGTGGACTTCTTCAGGCTGATAATAATGATGATGATGACCTTGTAAATTTCAATATTGCATGCTTATACATAAGCAGAATACATTGGACATCTACTCTACATCTATTAAAATTGAACATCTTTTCGACATGTATTTCAAGCAATAAATTACTATTTTAATTCTTATTCAACATAGGGGTGTAACCTCCCACAATAGCATTGTGCGTTGCATATTAAGCATTGTCATTAGATACTGCGACATTATTATTATTTATTTATAGACAAGCAGCTTTCGGTGATGTGTCTTCATTAGAGTGTGGAAATATAATAATTATACTATATTGTAAAAAAATTTTGGTCACTTTTTTAATTAGTAGCCAGTTGGCAAGTTTTTTTATGAAGCTTTTATATTTCAGTTAGAAAAAACACTAAATGTAGTAGGTTCTAAATTTTATTGAAATCAAGACAGTGCTTCCTTGCACTTGCTAAGCCCAAAACAACTGGGGCAAACTTACATTTTAGATTCCTACTATGTTTTAGTTTAAAAAAAGACTGAGCCTATTAATACAGGTACTGTACGAACAATTTATCTTATACCTTTAAACGAGAAAATCTTGTATATATATATATATATATATATTTAGGATCTCGGAAACTGCGCTAACGATTTTCATGAAATAAAGTATTCAGAGGGTTTCGGGAGCGATAAATCGATCTAGCTAGGTTTCATTTTCAGAAAAGACTCGGGTTAAAAGTTATTTAATAATAAAAAAAATTAGCGCCATCTCTTGCCGAGTAGTCGAAATTACGAATTAGTGTCACGGAGAACGCCATCTATTGAACTTCTACGTAAACACTCGACACAAAAGTTCCGGAGATTTTCATGAAAATTAGTAGGTATACAATTGGGATAATTTTTTAGAAAAACTTTTTTTATTGTTTTAATAATCAACTTTATCTATTAATCAACTAATACATAAGCTTATTAGCTATTCTAGCAGATGGAGCTGTTAGTAAAATCGAAAAATAGTTTTAAAATACCGAGCAAAGCTCGGGCATATCAGCTTGTTATAGCTTTAAACGAGAAAATCTTGTATATATATATATATATATATTTAGGATCTCGGAAACTGCACCAAAGATTTTCACGAAATTTAGTATACAGGGGTTCTCAGGGGCGATAAATTGATCTAGCTAGGATTCATTTTAAGAAAATGATTATTTCTTTCCGAGTTCAATAATTAAACATAAACTAAATATGTGACTGTTCCTGCCATCTATTGACGATTGTGAGCAACTAACTGCAAGCATGTCCAGCAGATGGAGTTGTTCAGTAAGAATAAACCAGTAAAAATGATAATATGACTAAGAGTCATATTATCATTTTTACTGGTTGATTTCTTAAAAATACAAATTAACGAAAACAATTCCGAGCGAAGCTCGCTTACAACTGCTAGTAATTATTAATACGGGTACTGCGGGGGGAGGGGGGGGGGGGGGCACCATTCTTGAAATTAAGTAGGTATAAAAAAAAAGAAACCTAACAACCTACTGTTACTTTTGTGACTTAAGTCGGGGTGCCCCGAGTTTGAATAATATCCGTATGAATATACTCATTATAAAATTGAATAAATGTACGAATAAAATATAATTGATTCATCCAGCACCCGTACAAATAGTCTCTTTTTTTAGATTCCTACTATGTTTTAGTATAAATAAAAATAGACACTTAAGTGTGGTTTCACATTTTGATAGTGTATTGTCTGGTATATCCACAATCTAAGGTTAAAGTTTACAGATTAGAAACTACTGACAAGATAAAATAGCTTGAATACGGCTTGAATAGTTCAACACTTTGCCCATCCTCCACAGAGTCACAAAGGCCTTTGACCCTATCTTAGCAAAACAACAAGAAGTTTCATCAACAAGGAGGTAAAAAACTAATGCAATTTAAAATCCTCACTCAACAAGTGTAAATCTACCTGTTAGGCTCAGAGCTAATGAGAAAAGGAAATGAACAATTTAAAATTCACGGTGACCACTGTGTAGGTAGGTAATAGAGGATAATAATTAGTTTTGATAGTAATTATAATAAATCAATGAATCAGAGTTCTTTGAACTTGTAAATTAAACGTTACACATTTAATTGCAACGAAAAATCATCTACACAGTACAAATAAAAAGAAATACTCACATTTTCACGAATAATAAACAGTCTGATAAAATTTCAGAGCATCATAACATTTTGTTTTTCTTGTTTGTTTCAAAGTCATTCAAAAATAAATAACAAAGACGAAACCAGGACATCGATTAGCAATACGTGAACAATGCAAAGAAAATCGTAGCAAAGTAGCGATGGGCGATTACTACTATATTTTATCGAATAAGTCGATTGTTCGGTTCAGTCGATAAAAGTCGATAACAATTGAAACTAGTCGATTGTTATCGACTGACGGCGCGTGCGGCGTGCGGCGCGCGGCGACAATGACTGGCACCAACTTTAACTACTATTTGCCGCGCGGTCACGCCACGCAACCACGCAACGCACCTAACTACTATTTTTGCCGCGCGGTCACGCATTCACGCAACGCACCTAACTACTATTTTCGTGCGTACTACTGAATCAGTAGTTACAAAAGATGGTGCGTCGGGCGTGCGCTGCGCTACAAATCTATAGATTGAGTCCGTGCGCCGCTACTTAATGCAGTTATTATGCGATTTAAGTTATTACATTAATTAATTTGTTTTAAAGTATAACAAATTACGAATAGAAGGGTAGGTAAAGAGTTTCTAACTAAGGAAAACACAGACTAGAATAAAAATTAAGTAAAAAAGGTACTTATAGATACTTATTTGAAATATATTTTCTTACAGAAAATCAACTTATAGCTAGAAATCTACCTTCTAACATAAATTTGGTAACTACACTTTTTACGTGACAAGGTCAATTTTACATTTCTATAAATTGTATATTCATAATATTAAAATATACTACCTACGTGTTAACATTAAATGCAACCGAAGTATTATTAATGCAACCGAAGTATTATTACTTAGAAACAATCGACGCAACACCGTCCCGCCCCCGCATGCACCGCCCCGCGTGGCCTTCCGCAGCGCAGTTCACCGCACCGCACGCATACTTACATGTATAGTAGTTAGTAGTTTGTCGATTGTTATTCGAATAATCATGGGGAGGAACTACTAAATCGACAATCGAATGCGCAGTAGCGCAATTTTCGATTCATTCGATTGTTTTTTTTGAAGCAATCGCCCATCGCTATAGCAAAGCCAAGCAGCTACTTCAATCAACAAATTCTGTACCTATTCTCTGAATAGCCGCACCAATTTAAAATGCTAGTTGGCAAATTACTGATCAATCTATTGTTGTCTCACATCCCTAAGCAAAACAAACAAGGGCAAAAGATAAACCTGCAAGTTGCAACTGTCTTTTTAATTTGATAGAACTTTAATCTACATAGTTCCCACAAAAATGATTTTGACAAACAAAATCAAATGTCAAACTCCATCAATAATAGTGGTGTAAGGAATCAATAAACAAATCGATGGTAGATTGTTCAAATCGATTATCGATAATCTTCGAACCAGTATAATTATTTCAGAAATTTCCAGTCATTATTGTCAGTAAATCTACAAAAACATTTTATACTTCAAATTATCTCGTATAACAATAAATAATATAGACAGTATTTTCTTCAAAGCTAAAAATCCGCACAATATCATTAATATTGTTAAATACATAACTCAGCAAGCATTTTTAAGCATCCAGGGCACATCTTCATGTGGAACTGGTACCAAAATTCACCTAGGTCTATGACTTTTCATTTTAACTTCAGTATATGATTAAGACTTTTGACTTTGTGCCTGAAGATCAATAACATGAGTCCATACTTTTTCACCTTTTCTCTCAGCCTGTATTAATATATACATAAGTAAAGTAATACACCGTAGAACTATCAACCTACATACCTACTAGTCTGAACTATTTCAAGGTTGTTATAGCCGCATCCAAGGTTAGGCATGGGAAAGAAACACCGGTTCGCTTTCTATTTGATTAGATAGATCAGAAAATAACTACATTAGTATGTGAATTCTTTTAGCACTGAGTACCTACGTAAGATGAACATTATAATAAGCTAACAAGGAACACCAGCAATGCAAAGCCACAAGTACGGATATACACACTTCAGGGGACCTAATCGAAACCAAAAGGCAGTTGTGGAATATGTCGCATGTTCCAATCTATTTGTAGGTATAAAAATAATTGCTGTAAAAACGTACACTGAAACTTCAGAAAGCAAGAGTTATGAAGGTGTGGTAGTACGTAGGTATGTACGTACTGTGATAGTCATGCAAGCAAGCCTAAGAAATACAAAGGTCAATGAGTACTCTTTCCTGGAAAAATCGAAGCAAAAACTATTGGTAAATGATATTTATGATATATAACTCACAATTTTAAAGCATTAAGCATTTGTACACTTTGTTTTTTCCTTACAGTTAAGCGGTGCCGCGCTGCAATCTAATCAAGGATGTAGTATAAAAATTTATGTTGTGATTAAAATTAATAATTTAAACGCTCGTGTTCTGTGCTAATTTGCAATTAATAATTTCAATTAAAACCTGCTGCACTGTAAAACCACATTCATTTTAGCACAGTCAAAAAGCGACCACATGGTAATTTTCACACACTGATCCAGTTTTTCATGTCTGTCCGGTTTCGCAATAGTACCCTAGTCAATGGGTTGAATGTGTGTTGCAGCTAATTACTTCGTTTTAACACCGCCCACACCATCACTTACGCTTTGACACGTTTTTTTGTCAATTATTATTAACCAGTCTTAAAACACATAAATATCACCGACTTTTGCGCATGAAAAACCCATGACATTTAGATAAAAACTCAAAACAATGTGGCGCGGCAGCGTATTCTTGGTGGGTACCTACTGAGGAAGTGAAGGAACAGGGTGTCAGTTTAAGATCAAGGTAGTGTAAACGAGAATTATATCCTGGGATAGCTATCTTGAGAACAAAATAGTTTATTGAGTTACCTATGCACAAGATCTATTGGTTTAAGTTGCTCATATAATCGTAAATTTACTTGTCTAAATAAAATGAAGATATTTAACTGCTTATAGAGAATTTAGTTGCTTTGAATAAGCGGGGATTTTATGTCGTACGATACATATCCCTTGTATACTGGTCAGAATATTGATTTACTTCATGTGTTGCGCATTCTAAAAGATGCGTGGATTTTGCACATGCGTATTTGATACACTACTAACTACTATTATGTACCTACATTCAGAAAAAAATGCACTGTGAATTGCCACATTAAAAAAAAAATGGCTAACATCAATTTTATTGTAGATAGCACTGTATGAAATCACAAGCACCTATGTCTAAAATGTATTATTATACCTACTTATTGACCATATTTATTTTTAGTAGGCGATCTTGGATTTCACGTAAAAAGGTTGCTGAAATCTGACAGCCGGACGGACAGACCGGCGGCCGGCAGACCAAAAACACATTGTTGCTCTACGATCGATAGAAACGATCAATAACTTTACTATGCCCATCACTAAAACTGTCACCAAAAAAAATAGTGCGGTGCGGATGAAACAAACGGATATGACACGGTTCTATAAACGTCATTCGTTTGACAGCAAAATAGAGATGTCAAAATTATGTCAATGTCTCGAAAACGGCGGGAAAGGAAAACAAAAAAAAAACAAACAAACAGCCAGCAGCTGTTTTGTAACTATTATTTTCGTGTTTTGTTTTGATTTTGATTTAAACTTTCCACCAAAGACGCTTTAACAAGGAACTTATACATTTTATGCACTACTTTCTTGAAAAGCATCATGCACGATACCAGTTTCGATACCAGCACGGCCAAGCAAATCAAACTAATAAGAAAATACTTGAAGCTGAAGATAGTTGAGGATAACATAACGTTTTGGAGCCACGATCAGCAGCGACAACATGTCTACGATCTGATGAAGAGAACCGTGTGTAATGGCGAGTCACACTCTGCGCTGATGATCGGGCCAAGGGGAAGCGGGAAGACCACTGTAAGTATCACACTAGGGGTATCACATAATCCCTACTGAACAAATCGATTATGGAAACCGCAAGCAAGGAGTTTCTAAGACTTTTTGACGTGATATCGTCTTATAAATCGATGGAGCCGGCTGCACGAACGAAAAAACATGACTCATGCGTCGTAACCGTCGTTCCGCCGTTCCGTCGAGCCCGAGCCCGAGCCCGAGCCCGGGTAAGGGAGTCCGAGTCGAGAGAGTTTCTTATGACGTTGTCACGTTCAACTATCGTCAGTAAACTGGCTTTACAGACAACCAATTTCTTTTTTTGTGGTGAAAGGAGTTAGGTAAAGGTGGTCAATCTAGTGCTGTTTGATTCCAATTATGCGAAGGAGTATAGTATTATCTTATCTGTGGCGAAGGTCTCGTCCAAAGACCATTGATTACTTGCAGCATTACGAGTTGTGCTGCTGTATAGTGTCTCATGTTACAGCCTTTGGCTAGCCCTTCCTTTATTCTTTGTGAGAAGACTGGTTTTCGCATGTAGGCTGCTGGCGGCCGCCCGCGGCTTGTCTCGCCCCGTTCCCGTTGACCCCCGTACCCGTTAATTTTTCGTGATAGAAAGTATCCAATGTCTGTCTCCGTGTTTAAAGCTACCACCAATTTTCAGCCAAATCTGTTTAGCCGTCCTTGAGTTATAATATAAACATGACTTTCTCCTTTTCAACTTTTTTTTCTCTTAAACATAATGATTAAAAACAAATCCATCCCACGAGAACCATACATTTTTAAGTTTTAAAATGTACCATGCTTCAAGCTAATAAAATAATTTATTGTATTTTCATTTTATTTCAGCTTGTTAACTCAGTATTAAACCAGCTCGCCTCAGAAGTGGATCTGGGAAACGATGCTATCATCGTCAAGCTGAACGGTCTTATCCATAGTGATGAGAAGGTGGCTCTTAAGGCTATTACTGCACAGGTATGTTAGAATATAACTTAGTCTAATATTCTCATTCTAATTTGAGTTGGGGGAATAAGGTCTGCACTGATGTCCAATGGGGTTTATTGTGCATTGTCCCCCCTGATAACCACACCCGAGCCAACCCAACTCCTTAAAACTTCGGAGTAGGACCTTGGGTTGATGGCAACAATGTTCCAGTGAACCGGATGCGTATGTGGAGGGACAAGACTCAATCAGTTCCCTGAGCTGTCTTGGACCTCGCTTCTACTGTTGCGGAGCAGTATACTTTAATATTTCTCAAGAAAAAAATAAATTAATTAAAAAAATTATGTTCTTGAGAATAAATATTTGTCTGGTAAACATAGATGTTTGTTATCTGTCCGGGTGTTATATTGTATTCTAAGTATGTATTTACAAAAAAGTGTCATATCAATCTGGTTCCCATAGTACAAGCTCTCCTTAATTTGGGCCTAGATAGTGTTGTGTGGATTGTCTACAATACATATTTATTTATTGCAGATAAATAAAAAACATGTTTATTTCTACTGCCTTCAGATGCAGCTAGAAAACGCCGTAGGAGACCAGGTCTTCGGCTCCTTTGCCGAGAGCCTATCCTTCCTCTTCACCTGTCTCCGCTCAGCAGACCGCCGCAGCCGCAGTATGGTGTTCCTGTTGGAAGACTTCCATGTCTTCTGCAAGAGTGGAAAAGCACAGACATTGTTGTATAACTTGTTTGATATCACTCATAGCGATCACTCGCCTATGTGTGTTTTAGGTATTTTGTTTGATTCCGTTGCCAAATGGCAAAAACGGAACCCTTATATATTCGTCATGTCTGTCTGTCTGTCTGTCCGTCCGTATGTCACAGCCATTTTTCTCCGAAACCGTAAGAGCTAGACTGATGAAACTTAACGAGTACCATAAGTATTCTGTGAACCGCATTAAAATTTTTACACAAAAATAGAAAAAAACTATGAATTTGGGGGGTATAAAATACCCCTTAAAAAAATTTTTTGAGTTTCAGTTTCAAGTATAATAATATATTATATACTTGAAACTGAAACTCAAAAAATTTTTTTTCATCGAACCCATACGTGTGGGGGGGGTATCTATGAATAGGTCTTCAAAAATTATGTTGAGGTTTCGAATATAGTTTTTTTCCAAACTGAATAGTTTGCGCGAGAGACACTTCCAAAATGGAAAAAGATGGTCCTCCCCCCTCTAACTTCTAAAATAAGAGATTGATAAAACTAAAAAAAAATATATGTTGTACATTACTATGCAAACTTTAAACGATATTTGGTTTGAATGAGATCTAGTGAGTAGTTTTTTTTATACGTCATAAATCGTAAACCGCAATGTACCTTTCGACGAACTACAAGAACCTTTATATTATGTTACTTGATGCTACGGAACCCTTCATGGGCGAGTCCAACTCGCACTTAGCTGCTTTTTTTTTATGGATTACCTAATTTCTATTTGATTCTCACTTTGCAGGTATAACAAACAGACTAGATGTGATGGAACTGCTAGAGAAACGTGTAAAGTCCAGGTTCTCTCATCGTCACATCCTGATGTTCCCTCACGATGATCACAAGACTCCGGTGGAATCATTGAAAGAAGTGCTGGTGAACCTACTTAGCTTACCGGAAGTGAAGAAGAAACGGAAGAAGTCTTCGGGTGAGGAATAAAATTAAATAAATAATTTTGAGGACACTATCTAGCCCCAAACTAAGCAGAGCTTGTATAGTGGCGGAATGAAAATGTTCGTCGATTTTCAACTTGATTTGTTCAACGTATCACGATCAAATACTACCTTTTGAAACTGAAAAGACAGAATACACCGATAATTTAACGTCACAAATTATGTTAAAATGTGTTCATGATCAAGGCACTGGTGCAAGCGAAAACCGACTCTAAGGTGACGAACATTTCCATACCGCGACTGTACTATGGGAACCAGATAGCTGATATAATACTTAAACATTTTTTTTTGTAAATACATACAATACAATATAACACAAACAGACAACAAATATAGATGTTCACCACACAAACGTTTGTCTCGGTGGGGATCGTACCCACGACCTACGGCGCAGAAGGCAGAGCTACTACCAACTGAGCTGAGAGGCCAGTCAAAAAACAACAACACAGAACAGAGAGAACAGAGGAAAGAAAGAAATAAAAAAAATCGGTTGTCTGTAAAGTCGGTTTACTGACGATAGTTGAACGTGATAACGTCCTACGAAAATACTGATGGAATGGTTGCATTTTTCAAAAGAATTTTAATTAATATTTGTGACTCGCGGGCTCGCGGACTCGTGACTCGCGGACTCGCGGACTCGCAGACTCACGGACTCGCGAACTCGCGGACTCGCAGACTCGCGGACTTGCGGACTCAGACTCAGACTCAGACTCGGACTTGGACTTGGACTCGGACTCGAACTCTCGGACCCGGACCCGGAACCCGACCGAACCCTTACCCTCATTTACCCTTACCCTCATTTACCCTTACCCATTACCCGACCCGGGCTCGGGCTCAAGTAAATGGAACGACGAAACGACGTAACGACGCATGAGTCATGTTTTTTCGTGCGTGCAGCCGGCTCCATCGATTTATAAGACGTTATCACGTCAAAATGTTTAGAAATAAATAAATACAATAAAAGGTCGGCAGTGCATCAGTGTCTATGGGCGACGGTGACTGCTCTCCATCAGGTGGCCCGTCGTATGGCAGAAAAAAAATGTTTAAAAAGAACACTGGCGGTCTAGTGGTAGCGGCCCCGCCTTCCGATCCGAAGGTCGCGGGTTCAAATCCAGTCGTGTACCAATTAGTTTTTCTGTAGAAAAATGTATGTGCACTATGCCAGTACTCTCAAAACGGTGAAGGAAAACATCGTGAGGAAACCGGCGTGTCGTAGAACCTAAAAAAAAGATCGAGCAACACGTGTCATGGGTCACGAAAAAAGGGCCCGCATGCGGCCTACTTGCGGAAAAACCAGCCCGCACATCAAGTGCGGATGATAAAAATTTGCCGAAATTTTTGTGTGTTGCAAAGCTTATTCTATTCTATTTACAGTAAGCACACCAATAGACACAGCCCATACAATTCCCGAAGAGGTCTTCCTACGATGCAAAGTGGACCCCTCACAGTTCCAACTGGATCCATTGGTCGTACAGGACTGGAACGCACACGTCCAAGCCTTGGTGGACGATGACAAAGTCACGGATAGTGTTGAGAAGTTCTGTTATTATACTGTTAATGAGCAAGTGTTTAGGAATGTACTGGTAAGTCTTTTTTTTTAAATACCCATCTTATGTTAATTGGTAATAATTTCTTTTTTTTTTTAATCTAGCGTTGAATACTTGTCCTAAACGGGACAGCCCCTTTGATGGTATTGAAAAAAAACATTTTCTGGCACTGCGGCGGCACGCTCGCTCTGCTCGCTCGCCTTGTGCGTTGTGATGTTCAGCCTCACGTGCCAGTAATGTCACCGGCACCCACACCCTTCAAACCTGTACACAGCGATGTTGCTTCACGGCAGCAATAAACATAGTGGTAGTACGCACCCCCACGAGACACACAAAGAGCTCTACTACTACTTAATTCCATAGCACTAAAAACTCAAACCAGTTAGAGTTAGATAGCTGATACGATACTTGAATACATTTTTTAATGTAAATACATACTTAGAATACTTACAATTAATTAGAATGGTCTAAATTTCGACCACTTACAATACTATAAAACAAAAAAACTAAGATTAAAATACATTACAAATAACTAAAAATAAATTAATACATATTGTTTTTTACTAAGTAAACAAATATTTATTTATTTATCTCGTTTTTAGTTCCAAACAGTATCAAAACTATCACCTCTCAAGCCATACATAGACCCAGCCATTCTTACCACAGCCATAGACAACACAGTGGCCCCTGAACATAGAGTTAAACTTCTACAATCCTTGTCTATTCTAGAGTTGTCTCTGGTTATCGCTATGAAGCACGGAATGGACATATTTGACGGACAACCTATGAATTTTGAAATGGTTTTGCATAGGTAAGTACCTAATAATCATTTTTGAACGATTCTGACTTCCAGCGATCTGACCAATGGCATCGGTCCATCGGGTGGGTGGGCGTCTTAAGTATCGTCGTCGTCCTGTCTTACTAAGTATTTCAATTTGTTTAATATTTTTTTGACTGGCCTGTCAGCTCAGTTGGTAGTAGCTCTGCCTTCTGCGCCGTAGGTCGTGGGTTCGATCCTCAGCGAGAATAAATATTTGTGTGGTGAACACAGATGTTTGTTCTCTGTCTGAATGTTATATTGTATTCTAGGGCCCGTATTCAGAAACAGTGCTTGAGTCTGAGTCGAGCCTCAAGCATAGATTTTTTGACAGTTCTCCATTGAAAAATTACAAAAATCTATGTTTGAGACTCGACTCAGTGACTCGACTTACTCTTAGAGCGAGTACACATTAGGCGTTTTGAAGCGCGCACGCTCGTAGACTCGACTTACTCTTAGAGCGAGTACACATTAGGCGTTTTAAAGCGCGCGCTTTGGTAACGCGCGTTGTTTTGAGAACCAGTAGTTCTTACTAGGTGTACAGATGCAAGCGCGCGTTTCACTTCAAGCGCGCGTTGAGATTTTCGTTCAAATCCGCGTTGGGAGGGCATCAGCTGCGCGCTTCGAGATACATGAACTGCCATTTCGTTGTACATTTGAACGCGGGCTTTCGTGTAGAGTGGTCTTATATTCACCAAAATGTCGTAGAGTCTAAAAAGTTCGAAAATATGTGTCAAGTGCACAAAAGGAGCCTCTTTGAGGCGCACTTAAAACCCTATCACCACACTTGGTTCGAAAGAATCAGTGACACGATAAGAAGAAGACTTAAAAAAAACAATAAGTATTAATTTATTTATTTCATCTCCCCAGGTACACAAAATTCGCTACAGCAAACTCCTCCACACAAACCGTACCCCGACCAGTCATCCTAAAAGCTTTCGAACACCTACAAGCATTGGAAATAATCCTCCCCGTCCGTAATATAGACTCTATGTACAACGCAACAGAGACTAACGCCAGTCGGGTGCAGAAGGAGTACAAACTTTTTACCCTAGCTGTACCTAATGAGGATATAAAAGAGGCTGTCATGGGTTTTAAGGCTCTACCTACAGAGATTATGCATTGGTATGGGAATTCGGTATGTTGAATTTTAAGACTGGCAACACTAAGGGAAAAGTTGGCAGCATTGAGGGAAAAGTTGGAAGTGTGCTGGTAACATTTTTTCAACATTTCCGAAAATTTATGTGGCAACACCTATAGGAAAAAGATATTGAAATTATGTATACATATGAATAACTTTGGGAGATCTCGTTATTGGGTAAAACTTACTGAATAGTTGGGAAAAGTGTGTGTGATGGCAATTATTTTAAGACTTTGTTGACATCTTTTTACTACTTATGTCGGTTGTGTAACTTTATTAAGGACTTATTTTTCAATCTACAGATATATTTATTCGTGAGATATTAAAAATATATTTATCTCTCTCAAGCTTGCCAAAAACGACTAACATTTTTTATTGGCGAATTAAGTAATTCCGTAGATTGAAAAACCGGTCCTAGATGTAGTAAGTCTAATTTTTAAGGCTGAATGAAATAAAAACAAAGATTTTACAAAAATATTTTATTGTTTTTATTTTGTGCACTATCAGAAATCTTAATACTGAAGTAAGTAAGTTATAATCTAATACGAACTTGAGCAGAGTTCTTAAAAAAAGATTCTACTCTAATTTCATTTTGAATCCATAAATATATTATCTCTACTATAACTAGTTTTATATTTTTTTTTCATATTTTCCACTTTACACTTATGTATAGCTAGACTAGCTACTGGAAAAGTTTATGCATAAGTTTTTTTTTATTTGGGATAACCAATCTAAAATCTTAAAATAATTCTACTCACAAATCAATCAATCCACCTTAAATTAATATTTGCATTAAAAACATCATTTTTATAATCATTTTCATGAAATCTGTGCCTAAATCTATCCTGACTAGCATTCAGCTCTCCCAATTCTTTTATTTCTAAAGCCGACATGTCTTTAAACTTTCTTCCCTTAAAACTTTCTGGAACATAAATTGTTTGGACGCCATCTTCGTTTCCAATTTTGAATTTCGCGCTTCCGGTTTCTTGCGAAGGGGCGCCATCTTTGTTTTCATTTGTTTTATAATTCGCGCCATCGATCTCATCGGCTATAGAGTCCAAGGTTCTATGTAGGTCGTTGTCTTTGCGTCTATGGTTCAGTATGCCGGTTTTCCGTTTTGAAGTACCTTCGTCATGGATATACGCGTTGTTTGTGAATGTTTGGAGCTGGCCTTCGGAGGCTTTTCTTTTCCTCTTGTTTGCCTGAAAATAACATGATTGAGTTGCTTTATTATTATTTATTTTGAGTTGTTTTTATTAGCTTGACCCGTATGATTGTAACCCTGTATATTTGTGACTAACTCCTTTGGACGTGATTTGGAGCCATGCACTTCAAACGGTCAGATTTCATTCAAACTTTGTAGATTTACCGAGGACTAATGACAATAAACTAATTTGCTTAATTTTATTTTCTATTTTCTTTCTCGTCTCACGTCCTAGCGATTCGAGTGAATCAATTGACTTTGTCGCCTATTCCAAGGTCTCAAGTGTATATTTTAGATCTCATATTATGGCCTTATGGTCCGTCTGTCATGATTGAAATATGTTTCCTTTGTTCCCTAAATTGAGATTTTGATTAGGATTTCTTCATGTTATGGCTCTACTTAGCATATTTTTTTGTATAATGATGGGCTAATTTATTTTCCCTATATGGCAACATTTCGCACTGTGCGTCTGGCATTGTAGTTGTCTAATTTTAAATAGATTTAAATAATGGATTGAGAAACTTAAGTTTTCAGTAGGTACCTACGCACAGTCAAGAATCAAAGCCCTAGTAGTAGTAGAGCTCTTTGTGTGTGTCTCGTGGGGGTGCGTACTACCACCATGCCTATTCCTGCCGTGAAGCAGCATCGCTGTGTACAGGTTTGAAGGGTGTGAGGCTGAATATCTGTAGGTAAGCCTCAAGTGCCAATGATTTCACCGGCACCCCACACCCTTCAAACCGAAACACAGCAATGCTGCTCCACGGCAGAAATAGGTATGGTGGTAATATGTACTTCATTTCGAGCCATACACAAAGAGCTCTTACTAGGTAAAACACGGTAGGAACCGAGCCGTAGTTTGTTGCCTGTTCTTGCGTCGGCTTGGTCGCGTGGAACTGGCACCTAGACTCACCTAGCTTTAAGACGTTTCAAAGTCCTACTGAGTAAATACCCTTGATTTTATTTGATTAAATGGTTCGACCATCTGCATTCGTCCTAGCATACTACAGGGTTGTTCATAATTAGCTGCAAATACTCAGGAATTAGGTTCAACAAATAAAATAAAGAATATTTATGAAATGTTTTTTTTTAAGTTTTGTTATGAAAATCCCGAGAAAATCGACAAAGAATATCCTTTGGAATCATTGGCGCCTGACCTATTTTGACCTTTGATCCGCGCCCGCGCGCCGTGAGCACTCTGCGTTCAGTCACCGCCTGGGTGGGTCATCGTCCTGTTCTCCATGGCAATCATTATGCAATAGCCGTAAAAAAATTAATAAAAATAAAATTTTGATACAAAAACTTAAATCAAAATTAAAAAAAAATAATTACATACCTATATATTTTTTATTTTATTTGTTGAACCTAATTCCTGAGTATTTGCAGCTAATTATGAATAACCCTGTATAAAATGGCCGAAGTCTTGCATACCTCCTGTATCTTCTCGACCACCAAGCTATGTCCGGTGTTGACTCCAATGCTGCCGACATTCTCGATGCTGTTGGAGCGGTGGAACGGACGAAGAGCTGACACTGCTCTGGACACGCCCACCTTAACAACAATCACACCAACTCAAAATAACTTTTTATTAATTTATTTATTTATTTATTTATTTAATCTTAGACTCACAGTTACAATATTGTTTATCTTAAGCTATTCGATGTATTCTATACATTAACCAATTCGAATCTACATTATGTAAGCAGTAAAGTAAGTAGGTAGGTACAAAAACAGTAATAATATTATCTTTCTAAAGTTATGTTCGGCGAACTAATTGAAATAGGTAGCATATCAGGTTATCTAACTAGCTAAATTTGGTAGGTAGTATATGAAGTATTTAGTTTAGAAACTTACATTTAAAATCAAAAGGTGAAAAATAAGAATTAAAAACACAGATGAATCGCTAAGCAAGTGTGAGAATGTGTGTAAAAAGTGAAATTGAGTGAATGTGTAGTGTAGTGTGTGTGTCGTGGTGTGCATTGTTGATAATAATTTTAATAATGTTGTGCTATAATATACATGTAGTGTGAGTAGACAAACCTTAATTTAGCGATTAATTAAAGCTATGGCCGTATTTTTTTTTATATACAACAAAGTTAGCAAACAAGCATACGGCCCACCTGATGGAAAGCGGTTACCGCAACCTATGGACGCTTGAAATGCCAGAGGCATAACTCGCGCGATGCTGACCCTTTAAATGTTTTAAAACGCCCTTCTTGAAGAGCTCCATGCTTTAATCTACACTACACTTCATTCACTTCATTCATTTCATTCATTTCATTCATTTCATTAAGTTCATTCATTTCATTCATTTCATTCATTTCATTCATTTCATTCATTTCATTCATTTCATTCATTTCATTCATTTCATTCATTTCATTCATTTCATTCATTTCATTCATTTCATTCATTTCATTCATTTCATTCATTTCATTCATTTCATTCATTTCATTCATTTCATTCATTTCATTCATTTCATTCATTTCATTCATTTCATTCATTTCATTCATTTCATTCATTTCATTCATTTCATTCATTTCATTCATTTCATTCATTTCATTCATCTCATTCATCTCATTCATCTCATTCATCTCATTCATCTCATTCATCTCATTCATCTCATTCATCTCATTCATCTCATTCATCTCATTCATCTCATTCATCTCATTCATCTCATTCATCTCATTCATCTCATTCATCTCATTCATTTCATTCATTTCATTCATTTCATTCATTTCATTCATTTCATTCATTTCATTAACAATTATACATTTGTGTCTGAAAAATAGTACATAATAAGCAAAAATAATATAAGTCATACATAACATAAATTAAATAATACTAGCAATGTCACTACATATTTATAAAATCATCAGTAGAATAAAAACACCCTTTCAACAAAAGCTGTTGTTTGTGTGTGTGTTGTGTCTTTGCATAACGTCATCTGTAGGTCTACCATGAGCTCTGTCTGGTTCTGGTTTTGGGTCTGTCCGTTCCGGACGTACAATAAAGTTTGTGCCCATTAACAATGAAAACAAATTATACCTACAAGTTAGTTGGTAAGAAAATTTCAAGTTCTATGCACTAACCATTTGGGACGAATTGACCTACCTATTTGGATGTCCAATTAAGTAGGCCAATTCACAAAACCTGAAATTTCATCGTAACCATTATTTCAAACGTCGCCGTCGGTTCATTTTGAAATTTACCTGGCCATGTCTGATCCGATGTTCAGTTAGATCAGCCCCCAACAGCTCCTCATAGGGATCCATCCTGATGGGTAGAACGCGGTCTATCAGCCATAGCAGCGCCATGGTCACCACTATGCCCCACACCATGAGACAGACTGCTGTTAGGGCTTGCACTCCGAGGAGGTACCAGCCACCGCCTGGGAAACAGGATTGTTTATATTGAGCGAGCAAGGAAGCGATCAAAATCAAAAGTAAGTATATTTATTCAGTAGAATCGCAAAGATCACTTTGAAACGTCTTAAAACTAGGTGAGTCTAATAGCCCCTTCCCACCGGTGTCTGATATCGCGCACGGAGGCGGATCAGCTCGCACGACACACCATGGGAACGGTCTCGTGCGCCGAGGTGCGCGGTAGCACAGGAGTCCTTTCTGTGTGCGTTGCCGTGCGTCGTCGGCTGTGCGTGATGATCTGCAGAACCACGCACCGTAGGAAGGCAGCATAAAAGGTACTTAGGTGCTTTCGTGCGTCACACTATCTAGCCCCAAATTAAGCAGAAGTCGTACTATGGGAACCGGACTCCGACCATAAGCTAGCCCTCTCCATAGCTCGCTGAGTGACTTTAAGTTAGCTCGTTGTTACCTTTGAACAATCCCGATCTACCATTAGTAGTGTCCATTGGGATGGGGTTGTCCGCAAATAATCCTACTGCAATCACTCCTGAAATAAAATTAAAAATTACAATAATAATAAAGAAAATAAATAAATAATAAATATTCTGGACAATTCACACAACACTACCCAGCCCCAAACTAAGCAGAGCTTGTAATATGGGAACCAGATAGCTGATATAATGCTTGAATACATTTTTTTTTTTTGTAAATAGGTACATACTTATAATACAATATAACACCCAGACAGAGAACAAACATTTATGTTCACCACACAAATATTTGTTCTCGGTGGGGATCGAACCCACGACCTACAATGAATGGCTTTACGAAATTGAAGGCACGGTATACCCCCCAGTAGACTACCATGAGCTCTATCTGGCTCTGTCTCCAGTTCTGGTTTTGTGTCTGTGTGAGGGTCGCAAAATTCTCAAAAATGCCTCACGTAATTAATGGACGCCCCCTGATCTTTTGGCTGATTTTTTAAATTATATTATCAATAAATGTACATTACATTCTTACCCCAAAACCCACAGGCACCATGCACGGCTGAAGCCCCCACGGGGTCATCGACCCTGATCTTATCAAACAGTGGTGTGGTTGCTGATGCTATGATCGCTCCAATGCAGCCTATCAATAAGGCTTCCCACGCACGGTATAGGAAACAGCCAGCTGAAATACAATAAATCCAAATTTTTATGTTTCATAATCATCAACATCATCCACAGCCCGACTTCACCCACTGCTGGGTATAGGCCTCTATCTGTATGTGCCACTGTTGCCGGTCTTGTGCCAATCTCATCCAGGTCTTGCCTGCGATGTTAACCACATCGTCTGCCCATCTTGCCGCAGGGCGACCAACGCTTCTATAGCCAGATCTTGGACGCCATTCAGTCATCGCCTTACTCCACCTGTCATCACCTCACGGGATATTTACCATGATTAAATGAGGCTTCCGTCGACTCGGACCGATAGGTACTCGGACCGCAGTCCCACTCGCCGGAGTGATTTAATTTTAATATTTTTCTTCCGGCGACTCGGACCACAAACCACGTGACGTAAATTGTACAGTCGTCGTCAGAAACAGATCTGACATTAATACGAAATGTTAAGTAGTAGTGTAATGTCAATTAAAAATATTATTTTTTTCCAATTTCGCCCCGAACTGAGATCTCGTGATGCGATCCAAATATTTCGAAAAGCTAAGCACATAGGCAGATGGTAATAAAAAAAAAATGTGCCACCACTGCATTGTATTTTATCTACTTTGAGGGAGTATTTCTGTACACATTCACTGTTTGCCCTTGCCTCTGACTAACCCTCACTAACTTTATAAGGTAAACAAGTTTAAACTTTGGTCAATTGATTGAAGTGTTCCGTTGACAGACCTTGGCTCCATCATCAGAATAGGTCGCTTTTATAATTGTATGACAACTCTGTACCTCCATAATAAAATTCAAGAAAAAAAAGAAAAAGCAAACGAATTGACCGACCAGTAGAAAAACCTTGATGTTACCGAAATTCTTAGAGATGAGATCTCTCGGAGCGTTGGTTGTCTTAATTTAACCTTTTCTTTTTATAGCAATAACTGATTGTCCTAGAAAAAAAGTAAAAACTGTTTTGGTCCAAACAAAGTTCTTTCATATGTAACTTGATTTTTTTGGGAATTTTTTTTTATTTTTGCACCCTTAAAAAACCCCATATATACCCTTCATCCGATTTTACTAATATACTAGCTGATACCCGCGACTTCGTCCGCGTGGATATTTGAGTTCGTTTGTTTTAGTTTGATATGACCAACTGCTAGTTACCATTGTTTTGAGCTTGTACTTAAGAATGTATTTGAATTTAAAGGTGAGTGCTGTTGGAGATGATTTTTTTCAGCAGTGTTTAGTTTAAGTATGATAGATGTTTCCCGCGATTTTGTCTAAGTGGTTATCATCGGTTTTTTTGTAAACATTTGTGTGTATTAAAACCTGGTGACAAATGCTGCGGTAGCTGAATTTTTTTTAATGTTTTTTTGTCGTATTTTGTAAAGCTATTTTTTGTGATTTTATGGTATATTAGTGGCTAATTTGGGGTTTCGTATGCGTGTTGGTGTATAATCGAATCAGATTTTTTTAATTTGATATGACCAACTGCTAGTTACCATTGTTTTGAGCTTGTACTTTAGAATGTATTTGAATTTGAAGGTGAGTGCTGTTGGAGCTGATTTTTTTCAGCAGTGTTTAGTTTAAGTATGATAGATGTTTCCTGCGATTTTGTCTAAGTGGTTATCATCGGGTTTTTTTGTAAACATTTGTGTGTATAAAAACCTGGTGACAAATGCTGCGGTAGCTGAAAATTTTTAATGTTTTTTTTTCGTATTTTGTAAAGCTATTTTTTGTGATTTTTATGTTATATGTTTCCCGCGATTTTGTCTAAGTGGTTATCATCGGTTTTTTTGTAAACATTTGTGTGTATTAAAACCTGGTGACAAATGCTGCGGTAGCTGGAAATTTTTTAATGTTTTTTTTTAGTATTTTGTAAAGCTATTTTTTGTGATTTTATGTTATATTAGTGGCTAATTTGGGGTTTCGTATGCGTGTTGGTGTGTAATCGAATCAGATTTTTTTAATTTGACATGACCAACTGCTGGTTACTATAGATTTGAGCTTGTACTTTATAGTGTATTTGAATTTGAAGGCGAGTGCTGTTGGAGCCGATTTTTTTCAGCAGTGTTTAGTTTAAGTATGATAGATGTTTCCCGCGATTTTGTCTTAGTGGTTATCATCGGTTTTTTTGTAAACATTTGTTTGTTAATACAAACAAACCTGGTAACAAATGCTGCGGTAGCTGAAAATTTTTTAATGTTTTTTTTTTCGTATTTTGTAAAGCTATTTTTTGTAGTTTTATGTTATATTAGTGGCTAATTTGGGGTTTCGTATGCGTGTTGGTGTTAGTTTGTTTGTGAACCTTTGTGTGTAATCGAACCTGGTGCCAGATGCTGCGGTAGCTGATTTTTTTAAATGTTTTTTTGCGTATTTTGTAAAGCTATTTTTTGTGATATTTCTTAAAATCATTTTCCATTTTTCTTCTTTTAGGGAAATAATTTTCCTATTTTCTTTTTTAGTACACCTTTGCTCTATTAGAGGAATACACCTTCTAAGTTTCATGCTTCTAGGGATAACGGTTTAGGCTGTGCGTTGATTTTTCTTTAAACCATTTTTCCCCTTTTTCTCCTCTTCGGAAAATAATTTTCCATTTTCCTTTCTTAGCGGATGCCTACGTCATAACATCTACCTGCATGCCAAATTTTAGCCTGATCTGTCCAGTGGTTTGGGCTGTGCGTTGATAGATCACTATGTCAGTCAGTCAGTCACCTTTGAGTTATATATATATAGATAGATAGATGATTTTTTTAAATGTTTTTTTGCGTATTTTGTAAAGCTATTTTTTGTGATTTTTCTTAAAATCATTTTCCGTTTTTTCTTCTTTTAGGGAAATAATTTTCCTATTTTCTTTTTTAGTACACCTTTGCTCTATTAGAGGAATACACCTTCTAAGTTTCATGCTTCTAGGGCTAACGGCTTAGGCTGTGCGTTGATTTTTCTTTAAACCATTTTTCCCCTTTTTCTCCTCTTCGGAAAATAATTTTCCATTTTCCTTTCTTAGCGGATGCCTACGTCATAACATCTACCTGCATGCCAAATTTTAGCCTGATCTGTCCAGTGGTTTGGGCTGTGCGTTGATAGATCACTATGTCAGTCAGTCAGTCACCTTTGAGTTATATATATATAGATTTAGTACACCTTTGCTCTATTAGAGGAATACACCTTCTAAGTTTCATGCTTCTAGGGCTAACGGCTTAGGCTGTGCGTTGATTTTTCTTTAAACCATTTTTCCCCTTTTTCTCCTCTTCGGAAAATAATTTTCCATTTTCCTTTCTTAGCGGATGCCTACGTCATAACATCTACCTGCATGCCAAATTTTAGCCTGATCTGTCCAGTGGTTTGGGCTGTGCGTTGATAGATCACTATGTCAGTCAGTCAGTCACCTTTGAGTTATATATATATAGATTACCAGTAAATTTCTCAAGTTCAAGCTATCGACGTGTCAAATTTCATGCAGATTGGATCAACGGTTCGAAAGTTATCGTCGGACAAACATACACAAATACATACATACATACGCACATAAAATGCCAAATCGCCCCAGTTGTTTGTAAGATCTTCGTTCGCTTCGCTCACTCGATCAAAAAGTTATGACTATAAAATTAACTTAAATATAAACTTGCATCCTATAAATTTATTGATGATTTGTACCTACCTATCCTAGACATTGCGATAGTGACAGAATTGCCTTCAACCATGCAGGTAAGTTTGTAGCAATTCCTACCCCTCTCTAATCCCAGCCGGTTTCACCTGCTGATTTCAAGCCCCTTTGGTTTAATAATTAGTTTTTATTTTAAATTGAGTCTTCAATCAAAGAGTTTTATTCTTTATGTTTACTTTGTACACCTACTTTTTCCTTTGACTGTACTTCATTGCTTTGAACAATAGATTTTTTCGATCATTTCAAAAGTGGTCCGAGTCGCCGGAAGAAAAATAATAAAATTAAATTACTCCGGCGAGTGGGACTGCGGTCCGAGTACCTACCGGTCCGAGTCGACGGAAGCCTCATTAAATTTTGATGAGTTGACTTCCGATATTTCGGCACAGTTGCATGCACCATGATCACGGTTGAACTGAAGTCCACGAGTACAAGAAATGTTATTGGCATGGTTCAACCGTACACCCAGTACAATTTTTGGAATACTTACGCGGATAATAATGTAGTGGTATGCATGATCAATTGTTCATCTAGACTCTAGACTCTTTTGGATCAGTTGAGCTGTCTCTAGATTCTAGAGATAGCTCAACTGATCCAAATCAATGCCAGACGGAAGCGTCCCCAAGACGCTGGCGGCATTGCCACGCTAAATAGTAGAATAGAATAGTAAATTCGTTATTGCACACCTTAAAACTAACAATGGAAAAACAAGTAACAATTTTACACAAACTAATGTACAATGGGCGGTCTTATCGCTAAAGAGCGGTTTCTTCCAGTACTGCCGATGACCTATCTACATATTAGTTTAGTTTAGTCGATCCCTTGCTTTCAAAATATTATTTGGTCGATCGCCGACAATATAAGTGTTAGCGCCCCTGACATAGACCCTGTAACCCTGTATAGGGTAAAGAAACATGGAGGTAGGCCGAGGTTTAGAGACAGTAGTAGGTAGCACTAGCATAATCTATCATTTCGTGCTTAGGTACTGTGATTGAGACCGTGCCAGTAATTTCGTGCTTACCTGTGATTGACACCAATGATCCGAGGATGCAATTAATCAGCTCCATGACATCTGCCCTGCCTTTGTTCTTTACAAGCGTGAACCTGAATAGAAAATCATAAATATTGAGGACAATCCACACAAGACTATCTAGCCCCAAACTAAGCAAGCTTGTACTATGGGAACCAGCAGGCCTACCATGAGCTCTGTCTGGCTCTGTCTCTGGTTCTGGTTTTGAGTCTGTGTTAGTGTTGACTAAATAAACCCTACGTCAAAACGTTACACACACGGTATAATGCACTGGTGCGAGCACTCACACAGACTCAAAACCAGAGTTAGAGACAGAGCCAGACAGAGCTCATGATGGTAGGCCTACAGATACCTAGCTGATATAATACTCGTATTTTTTTTTTTGCGACTAGCCACGCGCCACGTGCATTGCATACACACGCGCATGTACAAAACGACGTTTGTGTCTGTGTAACAGTTAGAACGCGGCTTTTGTATGGGATTTGGTCGAGTGACCAGGGTTTGACAGTGGTATGGTCACAGAACAAAGTAGAACGGCCATGTGGCCGGAAAAGTGTCGCCAAAATAGATGAGCTCCTTTCTCCATACAAATCCAACAGTTTTTTCGGAAGTCATAAAGTGAAAAATACCTTGCGGCAGCGCAAGAATTACTTTCCTAACAAGTTTAGCGACATAAAACATAGAAATACTTTCTTAACATCTTCCTTCCTTGCTTTTTCTTAGGATCCTCATATTTAGTGATATTTTAAATATTAATAGTGGAAATGTACAACTGGTGATGTCGTCGGCTCCCATACAAACAGCGCATGATCGCCTTTCTACTGTATTCAGTATTCTGTGGGTATGGTAATTTGGTAACTTACACAAGGCCAGTGCATCCTCCTCCGAAGGACCCCATCATGGTCATCACAGCTGCTCGAGCCGCATACTGCCATTTAGCACCGCTCACCTGCCAGCAAACACAAAGTTTTGTTAGTAGTCATCATAAGAATTTTCTTAAGTTCCAATGTTTTCACTTCAAATAAAAAAGGAGGTTCTCAATTCAGATGCATATTTTTTATGCTTTTTACCGCATAACTTTTGCATTTAGGAGCTGATTTGAAAAAAATATTATGTCTGAAAGGTAATCCAGATTGGTCCCTTATAAATTTTATCAAAAGTCGGTTTCTCAAGTTTTTTAAACTTATATTATGTAAGTTGATGTAGTTTGACTGGCCTCTAGCTCAGTTGGCAGTAGCTCTGCCTTCTGCGCCGTAGGTCGTGGGTTCGATCCCCACCGAGAACAAATATTTGTGTGGTGAACATAAATGTTTGTTCTCTGTCTGGGTGTTATATTGTATTCTAAGTATGTATTTACAAAAAAAAAATGTATTCAAGTATTATATCAGCTATCTGGTTCCCATATTACAAGCTCTGCTTAGTTTGGGGCTGGGTAGTGTTGTGTGAATTGTCCAGTTTTTTTTTTTTTTTTTAAGTTCCAATTCAGTCATGAGGTCAAATCCAAGCATGCACCAACGAGTTTTTCTGTCAAAAAATATGTACATTATACCAGTAGGTTTATTATGCCTGGAGGAAGCCTAGCCAAGAGGGATCTTCAATAATTTAATTAGGATTTAAACAACCATGCAATTGTACATTTAGTTATTTTGAAATATAAGGGCTTTTTTATTTTTCATACCAGTGCCGGGCTCGATTTTTTTTTGAGTCACTGAATTGACAAATAGACGGCCAAATCAAACACTAAAGGCGTGTTTCCATTATGCAAGTGATTTGCATACAAGTTGCAAGTTGCATGCAAATTGTATAGTGAAAACAACAACTTGCAAACAAGTTGCAACTTGTATGCAATTAGGTTTAAACTTGTACGCACAATAATCAAGTCGGCAAATTTGCACGCAAGTTGCAAAATTGTATGCAAAATTGTTGCAATCTTGTATGCAAGCTGCAAGTTGAACAAAATCATGTTTCCAATTCAAATCACTTGCACACAAGTCTGACGTCATACATGTATGCAAGCACTTGCATAATGGAAACGCGCCAAAAACAATGCTTGAGACTGGGTCAAGCACTACTTTGAAACTTATGTTAACTTATATTATTGACGAAGTACCTATGTGGTACTAACATTATTCAAAGAGGTAACGTGCCAGCCTTTTGGGCACATTGCCTGCGGTCAGTGATCTGAACTCTGTTTTCTACCTGTCATACCTACAGGTGGAAAACAGAGTTCAATATTGACCATACTTACCATACAAGCGAATAAATAATATATCTATTTCAGTCAGACTTGAGATTTGATAGCGAATTTTTGACAGCGTTTCACTGATCGCTACCGCCAGCGAACTAGGTGTGCGCAGGCCTTTACCCAGTCGGTTTTACGTCACAAAAGTTGCAGTGGCTATAAATTAGTCACAGTTAGGCAGTAAACTGTCTTAAAGACAGCTGATTGATGGAACGAGTGTCTAAAACACTGTTTCATGTTCAAGGTTACTATTCAATATGCACTGCATACTGAATACTAAATGATGGTGCTATTACACCAATTATTCTAAAGATAGAGATGTGACAGCTCCGGCTTTAATTACCGGCTAGTAAAAGCCGAACGAGCATTGAATTTGGGCGTATATCATTAGAATTCAAAATGTTGTTTATTCAGTTGAATCACAATTAAGGATCACTTTGAAACGTCATAAATATAGTTATACTCGGGAAATACAGACACAATAGCAGTGTTGCCAGGGGCAGGTAGTCAAATATAACATGAGACAGCCCAAAAAGTATAATTTTCGCGAGAAAAGTAATATAACCAAAATTTATGTGGAAAACGACGAAATTTTTTATTCGGGCACTTTATTACACAACATTTTTGTAAAAATTAAAATTGTAGGCATGTCCTGGGGTACCTATAAGGCACATGCATAATCAAATCTATGATTAAATTACATACAAATATAAATAAAGATAATGAATTATATTCATGTTAAATTGTGCATAGTTTTCCATTCATCTCTCGAAAGCCCGGCTATTTAAAACTTTTCGCAACAGTCCAGCCAACTCTATTTAAAAGAGCCACTTTGCATAGTGGTTAAACTAAACGCTGATCATTGAAAGTGGCCACAAAATGGCGATTAGCCATGCACGCGATGACAATTTGTGACAAATACTAATTTTAAACGTAAATAATAAATCTTTGTAATTATTGGTATTCAGAAAACGTACATAATGTTTGTGATTTGAATAAATGAATTGAGATTTAATCTGTTTTCAGAATTATTGTTGCAGGCAGTTGTGCTGTGAGAATAACTGCCTGCAATCTATAGGCTTACGGGGTGTATAAGGACTGCTTTCGAAAACCAAATCAATAAAACATTTCTTTACTCAATGGTATCACAAGGATCTCTTTGAAACGTCTTATAGCTAGGTGAGTCTAGGTGCCAGTTCCACGCGACCAAGCCTAGAGAACAGGCAATAAACTATGGCTTGGTTCCTATATACCGTTTCTTTGTATGATCCTTTTACAAAGGTCGGTTCAACGATTTTTTTTTTATACAACGAGCTGATGGAACAAGCATATACATGCATTGACTATAACCTCGTGGGTGACGCACGTCAGAAATGTGCCCTACGATGCACTGTTCTGCGTCCATCAACTTGAGACATACAGATGTTCAGCCTCACGTGTTAGTACATAATTTCACCGGCACCCACACCCTTTAAACCGAAACACAGCAATACTGCTTGACGGCAGAAACAGACATGGTGGTAGTACTTCCCCGGATGAGCCTCACACAAAGAGCTCTACTATACTAAGACTCCTGTAACTAACATAAAAATGGGTGGATAAGATACAAACTTACCCCATAAGTGCTCCCAGAGTTAAAGGCCAGCCACCCCCACCACAGCACAAAGGTCCCCATGACCGCATTGACGGGATTGCCGAGGGGAAGGGGAGCGTTGCCACGTGCGTAGCGGCCTAGCCTTGGGCCTAACATTAGGGCTGACGCGAATGCTGATGCTCCACCTAGGAAGAAGAACTTAGATAACAATACTAGGTACGATATATTATCCAGTCAAAAGAGCTTTTACTTCCATTGAATCACAAAGTGGAACGTTTTAAAGCTTAGTGAATCGAGGTTTTCGTGCGAGCAAGCCTAGAAGGTCACTGTCATAGAATAAGCAAGTTGAAGTGGCAATGGGCAGGTCATATAGCTTGAAGAACCGACAACCGTTGGGGAATAAAAGGTTCTTGAATGGCGACCAATGACATTGGGAAGTCAGTGGATAGAGAAGGCTCTGAATCGTTCTTCCTGGAAATGTAGCACTGTCCATGTGTGGTTTTCTTCTTTCATCCTTCTTCTTGATACAAAATAATGTAATAAAGAAGCTTCAGCGTGGCGATGACAAAACAGAAATATGTAAAGGCAATCATCATCACTGGGTATAGCATACACACCCAGTGGGTGAACCTATACCGTATGACACGCTACCTTCGGAGAAGAGCCTAACTCGCGAAACAGAATATAGTATAATAATAATGCTACGTTTAGAATGGACACTTCGGCTCCCCATCGTTGGGGGCAAATTCAGAATCGGCATTTAGTGTGCGGACTTGTTTCCGCAAGTAGGCCGCTGGCGGGCTTTTTTGCGTGACGCTTGAAGTTGAAACGTTGCTTGAATTTTTTTAGGTTCTACAACACGCCGGCCTTCCTCACGGTGTTTTCCTTCACCATTTTGAGAGTACTGGCATAGTGCACATACATTTTTCGACAGAAAACTTAATTGGTACACGACTGTATTTGAACCCGACGACCTTAGGATATGAAGGCAGGGCCGCTACCACTAGACCACCAGTGCTCTCACCGATGGGGGCTTCCGCACCTCACCGCCGTTTAAAATCTACGTTGATTTTCGTACAAAACACACCTCACGCACACACTCGTGCGTGTACAAAACGTCGTTTGTCTATGCTGTGTAATAGGTGTTTAGAACGTGGCTTTTACGTGGGATTTGGTCGAGTGTTTTTGCGAGTTACTTACCTATAAGATGCACAGGACCGGAGCCAGCGATATCCACGGCCCCCAGCTTATTAAGGAAGCCGTGGGAACCCCACACCCAACCAGCAGGCACGCAGTACACCACTGTGTTCAGGAACGAGAACAGGCAATACGCTTTGAAATTGCATCTGTGGACAACATCGTTACGATGAGTTTGAAATGTGAGCTGTGGAGAAATAAACAGCATCCTCCCTCTCCACAGTTTATAGCACATCAAGAACATTTACCTACCACCTGGACATGATCTGCTGTGGCCTCTAAGGAAATCTCTCAAATGACTCCGCTCAGGTAGGCCGCTGCAGAAAAAAATCGTTTGTCTGTAAAGTCGGTTTACTGACGATAGTTGAACGTGACAACGTCATACAGCTGTCCACGCAGACGCATCGCTCACTCAAGTAGGAGAGAGACAGATGTCGAACGCTGCCGAACGCGGAGGCCGTGCGTGCCTCTTTGTCGCTCGTTCCGCACTCTCGCTTGCACTTCAAGCCTTAAATGTAACGCCTCAGAGCGAGGTAACGCCGCATGAATCATGTTTTTTCGTGCGTGCAACCGGCTCCATCGAATTATGAGACGTTGTCACGTCAAAACCTGGCTAAGTGGGGAATTATCGACCTGACCAGGGTACGTGCAACTGCGGGGCCCATACAGGACATGCCACACCTACTTTCATGTCTGCTGATGTGCACGACCTGTGGAGCTATTGAGGACCTGTGAAGCTATTGAGGTGGCTACATATTGGTCCAGGAGGGTTTGAGAGAGTCTTGACTCGTTATGAAGAATAAATTATGTCTCAGGCACTATAGCGTCCCGTAAGTAGGGTCATGAATAAACACCAGTTGCCCCTGACGTTATCTATACTTCTATATACTTAATATTATAAAGAGGATAGACTTGCATTTTTGTATTTTTGTGTGCATGTTTGTAATGAATAAACTCAAAAACTGCTTTGCCGATTTCAAAAATTCTTTCACCATTGGAAAGCTACATTCACCCTGAGTAACATAGGTCATTATTTACTTACGTGTTTAAAAAAATAAATGTCCACCCGTGCGAAGCCGGGACAGGCCGCTAGTATAATATAAAAAAGTGCATGTGGCAGAGATGAGAATGTTGAGATGTGTGGAGTGACAAGAATGGATAGGATACGGAATGAGTATATCAGGGGAAGTTTGAAAGTAGCGCCAGTGACAGAAAAACTGATAAGAGCAATAGGTTGGCGTGGTACGGGCATGTCATGAGGGATGAAAGTCATGTGACTAGGAGAGTGATGAGTATGAATGTGGTGTGGATGGATATGTGAGCAGAGGTAAACCAAAACAAAACATGGATGAACTGTGTGAAACATGACATGGATAAGAGAGGAGTGAATGCATAGATGACGGCTGACAGAGGGGAATGGAGGAGGAAGACAATGTTGTGCCAACAACACATAAAGGGGTTACTCCCACCAATACCACGGTTTTTCCCACTCACTGCCACGGATTTTAAAAGACAAATAAAAGAAGAATAAAGTGAAGGGATAAGGATAGGAAGAAGAGGAAGAGGCTCGACTTAGACTCAAGCGTTGTTTCTTTATAGGACCATAGGTCTTACCTTTCCGCCATAGCCCCACTAACAATAGTAGTAGCCGTGGTAGCAAATGATAGTTGGAACAGGAACGAAGCGAACAGAGGCCCCATGAGCGCGTCTCCCACCGGGGGGTCGAGCAGGAAGTCCCCCACGCCCACCACAGGATTCTCCAGAGCCCCAGTGCCGAATGACATTCCGTAGCCGAATATCCAGTAGGTTAGACCTTTGGAAAGGAAAATGCTAAGAAAAACATACGTCTGACTCTGGATGCAGCAATCATAGCTTTAGACATTTTCGACTGGCTTCTCAGCTCAATAGGCTTACCACAAGCTCTGTCTGGCTCTGTCTCTGGTTTAGAAAATTTAAAATCGAAATCAAAAGTGTATTTATTCAGTAGGATAGCAAGGATCACTTTGAAACGCCTTTAAGCTAGGTTGAGTATAGGTGCCAGTTCCACGCGACCAGGGGCCTAATTCTCGGGCCGATCTCGATCATTTTGCAATTCTATCTTATTGCTTCTTTTCGAAGAGAGAATGGCAGATTTCCTTGAGTAATTCATAGACGACCTCATCGTAAAAGCCGTCGAGGTCGTCGATGAATTAGGTACTTAAGGAAATCATCCATTTCTTCTTCTCCAGCCCGAGAATAAGGCTCCTGAGAGTGTGTTGACTTGATAAATCCTACTTCAAAACGTCACACACAGTATAATACTCTGGTGAGCACTCACACAGACTCAAAACCAGAGCCAGAGACAGAGCCAGACAGAGTTTGTGGTAGGCCTACAGATGTTGGCAACATCACATATTTATTTATTTATATTTATTGGAGAACCAACAGCTTTCTAACAAAAGAATACACCTCAAATTAGATTTAGAGAGCCAATTACAGGTTCTCACGGGTAGGCTATGTTACATACACATTGAGTAAGTATATGTTTCATATATACATATATGTACATATATTTCATTTGGTATTTATTACATCATCAATGGATGGCATATCATTTGTCACATGCCCAGTTACACTTACCACCAAGAGAGATGTCTGCCAGATTCTTCATCATGATATTAGCTTCGTTCTTGATTGACACACATCCTGACTCCAGCATACCAAAGCCTGTAGGTGACAAGTGATAAAGTTAAAAATACTTAAACCGTCTCTTTAGTGGAATATTTGTTGCCTATAGTTAGTGCAATTCACGAAGACGCGCCCCTCGCGGGGTGCGGGGAGTTTGCTCCGAGCGGCAGTCGCGAACCGTAGTCTATTCATTGTAGTGTGCGTGTGCACTCATAGGTAATTAGTGTGTACCGATAACACTCAAACATTGACGGAAGCATGCACACATATACTATAAATGGTTAGGAGGAATAGTGGGGCGCGCCTTCGTGGATTGCACTATCTATATTAGTGGAATAGAGAGCACTATAATTTGATGGAGCCGGCTGCACGCACGAAAAACATGACTTACGCGGCGTTACCTCGCTCTGATGCGTTCCATTTAAGGCTTGAAGTGCAAGCGAGAGCGCAGAACGAGCGACAAAGAGGCACGCACGGCCTCCGCGTTCGGCAGCGTTCGACATCTGTCTCTCTCCTACTTGAGTGAGCGATGCGTCCGCGTGGACAGCTGTATGACGTTGTCACGTTCAACTATCGTGAGTAAACCGACTTTACAGACAACTGATTTTTTATTGTTGATAGCTAAACGTTTGACTGCCATCACGCACCTGATGGAAAGGGAAAATGCAGCCTAATGTCGAGCACGCTTAGATAATATCCACTTCTTCACTCTTGACTTGAAAATTACCTACAAGGTTCAAATCATATAGCAGATCTGGATTATAAGAGACAAAATGGTTACTCTAGAGCAGGGATCCCCAAACTATTTTGGACATGTGACCCCTTTTCCAAAATGAACAGTCACCTCAGACCCCCATGGCCAAATTACCTACTTTTAAGATCAACCCCTTTATTCACAATGGTCCGCTAACTTAAAACAGCTACACAGTATTCTTTTTTATAGGTTCTCTCGATTTAGGCCAATAGAAGAAGACAGAGTGAGAATTAGCAATGCTTTAAGTTAGCAGACTATTATGAATAAGGGGGCTTATCTTTAGTTTTTTTTCTATTGATACAAAATACCTAGGTAACAAGGTACCAATTGGAAAACTTTGCACTTGGTTAAATGATTAAAGTTGACTTCATTTTCTCATCAAAATTTAACAAAATATACGTACCTACGTTGAACGAGCTTGAGACGTTACATTACTACAAAAATGCTATTTCCTACAAAAATATTAATTATTCTTAGTACACGTAACACAACATAAACAATACAGTACCTACCTACCTAACTTGAAAGTTAAGAATAAGAACTTTAAAATAAGAACTTGTGTTAATTTAATAGGGGTCGATTATTAGACCACGTCGACCCCCAAAATTAGTTTTCGTTTATGTCGACCCCTAGGAAACAAATATCGACCCCAAGGGGTCGATATCGACCACTTTGGGAATCCCTGCTCTAGAGGCATTATCCAGGTAGGAAATAGGGGACTACGTTTGTATGGAGAGTCGCCTGTGTGATGCCCTCTCAGAGCCTTTCACCGCACTGGCTTTAAAGACACGACACGATAAGAAGTCAGTTTTTGTCATTAGTCTTAATTGATCAGTAAATTAATCAACGCCTTGTAAGTGTACGAGTTCTGATAAGCTGAGTGAATTAATTATTATAAATAAATATAAATAATGTATCTCGATCAGATCGCAGACGTTTTAGAGAAAGGCCAGGTTAGGAGTACCCTAAACCAACGAGCATGTATGAAGAATGTTATGCGAGTGAATGAAGCGAAAGAGGTGTGTCAGGATCGTAGCAAGTGGAAATCCGTGATCTCTGCCTTCCCCCATGGGAATGAGGCGTGATTTTATGTATGTATGTATGTAAATATAAATAACATTTTTAGAGAATCCACAACACTATCTAGCCACAAACTAAGCAGAGTACTATGGGAACCAGATAACTGTAGGCCTACCATGAGCTCTGTCTGGCTCTGTCTCTGGTTCTGGTTTTGAGTCTGTGTGAGCGTTGACTAAATAAATCCTACGTCAAAACGTCACACTCATAGCATAATGCACTGGTGAGCACTCTAACAGACTCAAAACCAGAACCAGAGACAGAGCCAGAGTCCGAGTTCATGGTAGGCCTACTGATATAATACTAATTAATATATTTTTATGTAAATACATACTTAGAATACAATAGGTATAACACCCAGACAGAGAACAAACATCTGTGTTCACCACACAAATATTTTTTTTCGGTGATGCGGAGATAAAGGGTATTCAAAATTTCCAACCGTGCGAAACCGGGGCGAGTTGCTAGTTGGTTATATCAGGAGTCGGTCTTATTTCATGGTTAAACTGCTTAAATTTTCATGGTTAAACTGAAAAAGAAGTTTCATTGCAAAAAGTAGATAGCATATACATATTAAAAACATATGTAAACAAAATTCAAGTTTACTTTTATTAAATTGAGGATAAAGTTTGATCTTGAATTATCCTTTTGTAAGTTATGTTTATCCTATTGGGTTAAGGTCGACGACTTTATGAAGATATAGCCTTTTGCAAAATTAAAGGTAGGTACTTATAGCTCTTTGTGTGTGTCTCCGGGGAAGTACTGTCACGCGTGCCTATTTCTGCCGTGAAGCAGCATTGCTGTGTTTCGGTTTGAACGGTGTGGTTGATATTACAGACTTACCACCTGATTGTCTCAGGTTTATGCATCGTAGGGCACGTTTCTAACGTGCGTGACGTACGAGGCAAATCTTTGTTGCAATAGGTGAAAGATAATTAGACTGTAAGAAAAGTGCCAATGGACACATTCTTAGTACCTAATACTTATTTTATAAAACTAAGCTAAAGCAAAATTACTCATTAGCCTAATAGGCTAGATTGTAATATTAATTTACACAAAGAAACTTACAATTTAAACAAATATTTACAAAATGTACAAAATACACAAGAAACAGTTGAGCTATCTGCAGATCGTAACAAACGAGCTAGAGATAGCTCAACTGATCCAAATCAGTGCCAGACGGAAGCGTCCCCAAGACGCTGGCGGCATTGCCACGCTGAATAGCAATGCTTATACGCTGCGCCAGAGACCCACCAGCTCTTGGGTCACGCGTCGCTATTAATTAGGGTACCGCATAGACGTAGTACACTAATTTAGTAAAAAAAAGATATTACCGAGAGCCGTCAGTAAAATAGAATATTAAAAAAAATACTTCATAGTGTCAACTTGTTGTTTTTTCTTTTGATTTTTTTGGATATATTCACAAAAAAATAAAGGGTATTAGTGATGCTAGAAGGTGGCCCAGTGGGGTTGTTGGGATTTTTTGTCCAAACGACCGAATTTAGAACCTCCTCCTTTATTTTTTTTTTCTGCAGATAGCTCAACTGTTTCTTGTGTATTTTGTAAATCTTATACCTTTAAATGAGAAAATCTTGTATATATATATATATATTTAGGATCTCGGAAACTGAGCCAACGATTTTCATGAAATTAAGTATACAGGGGTTTTCGGGGACGATAAAACGATCTAGCTAGGATTCATTTTTAGAAAATGTCCCCCAATCGTAAAGTAATTAATCAACTTTATCATAAAATCATAACTCCTAGCGCCATCTGTTGATTAAGTCATGAGTTAGTGGGACAGAGAACGCCATCTGTTGACGAGTAGTGGAGTTTATTATTATGTCGGTAAGATAGAAAAATACTAATATTTAATCAGTATGTAAGAAATTTAAAAAAAATACCGAGCGAAGCTCGGGCACCAACTGCTAGTATTTGTTTGATTGTAAGTTTCTTTGTGTAATTAAATAGTTTTTTTTTATTTATTTATTTGAAGTTGGTTCAAAATAGTTATTTGCAGCTCAAGTCACGTTTATTAGTCATAAAATAACTTAGTATTCTTCTTAATAAAATGTAAGAGTATTTTCCTCGTAAAACTAAGTAGGAAATAAAATAACTGTATAACTGTAAGATAAGAATACAGTTTTTTTTATGGTGGTGACTATGGTGTTTTTTATGGTGGTATGATTAAATCCGAATACAAAAAAGATACAGGGAAACTCTCTTGGGAACCACATAGTATTTTTTTTTTTTGAATTTATTTATTTGTAAACAAATAACATACAAGTAAAATTAAGGCTAAATACATAGCACTTGTAACATAAACTAAGACGTAAGCGTAGACATTTAAGGCAGAGACTAGAATACATTAGTCACAAAATCTGATAACAAATAATAACCGGCAAATCTCTGCTCCTGGCGAAGTATGTGAGTCAGATTTCTTCGTTTTATAAGACCACCGTTTACCATACTTCATGCAAATAAAGATATTTCATTTCATCGTTTCATTTCATTTTATTTAATTTTTTGATCTACCACAAGTTGTCTCTACAAATGATTCAATTGATAAAAATATATTTCTATGCGAATCGAAATAATAAAAAAAACAAGTAAAAAAATTACCCCTACGATTAACTTGAGGCATACAGATGTTCAGCATCACGTGCCAGTAATTTCACTGCCACTCCCTCCACTCACAACACAGCAACGCTGCTTCACGGCAGAAATAAGCATGGTGGGGTACTTTTTATTGATTATTATAGTGTTTACAACACTTATGGAAATCACAAAGATTTTTATAATGTCCCAAAAGTTAAGAGCCGAGCGGGATTTGAACCCGCGACCTTCCCCTCGGTACGGGGCTGCGCTGACCACTGCGCCATCGGATCCTAATCACACTCGACGAATAACTCTTAAGGCTCCCTTCTTTAAGAGCTCCTTATGCCATAAAATCAATATGAATCAGTCAAAAATTAACGTAAAATTCTGAAAAAAATATATGTTTTAGTTGAGGATCTTACAGAGTACAATTCGCTTACAGTTACACAATCAGATGAATTTCGTTCGATAGAAAAAAATACCAAAGTTGCCTATTTTTAAAAAACAAATTCAATACTGTGCCTAAAATAAAAAAAATATTGACTTTATTTTTACACCAATCTTTAGATAAATCACTTTTCTAGTACAAATCGCTGAGTTGGATGTTGTAATGTTATTTTCCTATTTAAAATGAATTATTTACCTACAAACACACGAGCGGCGCGACGCCGTGGGCTAAGTCAGTCGCGCGGTAGCGCTTACCGACGACGGACCTGTGCCAGTGCTCTTCCCGCCCGACGCGCGACTTGTGACGTGCAGTGATTTTACGAAAATAAACTAAAATTGATCTCGCTAAGTCGTCACCATGGCTAACAAACGTAACAGGACGAATGCATTACAAAGAAATGTTAAGTAAGTACATTACTTGCACGTACGTGTTTATTTATTATGTAGGAACCTCTAATGTTCTATTTAAATATTACCTACTTTACTCCTTACGTTACTTACCTACTTTGTTCCATAAATAGCTGAGAATATACTTAGTATGTAGGTACCAACTCCTTGCCACAGTATAGTTAAAGCAGTATAAGTACGGAAAGAAATATGAAATATTAACTATTAGCTGTGCCCGCGACTTCGTCCGCGTGGTATAGTGTCTATGGGTAGCATTTTTAATTTGCAGCGGAAGAAAACAGTAATTAAATAACAGCGTCATATTCGCGTGCACGTGACACAGTGGTCTGCCCTCTTACTAAACATAGACATATGGCGTCGTACTACGCCACACTTTCATCCCCCCCGCATTCCTCTCCGAACTCCCCCCACACTCCCCTCCACAATCCCCCTGTACTCCCCCTTTGCACTCCCCACTAAACTCCTCCCGCATTCCTCTCCACACTCCCCTCCACACTCCCCTCCACACGCCCCCCCGCACCTCCCCTCCACACTCCCCCCTGTACTCCTCTCCACACCCCCCCCGCATCACCCCTCGCACCTCCCCTCCACACTCCCCCCTGTACTCCCTCCACACTCCCCCCGCATCCCTCGCACCTCCCCTCCACACTCCCCCCTGTACTCCCCTCCACACTCCCTTCGCACCTCTCCTCAACACCACCCCACATTCTCCCCGCACTCCCCCCAGACTCCCCTCCACAATCCCCCTGTACTCCCCCTTTGCACTCCCCACTAAACTCCTCCCGCACTCCTCTCCACACTCCCCTCCACACGCCCCCCCGCACCTCCCCTCCACACTCCCCCCTGTACTCCCCTCCACACCCCCCCCGCATCACCCCTCGCACCTCCCCTCCACACTCCTCCCTGTACTCCCTCCACACTCCCCCCGCATCCCTCGCACCTCCCCTCCACACTCCCCCCTGTACTCCCCTCCACACTCCCCTCGCACCTCCCCTCCACACTCCCCCTGTACTGTATGTCACTGTTATGACAGTATAACCCTTAATTTGGCAAGATTACTTTTTTTCGATTTCAGTTAAAAAATTCAATATACCTTTTTAATAACACTTATAGAAGCCTGAAAAAATAAAAAAAAATATATAAATGCTGTAACTTTGCGAAAATCCTATGTATCCTACAATGCACATAGCCAAATACTAGTAGAAGTATGGTCTTTTGACACTGTATCCGTACGGACACATTGCCAAATTAGGTAATTGAAAATAATAGTAAAACAATTGGTAAAATATGGGTTTAGTCTTTAAATCTTCATTTTTTAATATGGTATTCATAAAAACAGTTCCTGTTTTTCGTTAAGCACAAACGAATCTTACATTTGACGCAAGAAATATTGGCCTGCCCAGTTTTGCACAAACAACATCAACCTTTTTCTTCAAAAATTGGCAGGTAGCCTATGCCGTAGTACCTTATTAAATTATATTGATGAGACCATCAGTAGGCCTAGGCATAACTGGTCTATGTATTTTCTGCCTTAACCTGGCACATCATTTCTGTGCACTACTTCTTTAGGACTTGAAAGTGGGACATGGAGATTTTTGCCCAGATTCTAGATATCAGTATAAATAATGCTTGGATACTTAGATACTGAAGGTATTGTGTGCAAAAAGGCTTGAAGAAAACATAGGCTCTGAAAAAATTCCTATGCCAAATTTGTTTGTCAGTGACTTCTAAAGAATTAGTGCACAGAAATGATGTACCAGAAAATACATAGACCAGTTGTACCTCGGTCTGTTGATAGTCTTATCAATATAATTTTATAAGGTATGACGGAATAGCCCACCTAACAATTTTTGAAGAAAAAAGTTGATGTTGTTTGTGCAAAACTGGGTAGGCTGGTATTTCTTGCGTGACATGTAAGCTTCAATGAAATGTGCCTGAAGAAAAACAGGAGCTGTTTTTATGATTTCAATATTAAAAAAAAAACAAAGCCATAACCAAGTCAATAAATAAAATTAGGTATCATACCTAATTTTATTAAAATTAGGTATTATAAATTTTATAAAATTAGGTATCATACCTAGTTAGGCATCCTAAATTATACGTGGTTCGACTCGCACTTGGCCAAGTTATTGAGTATCGATACCATGAAACATTTTGTTAAGCATTTGGCATTGTATCTCTCTGGATACGGCTGAGTTATGCAGTATTTCAATGGGCTTTTGGCAACGTCTCTTTGTGGATACAACTAGGTTAGAAAACTTATTACGGGTTCGTAATTGCATTCATAAGTAAAATTTTTATCCATATCGATAGTAAGTTTCAATAACATTGGAATTCAACAAAAATCCAGCACAAAAAGGAATAAAATATAGGCAAAATAAATAAAACTGACGGATCTGATGCTCCCGTGGTGCGACATCTCAGCTGTTTGACGTCGAAAGGGATGGGAAACAATCGAAAATGCAGTCGATTTATTTTGTTATAGTGATATGAATAACACACCTCAAGGATAGAATCGATCGATTTTGAATAAATTTGATTTATAGAGCCATATGATTTTTTAAAAATATTGTATCTGAGAGAACACATTACCAAATTAAGGGATAACAAACCAGGAGTACCAGGACAAACCAGGAGTAGATAATTTTTTTTTTACTTTTTACTGCGATGATACCAGTTTGGAAAAATATTTTCTACTAATAATTCTTCATCATTTTATAATTTTGTTAGTTTATGGAAATAAAATATAATTTATAGCTTAAAACCATTGCTATTTTCCATATTAAGAATTTTAAAAATTTTTACTAAATATCAAAAATCACTTATTGTTGCAAGATGTTTTCTCGTAGAGTCTGAAAATCAAGAATACGAGTTTCAACCAGCTTCAGGGAGACGCATCATTGACATCAACTACTTGTTTAGTCAATTACAGGAAAAAGCACGTCACAACAACAAATTATAATGAATTTTAATTCAAAATAAGCATTCTGTACATCATATTAAATCAACCTGTAAGTATAATAAATGAGAATAAATATTGTACATAACAATTATGTTTGTTTTCATTTGTTGTTTGTATTTTTAGGTGAGGTACTCTCCTATAATCATCATATCATTATCACCTCACTAATTCAAATAGTTTAGACTTTTAGAGTATATATTAACAGTTAATACCTATTTAAATCTAATAAACTTTCATTTCAATATACTAAAAGAATATAGTCAATAATATTAAACTTACTTTGCCTACTGCATTATGTTATACTGTGGCGTTCTCGCCCGCCGTCAAAGGGTCACCGGAGTTCATATCAAGTCGGCTCCCGCGTAACGCGGATGCAAGTCGACTGGGTGAGTTAAATACCTAAATCTTCGACATAAGGGGCCCTTAAGGCGCGTTTCCATTATGCAAGTGATTTTCATACTAGTTGCAAGTTGCATGCAAATTGGTATAGTGGAAACAACAACTTGCAGACAAGTTGCAACTTGTATGCAATTAGGTTTAAACTTGTACGCACAATAATTAAGTCGGCACATTTGCACGCAAGTTGCAAAATTGTATGGAAAATTATTGCAATCTTGTATGCAAGCTGCAAGTTGAACAAAATCGTGTTTCCAATTCAAATCACTTGCACACAAGTCTGACGTCATACATGTATGCAAGCACTTGCATAATGGAAACGCGCCTTTAGGGACTGTTCGGCACTCCCGAACAGAGAGAGAGAGAGGGCAAGGGGAAGGTCACGGGTTCAAATCCCGCTCGGCTCTTAACTTTTGGGGCATTATAAAAATCTTTATTATGGTAAGTAGTAGGTCCCGGACGAGTCACACAAAAAGCTCTACTACTATTTAAAACTCACCAGTCTGCATAGTAAATATGATGAAAGATGAAGTCAAGATCCAGTTGGTATCCTCCAGATCGATCTCAAAATTCTCCTGCAGGTTCCCCGTGGTGTTTGTGAGGTTTGGGGAACGGAGCCCCATGCGGGGGTATAGAGTCCAGTTTGAATCCATTTTGAAACGTTTCCTTTATCACCGAGATTATAAAAAAAAAACGCAGCGATTGTCAGAGAGACCAGTTTGACTCCATTTTCGGGCCTTCTTTAATATTTCTTTTTTTTTAACAGTGTTTTGCGCTATATTGTCTATTATATTAAGCCTACCTACTTTAAATACTCACTCAAACTCATAATAATATGTTTTTAAATAAATAAAATAAATATTATTCATTCGTCAGTTCAATATTTTAAATTAAAATTTTACTCTTTACTCTCCTCAAAAGTATGACCGTAGAAATCTTAAATGTACTTTAAACTAAACAAAACTTAGTAGAAACCAAAAAACATTTTCACTTTTTTCCAGCTTCAAACACAATAATTCACTTTATTTGCTTCAAGTATTTTTTATAATAGAAACACATCATTTTTAAAATTAACGAAAGGATGTGGTTTCCACCTCACAGCGACTTTAAATAAACTGGTTTTTTGTACCTCTACTCTTTTATACCGTCTTCAAGTTACTAAGTAGCGACATGGAGCTAGGAATTGAATGACGCCGGTGATTGGATGCGGCAAACTTTGACTACCTTCTTTAACTTTATTTCTACCACCAAGAAGCGTTCTGTTTCGATTCGAAGGGTGAAATTAAAACCAGGACAGTGCAGACCAGGCCAAACTTTTGTAATACTCGATGGCTTACAGGATGGTGGACAGATTGCATCATTAAGACTTAACATCAGGTAACCTACAGGTACCGGAAAAATTTAAAACAATCAAGTTTCGGTATACCTATAATGGAATAATAACATGCATTACACCACATCAGCACAGCACCACCTCTGGGTGACGGTGACGGTGACTTAAGGGCAAGGAATATAATACTCTCTACGAGAGCTTAAGGGTGTAAGGGTGACGGTGACTGCTCTCCATCAGGTGGCCCATCTGCTCATTTGGCAGCTAAAGCAAAAATATCAGTACCTATTAAAAAAAGGAAACAGGCCTTTGCATCTATTGTAGATGATTTATATAGTGTTTGAGGCAACTGGTGATACCTACTCAAGCCTAATAGGTTGTGCATACAGATCTTCCTATAAAGAAATGGTTTAAAACTAGCAAAAAAATATTTAGGTCACTATTACTACTACGTCTAGACTTATTTCAGAACACTAAATAATCGAACAACCACATCCAATTAGTTCTTAGCTTCATGTAGTTTATCTACCTGCACTTATATTGTTAGGGTAATTTTAAACATCATCATCAAATAAATGAAGGATATATAAAAACAAGCATATCTTTTAGTATCTTATTTGGTTCGGTCATTGATATCAAAAACAATAACAGCCTTACGATGGAGCCTTTGATCCTTAGGCACGGTAGTTATCTCAGATCTCTTAATCATCATCATCAGCCTGTAGAAGTCCACAGCTAGGTAGCCTCAACATCAGGTGGACCATCTGATAGTGTCGTTAGAGTCTGTTCAGAAAGAGAACCGTCGTGGGATTGGAGGGCGCTGCTGTGCTTAATCACCTTTTTTGCTTAGTGGGCAATACAATAGCGCGTCTGTTGCGTTTTGATCCTATCACAACTAGTGTACTATTCCTTTATTTAATTTTTATGATGCAAAATGCTGACAGAAAGAAAGGGATGAGCTGCCATATAAAAATCGAAACGTTAGTTCTCAATTTGGCCACGACGGTTCTCTTTCTGAACAGAGTCTGCTAACTCACCTTTTAAAATAAGAAAATCGGAGAATGCCAAATAATGTAGGTATGTCAAGGTGACATGACAGATAGTAGGTAGGTTAGGTAGGTATTTACATCTGTGGTATTATGTGGGACAAGGTTTTTTTTTTCATACAATAAGCACGTGCATTTTATTCGTCTATTTCCTCATAAAAACCTGTGTCCCGGCTAAAACAGCATAGGGAACCATCCAAAACATAAACACACTCAATATACAATGATAGGTGGTTGAATGTCAGACTTTAATCAATTAATTTGAAACAAAAAATTCAAATGTAAAAAAAAATATAGACGAAATTTTGCCTTTTTTACACTCAGCGCCATCTATAAAAAAAATTGAAAACAAGCTGATCTGCAAAAACACCACATTAATTTTTCTACGCGATCATAGATAGCAGCACCACATTTTGAGTTACAGCTACTCATTGATAGATGTCACTATGAGTTCATTTATTTTGTTTCGAACCGAAGGAGTCCCAATCCGAGGGGCTATTCTGACTTTTGCAACACCATTTTTGGTGTCGTGTAAGACATAAGGTGTCGTGTTAGCGTTTTGTAAAGAGGTTTTAACCTCTTTAAAATCCCGATTTTGTATGAAAAACGATGAGCGCCTCTGACGGGCTTTGCGAGAAATAATATTGCTACGTATCTTCACTTACTATTGCTAACACCGGTGATAGTCTATCGTCAACACCAAAATCGTACTAAATCTTTTCGTTAGCTTCACGATTCTGACGGTTTTTGTGTAAAATGCTATTCTTAGTTTCGGAATGTATTTGACAGCTTCACGATCGATCAATCAAAATGAATTAGTAAACAAACATTTATTTGTGCATTTTTGAAGTCAATAATTGCTTTTGAGAATGTCTGCAAGATGTTATTTTGCAATGCTGATGGTCGAGAAAAACCGGGTTCGTAAATTACGGGAACTGCGGGCTGGTTTACGGAAAGCTTTCAATCCTATCGAAGATCTTCCGGAGACCATATTTTGTCGTCGGTATCGTTTGTCCAAGGTTGCCTTCGCGTTCTTATGCGAAGAGTTGCGACAGCATAACGACCTAAAGTCTTCGCAGCGCGTGAGCTTTGAATTAAAGGTGAGTTATGTTATTTTCATTAATGTGTACCTACCACCTAAGATTACCAACCCGGTATTACTGCTTATGTAGGTACGTACAAAGGTGTCCCTCAGGAAAACATCCTAACTATATGGTAACTATTTAAGTACTTTAGATTTTTACATAGAAGATACCTATTTTTGTTTGAGCTTCGTAATAAAAATTATCAACATCATTTCAGGTGACTCTGGATACCCACAGTGGCCTTGGCTCATGACACCATTCTTAAATGTTACTGCAACTCCCCAGAAAGAATGTACAACCAGAAGCATATGAAAGCCTTGGTCACAATAGAAAACACTTTTGGCTGGTTAAAAACAGTTGGCGTTGGGCAAGGATAGGGTCTTGCACTACAAGCCAAACAAATGTGCACAGATCATACAGGCTTGTTGTGTACTTCTCAACTTAGGCCTTGATTTTGATTGTTCAGATCCCGAAGAAGATCTAGTTATCAAAAGCCAACATGTGAATTATTTGCAATGTCTGTACCTACCTACTATTTTCGTATCTTATTTTTATATGCTGTGTAGGTACTTTACTATTACCAAGCGTAGCGTGTGCGTGTTTTGTAAAAAGATCATACAAAAAAAGTAGGAACGAAGCCGTAGTTTGTTGCCTGTTCTTCTAGGCTTGGTCGCGTGGAACTGGCACCTAGACTCACTTAGCTTTAAGACGTTTCAAAGTGATCTTAGTAATACTGCAGAATAAATTCTTTTTTTTTATTTGAGTTTTAATTTAAATACGCCCTATACTCCAGATCGGTTTTAATAAATAAGTCTCCTGAGTTTGCTCGTGCGCGGCGTCGTGCTGGTGAGCGGTGGTGGCGGCGACCACGCCGTGGTGAAAAGCGCCGGCGAGGTGATGGTGCTGGATAGTGAAGTATTACATAACATCAGTGTAAATGTCTTTAGGGATCCGTAGTTCTGGATATCAGAACAGAACATATATATAGAGTATATAGCGTCTCAATTCATATTATGCTGAAAGCCCGCAGAATTCTAAGGATTTTTGGTAAACCAGATCTTAAAAAAGTCGAATACAACAAGAGTTACCTACGATTTGGCACGAAAAAAACTTCAAATGCTTCTCCTGTAGGCCTACCATGAGCTCTGTCAGGCTCTGTCTCTGGTTCTGGTTTTGAGTCTGTGTGAGTGTTGACTAAATAAATCCTAGCTCAAAACGTCATACACACAGTATAATGCACTGGTGAGCACTCACACAGACTCAAAACCAGAGCCAGACAGAGTTCATGGTAGGCATACTGAACAATCGTGAATTGTCAGTCAATTGAACCAGCAGTCATCTTTATGGTCTTTATTTTGAGGAATCTATGCCCGATCCATGTTGACAACTTGCTAAAAAAGAAGACTTCGTGTTAGATTCATTGCGGCCAACATCGAAATGTTTGCGTCTTATCACCATGTCAATTTGCCTAGGGTAGCACGAACACGAAGTAAAAAGTGAAGCTAACACCCAAAAGCTTGTCAATTCTTGGAATAAGCCCTCAGATAGCGCATAACTTCGTCATTTATTAACCGATTTGTAAAATTCTTTTTTATCTAAAAGTAATAAATACTTCCAAATTGGTCTCATATAAATTTTATCAAAATCGGTTCAGAAATTGGCCGGAAGTCAGTTTCTCAAGTTTATGTACATATTACTTTTCATTGGTAGATAATTTTTTTTTTGTTTAGTGATAAGTTGGAGCTAAAATCAAAAATCGCTCAATCCAAACCTTTTTTCTCATCTTGATTGAAAATTGACTATAAGCGAAATTGCTGCTAGAGCCCGCGCAAGATGACTCTACGCAACATACAGAGTCTGCCAGATGGCGCAAAATGTAAAAAACCTGACTATAATCATCTGCCAATTACCAAATGACGCAAGGCGAGTTTGATTTCCCCATTCATTATTTCCAGCGCATTTTTTTCATGTTTTTGCTACGTATGTGCTACGATAAATCTACGCCGCGTAGGCCCTCTACGCTTTGCTACGGGGCGCTACGTAAGCAATATTGGTAGAGCAAGAACAATATTAATTAATTTAGTGTTAATTATATTGCTTTCTTGTACCTATATAAAGGCTAACCTTTGACTACGTCATGAGATGGTTAGTATAAAATCATATTAAACGAAGAGCCTTAAACCGAGAAACCATAGGTAATACGTGTTTATCTATACTAAGGACATTTTGTGTGTCGTAATAACCAAATTACTAGTACATTATTCCTAAATGTACCCCTAAAGTCTTTATTACAATGGATTAGGACTTAAAATCGTTTGCTCAAAGTTATATTGACTTAACCTTATTGAATGCGCGAGGGATTTTGAGCCTTGGAGGGGAGCAAATAGAGGAGAAATTCGGTTGTATTGTGTTTGACAAAGGAGATACCTCCCCAGTTAGAGGCGTGGCCGCCACATCAGTCGAAAACAGAACTCCGAATCTCAGTTCAAATCTGACATTCGAACGTTCTAAATACGAATCGCGCGCGCGTGTGCTGTGTTTTTTTAAATGGATACCGAAAACAAAATGCAGACCAAACTGTCAAAGAATAACAACTTCTCGATAGAATCGATTGTTGGGCTCAATCATAGGAGATCGCCCGAAATCGATATAGAAAATACTATTACCCAAGATTTTTCTACAGAGCATTCTGAAGATGAGGAGGTGAAAGTAAGAGAGGCGAAAATGGGATACTATTTTCAACAGAACCGGGTACCGAACTTTCCGTTTTTCATGTCTTATGACAAAAGAGGATTTAATGAGCCGCAGGAAGATCTAAAGAGGTCCAGTCCGGGGAGTGTGCGGAGTGAGGTTGACAGCGACGGAGTTGATGACAGGCCACATGGTGAGTGTCTTGTTCTTTTTTAAAGCTGTAAAAAATTATGCATTAAGTGTATTTGAATTAAGAACATTTGCAGTGTGAAGAAGAGTGCAAGAATTTGTTGGAAGTTATTAGGTACCTAGTTATTTCGAAATTATTTGTTGGTTAGAATCGTCAACATAATTATGTAAGTTTGAATAATCTTAAGTAGGTTAGCGATAACTCTTCAAATCGGCTCATTAATGATGAAGTTATGCGATATAAAACATTTGAAAAAAAAATGTAGCCGGCTGTAACATCCTTTTTTACTTGAAGTCGGTTTAAAAATATTTACATGCACTTTAAAATTAAAAGGTACGATTAAAAATAAAAAAGCTTTAATAAGGTAAGTGTTACTTAGGCCTATACCGTTATGCATTTTTCTGAGTATCTAATCTTACCTATTTAAATATTGTGACAATCCCCAAACCTATATTATAAATACCATTATTACATGCAGTAAAAGTAATGGTTAGTAATTAAACAGTAATTTTGCTTTTGTTCGTTATCTCCCGAAGTTCTGATATTTTCCGTCGGTTCCTTTTGACAGCTACAAATACAAATAAAGAGGTTGTTATTTTTATGGCAAGGACGGTTAGAAAACGGTCTAAATAGTGGTCATTTAGATTTGGAGGTCTTTCTTTCAGAATTACTGACAAACTGTCGGTACCTTTATCGATTGTATTGTTACTACTTATGGTTATAAAAATCTTATAGATAAAATTATACATCAAATCAAATCAAATATGTATTTATTCAATAGTTTCACAGGATAACTATGAAACGTCTTAAAACTAGATATGGGTCTAGGTGACAGTTCCATGCGACCAAGCCTTGAAGAACAGGCAACAAACTACGGCTTGGCATTTAGGTATACTTATAGCTTCATCATCATCAGTCTGGGAAGTCAAGTATAGACATAGGCCTCCCCTATACGATTTGGTGACTTTATTTGACGTAATTTTTGCAATATTAGCTCGATTAAATGAACATAAAGTTCGTCTAAACTCTCAATTCCATTCGTTCCATTTTATAGATTTCTATATATAATAAATTCAATGATTTTGTGTATTTATAATATACATAACTTTATTTATTTATTGGATATTAACAAATATTACAGTTACAGTACAGGTAAGTTAAGTTACAATGTAAAATTCCTGGCGGGATAACATTGATTTGCTTCCTAGCACACAACATACATGAATGGATGAAAAAAACAATTATAAATAGGTATACTTATACATAAGTAATAACAATTATAAAAACAGAAGGACAGAAATAAAAAAACTAACAGACATGAGTTAAATTTAAATAGAATACACATGGAAGATTTATAAATTTAACATCTTTTTCTAAATGTAGTTCGGTCGGGTTCGGTGGTCGGTCAAAATAATTTATCAATTGATTGAAAAATCAACCCTTAATAGCAGAATAGAAAATAGAATAACTTCCTAATCGCTATAAATATTTGTATACTTAAACAATTAAACTGAGTCCCATATTGCTGTCTAAATAAGGGTATTAGCGGTATTAGTTTAAGGGTGTATTTGTCATGGGGTGGGCTCAGTTGTCGCACCCTTTGTATTTTTTCTAGGGTGTTTTAACTACCTGTGTTGTGTTTGTATTTAACAGTAGATTATCATCATAATATTTGGGATTTGAAGAAGGGATCAAGGAATTAAATTAGCGCACAACATTTCGAACATAAAAAGAAAGCGAATACTTACGGATAATAATATTTACGGATTTATTTAAAATATCGACCGTCACAAACAAATTTACTAAAGGTTGTCTCTTTGCCTCGTATGTCGTACTTGTGCTAGCTGTAGTTGCCATTAAGAGCAAGCACGGGAAAGGAGTACCTATTAGTTGTGGGACTTAACTGTTAGAAATGTGTATTGCGCGCAGGAAGCCCAGAATAAATAAAATAAAATAATAATAGGCTGATTTTTTCATCTATGAAATAACGGTATTCGTTGAATAAATAATCACAGTCTTTATTTTTGTCAAGGCTTAACTGTATTGGATATATGTAATATATATTATTCTGATCTGAAAAATTATCCATCAGGTAAGTTTATTCGAAAATTTGATTATGAAAGGCAGATTTTTAAGAAAAAGGCAGATAAACCAACTTATTTAAAAATTAATGGCCTTACTTATAAAAATATGTCAAAAGATAAGCAGTGCTTAAACTATTGCCATCTCTTACCGTTGGGTTAATGACAAACAGTGACAGGGCTAGCTTTAAGCAATGATTAAATTTAAATAACGTTTATAAGTATGGCTGTAAATGTTGTAAATCAAAAAGGAATTTTACGAAGAAGTATTATTAACAACGTTCTCTTTTCAAAAGAAATAGCTTAACGCTTAATTTTGAAGAATTGTCTCAAAACGGTAGCATTTTATACTCCACAGCAAATTGCTACCGTTCGCTGAAAACAAGCCTTTGTCCGCCATCTTGTCGCAGCGTGACGCCTGTCAGTTTTACCGCCAAAAGCCTCCCCATAGACAAAAGCGTTTTCTTTTGTAAGGTTGTTGGTACACAGAGCTTTTGTCTTTGCTCAATTATAGAGTGGTGCATTGTGGCCACATTGTGAATGTCGACGGGAATTTCTCTTTTACTGGAATATTTGTTTTCTTTAGTTTTAGGTTTATTGCTTCCACATTTTTGGTGAATACGTAATGGTTCTTCGAAGGCGTCACGGTTATTCTTAATTATGAACGGCTTAAGACTATTTTGAATGAAAAAACACGCAAAATGTGTCTCTATTTAATAATTTATTCAGGCATCGCCCAAAGAGATTCTTTGAGATTTTAAATGAACAAAATCCATAACATACAAAACATTTTTCCTCTAAAACTACATTAGATAGATAGATAACTCTTTATTGATTACCATGACGCATATAAATTCAGTTTTAAGCTTTTACATTCAACTTAGGAAGTCACATGTCTCTTTTTGGTTTAAAAAACTTAATATTTTTTTCATCCAAATAGTCCTAACAGTTTTGTCTTTGTCCTAACTATGTTTTATTGCTTCCTACATTACCATCTATGTGTAGTCGATTTACCAAAATACGCAACAGTTTATTCTCAATAGGTACTCAATATATTTATTGCCCACACACATGCTTTGGTTTAGGTAGGTACATACATACTTAGTTCTTAGTTGTAAGTTAGTATCACATGGACCCTGTGTATAAGGTAAAGCAACATGGAGGTAGGCCGAGGTTTATTGATAACTATGCTTGGTAGAATAGATTAAACGATAATGTCAAGGTGGTCTTAAAATAAGTCAAAATTAGGTTTAGTGCATGTAGTTACTAGCTATGTAGGTCTATGCTAAAAACATTATTTTATTTAAAGTATTTTTATACAACTAGTTGGTGGTATCATAAGGCCCATCTGATGCTAAGGAACCATCGCCTATAAAAAAGCATTGACTCATATTACTACATATCTAGGTACGTAGGTATAGTACATCTAATCAGCCTTCAACACCCACTGGTTTACAAGTGCTAATTCTATAAACGTCTGTAATAAATCAATAAACATTGTAGTCAATCCACACAACACTATCTAGCCCCAAATTAAGCAGAGCTTGTGCGATGGGAACCAGAAAGCTGGTATAATACTTAGATACATTTTTTGTAAATACAATTTTTTTTTGTTTAATTTACCAGAAGCACTTACTTAAACTTATTTTTTTAAAACCTTGCCTATACATAATTTAATATATTTATTTTATTTTATATATTTTTTTTCTCTTTATTCCAGAAAAAAGGCTGATGCCACTGGTTCCTAAAACATAGTTCTCACTATTTTTTTATTGATTTTATATTTTTTACCACTAATAAGGAAATAACATAGATAAGAGAATAGTTCTCACTAGTTCGAGAACATACGGATTCAATAATATGTATTATGCAATAAATTATTTTGTATTTAGAAATCAACTAGTGGCCGCCCGCGGCTTCGCTCGCCCGTTCCCGTAACACCCCGTTCCCGTTGCTTTTTCGGGATAAAAAGTATCCTATGTCCTTCTCCCGGTTCTAAGCTACCTCCCCATTAATTTTCTGCCAAATCGGTTCCGCCGTTCTTGAGTTATAAATAGTGTAACTAACACGACTTTCTTTTATAAATATAGATATAACACCCAGACAGAGAACAAACAACTCTGTGCACCACATAAATATTTGTTCTCGGTGAGGATCGATCCCAGGGCTTATGGCGCAGAAGGCAGAGCTACTACCAACTGAGCTGAGAGGCCAGCCAAACCTCTTTAATGGCATTATCTTTATCTATCCACACATTTATCAAAACGATAAGTGATCGGTTGTTCTGTTTTGTCGATCAATAATTCCACATGTGCGAATTTAAGTGGTTATTCATTCGGAAGGCAATTAACAAGCTTTTTATAATTAAGACAAGCAAATTTAATTTTAAACTATAAGTAGGGTTCAAATGATTTGAGCATAAAGTTGTATTTTTTTTTATTAATACAAAAATCAAAAGCTAAGCTTTTCCTTGCTTAGTTATTATTTCAGCAGTTAGTTATATACATAATTTAAGTTAAAGTTACAGCCAAAATTATCATTATGTATAGATTAAAGTTACATTAGTAATATTTTAAAAATCTATACACCCGTTTCGTCATTTCTGAACGAAAACTATAGCAGAAAATAAAATCACAGTTAAAAACCGTTGGTTAAATAAGTAGATAGTTATTTGAACTAAGTAAGTGAAATTCAACAAATTAGCATCATTATACATCATTACTTTACGACTAAACTGCGGAAATCACGCAACTTAAGATTTTATAACGTAGTTATAGTTATACCGTGTAAGTAATGCGAGCTAAATCGTACTTATAACTCTCTGCCAAGTAATAACGGACCATGATGTTCAGAGCGCCAGAGTATTAAATTGAAATGAGCAACCGTGATTCAATAAGGCTGTGTAGTGAACGGTGTACTCCTTACTGTTACAACAGTTTACCTTTGTTCGAATAAATACTCATAAATTTAAAAAAAATCGGTTGTCTGTAAAGTCGGTTTACTGACGATAGTTAAACGTCATACAGCGGAAGCATCGCTCACTCAAGTAGGAGAGAGACAGATGTCGAACGCTGCCGAACGCGGAGGCTGATTGTGCCTCTTTGTCGCTCGTTCCGCGCTCTCGCTTGCACTTCAAGCCTTAAATGGAACGCTTCAGAGCGAGGTAACGCCGCATGAGTCATGTTTTTTCGTGCGTGCAGCCGGCTCCATCGAATTATAAAACGTTGTCACGTCAAAAACGAAAGAAAGGAAACATTTATTTGCAGACGCTTAGCAGGTTAAGAGCGCAGGTGGTCTAGTGGTAGTGGCCCTGCCTTCCGATCCTAAGGTCGTGGGTTCGAATCCAGTCGTGTACCAATGAGTATTTCTGCCCAAAAATGTATGATACACTATGCTAGTGCTCTCAAACGGTGATAGAAAACATCGTGAGAAAACCGGCATATCGTAGAACCTAAGAAGTTTGAAATATTTGTCAAGTGCACGAAAGGAGCCTCTTTGAGGCGCACTTAAAATCTTTTCAGCACACTCGGTTCGAAAGAAACAGTGACACGGTGAGAAGAAGAGCTATACATGCAAAATAGATAAAGAGCCAAGAGCTGCAAAACGGTCTCTGACTCAGCGCGAAGTTAGTTGGCTAGCAGCTAACGCTGGGTCTTTCGTATGGGCCACGCAGTAATGCCACGGACAATCTGAACCAATTAAACAACAACTACAATACTATAAGTTACGTAAGTGTATTTTATAAGTATGTGAATGTAATATTTACATACTTATCGCTATGTAACTATGTAAATAGGCAGTTGCCATAACTAGGCAACTACCATAATATTATCGTTGTAAAAACAAATTATGTAATAAGCCTTATTGATAAATGTTAACTTCGCATTTGAACTTTCTTTAAATGTAAGCTAATCTAATTAAATGTTTTATTTATTTTTAAATAAAAACGCAGTAAACAGACAAAAATAATAAAATAATAGATCAATATTCGTTTAAACAAATAAATCGCAATCAGATCGACATAAAACTCCAAAATAAAAATGCCATGAAAACTAAATTCCAATTTAAATTCCGAATACCTCTATTGTGTTGCCTGCCTTACCTCATTAGGGGGGAATAAGCTCTGTGAAAGCTCGTGAGTGAAAGAGACGCAGCATCATCAGCCCCGCCCTGATTGGTGGGGAGGGAAAACGGGAGCGTTATTGGTTACCGCATTATGGATTTTTAGTAGGCGGGCGTTGGTTCAGTGAAAACGGACTGTCAGAACTGACATTGACAGTTGAGTTTCGCGCGCGTACCATCACGGCCAGTGTTTTTATTGATATTTTAAGATGGAGGCTTTTAGGAGTTTTTCTTTGGATAGTAAAATCCGCGAGCCAATTTCCGTTAACTTGATGAAACATTATTGTGATAATACGCCGCCATCTTCGCCTAAGAGCAAAGGTATGTTTCTTTATTTTTGTACTTTGTTTCATAATAACCTACTTACATTCACTAAAACCTCTTTTACGTACTTACCTACTACTTGAAGTGTTTATACAGTCATATAAGCAGCAGTGCTTGATTTTCTAAATAAGAAAGCTTTGAATATATTTCATTTACCTTTTTTGTTGTTTGGTACCTACATATTTTTTATGTTAAACCTACAAGAAAACCCCAAAAAGCTATAAAAGTACCCGCTAAGGTACCGCATTTCAGGCTTTGACGGCTGAATCGACTTTCATCATTTATTACAGGATCTTATATGATTGGTATCAATTAATTTGAACTCAGTCAATAATAATGAACACCTAGAAGTAAATAATACCTTACCCACTAAGTATTTAAGTTAAAACCGATGTAAAAAACTAAATTATGTAAAAAATCAAGTAAAACTGTCTGTAAGTTATAAATTTACTAATTTACAATCATCATTGCGCTTAAAATCTTGACCTTATGCTTAGGTACCTATACTTACCTCCTAATTTGACGGTAATAAAAATTAGTTTTAAATCAAGTGTGTAGGTATTTATTCAAGGATATAGTGGCATACGTTTTTTAAACAATGTTTCTTAAGTCTGTTATAAGATAAACAATTATATTAAACTTTTTTATCAGTATATTATACAAGACTAATCCTAATTCGAAAAAGAATAGGTATGCCTAATATAAATAAGTATAAATATTGTGGACAATCTACACTATCTAGCCCAAAACTAAGCAGAGCTTGTATGGTGGAAACCAGATAGCTGATATAATCTACATAATAAATATACTTTTATTTGGAAATACGTAATACTTAGAGTTCAATATACCCAACAACCAGACAGAAGAAACATATTTGCTCACACAAATAATGTGTTACGTGTGGGGCTCGAACCCACGCTCCCTGCGCAGAAGACAGAGACTACCAACTGAGCTGTGAGGGCTGTCGAATTAATTATTCATAGCTACTATTAAGTGTTCAACGCTAATAAATGCAGATTATTAACCAAACAAGTTATTTGAATCAGGAAATTCAAATGATGCGATAAAATTATTGGCAAATAATTATCATAACCATAACTTAATAAAAACAGGCTTTTAAAGTCGCCGCCTAACAGTACAACACGAAATATAAACAAAACCTAACAGATTTGCAGGTAATCTTCACTCAAAACCAAATTTTCAACAGATTTTAGACTCTATTTGTATGTAATTAAAGTTGGATAGGAGTTTGTAGGTTAAGTTGTCAGATTGTTTGAGGAAGTTAAAACCTTTTTACAACTACTTTGAGATTGCCGATCCTTTGTTGGTGGTCAATAAAAATATTAAAATCGTTTAGTACCGTAAGTGATTTCTTTGTCGGTGAAGCTAGGATAGTTTTATTGGGGCTTATGTTGTCGACTGTACCGTTAGGCTAGCTTTCAAAATGTCCGTTCTGTAATTACCTATTCTATGATTGTTCTATTTTTAAAAACCAATGTTTTCAAACGCGTTCCTTATTTAAAAATGCATAGATAATTATTGTAGATTAACGAACTTTTTTTCAACCTTTTTGTTGCGTATATTTTCGTTTACACAAAATGTTTATAATGAATTATTAAGCACATTCATAGGCAATAGTAAAATTACCCAATGCCAATCAATTAGCACGTCAAATTGACGTTTCGGAGCAATAAATCCTCGCACTAAACACTAATTAACGTCAAAATTAATTGGCCTGGCTGACCGCAGCTGCCATTTGCCAAATCGAGCAAACCAATTGTCTATGAAGGTGTAAAAGCGCGGGCGGTGACAGTGACAGCTCAACTTTTTTTCTCAAACATAAACGCAGGGGTCGCCAATGTAATATGTCTTGTCAATTGAGCTTAAACTGATTTTGTTTTTATTGCTTCAACTCCCCAGCGAGATATTTATCTTCATTACTTTGCCGACTAGTAGATACGGATTTTATCGTGGAATTGTGTAGGGGAGAGGGTATGACACAGTAATTGTGTTTCTATTGGATAATTGGTCGAATGTGTAACTAAATTGTTTTAAGTCCGGGGAGACGGAGTAATTTGTGCTTACACGCGTTGATGTCTTTTATACATGAATAATTGAATGTTAATCTTGTACTAGAAGGGGTTTTCATGCGTTGTTTATGTTTACTTTTGTTTTACAGTCAATGTCTGGGGGGATCGTAAACTTTTTTTTCACAACTCTAGCCTGATGTTAAGTGGTAACCATCGTCTATAACAAGGCATTGCCTTGAGGTCACACACGTCAGGAACGTGCCCTACGATGCACTGCCCTGCAGATAAAAACTTGAGGCATACAGATGTTCAGACTTACGTGCCAGTAATTTCACCGGCCGGCGCCCACACCCTTCAAATCTAAACACAGCAATGCTGCTTCACGGCAGGAATAGGCATGGTCGTAGTACGCATACCCACGAGACACACACAGAGAGCTCTACTACTGCTTAAAATGTTGTAACAAATTTTGAATTGTAGAAGTTTACAGAGATAAGCAAACTTTTGAGATTATTATATGCAAATTTATTTTAATTTTAATTTGAATATTAGTAAGGTCGTAGCAAAGTGATATGCCTACACAAATAATAAATAATTAAAAAGATACAACAAATTTGATTTGTTTCACAGGCAAACGATATTCTACTTTCTGCACAGTTGGTAAAAGATTCGCACTATCATTAATCAAAACGAGCTACTAAGAATCCGAACGTTCCAATTTCAAATCGGCGGAACAATCGAACACCGTGTCATAGACAATGAACGTATTAAAGGCAGCCATTCACGACAATACAATTACTGACGCGTGCCGGACCGTGTGCGGGGCGAATGAGGGTGGTAAAGCAATTCTCGATAATGCCGTTTAATGTATAGATCGGTTGTTACAAGGGCTATTGGCCAAATTGACCACTATTAATTGTGGAGTCCAGGGGTCAATTTTGCAACACCTGCCAGGTTTACTGTTGGCATCGGGTGCAGTTTTGTTTTATGGGGATTTAATTATTCTTGGGGGAGAATCAATTTATTTGTTTCTTTATTGGCCTATTTAAGCCTTGCGCGATGGCGATCAGTGAACCGCTGTCAAATATTGCTGTCATATTTGACAGCGTTTTACTGATCAGATGTCTTGTCTTTTCACCATGTCTTTCCTGAGGATCAGGCCGACTAAGCTGTCAGGCACTCTGAAAAAGCTTGAGCAATTACCTCCCGTGTTGATGACGAGTTTTTTGGTTTTTTCCCGCCTCAAAAATGCTCAAGCCCGGCAATTTGTAAAGAGGTTATAATAATCATCATCTAAACCTTAATTGACCCACTGCTAAGCTATGTATGTGCCGCTTTTGACAGTCCTATGCTACTCTCAACAAATCACTTTTTATAAAAACCCGTTCTGTCGCAAGTTCGATGAAAACGTTTTACGTCACTTTGACAGATCATTTATCGAGTAAATGATTAAGATGCCGGCTGTAAACAAGTGCTAAATAGCAATGCACGTACGATTTCCTAACTCAATAATGGTTTGCTGTTGGTGCTCTGAATTAAGAGGTTCCAAGGTACATTTTTATAAAGCTTGATATACCTATTCTAATAAAAAAATTGGTTTATTATAAAAGTTTTTTTCATATTTTTTTATTTACTATTATCAGTTAAGAATCTATTAAGTAACTAAAAAAAATATGTTGTGTCGTTGATTAAAAAAAAGAATGCCGATTATTCTATGTTTTTTGATACAGTGAAACCTACTTTTGTTACCTAGATAGCCTATAATCCTTATAAAATTTAAAAATAAATATATAGGTAGGTAATAATTAAACACCGAAAACCGCCTAAAAGCAAGCGGTTTTCACAAAGCTTTTTTTTCAATAGCATCTACTTAGGTAGATGTAACCGAGCCTTTATGCATTACGACTGTATTCCAAGTACCGTTTACTTTTAAAATTAACATGCATTTTGAAACAAAGACGTGGCCGAGACGTTTCGAAACATTTCAACGACACGATTTTATCTACCGTAAGTATTTATATGTAGAAGCTTAACAGTTAGGTAGGTAATTTACTTATTCTTTAAAAGCTACTGAAATCTATTAAAAACAAGTTTTCAGTCCTACCTCCATGATAATAAAGGATTAATAGTTTGTTATAAAGTTACCAATAAAGTCATTAAAAAAATGACATCTTACATAAACACCTTTTTACTGTATAACATTATTTGAGAATTAAGCTCGTCCTTTAGTTGTATATAATATTTTATATCGTGCGCCGATATTTTTGTTTTAGTTTAAAAGTTAACGACCAATCAAAACCATTCTGATTTTAAAACTTCACCTAAAAAATTTCAACGCACTCATTCTCTTCCTTCAGAATAAAAAAAAACATTAAAACCGTTTTGAAGTCGCCACTCATCTTCCGTTTAAAATAAGAACGGAAGCTATTTCGGAACTTTTTAATTCTTTTTTTGAATGCACGAGTCAAAGCGCAGCTGGTGACCATAGACATGTATGATACGGAAACGCGGCTAGACTTGGCAAATTGAGTTTGAGTGTTCTGTCGCCACCCAGCATGGGAACGACTCAAGTGCAGACGCCACTAGTGAGTTCAAAAAAAACGTCTGGAGCACTTAATGCGTGATAAATTTTCTATAACGAGGACTCATTGATATTGCGAATCTTTTAAACTAATGTTAAACATGTTAGCTTGAGAAGTTAAGTGTTTGTTTGGTTTTCGAGACTATACATAAATAAATAAATATTTCTATTTCTATTTCTATTTCTATTTCTATTTCTATTACATCAGATATATTCTGAGCATAGTCGTTGAAAACTTTTGTTTCTTTATAAATTAAGGAGTCATTTATAGCTGAAACGATAATAATGGAAGCGAACGTCTCAATCACGCCGCCATTAAAACCATAGACAATGAAAATTAACTTGAAAGCGTTTCACAGCCGTGTCAACATACCGCGGGCTTTTTAAATTTAGAACCACTTCAATATAATCAGATCTGTAAAGATGCGTTCATTTTCGGTGTCTTTGTAACAACGTATGGGAAAATATATAATTAGACAATGCTTATTTGTGTTTGTTTTGTGTTAATGTGTTCCTTTTGAAACTTTTGGTGCGTGCAATTAGCACCTATAGACCACAGAGTATAAATTAGTGTCTATGATACCGGTTTGGGCGATGGCTTTTTTACGACAAGTCAATTCGAGAATTTAATCAGTCGGCTCTCTTTTATGAATACAAGGAGACTAGACAAAGGTTATTAAGATGGTACTGCGTCTTTTTCAAAAGCTTTCAAGTGCGTTTAAGCACTTCTAACCCTTTAAGCAGTAGCTATAGAGATTATCGGTACTCAAACCTGGTTTTAACTAATTAAAAACAGTTTAAACTAATTTTAAACGTCTCTGGAGGAAATGATTATCTATTTAAATGAGGAAGGCGATAAGACCGGCAACTCTAGTGAACTCTGTTTTGGAGCTTTACAATACAATAAAGCTTTAACTTTCAATCAATAACGAAAAAAATATTTACTTTAAATCTTTTAACCACACTGGTTTAAAAAAAACAATAAAATAGAAGAAACAATAAAGAAGAGACGAAATTATAAATAATTTTGATTTAAATTTATATCTTTACTATTTATATTAAGTAGGTAAAGGAAAAACATAAATTCTTATTTTTGGAAATGTGAATTTGCGCTGCTATAGTATGAATATGGTTTATTAGTTATTAGTTATTAGTTATTAAAATATATTTTCCTTGTTCACAGAATCCCTCAGTCCTCAGTCGGAACAGATGACCAACTCAGGTTCAGCTCCTGACCCAAATATTAGGTAAATTACAAATATAATATAATTTATTCCCATTCTCGAGCATCCCTTCACCTCAACTCTAATTATACGCTTCTCTCCATACAAAGGTTGTCTGGAAGAGATCGCTCTTCAACGATAAGATCGCCCATTGTACATTAGTCTGTAAAATTATTGTTACTTGTTTTTCTATTGTTAGTTTTAAGGTGTGCAATAAATAATTTTCTATTCTAAGAACACTTATTTGTAGGCTTGAATACCCTGGCTAGATTTAATACATGTATTTGTCTATGCCATAGTTTCAGTGCCCCTAAAACAAGTCTAACCTATATTTTTTTCCTAGGAGGTATCGCACTGCCTTCACGAGAGAACAACTAGCAAGGCTTGAGAAGGAGTTCATGAAAGAGAACTATGTGTCTCGACCGCGGCGGTGTGAGTTGGCCGCTCAATTGCAACTTCCGGAATCCACTATCAAGGTAAGTTGTACTAACATGACAAAATAAAGTATTTGAAAAATGAGAACGAACGAACTGATGATGCTACTAAAATTTTGAAATAAGAATATGGAGGAGAACGAATGGTATTGTCTATGACAGATTTAATCAAATGACGGGGTCAAGTAACATTTTCATAATAATTAAGATTGGATTGGTTTTGGTAGCATTTTCAAACCAACTTTCAATCAAATCTAATTTATGCTTTTTTATATCTTTTCAAATCAAATCAAAATCAAAAAATATGTATTTTGTGCCATTGATCCATAGGCGACATTTCAAACACGATTTCAATGCAATTCTTAACTTATTTTGATAGTTAATAGATTAGAAACCTCTACATTCATAGAAAGTAAGGAGAACTAGACTCTGCATAAATATAGAATAACTGTTGAATCATCATTTGACCTAAAACTTTTTCGTTTAGCAAACGTTACCACACCGCCTGAATGGCCATCTTTCAAAACCCCATTAGCTTCGCCTATTTGCCCTGTCACTTGTCAAAGTGATACGAAAATTTGAACTGCTAACGTCAATGTCAGTTTATTAGGGTCATAACGTGGGCGATGAGTGAAGAAACTTTCAGTTTTCGTGGGAATCAATGACAGTATGGCTCAATTAGTCATGATTGCATTCGTTGATGCGTATTCTTGAAAAATTTACACATTGCTACGAAAAAAAATTACATCTATCTTGACAACGTTCGATGTAACTTTTGAAACTATCATGGTTTTTAACTCAATTTTTATGAACAACGGGATATTTATAATAAATATAGCCTCTTTTATTTCCTCAATTATACATTATGTATTCATTATTTTTAGTTATGTACTTAAAATTAATTATTTTTTCAATTCATAGGCATAGACAATCATTTATTTGCTTCTTAGCACAAAACATACAATACATGAATGGATGAAAAAACTATTATAAATAATTTAATGTAATTCAATTTATGCAACGTTATTTAATAACAATAATATAATGCAATAAAAATAATAAATATAAATAATAGTAAGTAGGTATACTATTGAGGACCCCCAACCAGTAAAGGCCTTTACTTTAACGGGATATTAACCATGATTAAATTTTATAAGTCAGTTCAACCGTGATCATGCGGTGCATGCAACTATGCCGAAATATCGGGAGTCAAAACACAAAATTTAATCATTGGTAAATATTCAGTTGTTCATAAAAATTACCGAATAGTGGGCAAGAACCGGCTACAGAAACGCAGGGCGCTCTGCAACAGGATGGGTGAACGACTAGTCAAAGTCGCGGGACGGAAATGAGTTAGACTTGCCAGTCTAGGATCGAGGTAAAGAAAGAAAAAAGGTTTATTTGTCACATCGCCCATGGAGGACATTTTAGGTACTAAAATAAGGAACACACATAACAGTAACAAAAATAAAATGGAGCTAAAAAAAAGGTGCAGAGAATGGCCCTCCATGTGGGGGGTGCGACAAACAGGCCTCGTCTCAGCTCGATGCTGCGAACCATCCGAGATGGAACACAACGCTGGTTTTCAGACGAAACCCGTTGGTGGCTTCACGAACACAAAAAATAAATAAAAAGGATAGGATAGATTTAGGTATGTGCTGGTACACTAGATAATTAAAATAAATAAAATAATGCATCAGTATAATATAATATGATACGTAGGTATGGGATAGTTAGTAGTATGTAAGTACAAAAAAAATGAAAATATTTATAATAAATATATACATAAATAAGTGCATTACCTAAGGTCGTGGGTTCAAATCCAGTCGTGTACCAATGTGTTTTTCTTCGCAAAAATTTATGTACACTATGCCAGTGCTCTCAAACGGTGAAGGAAAACATCGTGAGGAAACCGGAATATCGTAGAACCTAAAAAGTTCGAAAATATGTGTCAAGTGCACGAAAGGAGCCTCTTTGAGGCGCACTTAACATCCTTTCACCACACTTGGTTCGAAAGAATCAGTGACACGATAACAACAACAAGTGCATTATCATAATATTGTCCATGTATGAGTTCAATATAATGTAATTAATAATTTTCGCTACACTTTAAAAAGGTAGAAAGCCAATCTAAGAGTGGCCTATATATCCAGCAGTAGGTGAAACCGGGCTGTGGATCGATAAAATGACTCTGACAAATTTAATTTACTAACCTAACTCAAATTTCTGTATAAACAGATTTAGGGGGTTCCTAATACCTATCGTGCCTTGGACACTTCGTGAACCAAGTTTTATTAATATGTTATCAAGTAATTTAGGGGTCCATGTGATACTGACTTACTAAGAACTATGATGTATGTACCTAAACTAAACCATGCGTATGCAATAATTTAGTGAGTATTGCAGGCAGATTTTCCATCATTAATTTTAACGCAATTCTGTTATTATTCTGCAAGTCTATAAAGACTACTTTCACTAGCTTTCATGATCCTTACACACTTTTTTATGAGAGCAGTTGTAGAGAGCCCAATATGACAATCCCTTTCAATCGTGTTATTGGTTCTTTCAAACCCAGTGTGATAAAAGGATTTCAAGTGCGCCTCGCTCCTTTCGTGCACTCTACACATGTTTTCGATTTTTTTTAGATTCTACGACATGCCAGTTTCCTCACGATATTTTCCTTCACCATTCGAGAGCACTGGCATAGTGCACATAACTTTTTTGACGGCAAAAGTCTATCTCTAGATTGTTATAAAAAAAAGAAATAAAAAATAAAGATTTTCCATCATAAATTTTAACGCAATTCTGCAATTCGATCAATTGAATTCGAAAAAGTGAGCGTTATGGTGCACAAGTGATTCAATCAATCAACTAATCATAGTTACAGACCGTATCTCGCAACTCATGTTAAGTAACCTAAATTTCAAATATCGAACGGTAACCACAGACAATAGACTCGTTAAGCACCGTTTTGAAGAAGTATGATGCTTCTATTAGCTGTTCAATAATTTCCTAGAAACATACAAACGCTAATTCGCTGAAATCACGATGCGAGCGTGTGAAGAAACATACCTATGACACTGATCTAAAAATGGTAGATCATTTAGTACCAATCATTATAGACAAGGTTGTGTTTTTGCTGGTGAAACAAGCAGATGCTTGATGCTAAGTAAACCATCATTTATATACCAAAGAGTGACCTATAGAGCACACGCGAGTAAGAAGAGAGTAGCGAAGTAACTAGTGGTAGTGGCCCCGCCTTCTGATCCTAAGGTCGTGGGTTCAAATCCAGTCGTTCATCATTCAGTTCATCATTCCAGTTGTACCAATGAGTTTTTCTGCCCAAAAGTGTATGAACACTATGGCAGTGCTCTCAAACGGTGAAGGAAAACATCGTGAGGAAACCGGCATCGGCGTAGAACCTAAAAAGTTCGAAAATATGTGTCAAGTGCACGCACAGGCAATAATTACAGGTAGGATCGAAATCATCTTTTGTTAAACCGTCTTTAATGGTGTCGTGTCACACAAAATAGTTGCAAGCGATTTTTCATAATTATGTTCAGTGATAATATCTTTCAAAATATCAAAGCATAATAAACTATAAGAACGCGTCATGTCTCAAAAATATCACTAATAAAAACCACGGCTACCAAATTTTAATTTTCGAGACTTCAAATATTTAACAGTACCTAACGGTTTTTTTTTCGAGTTGAAGCTCAAAACGAAATTGTCTTGTCTTTGGCTACCTACCAGGAATTTTGGCAATCACGTTTTTAGTACTTATTCATGATGATCTTAATGTTTATTTTGACTGTAATCTTTTTTTTTCTCTTTAGTGCGCAAACATTCCAATTCAACGGTTCGTGAGTATGTAATGTGTAGGTTGAAACCTACCTACTACTAGTACCTACGCCAATTTAAATTCTTCGTCGCCATCTGTCCCCTCATAATCTCAATTATCACCTCCAATAAAAAAGAAAACCGAAAAAACACGTGTTTTTATTGCTTCTCGAATTTTACATTCACGCTAATTTGTCGATGGTTTTATAAAAGAAACCGACCGAATTATTCAGTAGCTGTAGAACGCTAATGAACATTAATGCCGTAAAGAACGGAACGTGGTCATAAACCGGTCATTAGTGAGTGAGTGAATGGAATACACTTCATCGGTTGTCTATGGCATCTGTTTTACGATGCGATTATACCAATTAAAAACTATTAAATTAAACCGCCGGCTACCATTTGAATTCGGAGTTTTTCATGGTGTTTGTTTATTGTGATGAACGTTTATGGCGCAGTAAATGGCGGCAACAAATCAATAAAATTTTAAATCAATGTTGGGACGTGAACCAAGTTTTTGTTGGATTGCGTTGCATCATTTGATTACATAAATTATTTAGTTATTGAGTATATTATATATATTTTATTATACATAATATTAATTACATTCAAGTATAAAACCAGTTTAGAAGTCAAAGAAAAGTTACTTTTAAAAAAGGTTGTTAAAAATTGTCTATGTGCAGAGGATGCACAGTTTTCGCGGTTCAAATTCCCGCCAATTAACACGTCATTCACCGCTTTTGCGAACAAAGCAAGCTTTAAACACGTCTTAAAGGGAAAACCTTTTGTTTGCCTTTACTTTGTTGTTGCCTGTGCTCAGGGGAGGCCATTATGCCTCCATAATGTTTTTAAATACCCGTTCTCGGCTCTTCTTTACGAAAATATGCAATTAATTAGCAATAGTATGCGAAAAACTGACGGCAGGGATTGTTTTACAAGCGATTTGCCGTCCCAACTATGATATTACGATGTTTATTAGTATTTTATGGCTTATTTCAACTTAAAGCTAATAGCAATTTCTTCTTTGATCAAATGTCAGACGTTTTTGACACGTTTGAATCAATACATTTTATGATTGATTTTATAATACCTATCTGTGTTTTGAGGTTATCTAATATTTATGATGGGTATTCTATTATGGCCTGCGCACACCTAGTTCGCTGGCGGTAGCGATCAGTGAAACGCTGTCAAATATCGCTGTCAGATTTGGGATTTGACAGCGAATATTTGACAGCGTTTCACTGATCGCTACCGCTAGCTTACTAGGTGTGCGCAGGCCACCAACGTATTATAGCGAATTAAATAAAAACTACGTGACATGCGCATAGCCTAGTTGGGCGTTTTCTTCTAGCTATGTCTTTCTGTGAAGTCTATATATAAAGACTCTGCTTTAAATGACACTTTCACTAGCTTTCAGGATCTTCACGCTTTTCTATGAGAGCAGTTCCTCCCTTCCTATCGTGTCCCTGTTTCTTTCGAACCAGTGTGATGAAAGGATTCCAAGTGCGCCTCAGAGAGGCTCCTTTCGTACACTCCGCACACATGTTTTAGATTTTTCTAGATTCTACGACATGCCAGTTTCCTCACGATATTTTCCTTCACCATTCGAGAGTACTGGCATAATAGTGCACATAACTTTTTTGACGGCAAAAGCCATCATTGGCTATCTCTAGATTGTTAGACGGCTCAACTGTTTCTTGTGTATTTCGATACTTGTAAGTTTCTTTGTGCAAATAAATGCGATACTTTCAATGTTTAACATTTTGTCTCTTTGCCAACAGGTCTGGTTCCAAAACCGAAGAATGAAAGACAAGCGCCAACGTATCGCCGTCGCTTGGCCTTACGCTGCGGTATACAGCGATCCTGCCTTTGCTGCGTCCATCCTCCAAGCAGCGGCGTCCTCAGTAGGACTACCCTACGGCTACCCCTCCCCAGCTCTACTACCCTCCTTCCACAACCCACAGCTACTACCTCCCGGGTACCCGTATCCCTACCCAACCTATCCTCGCTACCCTTACATGCCGCCGACACCGACATCTCCTGTCAACTCCGATACACCCCTAAGACCCACGTATCCAAACTTCAATTTAAACGTAGACAAGTAATAGTTTGGTGAAATTGTAAATAATTATTTTTTTACGTTTAGGTAATTTATTATGCTGGTCACGTTAATTAATTTGTTAAAACTTAAAAGACATTTTTTATTGTAAGTTATTTGTACAGTTCATTCCTTCATTCGCTCATTTTGTCTATGGATGTATGTGATTTGAATTTAGAATGTAAAGAAAAAATTGTAAATACTTTTAAAATAAGAACGTAAGTATGCATGGGTAGCTAAACGATTTTCACGGAAAAATAATACCTAAATAGATATTTTTTAAAGTAAGTTGGACAATCATATTATACCTATTATAACCAAAGTAAATTGTAAAAAAAACTCAAGTTATATCCTAATTGATAAAATGTAATTATTATTGTTAGATTGGTACAAACAAATGATTTAAATAGAGAACAAAAAAAAGATGTTTCCAATTTTGGAAAAAACTGAACACTTATTATAAGAAATATACATTGATAAGTGTGTTTATGTATTGTCAAGTAGTGAATGTCTGTAATATGGCAGTATGATTAGTGTTTATAGTATAAATGTAAAAATAAATATTGTTAATTGTAAGTCACATTGTAAAAAAAATATAATCTAATTACAAATTAAAAAGTTATACATTATTATACAGAAAATCTTGTTTTATTAAATCCACTAAAGGCCTGCACAGCTAGTTCGCTGGCGGTAGCGGTCAGTGAAACGCTGTCAAATATCGCTGTCAGATTTGACAGCGTTTCACTGATCGCCGACGCCAGCGGTCTAGGTGTCCGCAGGCCTTAATAGATGCCGTAGCGTACTTGTAGATGCTAAAAGCTCTCTTCTGTTCTTATCTCTTCATCTTTTTCATAGTTTGATGGCATCTGTTCATTTGGGAACAATTTTGCCAGCGTCAAGTGAGGATTACATTAAAATAGTTTTTAGTGAAGTCAGTCAATAGACAAGTCGGCTGTCACTGGCTTTAAAGAAGAAATGGCGGTTTTCTTCAAAACCATCGGAAATATTTTCGTTCAAATCAGGATATCACATATTACGCTTTAATTCCAACTGCTCACACTTTGTGTACCTCAAGTAATGTTGGTTAAAATACCACCGAAATTCAGTCAACAGAACTCAAAAGTGTTAAAACTTCAAGTAATGTTGGTTAAACCACATAAATTAGTCAACAGAACTCAAAATAGAAAATGTGTAGGGGAGGCCTATGTCCAGCAGTGGACTTCTTCAGGCTGATAATGATGATGACTCAAAATAACACCAAACAAACAATTCAAATTTAAAAGCTATGTGACTTTGCAAAATGACAGAAAAGTTTCGTTTACATGAAAGTGACAGTGACAAGTATGCTTTAAAGCCGTTATAAAATGCCGGGAAATAAGGGCCTATAACTGTATGATAGGTAAATTATCTAAATATATAAAACTCTTTCGTTACTGACTGACTGACTGACTGACTGACTGACAATCAACGCACAGCCTAAACCGTTAGTCCTAGAAGCATGAAACTTGGAGGGTATGTTCCTCTTATAGCGTAGAGGTGTACTAAGAAAGGAAATTGGAAAACTCTTTCCCGAAGAGGAGAAAAAGAGGAAAAATAGTTTAAAGAAAAATCAACGCATAGCCTAAACCGTTAGTCCTAAAAGCATGAAACTTGGAGGATATGTTCCTCTTATAGCGAAGAGGTGCACTAAGAAAGGAAATTGGAAAACTCTTTCCCGAAGAGGAGAAAAAAAGGGAAAAATGGTTTAAAGAAAAATCAATGCACAGCCTTAACCATTAGTCCTAGAAGCATGAAACTTGGAAGATGTGTTGCTCTTATAGAGCAAAGATGCATTATGAAAGAAAATTGGAAAATTATTTCCCTAAAAAAAAAACAAGGAAAAAAGTTTCATGAAAATTCACAAAAAATTGCTTTACAAAATACGCAAAAAAACAGTAAAAAATAATTCTGCTACCGCAGCATCTGTCACAAAATTTGAATACACACAAAAGTTTACATAAACCCCACCGTAACCACTAAGACAAAATCGCGGAAAACACCTATCATACCGATACTAAACACCGCACCATTTCAAAAAACGGCTAAAGTACATGCTCGAAACTATGGTAACCAGCTGATCATGTCAAATTAAAAAACTGATTCGATTATACACCAACACGCATACGAAACCCTAAATTAGCCACTAATACAAGGTGTATCTAAATATGTGTACTATGCGAAGGTGGGGGGTTTCAGACCACAATGGTGATCAGTTGTGGGGGGGAGATAATTAAAAATTCCTATTTTCAGTTTCCCATACAAAAATATTTAATTTCATAATGCCTAAATAAATTGACAACCCTATCCTTGTAACCCCTTGACCCCTTGACCTACTACCTCTGTAGGTCTACTACTACTACCTACTACCTCTGTAGCTGAGTTTAGGGTTGTCACTTTGTATAAAGTCAGCTGTTCATGTTGAAACTTCGTTGCAGTTTTTTTCAGACATACCAATCGAAGTTCGAAAAGTCGTTGAACAAAAGTTGTTCCCCGGGGGGTGGAAATTCACCCCCCTTCAGGATAGTACACATATTTTGATACACGTTGTATAACATAAAATAACAAAAATATGCTTTACAAAATACGCAAAAAAAAAACCATTAAAAATTTTCAGCTACCGCAGCATTTGTCACCAGGTTTGAATACACACAAAGGTTTACAAAAAAACCAATGATAACCACTTAGACAAAATTGCGGGAATCATCTATCATACTTAAACTAAATACCGCTGAAAAAAATCGGCTACAACAGCACTCGCCTTCAAATTCAAATACACTCTAAAGTACATGCTCAAAACTATGGTAACCAGCAGTTGGTCATGTCAAATTAAAAAAATCTGATTTGATTATACACCAACACGCATACGAAATCCCAAATCAACATAAAATCACAAAAAATAGCTTTACTAAATACGCAAAAAAAACATTAAAAAAATTTTAGCTACCGCAGCATTTGTCACCAGGTTTTAATACACACAAATGTTTACAAAAAAACCGATGATAACCACCAAGACAAAATCGCGGGAATCATCTATCATACTTAAACTAAACACCGCTGAAAAAAAACGGCTACAACAGCACTCACCTTCAAATTCAAATACACTCTAAAGTACAAGCTCAAAACGATGGTAACTTGCATTTGATCATGTCAAACTAAAAAAACAAGATTCAATTATACACCAACGAATACGATAGCTCAAATTAGCCACTAAAACAAAATCACGAAAAAGAGCTTTACAAAATACGCAAAAAAACATTTAAAAAAAATCTGCTACCGCAGCATCTGTCACCAGGTTTGAATACACACAAAGGTTTACAAAAAACCCCATGATAACCACTAAGACAAAATCGCGGGAAGCACCTATCATACCAAAACTAAACACAGCTGAAAAAAATCGGCTACAACAGCATTTACCATCTTTCGAACACACTTTATATAGTTTTGAATGCAAACTCAAAACTAAGGTAACCAGCACTTGGTCATGTAAAACCAACGCATACATAACCCAACTTAGCCACTAAGGCAAATTCACGAAAAATAACTCTCAAAAAATACGCAAAAAACAGTGAAAACATATCAATAGTTGTCCGCTTTCCACCATAAAATAGTTTCTTATAAACGAACTCAAACTATGACTTTATACTAACCACGCGGACGAAGTCGCGGGTGACAGCTAGTAGATTATAAAATGCTTGCTGGAAAGTAATAAGGCCGCTAAACTAGTTTTGATTTCGAGCATAGACAAAATAGAATTATAAATAGTTATTAGCAAGAATCTGAGTAGAATGCTCAGAGAGCCTAGCTTATTAGGTATAGAATAGCTTAGCTTTCATTTTTGGATAGTAAAACTTATTGGAGCTCGACTGAATTTTGAACCAACGATCGGGAGGTTTGGCTGCCCCTACTAGACTACCGGTCCTCTCATCCTCACTAGTAGTCATCATCAGTCTAATGAAGTCCACTGCTGGACAAGGGCCCTATACATTTACAGGAAGAAAAATTCAGAGCCTTCTCCATCAACCTATCCTAACATTCCTAACAATGTCGTCGGTCCATCACTAGCAGTACATCCATTCATGGTTGATACACCTTCTTCCCGCACTAAGCGCTTTGCCTCCACTTTTATAATGCGGACAGCCAAAGAGTGGAACTCGTTGCCGGCGTCTATTTTTCCGAATACCTATAATTTGGGCATGCATTATCTATATATTTATAAAAGAAAGTCACGTTAGTTCATCGAGATATAAGTACTACGTACTTATATCTCGATGCGTTAGTTACACTATTTATAGCTCAAGAACGGCTGAACCGATTTGGCAGAAAATTAGTGGGGAGGTAGCTTAGAAACGGGAGAAGGACATAGGATACTTTTTATCCCGAAAAAGCAACGGAAACGGGGTGTTACGGGAACGGGCGAGCGAAGCCGCGGGCGGCCACTAGTAATTAAGGTTATACAGGGTTATTCATTATTAGCTGCAAATACTCAGGAATTAGGTTCAACAAATAAAATAAAAAATATTTATGAAATGATTTTTTTTAAGTTTTGTTATGAAAATCCCGAGAAAATCGATAAAGGAATCATTGGCGCCTGACCTATTTTGACCTTTGATCCGCGCCCGCGCGCCGTGAGTGACACTCTGCGTTCAGTCACCGCCTGGGTGGGTCATCGTCCTGTTCTTCATGGCAATCATTATGCAATAGCCGTAAAGAAATTAAAAAAAATAAAATTTTGATACAAAAACTTAAATCAAAATTTAAAAAAAATCATTTCATAAATATTTTTTTACTTTATTTGTTGAACCTAATTCCTGAGTATTTGCAGCTAATAATGAATAACCCTGTAAATATACTGAATACTAGCCAATCATTTGGCTAACTGTAAATTGTTAGTCAGAGGCAAATCCAACACCAATAGACCCATTCACCTCCGCATCAAATTCCCCTAAAACCAATTACCGCAAGCTCCCAGGCAGTGATAAAGAGAGTCATACATCACGCCCGTTCAGCTAGCTTCATCAACGGACGCAATATAAAGCCTTATTGGACAATGGCGACTGACATGGCTGAGGAGGCCTACCATGAGCTCTGTCTCGCTCTGTCTCTGGTTCTTCTGGCCTACCACGAGCTCCATATGGTTATGGTTATGGCTGTCAAAATTGTGTCAACAGTGTCAACACATTCAAACCCAAGAAGAAAATGAATGTGTGGGTCAGCCAATCTATACACAATTTGACAGCCATAGCCATAACCATATGGAGCTTGTGGTAGCCCTGCTGGTTTTGTGTCTGTGTGAGTGCTCACCAGTGCATTATACTGTGTGTGACGTTTTGACGTAGGATTTATTTAGTCAACACTCACACAGACTCGAAACCAAAACCAGAGCTAGAGCCTGACAGAGCTTATGGTAGGACTACAGATATTAGATGGTTATTATTCTTCTTATCGTGTCACTGATTCTTTCGAACCAAGTGTGGTGAAAGGATTTTAAGTGTTAAGATGTTAATCGGTCCAGTAGGACCGATTAAGATAAAGGCGATTAAGGCGTGATAGAACCACATTTGCGTTCACCACACAAAATAATATTTGTCCTCGGTGGGGATCGAACCCACGCCCTCCAGCTCAGTAGACAGATCTACTACCAACTGAGTTATGGCGTCTGTCAAATAAAACAACGAGGAATAATTCTCCAAAAAACGTGAATAATAATTTGACAATAACATGGATGGTCGCCATTTATTCGTAAACAGATAAAATGCTAATAAATGATAAGTGTGTAGCAAGAGAAACTGCTATATTGTGTAGAGTGACTATGATTTCTGACAGTTCGTGGATATTTGTCTTCACGATACAGGCTTGGCCTAGTGTGAAGACCGTAGTTTAAACAGGGTCTTATTAATAATCCTGGCGTGGCGTTGGACTGGTTGATCCGTGTTTTGTCTCTTGCATTGACATGCAATTGTCAACTCGAGCAAATGTGACAAAACACGGATTTAACAACTCCAGCGTTGCGCCAGGATTGTTAATAACACCCTTAGGGCCTTATTAATAATCCTGGCGTAACGTTGGACTAGTTAATCCGTGTTTTGTCACATTTGTTCGAGTTGACAATTGCATGTCAATGCAAGAGACAAAACACGGATTAACTAGTCCAACGTTACGCCAGGATTATTAAAAAGGCCCTTAGATTATAAGAGCTCCAGCAAATGCACGTTTATAGTACATAATGTCATATTATTTTTTAAGTACCTAGTTTAAGACAGACGTGTATTAAGCTGTAAATAAAGTATTTTTCATTTTCATTTTTTTCATTTTTTCATTTCTAGAGCTTTTGATAATCAACCCAGTGAAATAACTGAAAGGTTACTTTTTAATATTTACCTATAACTTTTAAGCACAATATACTTCGAATCGACTGCCTAAGTTACTTATTTACTGGGAGTTCACTGCTCTTGTGATTATTTATGATTTGTAAAAGGATCATACAAAAAAATCAGCCAAGTGCGAGTCGGACTCGCCCATGAAGGGTTCCGTAGCATCAAGTAACATAATATAAAGGTTTTTGTAGTTCGTCGAAAGGTAAATTGCGGTTTACGATTTATGACGTATAAAAAAAACTACTGACTAGATCTCGTTCAAACCAAATATCGTTGAAAGTTTGCATAATAATGTACAACATATATTTTTTTTAGTTTTATCATTCTCTTATTTTAGAAGTTAGAGGGGGGGGACCAACTTTTTTCCACTTTGGAAGTGTCTCTCGCGCAAACTATTCAGTTAAGAAAAAAACAATATTAGAAACCTCATCATCATTTTTGAAGACCTATTCATAGATACCCCACACGTATGGGTTCGATGAAAAAAAATTTTTTGAGTTTCAGTTTCAAGTATGGGGACCCCCAAAATTTATAGTTTTTTTTCTATTTTTGTATAAAAATCTTAATGCGGTTCACAGAATACATCTACTCGCCAAGTTTCATCAGTGTAGCTCTTATGGTTTCGGAGAAAAATGGCTGTGACACGGTCGGACAGACAGACAGACAGACAGACAGGCAGACATGACGAATCTATTAAGGGTTCCGTTTTTGCCATTTGGCTACGGAACCCTAAAAACGGTAGGAACCAAGCCGTAGTTGGTTGCCTGTTCTTGCGTCGGCTTGGTCGCGTGGAACTGGCACCTCAGACTCACCGCTTTAAGATGTTTCAAAGGGATCCTTGTGCTACTACTGTATAATATATTTGACTTCGACTTAATATTTTTTTATATTAAACGGCTTTTGGAAAAAAAAACAACTGGTGAACAAAAAAACAAAGAACTGGGCGGCTGATTTTCAGCATAGGGTTTTACATCGGCATACTCTGCCACAAACTTTGACAGTGCGATATTTGACAGCGATACACTGATCGCCATCGCAAGCAATCTAGATGTCGCTTTAAGACATGTGTAAACATTTTATTTAATCATTAAAATCAAATTCACATCTGAAACATTTTTAACGTTCGTTTTTAAATAGATTTATTGGAAAAACTGGAACCGCTGTGGAAAGATATCAAATACAAGAGAAAAATTAGAGCTTAGTAGAGAAATAGTGGCACAATAGAGAGATACTTGTTTAATAAGCTTTGTCTTAATAACTCTCAATCAAAAAGTAGGTGAAGCAATATAACTAATATCTCAACAGAACGGAATAGGATATAAAAATAATCAAATTGATCAGCAAAATAGTTTCGCGTGAGTCTAGTGATGGACAAGGAGTGGATCGTTTGAAGCCGAATTCGGCTACTTCAAATTCAAATTCAAATTGTTTATTGAACATAAATGCATCCTAAGAGACACTCCAAAGCGATACATTTATTATACATAATATTTTATACATAGAAATTTAATAACATACTTAACAAAAACAATATCAAAAACTCACAAAAAATAACAAATTATAATATTGCACACAATAATTGCACCAAAGAATTTAACATTACTTCAACTTGGCCGACATTGGGCACTTATAAAAATAGTCATTGACAAAAAAAACTGTAATGCTGTGTGTAGTGTGTACTAGGGAATCACCATGTTCAATAGAAAAAAAGCACATCAAAATATAATTGATTCAAAAATTTCTAGCTCATGATATAGTTTTACCTAATCTATTTTTTTTATTTATGTTTGTTTTTGTTATTTAAGTTATAGTACAATAAAATCTCGATTTATTGATTTATCAATTGTTATTCAAAATACAGTCATTCGTTGTATCGGAAATTTCTTGATAGCATCAAAAGAATGCACATCAAAAACTTAAAATATAAGGCTATTTTTCAACTTATTTCATGATCTTTGGATTGTTTTCTATGCAATGTTCATTATGATGATGTAATGCTACGATAGAAATTACAAATTGTGCACATTTTGGCAGCCAACTGTTCAATGTAGCCCATCATTCAATTATTAAAAGCATGTGAATATTACAAAGATTTTAACAATGTAAACAAAAAAAAAACATGTAACTAAGTGTAAGGACTAAAAAATTATCGGCTTCGAAAACATCAGTTGTCTGTTAAGTCGGTTTACTGACGATAGTTGAACGTGACAACGTCATACAGCTGTCCACGCGGACGCATCCGACGCTCACTCTAGTAGGAAAGAGACAGATGTCGAACGCTGCCAAACGCGGAGGCCGATTGTGTCTCTTTTTCGCTCGTTCCGCGCTCTCGCTTGCACTTCAAGCCTTAAATGAAACGCCTCAGAGTGAGGTAACACCGCCTGAGTCATTTTTAGGGTTCCGTAGCCAAATGGCAAAAACGGAACCCTTATAGATTCGTCATGTCTGTCTGTCTGTCTGTCTGTCCGGCCGTGTCACAGCCATTTTTCTCCGAAACCATAAAAGCTAGACTGATGAAACTTGGTGAGTAGATGTATTTTGTAAACTGCATTAAGGTTTTTACACAAAAATAGAAAAAAAACTATAAATTTTGGGGGTCCCCATACTTGAAACTGAAACTCAAAAATTTTTTTTTCATCGAACCCATACGTGTGGGGTATTTATGGATAGGTCTTCAAAAATTATGTTGAAGTTTCTAATATCGTTTTTTTCTAAACTGAATAGTTTGCGCGAGAGACACTTCCAAAGTGGAAAAAAGTTGGTCCCTCTAACTTCTAAAATAAGAGAATGATAAAACTAAAAAAAATATATGTTGTACATTACTATGCAAACTTCCAACGATATTTGGTTTGAACGAGATCTAGTCAGTAGTTTTTTTTTTATACGTCATAAATCGTAAACCGCAATTTACCTTTCGACGAACTAACAAAAACCTTTATATTATGTTATTTGATGCTACGGAACCCTTCATGGGCGAGTCCGACTCGCACTTGGCTGCTTTTTATTTTTCGTGCGTGCAGCCGGCTCCATCGAATTATGAGACGTTGTCACGTCAAAACAAAAAAAACAATGTGACTACCAGTGACTAAAAGATTTTCGGCTTCAAAAAATTAAGCCCGAAAACCTCATCACTAGCCGAAGTGCCCAAAATTCGTCACAAGTAAATACGTTCCCATAATACGACATGAGATGAATATCTGTAATAGGACCCGCTGATAAGGACAATAAATGTTATGTGAATACAGCGTAGCCAATCTTCTATGTAGGGTGGCCAAAATAGCAGGGTTATGCAGGACATTTTATTTTGCACGAGCTGATATGATGGTATTTTTTTATTGTTAATTGTGTTTTTAGAAATTATATTTAAATACGATTTACCTACATACTGATGGAATATGAATAGTATTTTTTGATCTTATTAACAGCGCCATCTGCTGGAATAGCAAAAATAAGTTTATGTTCGAGTTGATATTGAAAACAATTAAAAGCGATTTCCTGAAAAATTATCCCTAATGTAAATAATATTATATACAAGATTTTCTCGTTGAAAGGTATAATAAGATATGAATTCTTTGCTCACAAATAAAAAATGTATTTATCCGTAGAAGAACAAAGATCACCGACATAGCTCTTAGAATTAGTAAGTTGAAGTGGCAAGGGCAGGTCATATAGCTTGAAGAACTGACAACCGTTGGGGAATATAGGTTCTCGCATGACGGCTACGAACCGGAAGACGAAAAGTAGGGCGCCCACCCACCAGATGGACCGACGACATTGTTAAGATCGCGGGAAGTCGGTGGATGGAAAGAGATCAGAATCAAAACCAAAATCGTTCTTCCTGGAAATGTGTAGGGAGTAGTGGATTTCTTCAAGCTGATGATGATGATGATCACTTTGAATGCAGAGGACTGTATAGCCGGTGGGCTAATGAAATAATCTAAATTGATGGGAATGGATGTCCGCAGGAATAGACAGAGAACAGCGGAAGAAGATGGAGGAGGCTTTTACCCAAAAAGTGGTCCATTTCTCATAGATTTAAGAAAACTAACATTAATACTAACAACTAGGTTAAAAGCAAACACTAAAATACAAACCTTTGATATAGGTAGCGGCACATAACTTTAGCGCTGACCGTTATTGCGCAGAAGTCAAAAAGAAGGTACCTGAGGGGGGCTAACGGAATGAAGGGCGGGGATGCGTAGCGCTGATTGGCTCTCCAGTCGCACTCCGCTCTCTGTACCAATAGGACACTCTGCACACATCCAAACATCCAGTGTGCGTGACATGCGCACTCTACGACACATGCGCAGCTATCCCCTCCGCGTATCGCTCAGCGCTAAAGTTATGTGCCGCTAGTTATACTTTAAGATATATGGAAATAAAAAGGCTATATTTTTTTATTATAATAACATTGAATCGAACGAGAGTAACGAGTACTTTTGACGTGACAGCGTCTTATAATTCGATGGAGCCGGCTGCACGCACGTAAAAACATGACTCATGCGGCGTTACCTCGCTCGGAGGCGTTCCATTTAAGGCTTGAAGTGCAAGCGAGAGCGTGGAACGAGCGACAAAGAGGCACGCATGGCCTCCGCGTTCGGCAGCGTTCGACATCTGTCTCAATCTCCTACTTGAGTGAGCGATGCGTCCGCGTGGACAGCTGTATGACGTTGTCACGTTCAACTATCGTCAGTAAACCGACTTTACAGACAATCGATTTTTAAATTAACGATCGCGTTAATTTAAAAAGTACTCGTAGATATAAACTAGTAGACGTAGTAATAACTAGACGTAGATATTATTTTTATCTCGTATCTTAACTACATGATATAGTAAAAATCTAAACGAATATAACAAGGAAATCATTCCAAATGATTTCGCTTATAAAATTGCTCAGCGGGATAATATTTTTCTGTTATTTTCACCAAAACCCGCCAATTATGGAGGCTGAGCGCTGGTTAATGAAATATAAACTTCATGAATATTTTACGACGCTAGGGAGGGGAAAGATCGAGGATAAAATCTTTTCGAGACGCACTTTTCAATTTTTTAAGGGAAAAATTGAAATTGGATTGGAAATGTGCTTGAAATAAGTAGCACGACAGGATTGAACTCCCCTTAAAACTCTTTCAACTGTAGCCTACCACAAGCTCTGTCTGGCTCTGGTTATGAGTCTGTGTGAGTGCGCACCAGTGTACTATACTGTGTGGTTGACGTTTCGACGTAGGATTTATTTTGTCAACACTCACACAGACTCAAAACCAGAGACAGAACCGGAAAGAGCTTGTGGTAGGCCTACTGGTTCGCAAGAACACAGTTTTATATTTATTTTATTTATTATAAAAAAATTATAATATGGTTATGTCAAAAAAAGAAAAAAAAATGTATTCAAGTATTATAGCAGCTATCTGGTTCTCATAGTACAAGCTCTGCTTAATTTGGGGCTAGATAGTGTTATGTGGATTCTCTACATTACATATTTTTAAACATTGTACTCCTTACTGTGTAATCTCTCTCTCTCTCTCTCTTTAGTATCACCATTGCTCCCGTGCAAAGCTGGGTCTAGTTTATTTAAATATATAAAACTCATACGTTACTGACTGACTGACAATCAACGCACAGCCTGAACTAATGGTCCTAGGAGTATGCAATTTGGATAGTAGATTTCTGGTGTAGTGTGCACTAAGAAAGGGTTTCCTGAAACTCAACCCCTAAAGGTGTGCAGCGGGGGTTGAAGTTTGTACGGAAAAAGCTTAACGCGAACGAAGTCGCACGGGATTTCACTAGTACAATATAACTCTGTCCAAATTTGGTAGTGTTTTTGATAAAAACAAGACCAAGTTCGGGTAAGTAACATCACTATACCGAGTACGAAGGCAAGACTATTATTTAACGTTGCGATAAAGATACGACGTGAAAAATAGCCTCTACGCGCAGCTGTTAGCATTGAACGCCGATAGACATGGCAAAGACAAGACAGGTAATAATTAAAAAAATCGGTTGTCTGTAAAGTCGGTTTACTGACGATAGTTGAACGTGACAACGTCATACAGCTGACCACGCCGACGCATCGCTCACTCAAGTAGGAGAGAGACAGATGTCAAACGCTGCTGAACGTGGAGGCCGTGCGTGCCTCTTTGTCGCTCGTTCCGCGCTCTCGCTTGCACTTCAAGCCTTAAATGGAACGCCTCAGAGCGAGGTAACGCCGCATGAGTCATGCGTGCGTGTAGTCGGCTCCATCGAATTATAAGACGTTGTCACGTCAAAAATAGTGGTAGAGCTCTTTGTGTGTGTCTCGTGGGGGTGCGTACTACCACCATGCCTATTGCTGCCGCGAAGCAGCATCGCTGTTTCGGTTTGAAGGGTGTGGGTGCGGGTGACATTACTTGCACGTGAGGCTGAACATCTGTATGCCTCAAGTTGATGGACGCAGGGCAGTGCATTGTAGGGCACGTTCCTGATGTGCTTGACCTACGTGACTTTGTTAATAGGCGATGGTTACCACAGGTTGTTAATATGCTTGTTCCATCAGTTAGTTATATAAAAAAAGTTAGTGTAATATTAAAACTTTTAGTTTGCGCATTTTTAGTTTTTCGTAAAGCTTGCGCACTTCTAAACGTTCTGCAGTGGCGACCAGTGAAATTTTGACAAATATCTCTATCATTTTTAAGTGATCGCCACACGCTTAAAAATTCACTTTATTTTTTTTCACAAGGAATATTTTATTTTTAAAACTTTGAAACGTCTAAAAGCTGTCTAGGTGCCAGCACCACGTAACCAATGCAGTAGTCATAATTATTGCAGATTATGGTTTACTAAGTTTATTGTATAAGTGGATTATATTAAGTTGTTAATTATCCAATTGTTTCATGCGTTTCTGATATTGTTTCTAAATATTGTTCTTAAATTAATTATTCTAATTAAATCGGAGGTTAGCATCTAGTAACTTGTCAAAATATCCACACAAAAGCGGACATAGATGGTCACCGAAGCAAATCTTAAATACAAACAATTTAAAAATAGAACAATCACTGCTACCAACTTACCCATAACACATTGTTTTTTTTTCGAATCCCGCTGCGCTTATCACCAGAAACCCAGTAGCAATGATTTGCTTCGGCCCTTTTGTTTGACATTTCGTCAAGTGTAAATAATTTATATTGTCGCCATGTTGCATTTCACTAGTCATTGCTCATAAATACTTTTACAAAAGGCGTCGTATATTTTGACAGGTTCTTCTAAAGGAGCTAATAAAACAAATCTTTCTATTTGGGTTTGAATAAAACTTACTAGTGGTTTTTGTAAAGATTTTTATAAGTAACAAGCGGCCGCTCGCGGCTTCGCTCACTTCGTTCCCGTTACGCCCCGTTCCTGTTAGTTTTTCGGGATAAAAAGTATTCACTGTCCGTCTCCTGGTTTTAAGGTACCTCTGCACCAATTTAAAGCTAAATCTGCTCAGCCGTTCTTGAGTTACAATATAAATACGACTTTCTCTTATACATATGATTTAAACAAATCTATCCCACAGGAACCATACATTTTACCGAGATAAAAAGTAGCTTATGTACTATTCCAGTATATTGTACACGCATTGTACATGCTAAATATTCCATATCTGCGCCAAATTACATCCAAATCCGTTCAGTCGTTCTAGAGTTACTGAATAACAAACATCCATCCATCCATCCCATCCATCCATCCATCAATCCATCCATCCATCCATCCATCCATCCATCCATACTTACAACATTTTGCATTCATAATATTAGTGTGATTGTGTGGTATTTCTTACATTTATAAACTCTATGGTCTAAAAAACTCGTATAATTGTTCTAATCCAGCGATTTTATTCAATGTCTTGAACTCCCGCCTAAACGCCGCGCTTTTCACAAACCAAAAAGCTATAATTTCATGCTAAAAGGAGCTTCTTACGCCATTTTAGTTTCAAAAGGAAAATCACATACGACGTTTTCATAAATGGAACAGTAAAGAACGCCGCGGGTAATTTGTTTTGGCCAATCACAAGCTGCGCAGTTTTTTTGAAGCAGCCAATAGCGGAGCGTAGATAACAGCCCGTTTCGCTCCAACATTCTGTTCGGAAAGTCCGTGGCCATTTTTGCGTGGGTTTTCCTCGGGAAGCGTATAGTGAGTTTTGGGACGTATTGTGTTGTATAATCGGCCATCATGAAAGGCAAGGGCGATTCGAGGATTTGCCTAGAAGAAAAGCTTACTTCGCCTGATTTTCCGCGGTGCGTGCGAAAGAGAGGAACGGTTGGAAAAACTGAGGTTAGAAGGGGACGAACAGAGACGGTGGTTACGATCTCTCGGGTTGGGGATTGGTAAAAGTAATTTTCTCGCTTTTATTCAGCTTGCAACGAGGGGAGCACTACCACGTAACTTTATGTTTGAAAATTCTGAAAATGAAAAATTCATTGCGTTTTTGAAATTCACATAAATATGGTTTTTGATGTCTTACCAATACCATTCACCCATAGTATACATAGGGTGACTTTTGAAAAATCACTTTAGATTGTTTTTGAATATTGTTACTTAATACATAATTGCATACATTTCAAATCAAATCAAATGATATCAAAAAATATTTATTTTATGCCACAAGTAATATACAAGAATCTTCAACAAGTAACGATGACATAAAAAATGGTCGCATAAAATCAGCATCAAAATTTTCGGCATTTCAACGTATAGATAAGTATACCTACAAGACTTCAAGGAATTATTTCAGAACAGAGAGCCTACTTATCATGAAAAGTAGGTACCTAACTTATACTTAGTAGGTATATCTTCCATAAAAAAAATATGCAAGACATGTCAACTTCGCTGGATTTAAAAAAAACTTAAAAACTTACGTTCTCATTCCCCATTTGAGTAGATTTCAGTAGCTCCGCTGCAGCGCTTAATAGCTTTATAATAAAACAATGTAAGCGCTTTCCTCGCTGCCAGCGCTGCCAGCCGCCAATGATAGCTGTTTATCCACGGACCGCGGCACTTCGGATGGAGTGGTGTGTTCCTATACCACCTCAGCTTTCAAAGTCAAAAAAATAAAAAATAAACAATAAAATTGCAAGTCTTTTTGAAACGTCTCTATAGCTGTGAGTTTAGAGGACCAAGCTCCAAGTGATCAAGCCTAGAAGAATATTTTTATGCCTCGACAAAATGGTGAGTTCCTAAACCAACTCACCGCAACGGCAAATACAATGTAATTTTTAGTGATGCACTGAGAAAAATGTAAAGCTGAAAGTTTCGTAACGAAGGTGGATTTATTCGTAATGAAGGCGAAAAAACGACCGACCGTGCTTGAACGAAAAACGCCTTCCTAGGTTGGAGGCGTTTTACGCCTTAAGCGTGAGGCGCAACAAATAAGCAGCAATATACTCTCTAATGTGTGTTTTGGACGTATTTTTTACAGATTAGCCTTAAATAAAAAGCTATTAACGTGGTAAGTCAGATAGTATCGACGAACTGACGATGGGATTTAACTTCTGGTAAGGCGATATAAACGGTAAAGAAGGTGCTCGGGTCACACACGTAAAATTTTCCTAGAGTAATATCCGACGTATCACAGTGCCCCAATTAACTTCTGGTAAGGCGTTTTACGCCTTTTCTTACTGCGGTTTAATTTGTTCACAAAGTGTTTTGAATGTATTTAAATCGTAATTCGCTTCTAGTAAGGCGTTTCAAGTCTTTACTGACTGTAGTTTAATCTGTTCATTAAGTGTTTTCAACGTTTACTAGGTCGTAATCAACTTTTTGTAAGGCGTCGTACGTCTTACCTTACTGTAGTTTAAGCTGTTTACTAAGTCATAATCGACTTCTAGTAAGACGTCGTACGTCTTACTTTGCTGTAGTTTAACCTGTTCATTAACCGATATTGATGTTTTTTTAAGTCGTTATTCACTTCTAGTAAGGTGTTTTACGTCTTTACTTACTATGGGTTTAACCTAACCATTAAGCGTTTCCAACGTTTACTTAGTCGTATTTGCCTTCTAGAAGTTGTTTTAGAATGTTTCATACGATTAAGCAAGCCGTATCGTACGGTAATTTTTGCTTTCTTTACGAGCAGAAACGTTTTATGAAGACCGGAAAAAAACCTTTTAACGGCTGGTAACGCTGTTCCCTAAGGGCATGATTGACTTGCTTTACTATCATTTAGTTCATATTAAGGGCATTGGCTCACTCTCAGGTAACCTTATCCTTCACATGAACTTCATGATAGTAGATCAGCCAAACATGCCTTCACTGAACAGCGTAGCCTGCTGCTCTCAGAAAGCTGTTCTCCCAGTCTTTGCAAGCTTCTGAAATTAATAGAACAAAAATGTATAAAGTATCTTAATAATAACCGATTAAAGGTTACCAAAATATGTACTAGATAGACTAGTATTTTCTCAACCCAACAGTTTAACCTCAACCTAGCCTAATAAATAAGCTGATAGCTTTTGCATCTTATAGAAATAATAGTGGTATTGCAATAAAACCATTCAATAAAAATCTATAAATCTATATTAGAAAATCAATTTAGATAGGCATTTAACTATTTAAATACTTAAAACAAGATAAAATCGTCTTGGAGAATGCCCTTTTCGTTGTAAAGCTTTTGTAGGTGCGCATTTGCTGTTATTGCCCACAGGTTAGCTCCTCTCATGGCATCGGTCCTTCCTCGGCAACCGTTATTGCAAGTGAAGCCTTCTCAACCGGATCACTTTCAACTGAAATAAAATAATGTATTTTTTAGGAAATAGTTATCGCAAACCACAAAGTGGAGCATTCTATAATGGTAATTAGTACAATTATTATGTTTATCTAACCAAACTACGACCTGTCTGTTATTGACGAAAGTATCGTCAATAATAGACAGGTCTATTAGAGGACAGGTCGGCCTGGCATTGCAGTTTCTAAGTCAGAGAAATCGTTTGAATCACTGGTAGCAAATGACAAGTACTTACAGATATAGGTATATGCAGTACGCTGCATAGATGACTGGCTAATCTTTTTTAAAAAGTTCTCCAATAGCGCTTGCCCATGATTGAAATCACTCCATTGAAGTTTGGTGTTTGGATTTTCTTCTAGCCCAGAGCCCATTAACAAATGGGCCAAATTATTTGCTTTGTTCGGAATCCAGGAAGCCATTAACAGCCTATTAAGTAGCCCGTCCTCTTTGCGTATTATGTAAAGTACACCTTATCTGAAAAAAATAAACAATTAATTATCCCAACTTTAAAAACTCCTTTGTACCAATATACAAAATTAAATGTTCAAAACTGAAAACACTAAGTTTTAAAATCATTTTTCGTTCGTGTTTCCAACACAACCAGAATCTAGGGAGTAGGTAGGTACCTAAACCTATCAAATACAAATGTTTTGTTACAAATGATTAGGTTCAAAAACATCAGGGAATAACTGAGTTTGATACAGGTACTCTACTTACCTCGAAATGACGTATCAATCAGGTGTCTGCCCCATTTTGTTAATAAATGTGTGGGATTCTGGTCTGCCACGTTCGAAGCACGAAGATGTTTGTCTGGTTGGCTGCTGCTGATAGGTCTGTCTTGGACCTGGGTACATCTGTTTGTCTTTGCCTCCATACACTGACACAGCCAGCAGCATTCAGAAAATGAGGGAAAATAAAAAAAAACCGTTAAATTAAACTTTGAATGACTCACAACGAAACCAAACACTCCATCTAAACTCAAATCAAACTGACGAATGAAACAAGTCGGTACGTACGTGCTCGTGGCCTCGTGGGCAGTGCTGCCAACTCGACTACTGCAGATTATGCTAGTGGTGGGTGTTAAAATAACAAAATTATAATAAATAAATATTCAAGACAATCTACTCAACACTATCTAGCCCCAAACTAAGCAGAGCTTGTACTATGGGAACCAGATAGCTGATATAATACTTACACACATTTTTTTGTAAATAGATCTCAGAATACTATATAACGCCCCAACAGAGAAAAAACAACTGTGTTCACCACAAATATTTGTTCTCGGTGGGGATCGAACCCACGACCTACGGCGCAGAAGGCAGAGATCCTACCAACTGAGCTGAAAGGCCAATCAAAAATATGCTATACGTAATCTTTAAGCCAAAACTGTACTGCATTACTCACTGCCTGTGTCATATGTGTGTCGATTGGCCTATGCTCCAAGCATAGTTCGTGTAGTTAGCACACAGCACAGAGCAAAAGTAGGTATTGAATCTCGTTCGTCAGGGTTCCAACCAAAAAGCGAGTAAACTCAGGGAATGATTCTAAATGGGTGTTTTCACGGATATTTGATTCGTTTGATTTTTTTTTATGTTTGTTACCACATAACTCGTAAACTAATTTGAAAAATTATATCTTAACTTTACTTTCAGATTAGTGCCATAGAAATTTCGTCATAATCGGTTCGGCAGTTTTGACGTTGGGTTTACAAGTTTATATACTCTCTCTCATACAGTCATACGAACCAAGGTTATTTGCCTTAGTAGCTGGCAGCGTTATTGAGATTTTCGTTGTACCTACGATAAGTGCCTTACAAAGGTGTATCTCTAAGTAACTAAAGAGCTTTTTTAAACTTAACCCACCAACTGACTGAAAGTCGTTAAAATAATAAAACTGAGTAAAATATACTTTTCTTCCACCAAATTAAATACAAATATTTGCGGATATTCCACACAACACAATCTAGCCCTAAACTAAGCAAAGCTTGGTAATATGAGAAACAGGTAGCTGAGACCTTTATTACCTAAATAGGTATCAAATTTTTGTAGACACTGGTTTAGGTTCTTCGCTTGATCTAAGTAGATACCTTCCTACAGGAGTACAGGGCTACAGGGGTACAGGGCAGCAACAAGGAGTCATAGAGCGTAGCAAACTATTTTCAATGGAACAGTTATTAATGGTTATGGTTTATTAAACAGCGCTATGATTCAATAGGAACCTCCCTAATAAAACACAATTAAACACTTAAGTGGGTAGAGTACCTACTTAAGTATTTAGGTAGGTAATGTACAAATCTGCCTACCTATCTATTACCTAGGATCGTACTTATGTAGGTTTTAAACGTTTGTTTAAATAGTTACGAAAGTATTATCCGTCGAACATTGCCATATCTACGGTTTCATTCACAGAGAGATATGTAAGTCGCCAGATGACGTTATTTCACCATTTGATCAGTCTTAACTTAAGCATTATTGAGCCTTTAATATAGGCAAATAATGCTAAATTTACGGTTATATTAGCCAAATATGTATGCCGTTATTAGGCTTTTTTAAAGTTTGACTATATAATATCTCAAGTACCATCCGCCTTATCTTAAGGTGAATATTGCTATATCTACGGTTTCATTTACTGAATATGAAAGTCATTAAATGAAGTTATTTCACCGTTTGGTTAGTCTTAACTCGATCGTATTTCGCCTTAAGATACGGTAAATATTCCCAAATTTACGGTGAAATTGGCCAAATATGTATGGCGTTATTAGACTTTTTAAACGTTTGATTAAACAGTAACTAAAGTATCATCCGCCCTACCATAAGGTGATTGTTGTCTTATCTACGGTTTAATTAACCGAATAAGTAAATCGTTTTATGATGTTATTCACCGTTTGATTAGTCGTAACTTGATCGTATTTCGCCTGATGATAACACTAATATCACCAAATTTTCGGTTATATTGACCAAGTATTTAAGTCGTTATATGACGTAATGTTACCGTTTAACCAGTCGATATCTTGAGCATGTATTGCCTTAAGAAAAAGTGAATATTGCCATATTTACGTTTATATGTGCCGTATATGTATGCCGTTATAAAACTTAATGTTACCATTTGATTCGTCGAAACCTGAGCATATTTGGCCTTATAAAAGGGCAAATGTGGCCACATTATACCTCTAAGTTGCCGAATTCATACGTCGCTGAAAGACTTTAAGTTTACGTTCAATTTTTTGTGACTAAAGTATATTCTGCCTTATTGTAAGGTGAATATTGTCATGCTTAAGATTATTTATGCCGCTTCCGAAAGTTTGTTTATGACTTAGGTTTAAGTTTGTTTAGTTTTTATTAAAGCATATATCGCCTTAATTTAAGTTAAATTTTGCCTTAATTACGGTGATATTCAACACATATTCAACGTCGTAAATTTAAAGCGTTTTCAATAGTCCATTACTGCTGTATTAACAGTGTTAAGTTGGATTCCATTATTAACAGTGTTAACAGTGTTAGGAGTGAAATTCATTTTTATTTGTAAAAAACACAGGTTTTAAAGATGTTACAAAATGGTTTTGATCTGCTCTAGAAGCACAAGCTATGGCTAAAAAAAAGCAAACAAAAAAAATGGTTGCCTGTAAAGTCGGTTTACTGACGATAGTTGAACGTGACAACGTCATACAGCTGTCCACGTGGACGCATAGCTCACTCAAGTAGAAGAGACACATGTCGAACGCTCCCGAACGCGGAGGCCGATTGTGCCTCTTTGTCACTCGTTCCGCGCTATCGCTTGCACTTCAAGCCTTTAATATAACGCCTCAGAGCGAGGTAACGCTTCAGAGTGAGGTAACGCCGCATGAGTCATGTTTTTTCGTACGTGCAGCCGGCTCCATCGAATTATAAGACGTTGTCACGTCAAAATATATATAAAGAGACAAGATCAAAAGGCAGGTTAGGAACACACCGGCTAAACGGTTTTAAATGACGTTAATTCTGGCGGGAAACACACAGATAAATGGCGGGATAATTTGTTACCGTCTGCATTCCGCGCGGAGAGGCAATAAATGTCTGGTGCATTAATAAAATCTAACTTACTTGGTACGCATAAGTTAAATTGAAACCTTTCTGTCTCGTCCTGTCCAAGCTTCACATAGAAATGTAGTAAGTATGAGGAATGAAGTTATTAGAGGGCGCAAGTTCTTGTTTCGCAAAAAAACCATGTTCATTCATTCATTCTTTAAAACCTCATAGAAATTTGACAACCCTACAGAAAAATAAATGAATTTTGACCATGACTGAAGCAAAGGGCAGATACTGCGGTAGAAGTTTAAAAAAGTGGCCAAGTGCGAGTCGGACTCGCCCATGAAGGGTTCCGTAGCATCAATTAACATAATATAGGTTTTTGTAGTTCGTCGAAAGGTAAATTGCGGTTTACGATTTATGACGTATAAAAAAAAACTACTGATTAGATCTCGTTCAAACCAAATATCGTTGGAAGTTTGCATAGTAATGTACAACATATATATTTTTTGGATTTATCATTCTCTTATTTTAGAAGTTAGAGGGGGGGGGGGGACCAACTTTTTTCCACTTTGGAAGTGTCTCTCGCGCAAACTGTTCAGTTTAGAAAAAAACGATATTAGAAACCTCAACATAATTTTTGAAGACCTATCCATAGATACCCTACACGTATGGGTTCGATGAAAAAAAATTTTTTGAATTTCAGTTTCAAGTATGGGGACCCCCAAAATGTATAGTTCTTTTTCTATTTTTGTGTAAAAACCTTAATGCGGTTCACAGAATACATCTACTCACCAAGTTTCATCAGTCTAGCTCTTATGGTTTCGGAGAAAAATGGCTGTGACACGGCCGGACAGACAGACAGACAGAGACAGACAGACATGACGAATTTATAAGGGTTCCGTTTTTGCCATTTGACTACGGAACCCTAAAAATGCTATTTTGCATAGACCAGCAAGGATCTAGGGAACATTGTGATTGTTATAGGGAATAGTTCACTATAAGTTCACTTAAAATAATTATTGTACCTACGTTTCATTTTACATAAAACTTATTTATTAGCCCTAAAGTGCTTTTCACGTTTGCGGCCTGCGGTTGACACAAATTCATAAAAATTACCAATATTTTACGACTTTTACGAAGTACCTAAGCACCAACAAGAAATTGTTTCAATTTCTCTGACTATTTTTCTTTTACAACCTCCATTATTTAAAAACAAAGGCCTTCCAAATTCAAAACAAAAGCCTTCCAAACTCAAAACAAACGATGCGCGGGAAACATTTTGACGTTTCGTGAAATGCGAGTTTATGGTTGCGTTCAAAAATCGGCTCGTAATTGTTCAAAAAGGTTTTATATTTTCGTCATAATGGCTGGTTCCCCGCTGTTGTATTTTGTTTATTTGGCTACCAGTAGCAAATGATTAGGCTCGGTGGCCATTGCAATGTGTAAATAATCTTGTTTCGTATTGTTATTTGTGTCGACGATGACTAATAAAATTGTCACGGTTGGTCCCGAACGTTTTTATTTTAACCAAAATGAAAATAGTTTTTAGACAGACCTTACCTACTACGTTTTCTCTATTATCTTACCTACCTACTTATTTTGTCTGCATAGATTACTTTGGTTAGAAATTCATCATCATCATTAAATTTTTAATTGAGGAAAGATAAAAGCTACAAAAGATACTTTATCAGACAATGTATAAATATTGGGTAGGTATCTCTATCCAGATTTTCCTAAAGTGATGCTTATCCCTACATTATTTTATTCCTTCATCCAATTTCTACCAACAAAACCCTTTTCTTACCCAACCCTGACAAAACTTACCCAAATAAAACATACATCAGTTGGGTCGCCCATGGGGGTAGTCCCACATTTTAACCCGAAAAAATAGTGCAGATAGCGGGATGATTGCGCCTGTATATCCGTTATGCCGGCCGGCCGGCGTTTACGACCTGCCTGGGACACCCGGATTAAAAAGTAAAGGCCTACCCTTCTCTGAGAGAGGAAATAAGCCAAGTGGCCAAGTGCCTTTACTTTTCTTCTACTTAAATTTAAAAGCTTAGCTCTTGTAGGGGGTTTGAAGCAGTTTTCTCTTAGACAATTTAACCTAGGTCTTATTATTAATCCTGGCGTAGCGTTGGACTAGTTAATCCGTGTTTTGTCTCTTGCATTGACATGCAATTGTCAACTCGAGCAAATGTGACAAAACATTAACTAGTCCAACGTTGCGCCAGGATTATTAATAACACCCTAGAGTTTTCTCCAATAAAGTCTTTCGAATGCGGCCTCCTTGATTTCCTTATACGACATGACAGCGACTTTTCCTTTTATCTGGCTCATCATGAGGAAGGCCAAGAAAGAGTTAGGTATATGAGCTGACTGCTCATGTAACTTATTCTTGGCCTTCCTCTTCCACGTTTTCCTTCAACCTTTACTATGCCTTTTCAAAGTATATCAATAAAACGTGTACAGTTTGTAAGCAATATTGCACGTCGGCTAATTTCGGCTTCATAGAGCTTAATGTGCGTCAGAAAGACATAAAGCCCTATACGGAAGCAAAAAAACCCATGTGCAATATTTATTGCCTACAAATTTATATAGGTATGATTAGGCATTTATTTTCTATTTCAGTTACTACGACTTACGATGCACTGCCCTGCGTCCATCAACTTGAGGCATACAAATGTTCAGCCTTACGTGCCAGTAATTTCACCGGCACCCACACCCCTCAAACCCAAACACATGCAATGCTGGTTCACGGCAGGAATAAGCATGGTGGTAGTACTTCCCCGTACGAGCCACACACAAAGAGCTCTACTACTACTAAAACTAGACTAGTTTGAATTTCTTTTCAATAGCATATCCCTACTTTCTACTCTGAGGTCGGGTGTATCATTCGAGCAGTAACGGGATGAGGCGGTCTTTTATTCCTTCGGTCGGATTTGATGAAAAAGCGGATGTTTTCTAAACAAGTTATTTGGAAAAAACCTGTCAATTTTACAGCAATATATTTTTGGTCAAAATGGAAAAGTCCAGTCTAGGAAAACTACTAACAAAACCTGTTGTGCCGACCCCATTATGAACTGGGATAAGGACAAAAAAAATATGGAGAGTTTCTAGTCATAAATAAACAAATAACATCAAATAACATAAATATCTCCTAATCTTTGGTAAAAAAAATCATCAAATTTTTAATTAATAGTAAATTCCAAAAGGCTTATATTTATTAGAATTCCTTTAATCTAAGGAATCTCAAACTATCCTGTTTTCTATAACGTGTTTGCATGCTGGGTTTTTGGTGAAGTGTGTGAATCTGTTTACCTATACTTATTAAAATCTACCATGTTTCAAGCAAAATTAACATCAGGTGAGATTGCGGTCAAGCGTTATCCTATAAATTGTAAAATAAAAAAAAATAAAAAATATTACATTTCACTTCATTTAATTTTTTTACTGCCATAAATAAAACAATTACTATTTTATGACTAACATTACTACGAGGTAGACCTAACGGTCCAAAATATGGTACCCAATAAGTAAAGACCATCGCTGGTATTGTAAAATAATAACAGTGCAGATAAACTTTTACAACACCTAATTTTCTCACTAAAAGTAAAGAAACAGTCACAAATCCTAATTTCCCATCTAAGTGTCCTAACCCTACGATAAAAACTTTCATTCGGCCCCAAAAACCTATTCGGACACTATCAAAAATTTAACTCTGGCAACCCAACGACGTGCTATAAAAAAGAAAAAAAGGATTGTCTTTTGATTCCAATTTTGAATTCAATCTACGCGGGTCCGCGTCATGATTTTATTTTCATGAGTGCCTTGGGAATGGCGGAGGGTTTGGCGAAAATTTTAATAATAAATGTAGTAACGCTTTTGTATTATGTGTATAAGCGAGGGATAATGCTATATTATTCGTATTATTCTGTTTATGATTGGGGGTGTGCGTGATTAGGTTCGTATGTTAATTTTGTTTACGATTTGATACACAAAACGTTTGTTAGGGCGTTCTAGTCTTTAATTAAAGATTGTTTTAGAATGTGGTTTATTGGATTCAGAGTAAAAACGGCGTATTTAATTTTACTAAAATGATTTTGCGACAAATCAAAAACATTAAGCCTAAATTAAAATCTCGCCTCATAACTAACAAAGATTTTTTTAACTTATTTATGAGCTTTTGACTTATGCTCTCTACTAAGTAGTAGAGAGTAATAAGTAGATAATGCGACTCTCTAGTAGCATTATCCCAACAAACCTTATTGCTATTTACAATACTTAGGTTATGTATTTTTAAAACATAAGTAAAAAATAAAACTGTAGTAAAAATATTGATCAAAACCGGTTTGGAAAAAGGGTATTATTTATTTGATTTATTATTGATTGCCCTTTTTACCAACGTTTTCAATATTTACTAACCATAGTAACCTAGCTTTACAGCCTAATAATTTCCTAATCATAGAATATATTTACCTCGATAAAAACTTTACAGCGTCCCAAAATTTTACAATAATTTACAACCTTATCAAAGCCACGCCGCCACAGACAGACATTGAAGAAATTCTCAAAAATCTGTCGTGAAAACAAAGAAAACACCCATTTCTGTGCCCACAAATTGCGGTAGTATCCTTAATTACAACGTCGCAATATAATAATAAAATACTACTGTAAGGTGGTGAAAGAAAAAAAACGAAATTCTCTATGGCTAGTAGAATAGGCGGCGATCCTTGCCGTCGTCACGCGTTGTAAATGCACCCGACCTCTTTGTTCAACATGACAAAACATTTTGGTTGTATTTTTTTGAAATCGGAACGCCCTTGAAAACAAATGGCGGTGAGGATATGTTTCTTTTTGTCAACTTACAAGTCAATCGGTTTTTTTTCGTTTTGTAAAGAAAGTCGTAACTTTTTATTTTGCAATATTTTGCGGTCGCTATTTTAAAGCAACAGATTGCTTAGTAATTTTTTTTATTGAAAAATAAAGTGCTAACTTGCTAAAAATAAATAAAACACAAGATCAACGCCACTTTTCACCCGAAAATCCTAATAAATCCCTTTAAACCCACCTAAATCCGGATTAATAGTGTGTCAAATCACAGGCAGGGGTTGCTACTGGCACCTGCGCCGTTTGTTAGTAGTAGCACTTGTCGTCATAATGATAAATAAAAAAGTTGATTGGATTGTCTATGATTTTTACGAATTGTATAAACAAATAATACACTAACTAGCCCCAAACTAAGCAGAGCTTGTACTATGGGAACCAGATAGTATATGAAATTACTAGCACGTGAGGCTAAACATCTGTATGCCTCAATGGACGCAAGGCTGTGCATCTGACGTGCGTGACCTACGAGACAATAAATATAGGCACTGGTTACCACTTAACATCAGGTGGGCCATATGCTTGTTCATCAGTTGTATAAGAAAACATAGCTGATATAATACTGATATTATATTTTTATACTTAGAATACAATATGTCACCCATAAACCATAAACAGAGAAAAAACATCTGTGTTCATCACACAAATATTTAATTTTGTTCTCAGTGGGGATCGAACCCACGCCCTCCAGCGCAGAAAGCAGAGCTACTACCAACTGAGCTGCGAAGGCTGCAACTTTTTTTTGCAGTTTTAAGGCACTATATGAAACAAAAAAATTATACTTAGGTACTTACTACTTAGAGCTATCTAAATTAGGTCCCTATATACCCACCTGCTACGAATGTAGTAAGCCTTTCCTTGGAGCTTCAACTCACCAAAAAATCAAATTATAATTGGACAAAATGGTTATTTTGTCCAATTATAACCAAAGCAAAAACCAACCAACATTGTCAAACGTCAATAAAACCGTAGTGCACTACGACACAACCTTGTAATAACGTCATCCGCAATCAATTTAAAACAAGAATATCACATTATCTCCCCTCGTGCTTTTCTCTAATAATAAAAACGTTTGGTTTGTCTGAAATACTATGTCTATTTTTGAAACAGCTTCCAAAAAGGCGGAAAAAAAGAATTTTCGTTTCGTGATTAGATTTAGGTATTTGTAGATGATTTTATATAGCTTCTGGGACAACTGTTTTCTTTATCATGCCCCTATTATTATACAATATAATTATTGTTTAGGTATTTATTGACCATTAATTTCTTGCTAAATTTTGACATGCCTACTATTTAATTAAATGTTGTTTTTTGTATTTGTGTAATTCTTTACTAATGTTCCGTTTATTATATTACGACTGTTATTTTTAAGCTTTATAGACACGATTGAAAAATTGTGAAAAAAACTTTAACTTAATTAACTCCATTATTAAACCGATTTAAAAGTCATCATTTTATATGAAAGATCATAACTCGTACATCGAAAAACGTCTCACAGAAATTTCATCATAATTGGTTAAGCAGTTTGGTTATAAGATGATTTTGTTAATTTGTATTATTATCATCACTACTTTAGGACTTCTCTATCTGTAGGCCTACCACAAGCTCTGTCTGGCTCTGACTCTGTCTCTGGTTTTGTGTCTGTGTGAGTGCTCACCAGTGATTATACTGTGTGTGTGACGTTTCGACGTAAGAATTATTTTGACAGCACTCACACAGACTCAAAACCGGACCCAGAGACAGCCAGACAGAGCTTGTGGTAGGCCTACCGCTAGCTATCAGGTTCTGGTTCTTATAGTACAAGATCTGTTCAGTTTGGGGCTAGAATTTTCTTGCGATTGGTACGGAATATTTATAAAGTAAAACCGCGTGTGCAAGCTAGTGTAATACTCTAAAAAACTCTTCACTAATTGCTCCTTTATTGGTAGATACTCTCAAATGTGACATATTAGAGCCGTTTAGGAAGCAAGCTTTGAACTTAAGTGGTAATTTTTTTAAGTGGTTTTTTAATGCGGCGTTTATTTTGATTCGGGATTTGTCTAATAATAACTTGACATGCGTGGTAGCATTTGAAATGGATAGATCGGTAAGGAATTAGTAGAATAACATTTTATTTACACAAAGAAACTTAAAAGTAAATAAATATTTACAAAATGTACGAATTATACAAGAAACAGTTGAGCTATCTGCAGATAGTTAAACGATCTAGTGATCAGCTGATCCAAATCACAAAGATTTTTTACGTGACAACGTCTTATAATTCGATGCAGCCGGCTGCACGCACGAAAAAACATGACTCATACGGCGTTACCTCGCTCTAAAGTGTTCCATTTATGGCTTGAAGTGCAAGCGAGAGCGCGGAACGAGCGACAAAGAGGCACGCACGGCCTCCGCGTTCGGCAGCGTTCGACATCTGTCTCTCTCCTACTTGAGTGAGCGATGCGTCCGCGTGGACAGCTGTATGACGTTGATGTCACGTTCAACTATCGTCAGTAAACCAACTTTACAGACACTCGATTTTTTGTAACTGTTCGGCGTTAGTGCCGAACAGTCCCTAAGAGTTATTTGTCGAGTGTGATTAGGATCCGATGGTGCAGCGGTCAGCGCAGCCCCGTACCGAGGGGAAGGTCGCGGGTTCAAATCCCACTTGGCTCTTGACTTTTGTGACATTATAAAAATCTTCTTTGTGATTTCCTTAAGTGATCCAAATCAGTACCAGACGGAAGCGTCCTCAGGACGCTGGCGGCATTGCCACGCTGAATAGCAATGCTAATGCGCTGCGCTAGATACCCACCAGCCCTTAGGTCACGCGCGTCGCTAAAAAAGAAAAAAAATCTTTTAAAATTCATTATTATCGGAAATAATAAATAAATTACCAGATAGGTAGGTACACCACTGGATTCGAACTCGCGATCTCAGGAGATCAGAAGGAGGGGTTACTACAACTAGGCCACCAGGCTAACTTAAAAGCCTGCGCGGCGATAGCGATAGCGATCAGCTGAAACGCTGTCAAATATGGTGACAGCGTTTCAGCAGCTGGCCTACCATGAGCTTCATATGGTTATGGCTATGGCTGTCAAAATTGTGTCAACAAATTGAAACCCATCTATACATATATAAATGTGCCAGTCTAGAAAGGCTTTCAAAAGTAAGTTAAAATGGTGTCAAAATCATGAGGATCAAATTCGAATGGATATCATAGCAGAGCATCGCACCAATAATAATTTTAGTGAATTTTGGAAAGCAACAAATAAATTAAATGCGAAGCCTGGTCTGCCTGTGAGCGTGGAAGGTGTGAGCGATAGCGGCCAGATTGCTAATCTCTTCAGGCAGCACTTTAAAGTGAGCTCTTCGTTGGAAAAACAGTACGTGGTGATCGATGCTGAGCCTGTCCTGAGTGGTGAACTTTATCGTGTATCGGCCAAGCAAATATCAACCATTATTGGAGGTATGGTAAGAGGCAAATCACCGGGTCACGATGGCCTCAGCATCGAGCACCTAAAGTTTGCTGGAATTCACTTGCCACGTGTACTCGCAATGTTTTTCAACCTATGTTTTATTCACTCACACCTGCCACAAGATCTAATGAAAACTATTGTTGTTCCAATTGTAAAAAACAAAACGGGTGACCTCTCAGACAAATGTAATTACCGGCCAATATCGCTTGCTACAGTGGTGGCTAAGGTGTTGGACAGTGTGCTTGACTCTGAACTAGACAAACATCTGAACATCCATGATGCACAATTTGGTTTTAGGCAGCAACTTTCCACGGAGACTGCAATTCTGAGTTTAAAGCACACTGTGCAGTACTATACTCAGAGGCGAACACCTGTGTACGCATGCTTCCTTGACCTTTCGAAGGCGTTTGACCTTGTGTCATATGATAAGTTGTGGAGAAAGGTAGCAGGTACAGGCGTGCATACACAGGTGTTGCGTCTCTTCAAGTACTGGTATGCTAACCAGGTAAACAATGTGAGGTGGGCCGGTAGTCTTTCTGATGAGTACAGGTTGGAGTGTGGGGTGAGGCAGGGGGGTTTGAGCTCTCCAAAGCTTTTCAACCTGTACATCAATGAACTGATCGAGGGGCTCAGCAGTGAGTGTGTCGGCTGCTCAGTTGATGGTGTTCGCATAAACAACATCAGCTACGCAGACGACATGGTGCTTCTCTGCCCATCGGTCAATGCTCTCAGAAAGCTGCTGGGCATCTGTGAGAAGTACGCCACTGAATACGGGCTGGTATATAATAGCAAAAAAAGTGAGTTTATGGTGTTCAAGGCCGCCGGTAAAGTACCCGAGTCTGTGCCCGAAATCAAGTTGGAAGGTAACGACCTCAAACGCGTTAACAGTTTTAAATATCTTGGGCAGTACATTACAGACGACCTTGATGACCAAGCTGATATTGAGAGGGAACGTAGGGCATTGGCGATCAGAAGTAATATGTTGGCACGCAGGTTTGCTCGATGCAGTAGGCAAGTTAAAATATCACTCTTTAAAGCCTACTGCCAATCATTTTACGCGAGCAGCCTGTGGTTCAATTTTACTAAAAAGTCGCTTAATGCCCTACGCGTCCAATACAACAACGGGTTCAGGATGCTGATGGGGCTGCCTCGCTTCTGCAGTGCATCCACAATGTTTGCGGAGGCACGAGTTGATGGTTTCCATGCCATCCTTCGCAAAAGAACAGCCTCACTGCTCGGCAGACTGCGGAGCAGCGCCAACAGCGTCCTGCAGGTCATACCTGATAGATATGACCTGCCCGTAATGAAGTCCTTCATTCGGCTCCTGATCCAATAGTCTCAAGAGAGACTGGGGGGTCAGGTACCGAATGAAAGACTCTTAATCTATATACATACCTGCCTACCTACCTACTACCTACTAAAGCTGTGTTTTTTGTGTTGCGTTTATATACTAACATAGCTTAAGATAGACTGTAAGTTTTACTAACACAAATGGACCACATAGTTGTCTGATAAATAAATAAATAAAAAAAAAAAATATACACAATTTGACAGCCATAGCCATAACCATATACTCGTGGTAGCCCTAATCGCCATCACCATCGCGTAAAATGTTCGCAGGCCTAAAGCAATGTCTCACACCTAAGTAACACTTATAAGTAAAGCTATTATACAACTGAAATGAACTAAGTTTTAACTTAAGATATCTTTATCTACCTCTAAAAGGCTCATCCCCTGCAAAGTTGCGCTGTAACACCCATTTCACCCCCATTTCACCCCCATTTATCCTCCCTTTACTCCCTAGGGGTAGGGGGTAGGGGTAGGTTATATTTTAATGCAATAATTCTACGTGATCATACAGCGTTTACGAGGGTACCTTGGATGTAAACGGGTTACAAGTTGAAGATATGTCTTGAGATCTGCCTACATGTCACTAGTTATTTTGAACCAGTGTGGTAAAAGGACTAGTGTTGTAGGTAAAAATAAAGTAATAAAAAAATCGGTTGTCTGTAAAGTCGGTTTACTGACGATAGTTGAACGTGACAACGTCATACAGCTGTCCACGCGGACGCATCGCTCACTCAAGTAGGAGAGAGACAGATGTCGAACGCTGCCGAACGCGGAGGCCGTGCGTGCCTCTTTATTGCTCGTTCCACGCTCTCGCTTGCACTTCAAGCCTTAAATGGAACGCCTCAGAGTGAGGTAACGACGCATGAGTCATGTTTTTCGTGCGTGCAGCCGGCTCCATCGAATTATTAGACGTTGTCACGTCAAAAACAAAAACCAAATATCAAAATATCTTAGAAATTAACTTGAGATAGTTTGAGCATGTGCCCTCGTCTCGTTCCTCCGCAGATTAAATTCACCGAGCTGAGCGACTCAGCCATACAGTCATGAACACAGGTTTTGACTCTTTATTTTAATACTAGCGACCGCCCTGACTTTACACCGGCGTAATTTTTCCAAAATAACAAAATCTAAAAATGGCACCCGTGCGAAATCCAGTAATGTCAACGGCACCCACACCCTTCAAACCGAAACACAGAGATGCTGCTTCACGGCAGAAATAGGCATGGTGGTAGTGCTTCCCCGGACGAGCCTTTCATAGAGCTCTACTACTAAGTACTAATAAGTAAGTATAAGTACTGGCTTAGTGGTAGTGAACTGTAGTAAGTTTGATTTTAATCGTCGTGGCATGCATGTCGTAGTACCTAAAAAAAAAGAAAGAACTAAAAAGAACCTAAAATAAGGATGGTTGTAGGCAATAAATATTGCACATCGGCTTTTTCTCCTTTCGTAGAGCGCTATCTCTTTCTAATGCACACTACGATCTTTGAAGCCGAAATTAACCGATGTGCAATATTTGTTGCCTACTACATCTTAGAACCTAAATATAACCGAAAAAAGATTGCATCGTAGGGCATCGTAGGGCACGTTCCTGACGTGTTTGACCTACGAGGGAATGATTGGTTCTAGACGATGATTTCTCCTTAGCATCAAGGAAAAACTTTTTTTTAAATTTGTGTAACCACAAACTTGCGCTCACCACTGTACTACGTAGAATAATGTTTAATTATTAAAATACAATAATCCGGACTAGCGGCCGCCCGTCTGGGACCTCCGTCCGACCGCTTAGCTGGCAATTTGCAGCCCCGTAAGGTTGCAGAGGAAAAATATTTCCGTTTATCGGTTTAGAAAACATATTTGCGAATATTTTTGCCATAGTTTGACTAAGCTGGGACAAGGAAACCTACATAGACTGTTTAACTGTCTACTGTTTAAGCAGATTAATTTATAATCAATATTAATCAAGTGGGATAATATGAAGACCGATAGTAATTACTGAGTCAGAACAAAGCTACGTATCTCATAATATTTGGTTACCACGAAAAAGCTCATGAAAATTCATGAATCGAAGAAAGATAATAATTGGTTCCGCCATCTATTGGTGAGTAGCATTACTAAGAATTTGCAAAGTGGAATGCGTATGTGTTCAATAAATTTTAATATCTTTTATAAAATCATTAATTTTGCCATCTAATCCATGCTTTATACTTTTAGTTAAGAGAAGTCAGGATAAACCCTAAACATGGCTAGATTTGTATACAACGCTCTCTATTGTTGGGTAGCGATACGGCTGTTTGAGCTGGATAGCGGTTGATTTAAGTGACATCTATTGAAAGATTTAAAAAACTAATTTTTTTTTACTTTTGAACGGAATGTTCTGTTCAGAAACCTAAACTTTTCTGATCAATCATTATAGTCAATGTCAAAACAGACAAACTGTCAAGTCAACTTTACAGTTATTAGCAATCATCATCCTCTGTTTTCATTTTCAAAATCTCCAAATTTCGCCATGTGGAAATAATTATAAATATTACATAATTTATAATGATTTAGCGCAATAACAACACCTTAGCCACGATGGAGCAAATCTACGCTTTCGGAATATCTTGTATCGAGTTTATTCAGGACTGGTCAGTTAGATTGATAGTTTTTTCGCATAATGCCGCATAAACGGATCGATAAGGCTTTTAAATAGGTTCTGGAGACTGTAGGACTATGTCTATGTCCTTGCAAGAGAGTCTTATTTTTATCTCTAATTAATGTTTGCTTGAGTTCCTGTTTTGCATAAGTTTTCGAAGATTTTGATACATAATGCAGTAGGTACCTCTTATAAAACTTATGCTAGATAGTCTCTATGCATAAGCAATAAAGTATAGTAGAGCTTAGAGTGTTGCTTGTCCGGGAAAGTACTATCACCATGTCTATTCTTGCCAACAAGCGGTGTTGCTGTGTTTCGGTTTGAAGGGTGTGAGGGCCTGAAATTATAGGCACATGAACATCTGTATGTCTTAAGCTGATGGATAGCTGAGCTGTGCATCATAGGTCCAATTTATAAATAAATCAATATTGTGGACAGCACCAAATTATGCAAGCTTGTACTATGCAAAAATCTTTTACTTAAAATACAATATAACAGACAGAGAACAAACATCTGTGTTTACTACACAAATATCACTTCTCGGTGGAGATCTAACCCAGGCCATCTAGTGCAGAAAGTAGAGCTACTGCCAACTGAGCTAAAAGGCCAGTAAATTTTTGCAAGTCTAGTTTCGATGAGCCCAGGTTGGCGAGTTTTAGATTGTTCCATCAGGAGAGCACTGGTGGTCTAAGCTTACCTTACCTAGCTACCTTCCGATCCTAAGGTTGTGTGTTCAATTCCAGTAACATACTAATAAGTTTTTCTGTCGAAAAGATTTATGTGCACTATACCAGTATTCCCAAAACGGTGAAGAAAAACTTTTAAAGGAAACCGGCGTGTCGTAGAACCTAAGAAAGTTCGAACAACACGTGTCAAGCGTCACGCAAAAAGGACCCGCCAGCGGCCTATTTGCAGAAAACCAGTCTGCCAAATTTTGCCGATTGTTCTTTCAGCAAATTGAATAATACCATTCTTATTTAATTCCCGCAGGTTTCAAGACTATGATGGCTACTTTGAGTTTGTGAACAATGTCTCCAACCCTCACCATATCACGGAGATTGTGTTCCCGCTGCTGTCGATCGTGGACTCGGTGTTTGCAGCTCAGCTGTTACTGTGCATGGCGTTTGGAGGCTGGCTGAACACTGTTATGAAATGGTGAGTTTGGCTACTGACTACCTTTTTTTAGTGTCGCAGCTCACGGGCCTCCAGCCACAACCACAAAACGCCGCCACCGCCACATATATCCTGTAGTTCTCATACATTTTATATGGATTGCACACGGTTGACGCCGGTAGTCGCCACACGCTACAAATCGGCGCTATTAATGTATAAATAAAATTATAGTTTAAAAAACTGAAAAAACACGCTTTTATAACTAATTGACTGGGTGCTTTTTATAATAACTTCAGATATAATAATCTATTGATAAAATATTTACAACAATCAAAATCAAGCCCCCCACGCTTTTTTGTACAAAAATATAAATTTTTCAATTGATTATTACAGTTTTATTTTTAACTTTTTGTTTAATTAGTTATAAAAGCATGTTTTTTTAGTTTTTTAAACTATAATTTTTTTTTTACTTTTTAGTTTTTTTTTTTCATATTATTGCATTGTCGTTGACCTTTGACAGGTGTGCAAAGTTTGAACAGCAAAGTAGGTCAAAATCGAGTTCAAATGGGTTGGTTACATACATACAGGTGAAGCTAATAAAAGCGTTATAAAAAGCGCAGTAGAGGACATCACCTGCTACAAACATGACAAGCGATGCAAGAGCCTGTTTAACTCGACACTACATGGAAGATATCCCGGATGTCAGCCTATACAAGATCCGAACGGCTCTCAAGCAGCTTAAGAGTAACAATGCACCGATAAATACATGTTTCTTCCATATAAAAAAATTAATTATGAAACTCCAATATAGGGGAGCTATATTGATGTGTTCTCCTTTGTCCTATCTGTTAAATAGCACTATTGCACATTAAACTTAATGGTACCATTAACACCACTTCACCTATTTTCAATTACAGGTGGTTCTACGAAGACCGTCCATACTGGTGGGTTCGTGAGAGCTCCTACTACCCCATAGACCTTCGCCCCCGGCTCTTGCAGACCCGGCAGACATGCGAGACAGGCCCGGGCTCCCCTAGCGGTCACTCCGCAGCCGCTGCCATGACATTAACCCTCGCTGTCATGTTCACTGCTCATGTCGCTTATGACAGGTAACTATACATGACAAGACTGTCTATACTGGAATATGTGAAAGCCATTACCCGCTAGGCCTTCGCCCCTGGCTCCTGAAGACCTAGCAGACTAGCAGTCAGGTTCCAAGTCCCCTAGCGGCCCCTAGTAGGAACCAAGCCACAGTTTGTTGCCTGTTTTTCTAGGCTTGGTTGCGTGGAACTGGCACCCTAGAACCTAGGTACCAGTTCCACGCGACCAAGCCTAGACCAGTTTTTGCCAGTTACCTAGCTTTAAGACGTATCAAAGTGTAATTAAATCCTCTATCTATAGTAACATATTTGTTCACAGAAAATGGTCAATAAGACCATGGGTGAAGAGTATAGCATACCCTGGTCTAGCGTGGGCTCTCGGCTCGGTACTCATGGCGAGGATGTATGTAGCGGCGCATTTCCCGCATCAGTGCATACTCGGCGCTATAGTGGGTACGTATAGTGGGATAGTGGGTACGTATAGTGGGACAGTAGGTACGTATAGTGAAATAATGGGTAAGTAAAGTGGGTACGTGGTATAATGGTCAATAAGACCCTGGCCTAGCGTGGGCTCTCGACTTCGTACTCATGACGAGGATGTATGTAGCGGCGCATTTCCCGCACCAGTGCATACTCGGCGCTATAGTGGGTACGTATAGTGGGATAGTGGGTACGTATAGTGGGATAGTGGCTATTTATAGTGAGATAGTGGGTACTATAGTGGGGGTAGTTGGTATTCAGTACAGTATATTTATTGCCTTATTATGCATGTAAATTTAACAGTGTCAGATTTAACTAATTTTTTGAATCAATACTTAATTTACCCCATAAGTACGTATAATGGGATAGTGGGTACGTCCTATAATGGATACGTGATATAGTGGGTACATATTATAAGTAAGTAAGGCCAGTAAGAGATTTAAAAATATGCAAAATCACTAAAGCTATATGTAGTGTTTCCATCCTTAACCTATTGTGGGTAGCTTGGTAAGGCCCGATGTGCAAGTACCCACGTAGAACAATAAAACACTTCATTCTGTGCCTCGACTCGTGAAGTATCATTGAATAGCCCTAAACCTCGTATAAACCATTGGCGACTTCGGTAAATCATTTGTGCGTGCTATAAACCGTAAACAAGAACCCAGGAGGGAATTGCAATAATGGGTGTTGGAAAAATTAAAGAATTTGACGTAAATACGGGGAACTGGACCTTGTACTGTGGACGTGTCGACATGTATTTTCGTGCAAATGCTATCAAGGACGAGCTCAAGCTGCCAACCTTGATTTCGTTGGTTGGTGAGGACATATTTGAATTGATGGTGAATCTGGCAAATCCAAAGAAGCCCACTGATCTCACCTACGATGAGTTGGTAAAGCTTGTACGAGAACATTTGCAACCGAAACCATCCATCATGGCGGAACGGTACAGATTTCGACAAAGACGACAGGCGGCTGACGAAAGCATCGTCCAATACTTGGCAACGTTGAAGAAACTAGCAAAGGATTGCGAATTCAAAGATACTTTGACGGATAATTTGCGGGACCAGTTTGTATGTGGGGTGACCAGTGACCTGATACGGCAGAGACTGTTCTCGGAGCCTGATCTAACCTATGCGAAAGCGCTATCCTTGGCAACGGCCCTGGAGGCTGCGGAAAGAGATGCAGCGGCCGTGGACTCGTCGGCGGCATCCGGCAGCGGGGCGGGGGTGAGCGCAGTGCATGCGATCAGGGCGAGCACGGCGCGCGGCGCAAGGTACGGCGGCGGCAGCTCCGCGAGAGGCACCGGAGCGGCTCCATCATCGGTGGGGCGGGCGGATGCCTGTAGGGCGTGCGGTGGCCAGCATCATATAGGCGGATGCAGATTTAAGAACTACGTATGCAGCGTCTGCAGAAATAAAGGACATCTGCGGCGTGTGTGCCCCTATAAGGACGCGTCTAGAACGGACGGCGGCAGTAAGGGGGCGGAAGCGCAGCGTGGCAACAGCGGCGGTGGCGGCAGCAGTGACGGACGTTACCGGGAGGCGCATCACTTTGTGCAGCCCGCAGGCGACAGCAGCGAGGACTCAGCTTCGGAGGCAGAGGTCGAGGAACCGATGTTCCAAATGTCATTAGGACACTATACGCCGGTGAGTCTCGATTTAATAGTGAATGGGCGTAAATTAAAAATGGAAGTGGATACCGGGACCCCGGGATCATGCATTAGCAGAAAAACGTATGATACATTATTTAGTGGTGTGAAGTTACAAAAGTCGAAATATGTGTTTCTTTTCTATGATGGTAAATCCAAAGTCAGACCGTTAGGATGCATGACGACCTGTGTAGAATTTAATGGACGTAGAAAGGAACTTGACCTCTTTGTTATCGACACAGGTGTGACATCGTTAATAGGTAGACAATGGCTCGCAGAGTTAGGTATCCAGATACCCATTTTGCGGTACCCAAATGTGTCATGTAATTTTAAATTGGAACCGGTTAAACATGTTGTTGATGAAATGTTCGACAGATATAAAGCGCGTATGGAGCGGCGGTCTGGGCCGGTACACGGGGGGGTGCGCCACTCTGAGGGTCCGCGAGGGCGCTGCGCCGGTGTACCACCGCACCGCGCGAGGCCGGTGCCGTACGCGCTGCGTGAGCGCGTACGGCACCGCGCGAGGCCGGTGCCGTACGCGCTGCGTGAGCGCGTACGGCACCGCGCGAGGCCGGTGCCGTACGCGCTGCGTGAGCGCGTCGACGCCGAGCTCGATGCGATGCTGCGCTCGGGGGTCATTGAACCCGTTGACTGCTCGGACTGGGCGACGCCGCTGGTGCTGGTCAACAACAGTGACGGTGGGTTACGCATATGTGCCGATTTCAAGGTAACGCTCAATCCCGTACTAATGATCGATAGGTATCCGCTGCCGAAAATCGATGACTTGCTCTCAAATTTAGCTGGGGGGGAAGAATTTACAAAAATCGATTTGTCTCAAGCTTATAATCAGATTTGTCTGTCAGAGGAATCAAAAAAGTACTGCTTCATCAATACGCATAGAGGCTTATTTAAGTATAATCGTCTGGTGTATGGTCTAGCTTCCAGCAGTGGAATATTCCAGCGGGTCGTAAGTAGCATTGTAGATAGCATACCTAATGTTCAGTGCTTCGCTGATGATTTAATAATAACAGCGTCGGACAGGCCGTCACATCTTAAATCACTAGAAACGCTTTTAAAAAAACTAAGTGCAGTAGGACTAAAAATAAAGCTCGAAAAGTGCTCGTTTTTAGCCAAGGAAGTAAAGTACCTAGGTTACATTGTAGATAAAGATGGTATCAGACCAGACCCAGAGAGACTGCGTGCCATTAAGGACATGCCAAGTCCGGAGGGAATACCTGAGCTTAGGTCATTTTTGGGAATGGTAAATTTTTACGCTCCGTTGCACGATTTGCTTCGCAAAGGCTCACGATGGCAGTGGGGCAGCCAGCACCAGCAGGTATTCGAGCGCGTGAAACAGCTATTGATGAGTAGTGAGGTGCTGGCGCACTACGACCCGGCTCGTGAACTGGTGCTCACCTGCGACGCCAGCGCGGTAGGCATCGGCGGCGTCCTGTCCCAGCGGGGCCGCGGTGGTGAGGAGCGCGCTGTTGCTTACGTATCTAGGAAACTCAGTAAGGCGGAACAAGGCTACGCACAGATACACCGCGAAGCGCTAGCTATCGTTTACTGTGTTAAAAAATTTCATCAATATCTGTTGGGTAGGCGATTCAGGTTAATAACGGATCATAAACCCTTAGTTAGCATTTTCGGACCGAACACGAACATACCTACAATGGCTGCGAGTCGCATGCAGCGCTGGGCGTTGATACTCGCTGCGTACACCTTTGATATAGAGTACGTAGGTACACATGATAATGGCGCAGACATTCTGTCACGATTACCGGTTAGCGAGAAGTGTGCGGAGGAGCCACCGGAGCAAACTTATTTACATTTCGCTACCAACGCGATGCCCTTGGATAGCGAGGTGATAAGGCGGGAAACGATTCGTGATCCTTTACTGAGTCGTGTATGTGGCTACATCGAAAACGGGTGGCCAAAAACAGTCGACGTAAAGCAACTCGACCCATATGTTACAAGGAAAGACGAGTTATATATTGAAATAGGATGCGTCATGTGGGGTCATAGGCTTGTTGTTCCAGAATCGTGTAGGCAGGCAGTGTTGCGTGAGCTTCACGAACCTCACATGGGTATCGTGAAGACAAAGGCGTACGCACGCAGTTACGTGTGGTGGCCCGGCTTGGACGAGGCGGTGGAAGCGGCGTGCCGCGCGTGCGTCACGTGCGCGGCGGTGGCACCCGCGCCGCCCGCCGCGCCGCCCTCTCCGTGGCGGTGGCCCCACTCGCCCTATGAAAGGATCCATCTTGATTTCTTAGGACCCATTGAGGGTCAAACTTATCTGGTCTCGGTCGATGCTAGGTCAAAGTGGATTGAGGCTTTTAAAATGACACGTACTACAGCTGAGATGACGATAGCTAAGTTGCGCGAGTCGTGGTCGCGTTGGGGAATACCTAAGCAAGTCGTATCAGATAACGGACCTCCGTTCACTAGTAAGCAGTTTAAAGATTTTTTGACAAATAATGGGGTGTACCAAATGTTTTCGGCCCCGTACCACCCCGCATCCAATGGTGCCGCAGAAAACGCCGTAAAAATTGTTAAGAACGTTATAAAAAAAGCACACCGCGGGGGCGTCGATCCTGAGCTTGCAATTCAAAGGTACTTATTGATATATCATAACACGCCGCATTGTACAACTGGTGAAAGTCCTGCTCGATTGTTACAGGGTAGACGGTTAAGGACGCGCTTAGATGTGATTAAGCCGGATCACGGACGTAGACTGCGGAACAAAGAATTAGTAGCTAGTGAAAGCGCAAAAGGGTCCAGGAATTTAAACCCAGGTGACCCTGTTTGGTATAGGAAATTTAATGATAAAAATAAGTGGTCTGATGGGCAAGTCATTGAGAAGTTAGGTAGGAATGATTATTCAGTCAAAACTCGCGATGGATCGGCAGCGCATAGACATATCGATCAGCTAAAGCGGAGGAGCTCATGTGTGTTTCCCAGCGACTCGGGCGCCAGCATTGGCGGCGAAACCAATCCCGAGCCGTCGTCGTCGTCATTCGAGTCGCAGGCTGTTGCGACGAAGGCGCCATTTGTCTCGGTGGGGGCGAAAGAGATAGGCAATAGTCCTAGACAGAACCTGCCAGCTGAGGACAGCGTCGCAAAACAGATAACTTCCGTGGGTCCTCCCTGTACCGAAACAAACTTGCCTAGTCTAAATATACCACCAGAGAAGCGGATACGTAAGCCGGTGGTTAGGTTTGGACTAGAAATCGATTAGGACAACCATTTTGTTACCTACCAAGATGTAGATACATAGCTGTAATAAGATTATTATAGTATTATAAATATAATAAGGCTAAGACTAGATTTAAGCTTGTGCGTGTTTGTATAGCTTAATTATGTACACCGTTTATGTAAGTAGGTACATTACATAGGTATGCACATGAGCATTGATTAGCACATCATGATTGTATGCAGGTAGGTAACTAATTCAAATGTTTTTATTAAGCTTATATTTTAATTAGTCTTAATTAACGGTGGAGGATTGTAGTGTTTCCATCCTTAACCTATTGTGGGTAGCTTGGTAAGGCCCGATGTGCAAGTACCCACGTAGAACAATAAAACACTTCATTCTGTGCCTCGACTCGTGAAGTATCATTGAATAGCCCTAAACCTCGTATAAACCACTATATATGAAAAATCGCGATCAACTGTCACATAGTTTTTATAATAAATGTATTTAAACTTGTTCGTATAGAAAAATTTGTTTGGATCAATGCTAATATTATGACGTTCATTAAAAACTTATTCCTGGATGTAAAAAGACACCAAGCCATGATAGATGCCTATTGTGTCCGCCATGGCTTAACAGCGAGTTATATTCCTGTAGCGTCTTACAAGCCATGAAGGAAACCCTTAAAATGCATCATGGCTTAACACTAATTAGATTTATTCCTAGCGGCATACGCTACAAACAAGTCATGGCTATACCAGTTAGGTATATTATTAAAGTAAGCCCGTTAAGCCATGACGGAAGCCATCAACCTCCGTCATGGCTTAACTCACTTTCTTCCCCAGGTCTGTTCCTAGCACCAGCTCTCTGCCTCTACGTATCGGATCCTTTTATCTGGCAGTACGGATTCCACGCTGACTACCCCTCTAGCGTAGCGGTGCGTTGGCACATCGTGAGTGCGTGTTTGACGGTCGCCATAGCTGGAGTGACCTATTTGGCAGTTGCTGTTAAGCAAGATCCTATGACTACTGTGCAATTGGTAACGTATAATATAAATTAATATAATCTTAATTGAATGATTTCGATTATTTTTGATTTGTAAAAGGATCAAATAAAAAAACGATAGGAACCAAGCCGTAGTTTGTTGCCTGTTCTTCTAGGCTTGGTCGCGTGGAACTGGCACCTAGACTCCTAGCTTTAAGACGTTTTAATCAATACAATTTTGATTTGATTTCTCAGCTCAGTTGTTATTGGTAGTAGCTCTGCCTTCTGCGCCGTAGGTCGTGGGTTCGATCCCCACCGAGAACAAATATTTGTGTGGTGAAAACAGATGATTGTTCTCTGTCTGGTTATATTGTACGAGTATTCTATGTATTTACGATAAAAATGTATGAGAGTATTATAATTATCACCTATCTGCTTTTCTTCTTAATTTGGGACTAGATAGTCCACAATATTTATTAGTCATCATCATCATCATCATCAACCACTGCACTGAGCCACAAGAAGTCCACAGCTGGACATAGGCCTACACATTTCCAGGAAGAACGATTCTGAGCCCTTTCCATCCACCGACTTCCTGCGATCTTAACAATGTCGTCGGTCCATCTGGTGGGTGGGCGCCCTACTTTTTGTCTTCCGGTTCGTGGTCGCCTTTCGAGAACTTTTTCCCCAACGGTTGTCGGTTCTTTGAGCTATATGACCTGCCCATTGCCACTTCAACTTACTAACTCTAAGAGCTATGTCGGTGACCTTGGTTCTTCTACGGATATCCTCAGTTCTGATTTGATCACGTAGTGAAACTCCCAGCATAGCTCTCTCCATAGCTCGTTGCGTGACTTAAAGTGTTGTAAATACTATAAAATAAATATATTCTTTTATTTCATAATAACATAATACATTTGTGTGCGGAATTTTAACTAAAACTAAAATTAAAAAATAATCACAATTATTGCATACAACTAGTTAATAAATGAATACCTACCCAAAACAAGTTTCTAGTAGCTAATTTAATCATATATGTTTTATAATATTGTGTAAGATAGATAGATAGATAGATAACACTTTATTGTACACCACAAGAATAGGACATTACACATTTAACGAAAATACTTAAACTAAAGCGAAGTACAATGGGCGGTCTTATCGCTATGAGCGATCTCTTCCAGACAACCTTTGGATGGACAGGATTTTATTGAAATGCGAAAAGGCGGTGCCATAGCCCTTATGGCACCGCCTTTTCGCATTTCAACACTAATTTGACTACTTATTTAAACTAAAATTTGCATGTACTTAAGTAGGAACTATAAATAAATAAATACTGTAGACTACTACAGTTTATAAACGTGAGTACATAGATAGCAATAATAATATAAACGTACATAAATACTGACAACATAGGTAAATCATTATGAACCTTCTAATTCAGATGAATAGTGGCTATGCAAAAGCTTTTTGAATATGGGCAGGGATTTCGCTTTTCTAATGTCAACAGGAAGAGAGTTCCAAAGGCGGATAGCTTTTACAGCGAAAGAATGCTTATAGAAAGAAGAAGAGTGGACAGGAGTTTGAAGTTGTAAAGTCCCACATAATAAAAAAAAAATATGTCAAAAAGATAAGTAACAGTAGAAATCCAAGTTGTAGCTACAATAATCCTATTTTGCAGCAAGTTCATCTAGCGAATAGAGGCACTTATCTAATGGGAAAGACCAGAGGCGTCTCTAGCCCATGTAGCGCCCGTGTGCAAACATTACCCAAGCGCCCCCTAGTAAATGCGCGTTCAAAATGGAATGGATACAAAGAACAAGTAACAGCACATCAAGTTACAACAAACTGTCAAATTTCCCCAATGGGTAATTAACTCTATTGTTTGGAGATTTTTAAGAAGAAATTTTTCAGTTTGGTTCCCACAATGTCCTGTTGACTATATTTAGAATTATTATGCAAGGTGTTCTGGTGTTTACCCTAACAAGTCAAAACGTATCCATGATTATGATGTTGACATGACTATCTTCTGCTTCTTTTTTCTTCTAAATATATAAAACTCTTACGTTACTGACTGACTAACTGACAATCAACGGGTAGCCTAAACCGTTAGTTCTAGAAGCATGAAACTTGGAGGGTGTGTTTCTTTTATAGCTTAGAAATGCATTTAGAAAGAAAATTTGAAAATTCTTTCTTTATGAGGAGAAAAAAAGGGGGGGGGGGGGGTAGGGCGCCGAGTGCCAGCGGCGCTCGTTGGCCCCTATGATGTTATTCATCAAATATTAGAAGAGCTCAAGATGCTATACAAAATCTATGAAGAGCGGAGCTTTTTTTACGTTGGTCATTAAAAGTGCGGCGCCCGGCCAACGCGCCCGCCAAGTTGAGCTCCGTAGCGGTCCTAAGGGGCGCCGAACGCAGAGCGGAGCGCTTTTTACGTTGGTCATTGAAAGTGCGGCGCCCGGCCAACGCGGCCGCCAAGTTGAACTCCGTAGCGGTCCTAAGGAGCGCCGAACGCAGAGCGGAGGGCTTTTTACGTTGGTCATTGAAAGTGCGGCGCCCGGCCAACGCGCCCGCCACAGTTGAACTCCGTAGCTAGTCTAAGATCCCGAGAAGAAGGACCTTCACCGAGCTGGTTATTTAATGAAACGTATTTTATATTTAATTAAACATGCCAATAAATATATTCTATATGGGTTGCCTATCAAATTTCAGTCCAGGATAATTATGATTAATTAATAATTAAAAAAAAAAAATTTAAACTTTCCACTGGTTTGTTTATTAAACAAATTCTATACCAATCGAAAGTATAGACCCCAGTATTTTTATTCAATAAACATACCGGTGCAAAATGCTAGTATCGATTTTCCTGTTTATACCTGGCTACCCGTGAGTTGTGACCGGAAAAAAATAGGCAACCTAACGTTTGCATATTCTATGGGGTCTATACTTTCGATTGGTATAAAAACATTTTTTTTTAAATTATTTATTAATCATATCCTGGACTGAAATTTGATAGGCAACCCATATAGAATATATTTATTGGCATGTTTAATTAAATATAAAATACGTTTCATTAAATAACCAGCTCGGTGAAGGTCCTTCTTCTAGGGATCCTATACTAAGCGGTCCTTAGGGGCGCCGAACGCAGAGCGGAGCGCTTTTTACGTTGGTCATTGAAAGTGCGGCACCCGACCAACGCGCCCGCCAAGTTGAACTCCGTAGTGGTCTTAGGGGGCGCCGAACGCAGAGCGGAGCGCTGTTTACGTTGGTCATTGAAAGTGCGGCGTCCGGCCAACGCGCCCGCCAAGTTGAACTCCGTAGTGGTCTTAGGGGGCGCCGAACGCAGAGCGGAGCGCTGTTTACGTTGGTCATTGAAAGTGCGGCGTCCGGCCAACGCGCCCGCCAAGTTGAACTCCGTAGTGGTCTTAGGGGGCGCCGAACGCAGAGCGGAGCGCTGTTTACGTTGGTCATTGAAAGTGCGGCACCCGGCCAACGCGCCCGCCAAGTTGAACTCCGTAGTGGTCTTAGGGGGCGCCGAACGCAGAGCGGAGCGCTGTTTACGTTGGTCATTGAAAGTGCGGCGTCCGGCCAACGCGCCCGCCAAGTTGAACTCCGTAGTGGTCTTAGGGGGCGCCGAACGCAGAGCGGAGCGCTGTTTACGTTGGTCATTGAAAGTGCGGCACCCGGCCAACGCGCCCGCCAAGTTGAACTCCGTAGTGGTCTTAGGGGGCGCCGAACGCAGAGCGGAGCGCTGTTTACGTTGGTCATTGAAAGTGCGGCGTCCGGCCAACGCGCCCGCCAAGTTGAACTCCGTAGTGGTCTTAGGGGGCGCCGAACGCAGAGCGGAGCGCTGTTTACGTTGGTCATTGAAAGTGCGGCACCCGGCCAACGCGCCCGCCAAGTTGAACTCCGTAGTGGTCTTAGGGGGCGCCGAACGCAGAGCGGAGCGCTGTTTACGTTGGTCATTGAAAGTGCGGCGTCCGGCCAACGCGCCCGCCAAGTTGAACTCCGTAGTGGTCTTAGGGGGCGCCGAACGCAGAGCGGAGCGCTGTTTACGTTGGTCATTGAAAGTGCGGCGTCCGGCCAACGCGCCCGCCAAGTTGAACTCCGTAGTGGTCTTAGGGGGCGCCGAACGCAGAGCGGAGCGCTGTTTACGTTGGTCATTGAAAGTGCGGCGTCCGGCCAACGCGCCCGCCAAGTTGAACTCCGTAGTGGTCTTAGGGGGCGCCGAACGCAGAGCGGAGCGCTGTTTACGTTGGTCATTGAAAGTGCGGCGTCCGGCCAACGCGCCCGCCAAGTTGAACTCCGTAGTGGTCTTAGGGGGCGCCGAACGCAGAGCGGAGCGCTGTTTACGTTGGTCATTGAAAGTGCGGCGTCCGGCCAACGCGCCTGCTGAGTGGCCGAGCGCCCCGCCGCGGCGCTCGGCGCCCTCTACGACCGCTGCGCCCGTGTGCACCGCACACCCTGCACAATAGGTAAAGACGCCGCTGGGAAAGACTTAAGTTTATTATAAAAAAGTTATTGATCTATCCATCCATACTCACAAACGTTCGCGTTTTATTATAATAGGATGTGTTAGAGTTACTATAATGCACTAAATATATTTATTTTTTCAGGCGTTCCGTTGGTGCGAGAATCCCGATAGCATCAATGTCACCACTACGCCAATGTACGCTCTCATACAATGCACCGCGTATTTGCTTGGATGGGCTATTTCTGTTACACCAACTATTGCACAGTAAGTGTGTGTTTAATTGTATTCTATGTATGTATTTACAAAAAAAAATCGGTTGTCTGTAAAGTCGGTTTACTGACGATAGTTGAACGTGACAACGTCATACAGCTGTCCACGCGGACGCATCGCTCACTCAAGTAGGAGAGAGACAGATGTCGAACGCTGCCGAACGCGGAGGCCGTGCGTGCCTCTTTGTCGCTCGTTCCGCGCTCTCGGTTGCACTTCAAGCCTTAAATGGAACGCCTCAGAGCGAGGTAACGTCGCATGAGTCATGTTATTTCGTGCGTGCAGCCGGCTCCATCGAATTATAATACGTTGTCACGACAAAAAAGTATTTAATTATTATATCAGCTATCTGGTTCCCATAGTACAAGCTCTGCTTAGTTTGGAGCTAGATAGTGTTGTGTAGATTGTCTACAATATTAATTTATTTTGTTTCAGATTTCGACATTACACAAAAAATCGCTCCATTATAATATCTGCCTTCACAACAGCTCTCACATTATATTCTTTTAGACAAATTGATAATAATTTATGTAGATCTAATACTTTTACATTTTATTTGTCGCAATTTATTATGTTCTGTATCAAACCTATGTTGCTACTTAGAGTTGTCCCAGCCATATCTATGTGGCCTTTTAGCACCGAAATCAAAGCTAAACATGACTAAAAAATGCACTTTTAGTATAAAATATACTAAAATAGTATAATATATAAAAGTTTTGTTTTAGGGTTCTGTACTTAAAAGGTATCTATGTGGCCTTTCGGTACCGAAATCAAGGCTAAAAATGACTAAAAAATGCACTTTTAGTATAAAACATATGCTAAAATTGTGTAATAAATATTAAATTTGTTTTGTAGGGTTCCGTATCCAAAGGGCGTATTTGGCCTTTTGGTACCGAATTCAAGGCTAAGAGTTACTAAAAAGTGCACTTTTAGTATTAAAACATATTATGCTAAAATAATATAATAAACATGAGATTTGTTGTTAGGACTTCGTACCCAAAGGGTAAAACAGGAGCCTATAACTAAGACTCTAGTAGTCTAGTCCGTCCGTCTGTCTGTCACCAGCTGTATCTCAAGAACTGTGATAGTTAGACAGTTGAAATTTACAGAGATGATGTATTTCTGTAGCCGCTGTAACAAAAGATTCTAAAAAAATGAATAAAATTAATATTTCAGGGGATGCCTATACAACAAAGGGAGGCGTCCCAAACGACAGAAATAATTTATTTGCTGTTTTATAGATAATTGTACGGAACACTTCGTGCGCGAGTCCAACTCGCACTTGGCCGCTTTTATTAGATTTAATTTGGGTTTTAATAGCTTAATTTTAAGTACCTTACTAAAAATACAAAGGTAGCAGCTTTTTCTATGTGGCCTTTTGATAGAAAGATAAATTGCTATAGCTATGTAAAAATCCACTTTTAGTATAAAAAAATAGTTAAATTTGTGATTTAATTCGGGTTTTAGTTAGCTAAATTTTATTAATTTGTTATTTCTTTAAATCAATTTAGATAATTGCTAACTAGATCTAAATAATTTGTTTTTTGTGAGAACTTAATTTAAATGAAGTTGTGTTTATGGAACTACAATTTGTCAATTTAGTACAAAATCTAAATAATTTGTAAAAAAATTGAGATAACTTAGGTAAGGAATCTCTCCTCTAACTAGATTTCTATACAATTCCCCCCCAAAAAAAAAAAAAAAACAAAAATTGTGCAATGAGCTGCCGCCAGAGGTCTTTCCCCTCAGCTATAACATGAATAGGTTTAAGAAAAATGTAAAAAAGTTCCTTCAGGGTAGGCAAGTAGGCAACGCAACGACAGCACCCTTGGTGTTGTTGGTGTCTATGGGCGACGGTGACCGCTTACCATCAGGTGGGCCGTAAGCCCGTTTGTCTATCATTTACATAAAAAAAAAAATACAATTAGATCTGCATTTTATTTAATAAAATCTTTCAAATATTTGTTAAAGTAGCAAATATCGAATAATACAATTTATTTTTTATGCAGTGTTCAAGAGTAGAGTTTAATTTCGCTTCCCGTCTGTTGCGACTCCGACCGTCCCTCTCATTTAGTTTAGGGCAGACTGAGAGGAGGATATAAGAGGTTTCTGACGCGGCGCAACACACAATTATTTAAATTAAGATCCTTGTTTGTATTTGTTTGTTACTTTTGTGTATTTTGACACAATTTTAATATTCCAATTTCAAAGTTCTTTGTAAAATGAGAAGCATTCTGTAAAAAAATGTTAATCCTAGATGGCGTTAGTGAAATGGGGAGACAATTTGACGTTTGTTCGCAATGATGAGACATTTGACAGCTTCATGATTTATCTGTCATTCTCGGAGAATGACAGATGAATATGTTTTTTTTATTTTTATTAAGTAATGGCCTTACTTATAAAATATGTCAAAAGATAAACAGTGCTTAAACTATTGCCATCTCTTACCACTGGGTAATGACAAACAGTGACAGGGCTAACTTTAAGCAATGATTAAATTTAAATTGCGTTTATAAGTATGGCTGTAATTCATTAACAATTATACATTTGTGTCTGAAAAATAGTACATAATAAGCAAAAATAATATTAGTCATAACATTAATAAAATAATATAATATGTGAATGATTATTATGAAGAAAAAGAGAATGATGAATTTGAAGAATGATTCTCCGTTTAGACAAAAAAGATAGGCGCTCGTGCTGCCATCTACAGCTTTAAGTTAGTCTTTAGTTAGTCCTTATTCTGATGCTTTATGTAAGTTCCCGTATTTATAACGCCATCTAGATTAGGAACTATGTTTAAGGAATGTTTCTCAATATTGTTATTTTTTTGCTATGTACAAAATAATTCTGTGATATCTATGTTATTTTAAAACCAGTTTAAAATTCCTTTATTTTTCTTGCTTTGATAGTTTTTTTGTCAAATTAGATAGCACCAAATTTACGGTTGTAGGCAATAAATATTGCACATCGGCTTTTCGGCTTTGTAGAGCGCTATCTCTCTCTGACGCACACTACTCTGTATGAAGCCGAAATTACTACTATAAGTACTTGATTTTTAAATCGTTACATTATAAGATAACACTTATATACAGGGTTATTCATAATTATCTGCAAATACTCGGGAATTAGGTTCAACAAATAAAATAAAAAATATTTATGAAATGATGTTTTTTAAGTTTTGCTATTAAAATCCCGAGAAAATCGATAAAGAATATCCTTTGGAATCATTGGCGCCTGACCTATTTTGACCTTTGATCCGCGCCCGCGCGCCGTGAGCGACACTCTGCGTTCAGTCACCGCCTGGGTGGGTCATCGTCTTGTTCTCCATGGCAATCATTATGCAATAGCCGTAAAGAAATTAAAAAAAAAAATTGATACAAAAACTTAAATCAGAACTTTAAAAAAATCATTTCATAAATATTTTTTATTTTATTTGTTGAACCTAATTCCTGAATATTTGCAGATAATAATGAATAACCCTGTATTGTTTAATACTACTAGCATTATGCCCTTGCAGGTCACGCACCTTAGGAACGTGCCCTACGATTTTAAATTAAAATATCGTTTTGTTTAATTTTAGTTTCGACTGTGTTCCTCTATCGAAACCAAATAATGCTTTTTTTCTAAGAAAATAAAGTTTTTTAACATTGCTACGTAATTTTATTTCACACTAGCGGCCTGTCCCGGCTTCGCACGAGTGGACATTTATTTTTTTAAACACATAAATATAGCCTATGTTTCTTAGGGTGAATGTAGCTTTCCAATGGTGAAAGAATTTTTGAAATCGGCGCAGTTGAGTTTATTCATTACAAATATACACACAAAAATACAAATCTTTCCTCTTTTTAATATTAGTATAAGTAGGTATAAGTAAAGATATAGATTACCAAAGTCTATAAACCGTATGTAAGGCTGGGCAAAATAGGTACATGCTTTGCTCTGTATCACAAGTAATTAAAATACGAAGTACAAAATATGATAAGGTATTTGAAATATAAAATACAGTATTTTAGCTATTTTTTTGGACTATGATTGATGATTAAATAAATAAATAAATAAATAAATATTGTGGACAATTCACACAACACTACCCAGCCCCAAACTAAGCAGAGCTTGTAATATGGGAACCAGATAGCTGATATAATCTTAGACAATTTAGATCAATTGTCTAAGGATATAATACTTGAATACATTTTTTTTTTTTTGTAAATACATACTTAGAATACAATATAACACCCAGACAGAGAACAAACATTTATGTTCACCACACAAATATTTGTTCTCGGTGGGGATCGAACCTATGGCGCAGAAGGCAGAGCTACTACCAACTGAGCTAGAGGCCAGTCAAATTATTAATTTATTAAGTTATTAATTTATTAATTATTTATTTTCGTTCAACATGGATCATTTTGTTAGTAAAACTTATAAATCTACTAGCTGCCTGTCCCGGCTTCGCACGGGTGAACATTTATTTTTTAAACACATAAATATAGCCTATGTTACTCAAGGTGAACCTACGTCCAGCAGTGGACTGATATCAATTGATGATGATGATGAAAGAACATTCTATATCGTCTAGGAGCACTATTTTCTAGAACATTTTGTCCAAATCTAGAATTCAGAACCGTTTGCATGGGTATATTTGAGTATTCTAGATAATTCTGGATTACTAACGTTTGGGTGGGACCATTCCGGATGCTAAACGACTTTAAATTTGATTATTCCAGATCATTCTAGAGCATCTATGTGCATTCTTTTCTCGTCAAAGTCGAGAATTTTCTGAAAAATCCCTAAGCGATAGAAAGGGATAGACATATTTAAGTCCCTACGTGATAGAAAGGGATAGACATAGATTTCGAAATTTTTGCCCCTTATAAATTAATAATACCTAATTAATGAATATAAACTATCCTATATTTTAAGTCCGACCATATTAAAGGCAGTTGCAAAAGTTTATCGAAATCCGTTCAGTAGTTTCGGAGTTTATCGCGTTCCAAATTGTGACACGAAAGATTTATATATATAGATTGTTAGTAGTACTTAATTAACCTATACGTATACACATACATTTATATGGAGAGAACCCCGCAGCGTTAGTTTATTGAACCCTGTTATTTTAGGTTTTTGAAATCAAATCAACCTTTTCATTAACTTTCTGTTATCAAAGCTTTATTAAATTAAGTTCCATTTATCATGAGGACTATGCAAATAAAACTATAGTTATCAATAATAATCTCGAAAGCCTACTCAATGATATTGAGGCTGGAATTTAATTTGACAATTGGAAGGGAAACAGGCAAACATGATTGGTTCATTCACGGCTGCAGATTTGCTGAAATATGTAAGTTTTTATTTAATTTTATAATCCACACTAGCCCCAAACTAAGCAGAGCTTGTGCGATGGGAACCAGATAATATCTCTTATTGATTACCTACCTATACTATATTTTTTGGTAAAGACATACCAAAGAATAGAGGCGTTGGACGTCCATTAGCACGATGGGTTGACGACATTACCAGCGTCGTGGGCCGCAGTTGGTTGAGGGTAGCCCAAGATCGTGGTAAGTGGCAGAAGCAAAGAGAGGCCTATGCCCAACAGTGGGTTAAGTCGGGCTGCGGATGATGATAATGATGAAAGACATACCTGCTCAGATTGCCATATAACACCCAGACAGAGAACAAACATCTACGTTCACCGCACAACTATTTTGTTCTCGGTATAGGAATCGAACCCACGCCATCCAGCGAAGAAGGCAGAACCCACCAACTGAGCTGTGAGGGCTGTCATTATTTGTTGTCTATCTATGGCGTAGATTGAGGTCTGTAGTCTCATAGCTTTGAGGCTTCGAAAGCCATGTTAACATCAGCGCCTTACCAATTTCTTGCCGCTAAGTAATCATGTTCGCATTGCTATATTTAAATTTGAAGGGTATGAAATCTCGATGGAATTATAGGGACATGAGCCGGTTCGGACTGGGTCAGAAGGTCCATAAGCCCGGGACCCGAGGCAAAAATGTTTCGAATTTTTCTATTTCATTTCTCTCTAATTTTATGAACGAATGCTATTTGTATGATCTAGTGTTACTTATGTTTTATATTTTATGCAAGAGCTGGGCCTAGCCTGCGCGGGCCTCCTATCCTACGGATGCCGCAAACCCTATGAGCCAGGGGCTCAATTCTAGACCCGTGACTTTTTTGCCACGGTAGATATAATCACAAGAACTGTCAGATTCACTAAAGAAACTGACAGTTCTTGTGAAATTTAACTATAGATAGGTAGTGCAATCCACGAAGGCGCGCCCCACTATTCCTCCTAACCGTTTATAGTATACTAGCTGTGCCCGCGACTTCGTCCGCGTGGAATAGTGTCTATGGGTAGCATTTTAAATATGCAGCAAAAAAAAAAACAGTAGATACTTATTCGCGTGCATGTGGCACAGTTATCTGCCCTCTTACTAACACTTGGGCATATTTCCACACCTACACCACTCCCCCCTCCTCTCCCTCTGTTAATGTACATTTTTCCATACAAACTTTCATTCCCTATTGTTATTTTACACCCATGGTAATAGAATAATTAAGTGGGGGGCGGAAGGTTGATGAGAAAAAATAGAAACAAAATAGTTTTCCAAAGTAACAATAATGTCTATTTAATAATTTTGGGATGTCGGCCAAGATTGATTTACTAATAAGGAGTCCGGAGGCTTTGTTTGACTGGTTTTTATTCTAGTTGTCTCAGTTGGTGTAGTTGGTCTGACTCAGTCTTACACGGACTCGGTATTACAGTTTATTTAAAACAAACTTAAATGTTGGTCTCACTCAGTTTTACAACACGCTTGATCTACCAAAATTTACAGCTGTTGCTTCTAGGAACTCCAGAATCAATAATAGGTATTATGTACTTGAATACAGGCCAGGATAACGGACTGACCACACCATGAGCAGGTCTGTCTTCGTATGCCTTTCTCTTCAGTTTGTAATGATTTGTTGTGATGTCTACCACATTTAGTTGTCTATCACCAAGCCTGAGATCTTCAATTTCAATTTCTGCTATGTTGTAATCATCAGGTTTTGTTTGTGAATCTTCTGATGATGATGGTTGTTCCTGATGTGCTTGGTTCCATGGGAACACGGACGGGATAGCACTCTTCTTTAATATTTTTGGAGTACGATCTATAACTAAAATGAGTACCTACATTAGGATTTCAAAGTATGTAACAAAATACATGGTATTGTAGATAACTATGTAAGGACTTACCCAATTTTGTCTAGCACAATGGTGTTATAGCAAAATCAGAAATGAGCTGAGCAAATCAGAGAATTGTTCCGTACGGTTAATCCAGGCTTGATATTATGTTATAATGCTTGTATCATTGTTGTCTTGCTTCATTTTTGGGTAAACGGAACGGTGTGTGGCATTCTATCTATCTATCGTCATGCGTATACGATTAATTTGTCTACACAATACTCAACTACTCACGGGGATTAGTATTTAACAATGAGTATATAACGCTACGCTAATAGTATCTAACACTTAGTATTTGTAAACAGAAAATTTACAAATTGTTGTGTTGTTTATTTTCATGTCACTTGACCATAGAATTTTTTTTTTCTTTTCGCTCCTTTCGAAGCAGGCTATAGTACCAAGACTATACCGCCTAGTCTTACGTTTTGGTGACCATAGAATAATGCATACTACCACTTCGTTTCTCTTCTTCCTAATGAATGGCATCTGTACTTTTCGGATCAATTTTGCCAGTGTCGATTATTAGGTATAGTGAGTTTAATGATGATAAATTACATTCTTCAACTCCGCTCACCAACATCTCGACTGTTGACTGTTGTGTGTAAGTAACAGTTGACACATGTTGACACGTGACAGTGACAATTTAGTTGTAGGCTCGGTGGTAGTGGTGTCCACTTTAAAAAGATACATCGATATATTTCCTATTCGATAAATCAGAGCTGTACATCTATGTCTTTCGATTTATCGGATGAAAACATTGATATTTTGTACGTATCGAGTACTTTTTAGGGTTCCGTATCCAAAGGGTAAAAACAGAACCCTATTGCTAAGATTTTGCTGTCCGTCTGTCACAACAGGCTGTATTTCATGAACGGTGATATTTAGACAATAAGACGTTTTCACAGATTATGTTGCCGCTATAAAAACAAACACCAACAAATAAAATTTACAGGTTCAACTCATTCCAACATTGTTTTATTAAAAAAAGTAAGAGAAAAATCTTTAACGTAAGAACTAAAAAAAACATCCGCATTTACTTAATCTTGAGATCAATAAAAAAATATATAGGGCTCTCATTTAGTCTGCCTTCGTAAGTAAATAAATAGTTTATCTGAAATATAATGGTCAGATTTCACCGTCTTCCAACTCATGTGGTTTATTTAGTTACGATCTTCTCACAGATTAAAATAATTAAACTGGTCAAAGTTGAGTTCTTATGAAATTGCCGGCTCGATTTCGATGTTTTTCTATTAAAAACCGAAAAAGCATCGATAAATCGAGTAGGTATATCAAAAGCATTTCAAAACATCGGGTTGGTTCGATGTATCCCATCCCTAAGCGGCGGTCGGCTGTCAGTCAGTCACTGTGATACGTAAACAAACAAAAAATTCTAGAATCGAAGGTCGTCGAATTTCTCCAAAAAAAGCGCAATTCTCATGAAAAATGGTGTTTACAAAAAGTGTTTTGCATTGATAAGTTGCATAGATGACCTTTCTAATGCCTTTGCCTATCTGTGTACCAAATTTCGGTGATCTGCATGTAATCGGCGAAGTGGTTTAGTGTAAGAGCGAGACAGAAAGTGAGACAGAAACATCAAAGAATTGCTCTTTAGAACGTGTTTTATAAGGTTTGTAAAACCTTTTTCACAATAAAAAGTAGCCTATGTCCTTCCTCAGGCCCTGAACTATCTGTGTACCAAATTTCATTTCAATAGGTTTAGTAGTTTTGGCGTGAAAGCCAGACAGGAGGACAGACAGACAGACAGACAGACAGAGTTACAAACGCATTTATAATATTAGTATGGATGTGTGCAAGCTTCCGTCAATGTTTGAGTGCACGAAATAAAGAAGTAATGGAACTAGTATGTAGACGACCTTCTCACGCTTCAATTACGCGGAGTACCACGACTTCAAGCCCTCCTTTGTTTAGTCGTGTTTGAAGTCTGTCAGAAGAAACGTAACTAAGAAAAATACAAAAAAATAAAAAAATGCCGTATTGTGCGGTTTTGGAGTGCAAAAACGATAGCCGAACCAAAAATTTAACTAATGGGGGCATATCGTATCACCGGTAAGCAATATTTTATTATTTTATAGCGGTTTTGCTTGGTTTTTTAACATGAAAAACCGTCAAGCAAAAATAGACTGTGAACGATATCTGTTAAGGTCGCGTTTCTAAAAATCTCATCTTCGCTACTCAATTAGAGCTGTACCCCAATAAACTGATGAACGTGTTATCGAATACTTTATTGGTTATGTAAATATGTAGTTACTGTATGGCATTGATTTTTTTTATGCTATAGTGGTGATTTCATTCTGAATGTATTTATAATTCTACTTCTTTATTCTTATTCAATGCCTATGGTGCCTGCCCAGATAGTCAGATAGATAGATTACAGAAATATTTTGAAGAAATTACATAATATCTTCTGGTTTCAGTTTTCCCAAGGCACCAGATATAAAAAATCAATGGATAAATGCAACCGGAAAACAAAATTGGTTTCCTTCAAAATCAAGCACCATTTGCTCAGAGCACTTTAGGGACGAAGATTTTATGACAAAAAAAAGTGGATATAAATATATTGTTGCCACTGCCATACCAACTCTAAAAATTTTGTGTTTTCTGGTTATTATGGTGTTTGTTATATTAATGACGTTAAAGATTATAATTGAAATATAGTGAAACGTATCTAAACTAGTGGATGGTATAAATATATATACTATATTAGTATTATATATATTATTATATATGTTATATATATAATATATATTATTATATATATTGCTATATTAATATATATATATAAGTATATATATATATACTTCCGCCCGCGGCTTCACTCGGGTGAGACCTGGATAGAAAGAAGCATAATTATGTCCTATTCCCAGTCATTATCTATTCCTTATTTTAAATTTCAGCCAAATCGATTAAGTGGTTGTTGAGCGGAACAAAATAGTATATCTAAACATTCATCCATCCAAACATTCAAAATTTTGCATTTTATTATAGGTAATATGTTAATATTAGTGTGATTATAATCAATAAATTTGATAAAATTAATGAACAAAATTGCCTAACTTACCAATAAGATCTTCGCTCGCTTGATTGTTAATATTTTTCAAGTATTTACAATAGAATATAATTTTAAACCTTTGATTGTGTAAATAAAGAAAGAAAGATAAGAAAAGCTTTTTATTTCGACCACCACAAATATAACCTGACGCGCTACCGATCGTTACACATCAGTAGGTAGGAGCGCTGGTGAGTAGAGCGCTGGTGGCCTAGTGGTAGCGGCCCCACCTTCCGATCCTAAGGTCGTGGGTTCGAATCCAGTCGTGTACCAATGAGTTTTTCTGCCCAAAAATTTATGTACACTATGCCAGTGCTCTCAAACGGTGAAGGAAAACATCGTGAGGAAACCGGCATATCGTAGAACCTAAAAAGTTCGAAAATATGTGTCAAGTGCACGAAGCCTCTTCGAGGCGCACTTAAAATCCTTTCACCACACTTGGTTCGAAAGAATCAGTGACACGATAAGAAGAAGAAGTAGGTAGGTAATCATCGATGTCGATACATTCGTCTTGCATCCGCATTGGCACATCACTAAGTGAGTGGCTATGTCAAGTAATAGCCATTGTATTATGAATCTTATACCTTGTGGATAAAGACTAACAGAATTGTTTTCTATAACGCCATCTAGCGTCAAGTAGCTTTGTTTTGTTGTCAATCAAGTAACAGCCATTGTATTATCAATCTTATTACAATTAAATAGAGACTAAAAGAAAAAAATACTGAATGAAAGCTGCCATCTGTTGGTAAGTAGAATTTCATTTTAGCACTGTTTATTTTATTAAGTTTAGAACCATGTTACGATAGCTTTAAGGTTTATTATCAATTAAATTATTGTTTTGGTTTTAGGTCCTTTTTAACGTTTTTTTCGACCAATCATAACTTTTATTTCCATGTGTGTTTGTTTTTACGTGTATGAGTTTGGCGACACTGGTTCTCTTAGTAATAAGTCATCATGCTCCCTCTATTTTGCGTAAGCAAAAGCGTGTTTGGTGCTCTGTGTTTGAGTGTTATCGGTATTAGAGGTTGGTCAGTGGAATTCGACACTATAGGTACTTAAAACCTTCGGGAATTTGATTCTAGCCGGAAAGTCAATGAAAATACGCAGGGTCCATTAAAGCTGTTTTTATTCACAAAAACAAGACACTTAATGTTCGTCAATTAGTTTATAAGATTAGTTAAATAAAATAAGATTTAAATATACAGTGAAATACGTGTCGTCAAGCGAAGGCAGGGAACAGAAGAGAGAGCGAGACAGCAATACAGTTATCTGTCATAGACACCCTGACAGTGACATAACCATATACTATGAGTGCGTTCGAAGATCCTAAATATTAACACTTCCCCTTAGGACTTTGAGCGACTCAAACAGAATACATTTCACAAGAAATCTTAATTTGAGACTCTACCATAACAATACAATAATTCATGCTCTACGACTCTACGTGCAACATGCAATTTTTAGACTCTACATACATTTTTCAGCAATTATTATGTAGAGCTATATTAATATAGTATGTAGGTAGTAGGTGGATACAGAACAATCCACAATTACATGAATATAATATAAAGGTAACACCTACGTCTACTTAGGGATCACATTCATTTCATGTGTAAACAATTGATGTTTACATCCACCTAACGCTTTTGTTAGTACATCAGCTATCATTTGATCAGAAGGTAGATATTTAACAATTAAGAAATTCTTCCTAACCAGATCTTTGACATAGTGATAACGAAGATCTATGTGCTTCGTTCTCTTGTGACAATATTCTTTACATTCAAGAAGCTTGTGTGCACTTTGATTGTCATTAAACAATGTTATTGGAATATCTTTAGTTACAATTTCTGACAAAAAATTCCTAATAAAACAGAGATCTTTACATACATCAGAAATAGATAGATACTCAGCTACTGTACTTGATAAAGCTACACAACGCTGTTTACGAGATTCCCAACTGACATTATTGCAACCAAGCTTGACTACAAACCCCGTATAAGACTTACGATCCACTAGGTCGTTAGCCCAATCAGCATCAGAGAAGGCCGTTATACTTAAATTATTAGACCTATTAAAACATAGACAATAATTTATTGTGCCTCCTAAATATCTCAGGATGCGCTTCAAAGCTAACCAATGAGTCCTATTAAAATTGTTGCTAAACTGGCTTAGTTGACTACATGAAAAAAGCAATATCAGGTCTAGTGCACACAGATAGATACATTAAGCTACCAAGAAGTTCTCTATAGCTATACATATAGTCATCAGGGTGTTCACTCTCACTTACTTCTAATTTACAATTAGGTACCATGGGAGTAGACACTGGTTTACATTTATCCATGCCAAATTTAATTAACAATTTATTAATATATTCGGACTGGTCAAGTTTTATGACATGCTTAATCCTGTCTCTATATACATTCATACCTAAACAGTTTGTATCACAGCTATAAAATATGTAGAAATCGTCGACATACAAAGCTATAATTATGAGATTATTACCTTCTTTCTTAATATAAACACATGGCTCACATTTACTCTGTTTATAACCATTTTCAGATAATAATGTATGAACTTTTGCATTCCATATTCTGCTTGCTTGTTTAAGGCCATAAATGCCTTTTGATAAAAGACAAACTTTACTAATATCATTATTGGAAAAACCTTGAGGTTGTTCCATATAGATGGTTTCATCCAATTTTCCATTAAGAAATGCAGTAGTTACATCCACATGATCTATGCTTAAATCTAGCTCATTAGCCAAACTAAATAAGATTCTCATAGTGCTATGTCTAACTACAGGAGAGAAGGTTTCATTGTAATCTATGCCTCTAACTTGTGTGAAACCTCTGGCGACCAATCGAGCCTTAAATCTATCGAACTTGCCTGAGGCATCATGTTTACGTTTATAGACCCATTATTTACATTTGATGACTTTTCTATTTGGTGGCCTGTCGACTATTTCCCACACATTGTTTGCAATGAGCGAATTATATTCGCATTGCATGGCAGATTGCCAATGTTGACCCTCAGCACAAGACACGGCTTCCTCATACGTGTGAGGATCGCCTGGAAGTGCATGATGTGCCATGAGAGAGAAATCAGTTTCATATTCTTCATACCTCAATGGACGCTTAGAACGAGTATACCGAGCAGGTCGAGCAGAAGAGCGCGAAGGCGAAGGCTCTGGGGCTACAGCTGCTTCCCCTTGAGGTGCCACTAGATGCGGCGACGTCACCCGCTCACAGGGTACGTCTACGATCGGCGAACACGGAGAGCCAGCCTCGTTCTCGCTGCCAGTGCAGTAGTACTCATCCTGATCTGAAATCACAGATTTATTTGTTTCAGTATCTAATACAATAATATTTGGATTTATTTCTCTATCGTTACTAGAATGTGGCTGACCATCATTCAGTTCAACATTGGTACTAGAATCTAAAATACTTATATTAGAACTAAGTTCATTCTGATGACTAGACTTATTATTATTATTCAATTCATAAAACATAAAATTATTAGAATTAATATCTTTGTCAGTCTCATAGAATTTATTTTCTATAAATGCTACATTCCTAGATATAATAACCTTAGTAGGGTTAGCGGGGTCTGCAAGTCTATAGCCCTTAGAGGTCTCGCTATAGCCCACAAATAAATACATTTTGCTTTTAGCACCCAGCTTGTTCCTTCTTTGCTCAGGGATAAGTGAATAAGCAATACAGCCGAATATACGGAGATGACTAAGATCTGGCCTTGATCCAGTCCATTTCTCCTGTGGAGTAAGGCCAGATAAAGATGTAGTTGGGGACCTATTTTTTAAATAAATAGCAGTCATTACTGCTTCACCCCAAAAACGCTCCTCCAGGCCTGCCCCTCGTAGCATGCATCTCGCTTTTTCTAAGAGAGTCCTATTAAGGCGCTCTGAAACACCATTTCCCTGAGGACAATATGGAATAGTGGTCTGATGGACAATCCCTTCCTTTTTGAAGTAATCAGAAAAATTGCTATTACAATATTCTCCCCCATTATCGGAACGTAGTATTTTTATTGGAATACCCAATTGTTTTTCTACTTGTGACTTAAAATCAATAAAAGTAGAGAATACCTCATTTTTCCTCTGAAGCAGGTAGCCAAAGCTTTTCCTAGTAAAGTCGTCCGTGAAGGTTACCAGATATCTAGCGCCACCCCAACTTGCAACAGGCATGGGGCCGCAGACATCCGAGTGTATGAGTTCCAAAGGCTGGCTTGCTCGGTGATCACTTTTGGTTGGAAACGGCTTAGCTGCCATTTTCCCTTCCATGCATGGTATGCAGTCTTGCAACTCTTGCTTGTGATTGAACTGAAACAACACACCATTAGCCACACCATTCTTCAATGCTAGCATACCTTCAACTCCAAGATGGCCTAGCCTCCTGTGCCAGACATAAATCGGCACCTCAGCCACGTTAGCACTCTTTGCCTCCTGCTTAGGCAGGAGCGCCGAAGAATGCGCCACCAAACCGCACGTAGACGATGAACTTGGAACACGGGCCTTACCAGATAATTTGTAGATGCCATTTTTGCTATAGGCTTTACAAATTGAATTGCCAGAGATAACACAATTTTCATAGATATGACAACCCTTGTTGTTGAATGTTACAGTAAAACCCTTCTCACATAACCTACTAACACTCAGCAAGTTAATTGATAACTCAGGTACAAAAGAAACATTTTCAATATTCCTAACCATATCATCTGTTTCCAATAATACTTCACCCGATCCCAAACATGATATTTGTTCATTGTTTGCTATTTGTATCTCACTTTTACAGTCTTTAAAATTTGATAACCAACTTTTATTATTGCACATGTGCTTTGAACAGCCTGAATCGATCACCCAGTCCTGGTCCTTAGCAAGAAAAGCAGTTGCGACAAAAGATTTATCTCCATCATCTTCTTTGTTCTTCTTGTCACGCCGAAGTTTGAAGCACTTTGCCTTCAAATGGCCTTTCTTCTTACAATAAGTACAGGTTTTAATTTGTTGTCTCGAAACAAAGGCTGTTGCAGATGTACCTGAATCAGACTTTCTGAATTCTTCTTGCAATAATCTGGATCGTACTAATTCACTTGATAGACTTCCTGTTAAACACACCGTCTCAAGACTGGAAACAAGATGATCATAATTCTCTGGTAGTCCGCTGAGGAGTAGTTCTGCGATCTCACCATCTTCGGTTTCTTTTCCAATATCTGCCAGCTGCTGAACGAATGTCATAACTGCATCCACATACTCAGTGACCGATGTAAACTTAGATAACTCGACTCGATGCAGTTGTCGTAGAAGTAGAACTCGACGATACAGGCCCTTGTCTTCAAAAACTTTGGCTAAGTTCGTCCATGCTTCTCGACTCGTTTTAGCGTTATGAACATACTGATAACAGTGTGGTTTCACTGCTAGGCAGATTCTGGCAAGGGCTCGCTGATCTTTCCATTCTTCAACATCTATGCCTTGAGTGCAAGACCATACATTTTCTAGGGTTAATGCCATTTTCATGCAAAATTTCCATGTGTTATAATTGCTCATACCCTCGAGCTTATCAACATTGTAGCTAGTATTCACTGAATTGTTGTTGTTGGAGCCGCCAGTGGACATAGTAGCAGCAGCAATACTCACGCCTGCGGTCGGCGGTGTAGACGTCGCCATGACGAGCAGCACGAGGCACGCGCACGCAATACAAAATGCACACGGTCTCCGACCCTGCGATGCTTTCGGCTTTTGAAAGAATCTCTTGAATATCCCGGTTGTCGTTAATAAGATTTCTTGTGCCGTCTGGGCTTCCAAAACCTATTAGAGGTTGGTCAGTGGAATTCGACACTTTAGGTACTTAAAACCTTCGGGAATTTGATTCTAGCCGGAAAGTCAATGAAAATACGCAGGGTCCATTAAAGCTGTTTTTATTCACAAAAACAAGACACTTAATGTTCGTCAATTAGTTTATAAGATTAGTTAATTAAAATAAGATTTAAATATACAGTGAAATACGTGTCGTCAAGCGAAGGCAGGGAACAGAAGAGAGAGCGAGACAGCAATACAGTTATCTGTCATAGACACCCTGACAGTGACATAACCATATACTATGAGTGCGTTCAAAGATCCTAAATATTAACAATCGGTACACACTAATTACCTATGAGTGCACACGCACACTACGCGTCTTCGTGAATTGCACTATCTATACCGTGACAAAAAAGTCACTGGTCTAGAATTGAGCCCCAGACCTTTAGGGGGCCCAAGCAAGCTGGGACCCGGGTGGCAAATGCGATTTCGACTATATGGCCAGTCTGACGCTGCACATGAGAGTACTTTTACGACGCAAAACAGTATTACCTTCATTTGTTCTTCCCTCGTTTGTTGCCTGTTCTTCTAGGCTTGGTCGCGTGGAACTGGCACCTAGACTCGCCTAGCTTTAAGACTTTTCAAAATGAGTCTTGTAATCCAACTGAATAAATAAGTACACTTTTGATTTGATTTCATTCCCAGCCAAAAGACAAACATCACAAATATTTGTTCTCGGCAATAAGTACAAAATATTTTTCAGGCAGAATCTCTGCTCCGAGAGACCATGCTCCAAGAGCTGAGGTCAGAACAGTCCAACTACGGCTGGCTGTACTCTAGACATCTTCAACCTGACTGCGTGGACGTCCATCTTGATGGGTTCAAGCCGATGATATTGAAGGTAGATTAAGCTATGAATATAAATATAAAAAGAAGCTAAAGTTTCAAAGTGTCTTTGAAACTTTTGCTTTTACCTACCTAGCATTTTCACACGGATACAGATCAAGGTATACAAAGTCGGAAAAGACATTTAAGCGACTATAGTTCGGCCGTTCAGAGAATGCGTTTGACAGTTTGATCAGTTTGTCACAGTTAATCACATAGTTAGTACAGCACTACAAATATAAAGCGCTGACATAACCTTGTAATAGCGCAGTATAGATTTAGAAAAATATTGTATAACAAGTTATTTGACACTCAGTTTGGCACAAAATTATAAAATTCATTGATTATTGATATAATAATGTTGTTTTAATGCTCATCAATTGTTAAAACGGTAAACAACCAGCAAAAATATTTTTATCGTAACTGCAACGCCATTACAAAGTTACGTCGTCAGTTCAATCGCGACGTGTCAGGAACGCATTCTCTGAACGGCCGAACTATAGTGACTAGGCTGATGTGCATATCCTACCTATCTTTGTGTAGACAAAGTCTTTTAATCTTAGGCTATAGTGTCCTATAATAGCACATATATTAAGAAGTCAGCGTAGACCGTAGGCCCATTTCTCTCTAGTGCGTATTTGAAATATAATTTTCTTTGAATGTAAATTGCACACACAAATTAGGTATATGCACATTGCTTTGCGCATCATTTTTTTACTTTTTTTATTCCCCAACAGATGTCACCAGAGTGCTGCACAGCCGTAGCTGTCAAACTTGACAACCTGACAGAAAACTCAACATCTACCGAGCACATTCTAGCTACCCTCAAAACGCTGTTGTACGAGCAGGACAGCATGATAATACTAGCCGGGAATGTGAAGAGTGCGAAAGAGAAGACACAAAAGGTGAAAGTTCACCCGGAGCTTGAGGGTAGGCAGGCTACTGTCTCTTTTATTGTGCAGTATAATAAAATTTGATAACTTTTGTCTCTATTTATATATTGTTTCCCTACCTAAATAACAGAAACTAGACTATGTATTTTTTATTTAATAAAGGATAGGATAAATGGTTAACAGAGTAAAAGTGTATATTTTTGAGGCCGTTATCACACAAATGTTAACTGGAAGAGAATGCTCTCCAGCATTAAGTTCGAACTAAAACATAAATTGCATCGTATTTATGTAGATACGATACAATTATTCTTAATTCGTAATGCATGAATAATTTTCTATCCGTCTATTTTTCGAGAAAACTATGATCTAAGTTATTTTCGTCTAAATGCAGTTCTTTTTATCATCCAAATGGAACCCAACATTTTACTTATCTAATAAGCAAAGCTGTTAGATTTTGCTTTCAGAGAGCGATAGAAAAAATTCACCTGTACGCACAGTATCGGATGTTTAACTTGATGTGTAGTTGACTATAGCCCAATAACATCTCAACAAACGTCATACAATGTACCAGCATTTTAATTAAATGAGAAAAAGAATCAGATGTCCAATAATTGACATTACCATATCCGTCAATACCACCATTGTTGGTCATTTACATACGTCTGATGATCAGTAAAAGAAAACTTGGTCAAAATGTCAAGTGTAAACTTGCCTTAATTAATACGTTCCGTTTTAAGCATCACTGGGGCCGACTCGGCCTTGACCGTTGTCTTTTAAGTTATATGCCAAATGACGCCAAGATGTAAAAAATACAACAACTCAAAAAAAGTGATTTTTGTCTTGTTTACTCTCGGATGACGGTTTTAGAATTTCTTGAATACTAATTTGCTTCACTTACTTTTCGAGGGTTGCCCGCGAGTCGAGCGAGGCCTGCGCACACCTAGTTCGGTGGCGGTAGCGATCAGTGAAACGCTGTCAAATATCGCTGTCAAATCTCAAATCTGACAGCGATATTTGACAGCGTTTCACTGATCGCTACCGCCAGCGAACTAGGTGTGTTCGAGCCTTTAGAAGTTTGATTATCTGACAGAGTCAGAAACTCCACACTGCGAGCCCATACCAAAGTGTATCACTATCACGTCAAGAAATCGGCACAGCTCAAATGGGATTGGGCTGGCCACGTCTGCCGCATGTCTGAGGATCTTTGGGCTAAAACCACAACTTATTGGGTGCCCATTACGAGACGTCCACGCGGTAGACCACCACGGAGATGGTGCGACGAGCTAGATGTACATCTCTTAGACTGGTTCAATCTAGCAATGGACTCGGAGAGCAGGAAAAGGTTGGATGGCGTTTGTCCTGCAGTGGGACAAGATAAGCTGTAAATAAATAAAATAATTTGCTTTATTGGATGTTTTCTCCTTCTTATCGTGTCACTGGTTCTTTCGAACCAAGTGTGGTGAAAGGACACACATCTACCGCATCAAAGTTTTAAGTGTGCCTCGAAGAGGCTCCTTTCGTGCACTCGACACATGTTTTCGAACTTTTTTTTTCTTTTTCTATAAAACATTCTTGGTTCACTCTTGCATAACGCACTTACTCCGGATTCGTTTCTGTCATGTTAACAGACGAAATACATTAATCTCGCTTCCTGCATTCAATAAATTCTACATTCGTAGGTATTTAACATTATTGATTGAAGCATGTTCAAGACTTATTGAACTTTTTATTTATAAAAAACTTTAGCCCTCTTCTAGATGAGACAGTTAAAAAATAATTGGCTTGTAGTGGTTTTAGTCGTTGTTCTTTTTGACAAAAGGCAGAGTTGGCTTTAAACTTTTTTTTACACAATTAGCTGTTGGAACAAGCACTGGCCCACCTGATGGTAAGTGGTAACCATCGCCTATAACAAAGCATTTCCTCGTAGGTCACGCACATTCAGTCAGTCAGTCATTCATTCAGTCAGAAACATGCCTTACGATGCACTTCCCTCCGTCCATCAACTTGAGGCATACAGATGTTCAGCCTCACGTGTCAGTAATGTCACCGGCACCCACACCCTTCAAACCTGTACACAGCGATGTTGCTTCACGGCAGGAATAGGCATGGTGGTAGTACGCACCCCCACGAGACACACCAAAGAGCTCTACTACTACTTAAACTTTAATAAACTTACGCAGGTAAGCGCCCAAAAAATGTGCATAATAGCCGGTTTACACTTTGTTAAGTTAACACTGCAGGTGATTAGTCCACTCCCCTCTCTTGCAGTTCGCCTGTACTAATCAGTGTGTAAACACGTATGTGTTAAGTGCGCAGTGTCAAGTTCAAAGCGAAAATGAAGTGGACGGAACAACATTTTTTGAAATTCGTACAAGAATACATAAAACCTCTGTATTTATTTGTCTCAATATTAAGCGCTGTTCATCTTCCATTTCTAGAGACACTATGCACAACGCACAGTACCACTACTTTGAGCTTCTTCCTAAACACTGTGTAAACGGAGATGGAAAAAACTACTGTAACGAGTCGTTTTCGCCGTTACAGGTGCTGATAAATTTTGTTCAAGAAATTAATAATATTTCGTTTGTTTACGTTTCGTAAAGTAGGACTCAATGCCTTTATTCTTCTTCTTTGGAATATTAGCTTCGTGTCTGTCATAATACAGTAATGACAGTGACAGCTGACACTACAAGGAAGCAGCGCTGTTCAGTTGACAGATTCGAAAGCGATTTTTTTAGCTTGGTGTAAATCAAGAAGCAGGCTTTGCTTTCTCTCCGCCCGGTCTGACGAACAACAATGTCAGATCGTAATTTTTATTTTAAAAATTATTAATCTGTAAAAATCAGGTTGATTTTAATAGATATTGTTATCATGTTTTGTGAAACAATACTGGAATTAGTTTTCTGGATTTTTATCCGTTAATTTGGTTCTTTCGGTGAGTTTTGAGTTTTGGAATCTCGTGGTATTTTTACCTCGAATGTTAGCTTAATGGAAGTCTTTAATTGTTTTAGATTTTAAACACGATCTTCATCGTTTCTTCATCATGCCGCCCTGGTTCATAAAGGGACATTTATAAGAAAAAATAGCGGTATGTATTTTGACAAATTCCTTAACAAAGGCACACGTTCGTTTCTTATTTGGATAAATTGGTAATTATTCTTTGTTCTCTTTGTTCTAGCTCTTCGGCGCTATTTTTTAAAAAACTATTTTTTAAAAAACTATTTTTTAAAACTATTTTTCTAGTTTTCAAATTTATCCTTGGAACATAAATTTATAGAAATGACCACGCGTTGGAGCTGAGTCATATTAGTCCCCTCTTTTTACATTCATTCACCCTTCATTTTGACCCCTTGCTGAACACTACGGAGGAGCCAAGCTGGTTCGCAACCGGAGTCCCCTACCGGACCACTCACCTCGGCCTCCATGGTTTTACTATAGGGACGATTCGTATTAGGCTTATGGGTTTGTAAAGCTCAAACCAACAGGTATTTCAAACAATTCTTTATTTTTAATTTAAACATTCATTCGATGCAGTAACAACAGCGTACAACTTTTAGGCTAAATAGTAAACTCTAAATAAAATAACTATAATTAAGAAGTAACCTTTGGATATAAACTTAAATTTACAACTATCAAGATTCCACGGACATAACAAAAAGTTTTGAATAAACCCCATCTTTCCCAAATTTTACAGTGTTCTATTTTATCCCCCTTTCCTTAGATTAAAGGTCTAGTGACGCGTCTGACTCTCTCTCTATCCAGGTAAATTTATTTTTCTATTAGCAGTAGGCTATCTGGCGCCCGAATATTTTTGTTCTTTGTATTTCTTTAGTGATAGCCCTACATTTGATTATTTTATTACAAATCGGCTCCCACATCGGAGACCTATTACATTCTTTCATTATTACATCACACTACTTAACACTTGAGACTTATCGCGTTAAGTTAAAGCTTAACACTTATCACTTCACACTTCGCAAAGTGTAAACCGGCTTTACGACTAGTCTAAATAACGGCAATACTGAACGTTGCTTAGTCTCTGGGCCAGGAATAACCAAACAAGTTACCAGAAGCTCAGGACATCGATAAATATTAAATGATGATGCTCTTGAGAGAAAATTATAGCTCATTAATTTCTCGTGAGTTTTTATGGACATCCGATGTTTCGCAGAATTCATTTTATGTTTCAATTAATACGTAAAAAAAATTAAACAGTCCTTTGCATCTATTGTAGATGATTTATATAGCGTCAGGGGCAATTGGTGATTACTCATGCCCCTACTTACGGGACGCTACAGTGCCTGGGACAGGATTTTTAGATGGGATAGGCTTGCCCAGCACCTATACCATCCTGACAGCTTAGTCGGCCTAATCCACAGGAAAGACATGGTCAATACGTGCGGAGCTGACTAAGCCGCATGTTTCCTCACGATGTTTTCCTTCACCGCTTGAAAGTACCACCAATTAATACGTACTTTTGAAATAAACCTATTATATTTTGGTTCCGACTTCTTTGCCGTTCTTCTTCTTCGTTCATTTATAGGTTCAGCTATTGTCAAACTTGCCAGTCTTTTCTTCTCATGTCACTTGTCCTCTTTCCACACTTTGTTCGAATGAACTAGTGCAGAGGTTCCCAACCTATTTTCAACTTTAGAGCAAAAATGGTGGTGTTCAAAGTTGTTGGAAATTTAATTTCTCACAAGTTTGGTCATCATCATTTTTACGCTAGGTTCAATATTTGTAGAGTTATACCTACTATCAAGTTTATGACGTTTAAAAAAAAAACTCGCTCCCTAGATTTTTTTCTATTTCAGGCTAGTTTTATGTCTCCTCCGATTGGACTAATTATTGCACTACCTAGGCAAGGCTTTAATACCTCTTGCTATGATTTTGAAAGCTTTGTGCTACTGGTCCTACGTAGGAATTAGGTAATAATGGTAGGTGTTGTTATAAATAAACAGTGCTTTCTAGGTCTCTATTTCAAGTTTCTAGATCTAAAGTACAGTCAATGACAAAACTGAGTACCCAGATGATTTTCGTAAATTAAAATACAACGTTTTAAACTTATACTTATTTTAAACCGACTTCAAACAAAGAAGTGGGTTCTCAATTCAGTTGTATATTATTTTCCAGTCGGTCATCATGATTATCATTATCATCAGCCTAAAAAGTCCACATGGGTTTTCCCTTACACATTTCCAGGAAAAACGATTCTGAGCCCTTTTCATTCCCTTGCGGGTGTTTTGCAATAATCAAACATAAACTCAATATACGACTGTTCCTGCCATCTATTGGCGATTGTGAGCAACTAACTGCAAACTATTCTAGCAGATGGCGTTGTTCATTAAAACCCTGCCATCTATTGGCGATTGTGAGCAACTAACTGCAAACTATTCCGGCAGATGGCGTTGTTCATTAAAAATAAGCCAATAAAGATACGACTCTACCCGACATCTATTGGCGAATAATAATACTATTTTTTTTAACCCCGAGCCAGTATTATCTTATCTGTGCCCGAGCGAAGGTCGGTCATGCCAGCTCGTTAATATAAAATAAAACATACACAGGTACCTAATTACTTAGTTTTTTCAAATAAAAAAATCATTATAAAAGTTTTATATTTTTTTCTCTCAGTATAGAACATAGACTAAATAAAATCTTTGTTTGATTTTTAAATTGCAACTCAATATTTTTATGCTGTGGTATAAGCAGGTGTATGCATACCAACATACAATGCTGTGCTTAAAATCTAGATACAAGGTTACCTAACTAAACTAAGCCTAGGCCGTACCTCATACCATATTTCTAGATTACTGCAACCCAGAAGTAGTAGTCAGTGCTTATTTAAACTAACAATTTCGTTTATATCACGGGTGTCTCAACAAAAACTAGAATTAAAAAAAAAAACTTTTTTTTTTAGAAGTTGGCAACAAATATTGCACACTGGCTAATTTCGGCTTCATAGAGCGTAGTGTGCGTCAGAAAGAGATAGCGCTCTACGAAAGCAAAAAGCCGATGTGCAATATTTATTGCCTACAACCGTACTTTTCTGTTGTACAGAAAATTTCTTATTGTCTATGGCTAGGTAGGTACAGTTTTCTAAGTTTGTCCGTTCCAAACGTAGGTACAGTAACATCAATAACAATAAAAACAAATTATATTTTCAAATGAGTTGGTAAGAACATTATCTACAGACGATAAAATTTCAAGCCAACCCATTTGGATGTCCAAATAGGTAGGCGAGTACACTATAGTATGTATAGTTAAGTTTATTGATGTATTTCTGTATTCGGTTAGTACATTACCAAACATTATATTGAATGCCTCAAGTTGATGGACGCAGGGCAGTGCATCGTAAGGCACGTTCCAGACGTGCGTGACCTACGAGGCAATGTTTTGGTAAAGGCGAGGGCTATCAGCTATAGTTGTGCAAAAAAGTACCTACCTGCTATACAGGGTTATTCATAATTAGCTGCAAATACTCAGGAATTAGGTTCAACAAATAAAATAAAAAATATTTATGAAATGATTTTTTAAAGTTTTGTTATGAAAATCCCGAGAAAATCGATAAAGAATATCCATTGGAATCATTGGCGCCTGACCTATTTTGATCTTTGATCCGCGCCCACGTGCCGTGAGCGAAACTCTACATTCAGTCACCGCCGGTGACTGAATGTAGAGAAAGAAATTAATGAAAATAAAATTTTGATACAAAAACTTAAATCAGTTTAGGAATTAAATTGATTCGGCCAAACCAATATTCACAACCCAAAAATTAAGCCCTGTCAGTTTGTGTAGCTTAAATGAATAACCCTGTATAGTAGTGTATTTAGCTGGGAGAAAATAAAATGAAAGAGATCGATATTTTATAAAAATATTTATTTACATTTTTACAGTTTACAAATTGAGCATTTACAAAAATGTTACAAGTAATTTTAATGGCAGTGAGAATGACAACTGAAAATATTAAAAGTTCCCAAGATGACTAGGTAGAATGCAGAGTATTGCGGTTTTATGAAAAAGAACGATGTCAGATGACAGTTTGGAACTGGTGTTGACAGCTGTCAGTTGAGAAAATGGCGGGTATTTTGATTAGAAACAGTAGGGGTAGTTAGGGCATAGTGCCGGGGGCAGACCAGCTGGGTACCTGGCGGCAGCGCTGAAACAAAAATATAGGTTATTCAAACATTCACAATTCTTATATGATTAGTTACGTGAAACACTGGCTTGGATTCAGAAAATACAAGTGATCTTCTGTAATATTATAAAATAAATACTTTCTTAGAAGAATGCCACGGCTAGACAGTAGCCTCTCCTGTACATTTCAGGAAGAACGATTCTGAGCTCGCTTCATCTTCCGACTTCCCGCAATCTTTGCAATGTCGTCAGTCTATCATAGCGGGTGTGTGGAAGAGTAGAATAAAAAGAAAAATGTATCGTAAGATAGAATAAGAATTTTTCTTTAGCTTTTGTTCTGTCATGCGTATGTCATGACCTTGGAGGAAGTCGAGGAAGTCGTCAGTCTATCCTATGGTGTATGGAAAGGCCTGCGCACGCCTAGGTCGCTGGCGTCGGCGATCAGTGAAACAAATCTGAATCAAATTTGACAGCGTTTAACTGATCGCTATCGCCAACGACCTAAGTGTGCACAGGCCTGAAGAATAAAATAAAAAAATACATACCGTAAGTAGAATACGTGTTTGTCTTTAGCTTTTGTCATGCCATGCTTGTGTCGCGTATTTGTACCTTGGAGAAAGTGTCTATCATGGATATTAGCAAAACTTACGGCACAGGGTTCGGCGCGTACTGGGCTGGGTTCAGGCCCCACTCAGGGATGGGCATGCCATCGGGGGTGAAACGGGCGAGGATGCCAGGTTCACAGAAGGGGTAGTTGGGGCAGACGGCGGGATGAACGCCTGCGGGGTACTCCACTGCTAGGGCTACCGCAGCGCAGGCAAGGACGAAGAACTGAAAAAGATTCAAATGTTATTAGAATAGAATAGAAAATAATTCTTATAACTTTATCAGTCGCGGTATGAAAATGTTCGTCACCTTAGAGTCGGTTTTCGCTTGCACCAGTGCCTTGATCATGAACACATTTTGAAATAATTATTGGTGTATTCTGTCTATTCAGTTTCAAAAGGTAGTGTGATCGTAATATACAAACTTTCGCGTTTATAATATTAATATTTTATGATTAGTAGGATTTTGACACTGTAGGTATGTATTCAATTGAGTAGGTTTCTAGTTTTAAGTAAATGTTTCTCTTCTCTTGTCCACATAATACAATGACTAACTAGAAGAAAATGATAATTAGCATTAAGTTCACCCAATTTTTTGTGCAATAAAATATTTTCTAACCTAATCTAATCTAATAACAATTAAGTATGATTTGCCAATCTCGCGTGCCTCGAATGACTCCCAGTCGATTATAATAATCCAAATCCATAGTGCAGTGGATTACTACACCGTTGGTAACGTGTGGGCGTGCAGTTATGCACTATTTGGTGTTATTGAGTTACTATGCTAATCGTTGAAACACAATCAATCATCGATTCAACTGAATGCAACTATGGTTATCGAGCAGGTCAGGATAAGTAGTTGACAGTATCATCAAACCTTTAGTAGATAGAGCCACGGTCACGATAACTCGAATAACTCATAGGGACTCTCCAGAGTTATTCGTCGAGTGTGATTAGGATCGAATAGCTCAGTTTCTTAGCACATCCCCGTATCAAAGGGATGGGCTCGCTTTGGGACAATAAAATAATCTTTGTGCTAGAAATACGTATTGCAGTTTTCATATTCTGAAGATATTTTGTCAACTTAGCCGTGGTTTTTTTATCATTGAACTTGCAAATCAAATTAATGCTTATTCATTTTATGCAAGTTAAATTATGCGTTATAGTTTCTGGTACATATTTCAAATACCGTATTTATCCTAATTGATCTATTATTTAAATGATATAAGTAATTGATCTACTTAGACACGCCTAGGTACATAATGTAATTAAATGTCAATGTCAGTAGATTCATGAATAAATACATCATTTACTGTCATTACATACATTACATCTCCATACATTGTTAAAGTGTTATTATTATGGGTATCTGACATGTAGGTATCATTTTTATGCAAATATTTTATATTGAGAGCCTATTTAGATTTGATTCAGTGGGTGGGATTATCTCTTAGCAACTGTCATGTAAAAATAAGGAAGTGACTAATATATTTAAATTTTTCTACACTTAAGTATGTGATATGGTAAGTCTATTATTTTACTAAATCTATTACATGGGTATTTATTGCTTAAATACCGTCTATTACAGGCTATTATAACATAGCCGAAAGGTCGAGAAAATAAATAAAATAAGATAATTTACGGGATAAATACCCGAGTAATAGATTTAGTATGTTTTATGACCGCGAAAGTTTAATAATTAATATTATTTTATTTATTTTAAGAAGTCATAAGCTACTTCTACAATTATGTTGGTATACATTTTATAGGTATTTTTTATTGTTTTTTTTATCAAAATACTATAGGGTTTTTGCCAAATAAACTTTAAATGAAATATAAATTTATCAAAAAGAATATTATTTTTGAAAAAAGAAAAGAAGCTCTATTTTTTAAATAGGACAATGATTTTAAATTTATTATTTTAAATAAATTAGTGAAACTCACCAGTTTTCCGATCATTTTGACAAATGTGTGTATCCTCTCGACGTGACTGTGAGACTGATAATGGTGTTGCAGTGCTACACGCGCTTTTATACTCCACTCGTGGCCCTGGATGTAGGGTTGATTTGAAATTAGAACGTAAACTCATTACTGGCTGGAGTGTTCGAGATTTAAATTCTTTGGCACGTCAAACTCGTTCCTGTTATGTGGACAGCTGGCCATCCAACATAATAAAAAAATATTTTAGTTCGAGTATGCGTAGTTTTGTGAGAACCTGTACCTACCAATATTTTATTTTTATTGTGCTTGTAAGTAGGTACTTACCTATAGGTACGTAGTAGTAGAGCTCTTTGTGAAAACAGATCGTCTGGAAAAATACCACTGCAAACTAGATTCTGGCGTCTCGCGTTATTTGAAGAGTAAGGTATGGATGCCAGTGCAAATTTGCAGGCACAAAAGATTTAAGGCCTTTACATTTCCGAGTTATGGATAGGTTCAGTTTTATAACACTTTTTAGGATTTACGGTATAGACTGTGCTTTGTTTTGATATATTTAAGAAAATAAGAAGAATAAATTTCTAATTATGATTTAGATAAAAGTTGGCAATAAAGTAAATTAATTATGTATCTAGTCTATAAGATGGGTCGGTACATGGCCTGAGGCCAAGGTGGCCAAGACTACAAATCCGCTTGGATGGATAGAAGTAAACGCTTCATACCAGGTCTATTTACTAGAACCGTTACTTTTTTCAAAAATCTACCATATTTAGCTTTGATGGGGAAATTTAAATAATTATTCAAACAAACATAATGTCAAGAAATAACGTTCGGATAATTGCCCAAAACACTGACCTAAAACCGGCCCTGCAACTCAATAATCATGTTTTTAAATTAGAACACAATAAGAAAAAAATACAATAACATAGCACAGCAAAGAGTTTGGTAGTTAATGTTTAAACATGGAGAAATAAAAGTGCTGGCATGAAAGAAAAAAATTAATAAAAAAGATTTCAACGCGCTCCCTACACACTGAGCACCACTTGAGGATCAAACAAAAGAATCATCTTTTCACTGTTATTGCACTGTAGAAGACTTTTTATCTGACAAATTGTAAGTATAGTTATTATTATTAGTACTCGTATTAGGTAGATAGATTTTGTGAACATAATCAATTATTATTATTAAAAATTGTTGACATTTGTTTTACTGTATTACTATTTGATTATTGATTTGTTTAATCAGTGTTATAACTTGTTTGTTAGACTTGTATATATATAGAATTGAATATTGAAATTTGAACTTGTTTAAGTAAGTACTTATTATAATAATTAACCATGCATGATATTACATTAAATTAAATTTAAAATACAACCTCAAGTTCAGATACATTTGTGCGCCCTTACAGGGTAAATGTCCACCTTAGAGCTAAATAAGACCTAAGCTATTATAAATGTACCTAACATGTAAGTAGGGTAAACCATAGGTACTATTCTTGGCACCCCCCCAATGATTGAATGTCCGCCATATTCCTTTCACAGCTGTTTCCAAACATGTGTCTAACAAGGATGAGACAACCGAGTAAAAAGTTATAAAAAAAGTTAGGATTGGGTAAAAATCTGGATGGCGAACATTCTAAGCATAAAATGAATGTTACCTTTAAGAAAATTAAATATACTACCAAAATAAATTATTGACACTTAAAAAAAATTGCTCGAAACTCTTATTTCATGGGTTTTTATGCTAGAGTGCCAATCATTGGAGGGGTGCCAAGAATAGTATGGTTTACCCTATGCAATAAATAAATGAAATGAAATGATAGAACTAGTGACACAACATAGACATAGACATAGAGACCATGCTAATTCACACATTCTGGATCTACTCGTATACTGCTCGCTTCTCGAGATCGTTTCTTCCTCATACCCATAAATTGTGGAATGAGCTACCACCAGAGGTGTTCCCTCTTAATAACAACATGAATAGCTTCAAGAAAAACGTTAAAAAACTCCTCCAGGGTAGGCAACGCAACAACAGCACCCTTGGTGTTGTTGGTGTCTATGGGTGACGGTGACCGCTTACCATCAGGTGGGCCGTAAGCTCGTATGTCTATCTTTACATAAAAAAAAATACGGGTTGCACTCCGGGAGTGCCGGCAGAAGTGAAAACTTGATTATTAACGTAGGAACCCTAAAAGTTGTTTATTTTATCAAGTTCCTCAATGTAGTAAAACCCCAATCAAAGTCCTAAGGAACCCTAAAAATTTTAGCATTATCAAGCTCCTAAGTGTAGTTGAAATTCCAATCAAAGTGCTAAGGAACCCTAAAATTGTTTACATAATCAAGGTCCTAAGTGTAGTTGAAAGTCCAATTAAAGGCCTAAGGAACCCTAAAAGTTGTTTATTTTATCAAGTTCCTCAATGTAGTAAAACCCCAATCAAAGTCCTAAGGAACCCTAAAAATTTTAGCATTATCAAGCTCCTAAGTGTAGTTGAAATTCCAATCAAAGTCCTAAGGAACCCTAAAAATGTTAACATTATCAAGCTCCTAAGTGTAGTTGAAACTCCAATCAAAGTCCTAAGGAACCCTAAAAGTTGACCACTTAATCAAATTCCTCAATGTAGTAAAACCCCAATCAAAGTCCTAAGGAACCCTAAAAATTTTAACATTATCAAGCTTCTAAGTGTAGTTGAAACTCCAATCAAAGTCCTAAGGAACCCTAAAAGTCGACCATTTAATCAAATTCCTCAATATAGTATAACCCTAATCAAAACCCTATACGGAACCCTAAATTTTACGTAAAGCCAAATCCTCAACGGGTCGGAACCGCTAGAAGGGACCTTGTCGCGCGACCTACAAGTAGGTCCTAAATGAAGTAAAACGGCAGACATAGGAGGAGGGGGTTCTGGGGGGCTAAGGGGGGTCACAGCACGGCTCGCTTCGCTCGCCGCGCTGTTCCCCGTGGTCGCGTGGCGGCTCGCTTCGCTCGCCGCGACGCTCCCCCCGGGTTCAGGAAGAGGGGGTTCTTGGGGGCTTAGGGGGGTAACAGCACGGCTCGCTTCACTCGCCACGCTGTTCCCCGTGATCGCGTGGCGGCTCGCTTCGCTCGCCGCGACGCTCCCCCCGGGTTTCGGAGGAGGGGGTTCTGGGGGGCTTAGGGGGGGTCACAGCACGGCTCGCTTCGCTTGCCGCGACGCTCCCCCCGGGTTCAGGAGGAGGGGGTTCTGGGGGGCTTGGGGGGAGTCACAGCACGGCTCGCTTCGCTCGCCGCGCTGTTCCCATGGTCGCATGGCGGCTCGCTTCGCTCGCCGCAATGCTCCACTCGAAAAATAAATACAGTAGATCTATAAAATCATGTACCAATGACCACTACTACCTGCCGCGGGCGGCCGCTAGTTCATAAAATCTATAATAGGTATGTACCTATACCTACTACAGTCACGAAAAACGCCTTGGTATGCTTGCTACTAACTATTATCTATTCTGTGACGTTACCGTGTCATAGTAACTACTAGCGTATCTGTAGCGTCTTACGCTTTTTTTCGATTTTTATTATGAACTCTACGTTGTAGTCTTAGGGTACATTTCTGCAAAAAATCCGTCCTACGCTTTTTCGATAAGGTCACGTGATCCTGACGCCCTGACGCCCTGACGCGAGTTTAAGATTTTATACCCATTACAGAAAGTGCTCAACGCCGCTAAAGAAGTTTTCACTTCAAAAAAAAAACAACAAGAGAAAGAAAGTTTTTCGGTGTGGTGATTAGATGCTTTGAGTATGTCTAAGAGGGTTGTCAGGGCACATATCGCCACTGCTAGAATACTCACTGGTTTTATAACAGTGTTTTCCTTCACCGGTTGGCAATGTTCAATTTTTTAACGATCTCGTTCAAACCAAATATCGTTGAAAGTTTGCATAGTAATGTACAATATAAATTTTTTTTAGTTTTATCATTCCCTTATTTTAGAGGGGGGGACCAACATTTTTCAACTTTGGAAGTGTCTCTCGCGCAAACTATTCAGTTTAGAAAAAAACGATATTTCAAACCTCAACATCATTTTTAAAGACCTATTCATAGATACCCCACACGTATGGGTTCGATGAAATTTTTGAGTTTCAGTTTGAAGTATGGGGACCCCCAAAATTTATAGTTTTTTTTCTATTTTTGTGTAAAAATTTTAATGCGGTTTACAGAATACATCTACTCGCCAAGTTTCATCAGTGTAGCTCTTATGGTTTCGGAGAAAAATGGCTGTGACACGGACGGACAGACAGACAGACAGACATGACGAATCTATAAGGGTTCCGTTTTTGTCATTTGGCTACGGAACCCTAAAAAAAGGCAAAGATTTGTTCTCGGCAGGGAAAAAGAAGAAGGCAGAAGGCAGAGCATACTTTCTGTGCTCTCTCTTTTATATTTGCTTTATATGGGGTCGGCACAACATGTTCTCCTATTATATTCCTCTATCATCTCTATATTCACTTCTTTCTTATCATGTCATCTTTCACACTGTTCGTTTTGCCTACGTTGGAGTTGCATTACTTTGGAACTTTTTAAATGCTTACTACAATATTATTTTTGTTTTGTAAAAGGATCGTATAAAAAGAATCGGTTGTCTGTAAAGTCGGTTTACTGACGATATTAGTTGAACGTGACAACGTCATACAGCTGTCCACGCGACGCATCGCTCACTCAAGTAGGAGAGAGACAGATGTCGAACGCTGCCGAACGCGGAGGCCGTGCGTGCCTCTTTGTCGCTCGTTCCGCTTTCTCGCTTGCACTATGGAGCGCCTCAGAGCGAGGTAACGCGGCATGAGTCATGTTTTTCGTGCGTGCAGCCGGCTCCATCGAATTATAAGACGTTGTTACGTCAAAAAACTTGGAACTTCACCTAGCTTTATAACGTTTCAAGTGATACAAACTGAATTAATAAATTTTTGATTTGATTTGATATGTTTTGTAATCTAGCTGAGCTCTGAAACTGATACCTAAGTGCTACTTATCATATGGAGGTACAATACAGCGCCCTGAATATAGTCATGTAATTTAAGTAGGTATGTCAGTGATTGTCTTCACAGCTCATTTGGCAGTGACTATGCCTTCTGCGCCGTAGGTCGTGGGTTCAATCCCGACCGCGAGCAATCATTTGTGTGGTGAACGCAAATGTTTGTTCTCTGTTTGGGTATATTGTATTCTAAGTATGTATTTACAAACAAAAATACCTATGTAAGTATTATATCAGCTGTCTGGTTCCCATAAATTATCCCATACTTTATTTATTTATCACACATAATAATAATATATACTTGACATAAACCTAAAGAAAATAATCCTATGTAGGAAATAATATTTTTTTTTTGTAAAAAAATAAAAAAATTCTCACGATGTTTTCCTTCACCGTTCAAATCATACGTGCATACGTGTAATCAGGGGATTAGTTGCATTTCGTGCGGCGTCATTTTTGAGTAAACAACCCAATAAGTTGCAGTAGGTGCGTTCTGCTACGAAGCGAAAAAAATACCTATGCCTGTTGTTGCATTTCGTGCGTCGAGTAATTTATGCATAGCTTGAACAAGTTAAACCATAGATTTAAGTAGATACAGAAACTAAACAGAATTGGCAAAGGGTAAAAGGTTTTAAAATTTGAAATCACTAAAATAATTCTGGTTGTTTTTTTGTGTAGGCATAGCCTATGTTCATTATTATTAGCCTTGTTTTTGACTGGTGTTTATTCTATGTATTAGTATTACTTACCTTAACTACTACCTAAGCCTAGGTAGTAGGTTGAACTGTAAAAACTCTTGTATTGTTGATTTTGTTAATTATGTTGCCTATAGTATGTGTTAATAAAAATTGTGTTTCAACAGGTACCTACTGCCGAAGCCTAGGTAGTAGGTACCTACCTGTTGAACTGTAAAAACTCTTGTATTGTTGATTTGGTTAATTATGTTGCCTATAGTATGTGTTAATAAAAATTGTGTTTCAACAGGTACCTACTGCCGAAGCCTAGGTAGTAGGTACCTACCTGTTGAACTGTAAAAACTCTTGTATTGTTGATTTGGTTAATTATGTTGCCTATATTATGTGTTAAAGCTTATACAAATTATGTTTCAACGGGTACCTACTACCTAAGTTTGTAAATAAATCATTTTTTATCTCGTAGGTAACATTAAAAGACTGATTACTGTAAATATTCTTGCGTTGTTGATTATTTATAATTAGGTTTTAGGGTAAAAAATACTAATCAAAACGTACCTTAAACTATCCTGTTTTTGTAAAAAGCGGATTTAATTATTTTTTTATATTAAAATCTATCTAAATAATACAACAAAAATATTAAATACAACCTGTCCTGTGATTGTCAAGAGAAACTGTTTCAATATTAGTGATAATTTGTATGTTTTGAGTAATACTTACTGAGATGCAAAGGCATATGCAACGTTTTATTATTAAGTTTACTATGTACGCCATCACTTTCTTTTTATCCCAAAGTATTAACTACCTTAGTGGTTATCATAAAACTAAGTATCATAAACAGATATAATTATAATAAACATTTTATTTACACCAATTCTATTTTTTTATTGAATTCTTCAAATATCCATAGAACAAATAATAATAGATAGATAATAATAGCAATAGTACCTAATAATAATACCTAATAATAGTACCTAATAATAGTACCTAATAATAATAGAGAACCTACCTTACCTACCTTTAATAATTATAGTGACTCTTCTAAAAGTTTTGCTGCTCTATGGTTAATAATATTTGAAAATGTATAAATTCTCTCGGCGCACGAAATGCAACAACAGGCATAGGTATTTTTTTCGCTTCGTAGCAGAACGCACCTACTGCAACTTATTGGGTTGTTTACTCCAAAATGACGCCGCACGAACTGCAACTAATCCTAATCAGGTGCCTGCGAAACATAGGGGCATAGTTTCTCACTTCAGATTTCTGGCCATCAGGAACCGTCTATCGTCGCTTTAGGGGTGCCCCTAAGATTTAATCAGTATTTTTTTTTTATTTTATGTACCTATGTTAGTTTTTTAGGGTTTTTTGGACGGTATGTATAACGATGGACTCTTGTGTTTCATTTTTGTAATGTGAGTTTTATGTTTTCTGAAATAAATGATTCAATTCAATTCAATTTATTCACTTAAAAAATAACATTATGATGATTATATTATGATGTTATTATTATGCGTATTATTATTTATGTGCTGTGCTTTTGCCCAACAGTGGGTTGGTACCAGCTACCTATGATGATGACGTATTTATTTATCCTAGACTGAGTTTTGGACATTTCCGTATCCGTAGTTATCTCAAGGGTATGTTTCTATTATTCTTTATCGGTAAATACTATTTATGGATAAATATTTACTACCTACCTTGATCCACAATTAGCGGCATTACAATTTCTAATTGAATCGAGGATCGGTTACACCATTGTTTAACGATTGATAAAAAAAACGCGATGGGCCGTAGTGAGTTTGATACTCACAGAGTGTGTGATGTGAATCTCTCAAAGTAAAAGTACAACAATAATAATAAATAATAAAATAGATTTATTTTCTATCTTAAAACTAGGTAAACTTAATTTCTAGGAACAATGCAAGTATATTTATTGCTTGAAATCGATGTCGAAATGATGATCCATTAAAATAGGTAAGCTCCTAGGTAGGCCTCTAGGTAGGTATGGTAGGCTTTGTGTGATGAACTTATTTATTTTATTTAATTCTTTATTGCACCTAAAATAAGTTACAATAGGAGAGCTTAAAACTAGACAGCATTTTCTACCAGCCAACCTTGACAAGTAAAAACAATGAGGTTGGCGTGCATATAATGTAGTAGAAAACAGATTTGATAAACTAATTATAAATTTGCGTAGATAGTACATATTATTGTTACGAGCCGGTACGACCGAGCTTCGCTCGAGATTTTATTTTTTTGTTATTCGTACATTTTTAGGAATTATGCTTAAATACGAAATATATATATATATATATATATATATATATATATATATATACACAAGATTTTCTCGTTTAAAGGTATAAGATAAGATATCTATGTACGCACATGTACATAGATATAAGAATAACCATATATTTACATAGATTTTTGTTATAAGTAGCGGCACATTACTTGAGCGGTGAGCGATACGTGTCGTAGTGTGCCATGTCGCGCACACTGGATGTGTGGGTGTGTGCAGAGTGTCCTATTGGTACAGAGAGCGGAGTGCGACTGGAGAGCCAATCAGCGCTACGCACGCCCGCCCTTCATACCGCGAGCCCCCCTCAGGTACCTTATTTTTGACTTCTGCGCAATAACGGTCGTCGCTCAAGTTATGTGCCGCTACCTATATGTGTGTGTTAAGCATAAATAAATTGGAAACTACCCTTTGGATAGAGTTAGAAGTCGGAACACAATAATAACAACACGGAAAACAATAATTCCCGCATTCCGACGCCATCTTTCTATCTCCCCCGGGTAGTGATGTATCTCGTTGCCCGGTCGCACTATTCCCAAAACCGGCTTACAGTTTTCAAAAGACGAAAATAACAAAAGTCTGCCAATATTTATTTATATTTAAATTTAATTTATTTATTTTTCTACGAACTTCATCGCAAAGGACCATATTTAAAGAAAGGTTAATATACAGATATAATAATAATATTTTCCAATAATAAAGTAACAAAAATGGTCTGCCAAAATCTATACTAATTTTATGTGTTTGTCTGTTTGTTATAGGTATTTTTTGTCAAACCACAATGGAGTGCACTGCACTCATCAAAGTAACATTTGAAACACCGATCCACCGTTGAGTTTTTATTTTTAACGTGACAACATCTTATAATTCGATGGAGCCGGCTGCACGCACGAAAAAACATGACTCATGCGGCGTTACCTCGCTCTGAGGCATTCTATTTAAGCTTGAAGTGCAAGCGAGAGCGCGGAACGACCGACAAAGAGGCAGAATCGGCCTCCGCGTTCGGCAGCGTTCGACATCTGTCTCACTCCTACTTGAGTGAGCGATGCGTCCGCGTGGACAGCTGTATGACGTTGCCACGTTCAATTATCGTCAGTAAACCGACTTTACAGACAACTGATTTTTTTGACGTGATAACGTCTTATAAATCGATGGAGCCGGCTGCACGCACGAAAAAACATGACTCATGCGTCGTTACGTCGTTTCGTCGTTCCATTTACCTGAGCCCGAGCCCGGGTCGGGTAATGGGTAAGGGTAAATGAGGGTAAGGGTAAATGAGGGTAAGGGTAAGGGTTCAGTCTGGGTCCGGGTCTGGGTCCGGATTTTCATTTAGTTTCATTCAGTTCCATTCAGTTTCATTCAGTTTCATTCAGTTTCATTCAGTTTCATTCAGTTTCATTCAGTTTCATTCAGTTTCATTCACATTCAATTCAATTCAGTAAAACTAAAATTTTCTTTTGAAAAATGCAACCATTCCATCAGTATTTTCTTATGACGTTATCACGTTCAACTATCGTCAGTAAACCGACTTTACAGACAACTGATTTTTTTTACTAGCGATCTAACCCGGCTTCGCCTGCTTTAATTAATAAAAGGAGGAGGTGAAAACATTAAAGTGACTGCCATAGAATATTTCCGTGCAAAGCTGGGGCGAGTCGCTAGTGTAAATAAATGCACTTACCGTCCCTTAATTTATTTAACTGATAAGATAGCCAAAACCAAATGTGCCCTTAAGAACGATCAATGAATTTACTTTGTTGATATAACAGGTTTCAGAAAAAGATGTTTTAAACTTAATGTGTACCTAGCAGGTTGTATTCTTGTTTTTTATTTTAAGCCTTGCACACATCCGATGTCGATCAGCGTACAAATATCGCAGTGTCAAAATTTGCGTCAGTGTGTGCGGATACAAAACCCTATGCTGAAAAGTACCTACCATAAGAAAAGATAAAAAAATCAAACCCTATAAAAAAGTGCAGCGGGGTTAGAATTTTTTATGGAATAAGCTTTGAAAGTTTAGACTGGCCGTCGACTGGCTCAGTTGGTAATTCTGCCTTCTGAAGAATTATATAGGTACTGTGTATTGTATCAGCTAAACTTAAGCTACTAAACTCTTTGCTGTGCAGTGTGTTTGTGTTTTCTTCTCATTGTGTTCTTATTTCAAAATATAATTTTGGAGTTGCAGGGCCGGTTGTAGGCAAATGTTTTTGTCAATTATTTAGAACGTTTATTTCAATTCAAACCGTTTATTTGCAATCTTTTTGACACATAACTTATAGCTAAACATAAAACATAAACAATAGTAGTAGCAAATTGGTCCCTACTCAGCATATGCAAATTAAAATAACTTACGCTGGTCTTCGCTATTTCTTTACAACATGTTAATTTAAATTATATATTATTTAGATCTATAGTAACAGTAGGGGTAGTTAGGGCACGCGCCCTTGGTTGGACTGCGTGGGATCCTAGTAATTATACTGAAATAAAAAAAAACGGTTATTCAAATATTCACAGTTTTTTTATGATTGGTTACTTAAAACACTGGTTAGATTGACTTATTTAAACAATTAAGAGTGATCTTTGAGAGCACTGGTCTAGTGGTAGCGGCCCCACCTTCTAATCCTCTTTCCTCTCGATGTTTTCCGTTTGAGAGCACTGGCATAGTGTACATAAAATTTTTGGGCAGAAAAACTCATTGGAACACGACTGGATTTGAACCCACGACCTTAAAATCGGAAGGCTACCACCAGTGCTCTCAGTGTCTGTCATGGATATAATAAAAACTACTTACTGCTCGGGTTTCGGTACGGCCGGTTAAAGGTCAGGCTCGGGCATGGGCTTGTTAATGGCGGTATACCATTTGGCGAGGGTTGTGGGGTCGTAAAAGGATAGTTGGCGCAGATGACGGGATGAGCGTCCTCCGCCTTTAGAGCTACCACGGCGCAGGCGAGGACGAAGATCTGATAGAAGAACAAAAGATTCGATATAATGCTTATTTCGCTAGATTGTGCTGTGCGAATCCGATCATAACGAAATTTCGCATACAAGGGGTGCATGTTCCGTATTGTCTAAGTCAACTCGTAATCGACATGGACTTCATTTTTACATTTGAAACCTAGCCTAGACTTCAACTGTCACTTTCGTATTGTATAAATCTGACATAAGAAACGCCACCACCACCGAAATTCAAACCTAGTGAATGAATGGAATTTAATGGAAATTCGTATTTTGGAATTGCGTAACGCCGAAATGAACTTCACAGTTGAATACCTTAGACCAGGGATGCTCACACTTATAGTGTCGGTGATCAATCAGATAATATTTTAAAAGCAAGCGATCGACTAAACTAATATGTAGTTAGGTCATCAGCAATGCTATTCAGCGTGGCAATGCCGCCAGCGTCTTGGGGACGCTTCCGTCTAGCACTGATTTGGATTAGTTAAGGCTTAACTAATCCAAATCAGCTTAACTGTTAAGCTATCTCTAAATGATCATGCATGCCACTACATTTTTATCCACGTATTTCCAGAAATTCTCCTGGGTACCCATTTTAAGCATATTGCTGGCGATCGACTCGAAATGCTTTCGCGATCGACCGTTTGAGCACCCCTGCCTTAGACAATACCAACTAAATTCTGACTGGGTCGACCAGCCACAATCGGCTTGGAGTTCACTGATAATGGATTTCAACTTAGACAATAAGGCTGTAGCATCTAGTGTCAATAAACTATAAACATGTGAAACTTACCAGTTCTTTGATCATTTTGACAAATGCGTGTATCTTCTCGACGTGACTGTGTGACTGATAAGTGTGTGGTAGTGCTATACACGCTTTTATACTCCACTAGTGGTCCTAGATGATGATTTGATTTGAGATTAGAACACAAACTCATTAGTGGCTAGAGAGTTCAAGATTCAAATTCTTTGACGCTGTCAAATCGAACCAAAACAAATATAATATATTCAGTAGTGTCACAAGGATCACTTTGAAACGTCTTAAAGCTCGGAGAGACTAGGGTGACAGTTCCACGCGACCAAGCCTACAAGAACAGGCAACAGCGTGTGGAACTGGCACCTAGGTAGACTCACCTCTCTCTAAGACGTTTCAAAGTGATTCTTGTAATTGAAATGAATAAAATTTTATTGAGATGAGCTGACAACAAACTACGGCATGGTCCCTACCATTTTTTTGTATGATCCTTTTACAAAACAAAACTATCAATAATAGGAGTCAAGCTCCAGTGTGGTGCCACTTCTCTTAGTGAGACGTATGCAATAATACAAAAGCAAAAGTTTCAAAGACAGCACACGCTACGCTTTAAAGTGACAATAAAGTACCTTCACAGCATATCAAAATAAGATACGAAAGTAGTAGGTACAGACATTGCATTATGTTAGCTTCCGATGGGTAGAGTGACCGGGACATCGGGCCACGCAGTTTTATCATTAAAGATGATAAAACTGCGTGGCAATGGTTGCCACTAACATCAGATGGGCTATATGCATATTCCGTCAACCAGTAGGCCTACCATGAGCTCTGTCTGGCTCTGGTTTTGAGTCTGTGTGAGTGCTCACCAGTGCATTATACTGTGTGTGTGACGTTTTGACGTAGGATTTATTTAGTCAACACTCACACAGACTTAAAACCAGAACCAAAGACAGAGCCAGACAGAGCTCATGGTAGGCCTACAGTTGTATAAGAAAATCCTTCATTAAATCTGTACAAGTTTTCTTACTTCTGTATCATTTTACACATCACAAAGTAACAACAATTTTGCCGTCAACTGTTGTTGCCCTTTTCACGATGTACCATATTCGGATACGACATGATATTTAATTAAAGTGAACCATACCTATACTTGCAAATGAAAATATATATTAGGTACTCATAGTATTATAAAGTCCAATTCAACTTGAGCCTGACAATACCTTGGATACACGGGATTTTGAGCTTTATGTCGTAGCGAAATAAGGAAAAGAGACACAAAGGTGATAATTAGTTGAGTTCCATGTTAGGTATGTTTAAAGAATTGGAATTAGGATCGGTTGCACCACAAATATCGCGATTTAATAATAATAATATAATAAATTTATTTATTTCAGGCAACATAGTAATTACATAAAAATACAGGGCCCATAGTATAAATACCTTAAGACTAAAATATATACTATATTATATGTATTATTTAACATATTTAAGTAACACGTAGTGACTGCGACGTGGGCGCGACAGGGCTCGGCAGCCGACCCCCGATCAAAATCAAGCCCCCCACGCTTTTTGTACAATAATATAAATTTTTCAATTGATTATTACAGTTTTATTTTTAATTTTTTAGTTCAATTAGTTATACAAGCGTGTTTTTTTAGTTTTTTAAACTATATATATTTTTTTTTCATATTATTGCTTTGTCATCGACCTTTGACAGGTGTGCAAAGTTTGAATCAAATCTGATCGTTCAAAGTAGGACAAAATCGAGCTCAAAGGGGTCGGTTACATACAAGCAAGCAAACAAACTTACATACATCAGGTGAAGCTAATAAAAGCGTTATAATAAAAAAACAAATGGGACATGTCAAAAAGATGAAGAAAAGTACAGTAAAATACAGAAGAACTCTTTATAATATGGAAAACAATAATCCACGCATTCTGACGCCATCTTTCTATCTCCCCCACAGCCCCCACTAGTGATGTGCCTCTTTGCCCGGTCGCAGTAGTGATGTCCTATACACAAAACCGGCTAACAGTTCGTTTTAACAAAAAACGAAAATAACAAATGTCTGCCAATATTTATTTATATTTAATTTATTTATTTATCTACGAACTTCATCGCAAAGGACCATATTTAAAGAAAGGTTAATATACAGATATAATAATAATATTTTCCAATAATAAAGTAACAAAAATGGTCTGCCAAAATCTATACTAATTTTATGTGTTTGTCTGTTTGTTATATTTTTTGTCAAACCACTGTGGAGTGCACTGCACACATCAAAGTAACATTTGAAACACCGATCCACCGTTGAGTTTTTATTTTTAACGTGACAACATCTTATAATTCGATGGAGCCGGCTACACGCACGAAAAAACATGACTCATGCGGCGTTACCTCGCTCTGAGGCTTTCTATTTAAGGCTTGAAGTGCAAGCGAGAGCGCGGAACGAGCGACAAAGAGGCAGAATCGGCCTCCGCGTTCGGCAGCGTTCGACATCTGTCTCACTCCTACTTGAGTGAGCGATGCGTCCGCGTGGACAGCTGTATGACGTTGCCACGTTCAACTATCGTCAGTAAACCGACTTTACAGACAACTGATTTTTTTTACTAGCGATCTAACCCGGCTTCGCCTGCTTTAATTAATAAAAGGAGGAGGTGAAAACATTAAAGTGACTGCCATAGAATATTTCCGTGCAAAGCTGGGGCGAGTCGCTAGTGTAAATAAATGCACTTACCGTCCCTTAATTTATTTAACTGATAAGATAGCCAAAACCAAATGTGCCCTTAAGAACGATCAATGAATTTACTTTGTTGATATAACAGGTTTCAGAAAAAGATGATTTAAACTTAATGTGTACCTAGCAGGTTGTATTCTTGTTTTTTATTTTAAGCCTTGCACACATCCGATGTCGATCAGCGTACAAATATCGCAGTGTCAAAATTTGCGTCAGTGTGTGCGGATACAAAACCCTATGCTGAAAAGTACCTACCATAAGAAAAGATAAAAAAAAATCAAACCCTATAAAAAAGTGCAGCGGGGTTAGAATTTTTTATGGAATAAGCTTTGAAAGTTTAGACTGGCCGTCGACTGGCTCAGTTGGTAATTCTGCCTTCTGAAGAATTATATAGGTACTGTGTATTGTATCAGCTAAACTTAAGCTACTAAACTCTTTGCTGTGCAGTGTGTTTGTGTTTTCTTCTCATTGTGTTCTTATTTCAAAATATAATTTTGGAGTTGCAGGGCCGGTTGTAGGCAAATGTTTTTGTCAATTATTTAGAACGTTTATTTCAATTCAAACCGTTTATTTGAAATCTTTTTGACACATAACTTATAGCTAAACATAAAACATAAACAATAGTAGTAGCAAATTGGTCCCTACTCAGCATAATATGCAAATTAAAATAACTTACGCTGGTCTTCGCTATTTCTTTACAACATGTTAATTTAAATTATATATTATTTAGATCTATAGTAACAGTAGGGGTAGTTAGGGCACGCGCCCTTGGTTGGACTGCGTGGGATCCAAGTAATTATACTGAAATAAAAAAAAACGGTTATTCAAATATTCACAGTTTTTTTATGATTGGTTACTTAAAACACTGGTTAGATTGACTTATTTAAACAATTAAGAGTGATCTTTGAGAGCACTGGTCTAGTGGTAGCGGCCCCACCTTCTAATCCTCTTTCCTCTCGATGTTTTCCGTTTGAGAGCACTGGCATAGTGTACATAAAATTTTTGGGCAGAAAAACTCATTGGAACACGACTGGATTTGAACCCACGACCTTAGAATCGGAAGGCTACCACCAGTGCTCTCAGTGTCTGTCATGGATATAATAAAAACTACTTACTGCTCGGGTTTCGGTACGGCCGGTTAAAGGTCAGGCTCGGGCATGGGCTTGTTAATGGCGGTATACCATTTGGCGAGGGTTGTGGGGTCGTAAAAGGATAGTTGGCGCAGATGACGGGATGAGCGTCCTCCGCCTTTAGAGCTACCACGGCGCAGGCGAGGACGAAGATCTGAAAGAAGAACAAAAGATTCGATATAATGCTTATTTCGCTAGATTGTGCTGTGCGAATCCGATCATAACGAAATTTCGCATACAAGGGGTGCATGTTCCGTATTGTCTAAGTCAACTCGTAATCGACATGGACTTCATTTATGACATTTGAAACCTAGCCTAGACTTCAACTGTCACTTTCGTATTGTATAAATCTGACATAAGAAACGCCACCACCACCGAAATTCAAACCTAGTGAATGAATGGAATTTAATGGAAATTCGTATTTTGGAATTGCGTAACGCCGAAATGAACTTCACAGTTGAATACCTTAGACCAGGGATGCTCACACTTATAGTGTCGGTGATCAATCAGATAATATTTTAAAAGCAAGCGATCGACTAAACTAATATGTAGTTAGGTCATCAGCAATGCTATTCAGCGTGGCAATGCCGCCAGCGTCTTGGGGACGCTTCCGTCTAGCACTGATTTGGATTAGTTAAGGCTTAACTAATCCAAATCAGCTTAACTGTTAAGCTATCTCTAAATGATCATGCATGCCACTACATTTTTATCCACGTATTTCCAGAAATTCTCCTGGGTACCCATTTTAAGCATATTGCTGGCGATCGACTCGAAATGCTTTCGCGATCGACCGTTTGAGCACCCCTGCCTTAGACAATACCAACTAAATTCTGACTGGGTCGACCAGCCACAATCGGCTTGGAGTTCACTGATAATGGATTTCAACTTAGACAATAAGGCTGTAGCATCTAGTGTCAATAAACTATAAACATGTGAAACTTACCAGTTCTTTGATCATTTTGACAAATGCGTGTATCTTCTCGACGTGACTGTGTGACTGATAAGTGTGTGGTAGTGCTATACACGCTTTTATACTCCACTAGTGGTCCTAGATGATGATTTGATTTGAGATTAGAACACAAACTCATTAGTGGCTAGAGAGTTCAAGATTCAAATTCTTTGACGCTGTCAAATCGAACCAAAACAAATATAATATATTCAGTAGTGTCACAAGGATCACTTTGAAACGTCTTAAAGCTTGGAGAGTCTAGGGTGACAGTTCCACGCGACCAAGCCTACAAGAACAGGCAACAGCGTGTGGAACTGGCACCTAGGTGGACTTACCTCGCTCTAAGACGTTTCAAAGTGATTCTTGTAATTGAAATGAATAAAATTTTATTGAGATGAGCTGACAACAAACTACGGCATGGTCCCTACCATTTTTTTGTATGATCCTTTTACAAAACAAAACTATCAATAATAGGAGTCAAGCTCCAGTGTGGTGCCACTTCTCTTAGTGAGACGTATGCAATAATACAAAAGCAAAAGTTTCAAAGACAGCACACGCTACGCTTTAAAGTGACAATATAGTACCTTCACAGCATATCAAAATAAGATACGAAAGTAGTAGGTACAGACATTGCATTATGTTAGCTTCCGATGGGTAGAGTGACCGGGACATCGGGCCACGCAGTTTTATCATTAAAGATGATAAAACTGCGTGGCAATGGTTGCCACTAACATCAGATGGGCTATATGCATATTCCATCAACCAGTAGGCCTACCATGAGCTCTGTCTGGCTCTGGTTTTGAGTCTGTGAGAGTGCTCACCAGTGCATTATACTGTGTGTGTGACGTTTTGACGTAGGATTTATTTAGTCAACACTCACACAGACTTAAAACCAGAACCAAAGACAGAGCCAGACAGAGCTCATGGTAGGCCTACAGTTGTATAAAAAAATCCTTCATTAAATCTGTACAAGTTTTCTTACTTCTGTATCATTTTACACATCACAAAGTAACAACAATTTTGCCGTCAACTGTTGTTGCCCTTTTCACGATGTACCATATTCGGATACGACATGATATTTAATTAAAGTAAACCATACCTATACTTGCAAATGAAAATATATATTACTCATAGTATTATAAAGTCCAATTCAACTTGAGCCTGACAATACCTTGGATACACGGGATTTTGAGCTTTATGTCGTAGCGAAATAAGGAAAAGAGACACAAAGGTGATAATTAGTTGAGTTCCATGTTAGGTATGTTTAAAGAATTGGAATTAGGATCGGTTGCACCACAAATATCGCGATTTAATAATAATAATATAATAAATTTATTTATTTCAGGCAACATAGTAATTACATAAAAATACAGGGCCCATAGTATAAATACCTTAAGACTAAAATATATACTATATTATATGTATTATTTAACATATTTAAGTAGCACGTAGTGACTGCGACGTGGGCGCGACAGGGCTCGGCAGCCGACCCCCGATCAAAATCAAGCCCCCCACGCTTTTTGTACAATAATATAAATTTTTCAATTGATTATTACAGTTTTATTTTTAATTTTTTAGTTCAATTAGTTATACAAGCGTGTTTTTTTAGTTTTTTAAACTATATATATATTTTTTTCATATTATTGCTTTGTCATCGACCTTTGACAGGTGTGCAAAGTTTGAATCAAATCTGATCGTTCAAAGTAGGACAAAATCGAGCTCAAAGGGGTCGGTTACATACAAGCAAGCAAACAAACTTACATACATCAGGTGAAGCTAATAAAAGCGTTATAATAAAAAAACAAATGGGACATGTCAAAAAGATGAAGAAAAGTACAGTAAAATACAGAAGAACTCTTTATAATATGGAAAACAATAATCCACGCATTCTGACGCCATCTTTCTATCTCCCCCACAGCCCCCACTAGTGATGTGCCTCTTTGCCCGGTCGCAGTAGTGATGTCCTATACACAAAACCGGCTAACAGTTCGTTTTAACAAAAAACGAAAATAACAAATGTCTGCCAATATTTATTTATATTTAATTTATTTATTTATCTACGAACTTCATCGCAAAGGACCATATTTAAAGAAAGGTTAATATACAGATATAATAATAATATTTTCCAATAATAAAGTAACAAAAATGGTCTGCCAAAATCTATACTAATTTTATGTGTTTGTCTGTTTGTTATATTTTTTGTCAAACCACTGTGGAGTGCACTGCACACATCAAAGTAACATTTGAAACACCGATCCACCGTTGAGTTTTTATTTTTAACGTGATAACATCTTATAATTCGATGGAGCCGGCTGCACGCACGAAAAAACATGACTCATGCGGCGTTACCTCGCTCTGAGGCTTTCTATTTAAGGCTTGAAGTGCAAGCGAGAGCGCGGAACGAGCGACAAAGAGGCAGAATCGGCCTCCGCGTTCGGCAGCGTTCGACATCTGTCTCTCTCCTACTTGAGTGAGCGATGCGTCCGCGTGGACAGCTGTATGACGTTGCCACGTTCAATTATCGTCAGTAAACCGACTTTACAGACAACTGATTTTTTTTACTAGCGATCTAACCCGGCTTCGCCTGCTTTAATTAATAAAAGGAGGAGGTGAAAACATTAAAGTGACTGCCATAGAATATTTCCGTGCAAAGCTGGGGCGAGTCGCTAGTGTAAATAAATGCACTTACCGTCCCTTAATTTATTTAACTGATAAGATAGCCAAAACCAAATGTGCCCTTAAGAACGATCAATGAATTTACTTTGTTGATATAACAGGTTTCAGAAAAAGATGATTTAAACTTAATGTGTACCTAGCAGGTTGTATTCTGGTTTTTAGTGTTCCGTAGCCATATGGCAAACAACGGAACCTTTATGGATTCGTCATGTCTGTCTGTCTATCGTATTGTCACCGCCACTTTTTTCCGAAATTATAAGAATAATACTGTTGAAACTTGGTAATTAGATGTATTTTGTGAACCGCATTAAGATTTTCATACAAAAATAGAAAAAATACCATACATTTTGGGGGTTCCATACTTCTTTCATCAAACCCATACGTGTGCGGAGGTCTTCAAAAATGATATTGAAGTTTTTTAATTATTCGATGTTTTTGTCATATTAGCAAACCGCAATTTACCTTTCATTCAGTAAACTAAAATATTAAGTTTTATGATGTTACTTGCAACTAAGGAACTCTTCATGGGTGAGTCCGACTCGCACTTGGCCGCTTTTTTATTTTAAGCCTTGCACACATCCGATGTCGATCAGCGTACAAATATCGCAGTGTCAAAATTTGCGTCAGTGTGTGCGGATACAAAACCCTATGCTGAAAAGTACCATAAGAAAAGATAAAAAAAAATCAACCCCTATAAAAAAGTGCAGCGGGGTTAGAATTTTTTATGGAATAAGCTTTGAAAGCTTAGACTGGCCTCTTGGCTCAATCGACTGGCTCAGTTGGTAGTAACTCTGCCTTCTGAAGAATTAAACACCACTATTTTGTAACTACCAAAAAAAAATAGGGTAATGTAATAGGGGTAGAACATTATGAATGTGCAATCAGAATTTTGAGTTTCGATAAAATGACAAAGTTATTATATGATACAATTTTCAGAAATCCTGCATAAAATTATGGACATATTAGTTAAGTAGTAATAAAGAGAAAAAAAATTACGCTGTTCGGTTCCGCTTGGTATTTAGCGTTTATGAATGAAATGATTTTTGCTTGTTGAATCATTTCTCAATATTTGACAAAAAAATGTGGTCATTTAAAAATATTTTTTCTATGACTTATTTTTTTTTCGTGGATGTGTTCAGTATCAGCAGTCAATATCGGCATTTTTTTTGGTTATTACAAAATAGTGGTGTTTTGGTGTATTGTATCAGCTATCTGGTTCCTATAGTATAAACTCTGCTTAATTTTAGCTAGATATCAGAAATGAGGATATCCGTAGAAGAACCAAGGTCACCGACATAGCTCGTAGAGTTAGTAAGTTGAAGTGGCAATCGGCAGGCCATATAGCTCGAAGAACTGACAACCGTTGGGGAATAAAGGTTCTCGAATGGCGACCACGAACCGGAAGACGAAGCGTAGGGCGCCCACCCACCAGATGGACCGACGACATTGTTAAGATCGCGGGAAGTCGATGGATGGAAAGAATCGTTGTTCCGGAAACGTGCAGGGGAGGCCTATGTCCAGCAGTGGACTTCTTCAGGCTGATAATGATGATGATGAGTGTTGTGTGGGTTGTCCACAAAATTTATTTTTAAAAAAGCAAAATGGAAACTTATTTAAACATAAACTTAAAAAATTACTTATACGTAATCAAAGTTCACTAAAATTTAGAAGAGTGCTAAGTATACAAAATAACCTATTGGGAATGCCATATTTTTGTACCTACTTAGATTTTAAAACACTATAAAATGTACAAGTACCTACCCAACTGCTTTGAGTATTAGTTTTAGTTATAATTATGTTTGCCTTAGAACAGACAATCGTTGGAGCAAACGAATACTAGAGTGAAGACCGCGTTTAGGTAAGCGTAGTGTAGGACACCCTCCGGCAAGATGGGGCGACGATCTGCGAAATGTAGCAAGCACTGTAGGAGAAGAGCCGAAGACCGGGCTCAGTGGCGCGTCTTGAGACTCCCAAGTTGGGAGAGACCTACGGCCAGCAGTGGACTGATATTGGTTGAGGATGATAATGATTATTAGCTAGGTACTTCCTAATAATGTTTAGCCAACTTCAGGTAAACAAATTCAAGCATTCGCTGTATAGTACATGTCTAAGAGAGGAGTGAATGTAGAGATGACGGCTGACAGAGGGGCATGGAAGAAGAAATGTTGTGCCGACCCCACATAAAGTGGGATAAAGGCAGGAAGAAGAAGAAGTACGTTCGAAATGGGTAGGCTGTTGGAACAAATTTCGTGTCTCTATATTGTTGTCATTCTTTCTGACGTAGTAAAAAACCCATTAAAGTACGAAACTTTGGAGCAGAGAGCTCATAGACGTACTACGAGACGTAAGGATTTGGAGGTTCCTATGTCCAAGGTTGAATGTTGTGAAGCACGGCTCTCGGTATCAGGCTGTGTTATACTTTTTAACTCACTACCTACTGACTTGAAAAATATAGATAGCCCTAATGTTTTCAAAACTAGACTAACTAGTAATATGTTGTTGAAAGGGTGTTTCTACAGCATTAATTAATTCTTGACATGTGATAATTAAGAATAGTATAAGTATATTAATTTGTTAAATGTAATTTCAATTCTTAATATTTAATTTTAAATTTATTTGTGTCATTGTTATTATTATAAGTTGAATTAAGTGTTTAGTTTTAAGTCATATTCGAATACGATTTTAATTGTTTAATGAATAAAATAAACTGAAACTGAAACAAAATTACTTTAAGATCTTTTGACACAATTTTACAATAAATTATTCTTATTTTTATTCTACTTTAGTTGTGTGCGTGGGTACGCACACACACAGCAAGCTGCAGTAATAGTATTATTGCAAAGGCAGCGAAATAGGCAATTGCCATTTCGGCCGAGGCATTTAAGTGCTTTTCTTAAAAAAATGCAAGGAAATAAAAAAGGGTCTTTTACATAATAAATTTATTTTTTATTAACCAAATAACAACGAACTCCGCTTTACCGCCAATTTTTTTATTTTATTTTATAGTTTGTGCCGAAAGGTAAACCATCTGTGGCTATACAGCCACGAGAACGCAATGTGTACGATAGATGAAAGAGTTCTAAATCCAAACAGCACACCGTTTCATACAACATTGCCGGAGCGAGAACGCGCCGGGAAGTGATTTTGGTTTTTCAGTCTACGTAAATATGATACTTCGCGTGTTCTATATTCAAAAGTAATGACAATATTTCCGCGCATATTCGCCGTCCGCCTTGTTCGCTTGACAGTCTTAACGCGAACAAAGTCGCGGAATGCCACTAGTCTCATAACATTCTTCATTCATGCTTGTCGGCATGGTCACTTTGTACCTGTTTCTAATGAATTAACAAGTTTATGTGTTATCTAAATAATGAAATAACAACGTTATCTAAAACTTGTTTCGTTAAATAGCTTAATTATTTGACAAATTAAAAATCAATTACTTACTTTGATTTTAATAATTCTCGTTTTTGAGAATTTGATTTATGCTTTCTAAAATGTATAATTATATAGATCTACTTATATTTTTTTAGAAAGAAAGTACCGTTGTAGTCAATAAATATTGCACATCGGCTTTTCGTCTTTGTAGAGTTTCGTCTTTCTGACGAACACTACGCTCTATGAAGCCGAATTTATGCAATATTAATAGCTAATTTCGGCTTCATAGAGTAACTAAATAGTGTAACTAACACTAGAGTAGTATCAAGTGTTAGTTACACTACTTATAACTCAAGAACGACTGAACCGATTTGGCTAAAAATTTGTTACTTACGCTAACTTTTTCTACCGAAAAATCTACGGGAACGGGGCGAGCGAAGCCACAGGGGAACCAATTTTGGTCAATTCTTTATTTATCTTTTGACATTTTAAAATGTTCTTAGACTAGTCACTTAAATTAAAATACAATAAAGTAACACGTAAATTGAATGTCATGTCAAGCTTAAAAATAAAAAGATTGAACATAAGAATGAAAATATACAGTGTTACCAACCTAAACATATTCAAATCAGCAAAAGCATCGTCCAGTTATATAAAATTAAAAACAGGCTATATAAGTATACTCACAATGTGAGTAAGAATGTTATTAATTAAATTAATGGGCTTTAATAATGTCTGATACAAATATTTTTTTGTCCGTCATGGCTTCAATAATTTTTTAATAGCTTTTCTCGATTAAATGGTTTTTTATGAATGTCTTAAAGCATCCCCCGCTAGTAAGTTAATAAATAAATACTTCTTCATAACTCAAATCGCGATATTTGTGGTGCAACCGATCCTAATTCCAATTCTTTTAACATACCTAACATGGAACTTAACTAATTATCACCTTTGTCTCTCTTTTCCTTAATTCGCTACGACATAAAGCTCAGAATCCCGTGTATACAAGATATTGTCAGGCTCAAGTTGAATTGGACTTTAAAATACTGAGGGTAATATATATTTTCATTTGCAAGTATAGGTATGGTTTACTTTAATTAAATATCATGTCGTATCCGAATATGGTGCATCGTGAAAAGGGCAACAACAATTGACGGCAAAATTGTTGTTATTTTTTGATGTGTAAAATGATACAGAAGTAAGAAAACTTGTACAGATTTAATGAAGGATTTTTTTAATACAACTGTAGGCCTACCATGAGCTGTCTGGCTCTGTCTCTGGTTCTGGTTTTGAGTCTGTGTGAGTGTTGACTAAATTAATCCTACGTCAAAACGTCACACACAACACACAGTATAATGCACTGGTGAGCACAGTCTCAAACCTAGAGCCAGACACAGACTGGTTGACGGAATATGCATATAGTCCACCTGATGTTAGTGGCAACCATCGGCACGCAGATAAAACTGCGTGGCCCGATGTCCCGGTCACTCTACCCATCGGAAGCTAACATATGCAATGTCTGTACCTACTACTTTTGTATCTTATTTTTATATGCTGTGTTACCTACACAGCATATAAAAATAAGAATTTGCCCCTTTTAAGCGTAGCGTGTGCTGTCTTCGAAACTTTTGCTTTTGTATTATTGCATACGTCTCACTAAGTGAAGTGGCACCACACTGGAGCTTGACTCCTATTATTGCTATTTTTGATTTGTAAAAGGATCATACATCAAAACGGTAAGAATCAAGCCGTAGTTTGTTGCCTGTTCTTCTAGGCTTGGTTGTATGAAACTGGCACCTGGACTAGCTTTAAGACGTTTCAAAGTGATCTATGTGACACTACTGAATAAGTAAAAGTAAACAGGCCTTTGCATCTATTGTAGATGATTTATATAGCGTCAGGGGCAACTGGTGATTACTCATGCCCCTACTTACGGGACGCTATAGTGCCTGGGACAGGATTTTGGATGGGATAGGCTTGCCCAGCACCTATACCATCCTGACAGCTTAGTCGGCCTAATCCACAGGAAAGACATGGTCAATACGTGCGGAGCTGACTAAGCCACGGGTTTCCTCACGATGTTTTCCTTCACCGTTTGAGAGCACTAGCATTGTGTACTTAAATTTTTCGACAGAAAAACTCATTGGTACACGACTGGGTTTGAACCCACGACCTTAGGATCGGAAGGTAATACTACTGAATAAATAGTAATACATTTGATTTGATTTGACAGCTTCAGCGCGCAGCAGCAATTTGAATCTCGAACTATCTAGCCACTAATGAGTTTTTGTTCTTATCTCAAATCAAATCATCATCTAGGATCACTAGTAGAGTATAAAAGCGTGTATAGCATACCACACACTTATCAGACACACAGTCACGTCGAGAAGATACACGCATTCGTCAAAATGATCAAAGAACTGGTAAGTTTTATATATTTATAGTTTATTGACGCTAGCTGCTGCAGCCTTATTGTATAACTTGAAATCCATTATCAATAAACATTAAGCCGATTGTCGCTGGTCGACCCAGTCAGAATTTAGTTGGTATTGTCTAAGGTATCCAACTGAAGTTCATTTCAGCGTTACGCAATTTCAAAATAAGAATTTCCATCAAATTCCATTCGTTCACGGTTTGAATTTCGGTGGTGGCGTTGCTTATGTCAGATTTATACAATACGAAAGTGACAGTTGAAGTTTAAGCTAGGTTTTAAATGTCAAAAATGAAGTCCATGTCGATTACGAGTTGACTTAGACAATACGGAACATGCACCAAAATATATGTATGCAAAATATCGTTATGATCGGATTCGCACAGCACAATCTAGCGAAATAAGCATTTTATAACCGTTTCGGGGCATGCTCCAACTGATCTGTCCAACTAGTTGGACTACGGGCCTTTACTAGGGGCCGTGGTCGAACTATCTTTGCAGTTAGACCACGGCACCATAGTAGAGTTCCCAGATTCAATTAAAGCAATTTCAGGTAAAAAAACTGCAATTGTAACCACAGCACATTTTTTTTTTTAAACTGGAACAACAAAGCAGTTGTTTTAATTGGACCTGGGAACTCTAATATGGTGCCGTGATCCAACTGCAAAGATAGTTGGACCACAGCCCCTAGTAAAGGCCCGTAGTCCAACTAGTTGGACAGATCAGTTGGACCACTGCCCCGAAACGATTATAACGAATCTTTTGTTCTTCTTTCAGATCTTCGCCCTCGCCTGTGCCGTGGTAGCTCTAAAGGCGGAGGAACCAGCAGGCGCTCATCCCGTTATTTGCGCCAACTACCCCTTTTGCGACCCCACAACCCTCGCCAAATACACCGCCAATAACAAGCCCATCCCTGAGCCGGACCTGAAACCGGCCGTACCGAAACCTGAGCGGTAAGTAGTTTACATTATATCCATGATAGACACTTCCTCCAAGGTCATGACATACGCATGACAGAACAAGAGCTAAAGACAAACACGTATTCTATACGGTATATTTTTCTTTTATTCTGCTCTTCCACACACCTATGATAGACTGACTTGATTCCTTACTTAGACTACACAGAACTTTGATTTTCGATCCTAACACGTTGACTCGGAGAAGAAAAGATAAAGCTGTAAAAATCTGTGTCACTAAAACTTCTTTCGCAAGTAAACAATACGTTAAGCAATCAGGACATCCATACAATACCATCAACAAAACTTTGGATATTTACACTAGCCTTTATTACGAATGTAAAACTACTCTATCTGAGTGGTTACTTACAAAACACTATGAAGAGATAGAAGCTCTCCTCCAATATGTACATTAACTACCTACCTATCTATTAAACTAAAACTATTACTATTTACCCTTAATCCCTTACATTATCTTTGGATAATCTCTCGATAAACAATTACACACACTTGTTATTCTAGTAATAATTAATATTTTGTGTACCAATAATATTTTACTTTAAGAAAAATTGTACTTAATTTAAATTTATTTAAGCTCTTTTTATTTTGTCTAACCATATACAAGGTGTATCTAAATATGTGTACTATGCGAAGGTGGGGGGTTTCAGACCACAATGGTGATCAGTTGTGGGGGGGAGATAATTAAAAATTCCTATTTTCAGTTTCCCATACAAAAAGATTTAATTTCCTAATGCCTAAATAAATTGACAACCCTATCCTTGTAACCCCTACTACCGCTTGACCTACTAACCTCTGTAGGTCGAGTTGTATCGCTAGTGATGTGTGGGTATACTTTATCATTTATCATCGATTTTATGTTTTTTCTTTTAGTTGCCTGTTTAAGTTAAATAAAGTAGGCTTAGTACTTAGCTTTATTTTAAGAAATGATAAATCTAAATTAAACCACATAGCAGTTTCAGTCTGAGAAATCTGTAAACAATCGTGAGGTACCCGACGATTTGCGCACGATTTCTTATGTTTAGGTACCTAGGTACCTACTACGAAAATTCAAGAGTAGACTGATACCTGATAGCTTTCTATGAGAATTGACAAAAAATGATGAGCAATGAATTGGTGAGCTAGTGATGAATGAATGAATGAGCTAGTCTCAATTTGTACTTGAGTATAAGTTCTGGAAATTGGACCTAACCAGAAAGTTTAGAATTAGGCCTCTCAAACATATGTACCTATTCAGTGACTTAACGTAACCTACGCTGAGAGAAAGGTTTTTTTTATTTAAACAATTAAGTACCTACCTACTTACCACAAACCCGCGGGCTACACCTGGCCCAGACTAGCGCAGGTCCGAGGCGAATGGCATAATCATAAGAGAGGCCTATGTCCAGCAGTGGGTCGTCAAGGGCTGATGATGATGATAATGATGATCACTTAATCACTTTTTTGTTTTCGTAATACTATTAATCGATATTACGAACAAAAGTAAGGCGACATGTAGTGATGTTAGTACATCACTAGTTCATTCTTTTGATTTCACCGATAACATAGAAACATTTTAGGGTTCATTTTTAATTTCAGTAAACCCCAAGATTTAAACATAAGTAAAGGTAGGGATTACAGTCGTGAAATAATAGGTATACCTGCTGGTAGAAAATTGTATGAATAAGTAGGTAACCTAGTCTTATTTTACATAGGTATTTCACAATGTACTACACATAGGTAGGTACACTTTGTGTGAATTTAGATAATTGGTATACCACTACAAAATCCTGCATCTTTGACGGTGACTCATGTTTCATTAAAAAAATCCTAGTAGGTGTAGGTAGGATCTTGTAACTTATGTAAGTTTAGTAGGATTGGACGTTAAGTAATTAAATTCGCTTCAGTCGGGTGTCCACCATGATTTTCCTTCCCACTTCACGAGTTTCCTTACTTTACTAACTATCTGTTTAAAAAGTAGAAAACAGAACGAATTTTGAGTGCACGAGTTTAAAAAAATTTTGGTATTTAAAAAACTACGGAACCCGTGGTGGCTTAAAAATTGTTTAGAAAGGAATTTGGGCGTATTATGTTTGAGATGCCGACAGCCAATGAGCGAAATAGGGGAGGCTCCCAAAAGTAGAATTTGTTCTACGATTCGCGATTCAAAACCGTTGGGCGAATCCGACCGCCAATCAAATTTAGGCTCTTATCTTTGACGAAATGTAAGTTTCATAGATTTCTACGGACAGACTAACCACATATTTTAATACCTACTCAACAGAAAGACTCATCTAGTAAAGTTTTTAGATAAGTTAGTTGCAGTTGACTGGGACTTCGCCAAAAGAAAGGCAGCAGTACCTACCTATACCTTTTCTCCGATCATCAATCCCCTGCCAAGTGATTATGGCAATACCCGCCAAATTCAAAACTCTGTCCAGTAGTGGATATCAATGGGCTGTGTGTGTAGTCAGGTCAGTACGTTATTAGATCAACACACAAGAAATTACAAACAGTTGGAAAAAGACATGACTGTGTTATCAAACAAACAGCGTAAAGTTTATTTCGTTTGTTTAACTTTCCGTAACTTCAACTTTCAAATTGAAATGTGATCCTAGCTATAATTTTGTGACTTAACTAAAAATAACTTACAACAATTTGCCTCTGTGATGCTGTAGGCGTTTTTCCCTTTTACGAATTATGTCAACTCTGTCCCTCCTCATCTGTGACCAAACTGATGTCATTGTCCCAAGTGCAAGAAACAGCTGAGTTTAGGGTTGTCACTTTGTATAAAGTCAGCTGTTCATGTTGAAACTTCGTTGCAGTTTTTTTCAGAGATACCAATCGAAGTTCGAAAAGTCGTTGAACAAAAGTTGTTCCCCGGGGGGTGGAAATTCACCCCCCTTCAGGATAGTACACATATTTTGATACACGTTGTATATGGGTATGGAAGAGCGAGGTCCTCTAACACAAGTATTCTCTTACTTAATAGAGGGCCTCAACATTGTGAACTTCTGCTTATTATTTTGGCTACAGAAATAAAATATTTTTCATTTTCATTTTTTCATTTTTACTGACGACATTGCAAAGATCGTGGGAAGTCCCGTATTCTGCTTACGGTATATTTTTCTTTTTATTCTACTCTTCCACACACCCGATAGAAAAGACTGACTACATTGCAAAGATCAGAAGTGGAAGTCAGAAGGACAGAACTCAGAATCGTTCTTAATGGAAATGCACATGGGAGGCTACTGTCTAAGCCATGGCATTCTTCTAAAACATAGTATTTGGTTAATACTACCACAACGATCACTTTTATTTTTCTGAATGCCAGTGTTTCACGTAACCAATCAAATAAAAAAAAAAACCAATCAAAAAACTGTAAATATTTGACTAACCGTTTTTTTTATTTCAGAATAATTACTAGGTTCCCACGCAGTCTGCCCACAGGATGGTACCCTCACCACCCCAACTATAATAATTTTAATTAACATATTGTAATGAAATAGCGAAAACCAGCGCTAGTTATTTTAACTGGCATATGCTGAGTAGGGACCAATTTGCTACTACTATTGTTTATGTTTTATAATTAGCTATAAGTTTTGCATCAAAAAGGTTTCAAATAAACGGTTTGAATTTTAATAAACGTTCTAAATAATTGCCCAAAACATTGACCTAAAACCGGCCCTACAACTCCAAAATTTTATTTTGAAATAAGAACACAGTAAGAAGAAAACACACTGCACAGCAAAGAGTTTGGTAGCTTAAGTTCAAACAGCGAGAAATAAAATTTGTACTTTTATGAATAAAAAAAAGTTTCATTAAAAAGTCATCAACGTGAATGTGCATCCTACACACTGAGCACTACTTTTGAGGGGATTACTCTGTATATTTAGGACTCTTTTTCATCACATTATGTTCTAAAAAACTAGTGACAAACAGACACGACAGGAGGATGAACAGCTCTTGGTGTGTATATTGCGGATGAGATCCTTTGAGGATTTCTGAGAGTGTTTTCAGACCATAATATACAGGGCGTCTCACGGATATGCCACATGGAGAGAAAGTACAGTGGGATACAGCTCAAGTTACCTAAAAACAAAGAAAAATGACTCTTACTGCAAGGATATAAGAGCTAGCAGTGTATAGTCTGATGCGTATCCTTGTGTACCTTGAATATTGTAAATGGCACATTTTACTGAAGGAAGAGATTATTTGAATCTAAAAAAACTATTTAAACTACATTCATAATTATTTAAATACTTACTTGGTAGAACCAAGAATCCAACCATTTACACGAAAAAAATAATCACCCTGTAGCTTAATCAAACCGATTGAAAGGCTTCATCATAAGGATATTTTTTTGCTAAATAACATAAAAGAAATAAATGATCGTGGGTTCAAATATACGACTGGATTTGAACCCACGACCTAAGGATCAGAAGGCGGGGCCGCTACCACTAGACCACCAGTGTTCAACAAATCTAAGTAAAATAACGCTACTCTAAAACATTTATGATCGTCACTCAAATGTTTGTTCTCGGTGGGGATCGAACCCACGCCCTCTAGCGCAGAAGGCAGAGCTACTACCAACTGAGCTGTCTGGGAATCCCTTGGACTACTTAAATTACATTACAATAATCAGGGTCCTGGTCCTCAGCCTGGTGTTTTTTTTTATGTAACTAGCTGATGGAACAAGCATATGGCCCACCTGTTGTTAAGTGGTAACCATCGCCTATAACAAAGCAATGCCTCGTAGGTCACGCACGTCAGGAACGTGCCCTACGATGCACTGCCCTGTGGCCATCAACTGGAGGCATACAGATATTCAGCCTCACGTGCCAGTAATTTTAACGGTACCCATACCCTTCAAACCGAAACACAGAAATGCTGCTTCACGGCAGAAATAGGCATGGTGCTAAGTATAGTACCTCAATTTGATAAGTACTACATAGGTATAGGGAAATTGGGGCCACATCTTCTCGTCGCAGATACCACAGAGCCTCAAGACAAAAGTCTTTAACCAGTGCGTGTTGCCAGTGTGGATTATGGAACTAAGACGTGGTCACTAACTATTGGAGTCATACACAAGCTCAAAGTCGCGCAACGAGCTATGGAGAAAGCTATGCTGGGAGTTTCACTATTTGATATAATCAGAGATGAGGATATCCGTAGAAAACCAGGGTCACCGACATTAGCTCGTAGAATTGGGCAGTTCATATAGCTCGACGAACCGACAACCGTTGGGGAATAAAGGTTCTCGAATGGCAACCACGAACTGAAAGACGAAACGTAGGGCACCCGCCTACCAGATGGACCGACGACATTGTTAAGATCGCGGGTAGTCGGTGGATGGAAAGGGCTCAGAATCGTTCTTCCTGGAAATGTGTAGGGGCGGCCTGTGTCCAGGAGCCTAATTCTCGGGCCGACCGAGATTTTCTATGTCCCTTAAATACACATTGGCATTGCACAACCCCGCACTTTTTCTACGTTTTCCGTATATCGTAGCTGTCGAGGCTTCTACGACGAGGTCGTTGATGAATTACTCAAGGAAATCTGCCATTCTCTCTTCGAAAAGAAGCAATAAAATAAAATTTCAAAATGAACCGAGATGAGCCGAGAATTAGGCTCCAGTAGTGGACTTCTTCAGACTGATGATGCTGATAATGACTTAGGTATCAGGGTAAAAAAAAAACAATTATACAGACATAATATTATGCATTAATATACTTAACTAGCCGTGAATCCCGGCCAATACAGGGTTATTCATTATTAGCTGCAAATACTCAGGAATTAGGTTCAACAAATAAAATAAAAAATATTTATGAAATGATTTTTTTTAAGTTTTGTTATAAAAATCCCGAGAAAATCGATAAAGAAATCATTGGCGCCTGACCTATTTTGACCTTTGATCCGCGCCCACGCGCCGTGAGTGACACTCTGCGTTCAGTCACCGCCTGGGTGGGTCATCGTCCTGTTCTCCGTGGCAATGATTATGCAATAGCCGTAAAGAAATTAATAAAAATAAAATTTTGATACAAAAACTTGAAAAAAATTTTGATCAAATTAAAAAAAAAAAATCATAAATATTTTTTATTCTATTTGTTGAACCTAATTCCTGAGTATTTGCAGTTAATAATGAATAACCCTGTATATTTTCAATTCGGACCAACAGTTCCCGAGATTAGCATCAAGTTCAACCAAACCAACTTTTCAGCTCTATAATATTTGTATACATGACTTTGTACCTAGCTGGGGCTCAATTCTAGACGAGTGACTTTTTTGTCACGATAGATATATATCAAAAGAACTGTCAGTTTCTTTAGTGAATTTGTCAGTTCTTGTGATATTTATCTACCGTGACAAAAAAGTCACTGGTCTAGAATTGAGCCCCTGGTTCGATGCCTTGCGCACATTCAGATCACCTGCGATGTCGATCATTGTATTGCTGTCAAATATCACACTGTCAAAATTTTCGGCAGTGTGTGCATGTATGCAAAATCCTATGCTGAAAAGTGTAGGTACCATAGGAAAGGATATAAATAAAACTAATCCAAAGAGAGGTTTGAAGTTTGTATAGTAAAGTTGACTTCATTTTCTCATCAAAATCTAACAAAATAAACGTTCGTTGTACGAACTTGAGACTTAACATTACTACAACAATGCAATTTCTTACAAAAATATTGATTATTCTTAGTACACGCCAACACAACATAAACAATACAGACCTACCTACCTATCTTGATAGTTTTGAAATAAGAACTTGTGTTAATTAAATAGGGGTCGATTTTTAGACCTCGTAGACCCCCAAAATCTGTTTTCGTTTATGTCGACCCCTAGGAAACGAATATCGACCCCTAGGAAACGAATATCGACCCCAAGGGGTCGATATCGACCACTTTGGGAATCCCTGGTTTAACGTAACGTATTGTTGTTGTCTCATCCTTTCTCCATACAAAAGAGAGAGACACGAAAGCGAAATGAGTTGTTCAAACTGATCGAGTAAAACGAAATCGAGCAAAAAAATAGAACACGCTTCTATTCACTTTACTACACAGCCAACTAATCACCTGCACTAATCAGTCTCTGTCCACACCTAGTCACTAAGCACCTGCACTAATCAAAGTGTAAACCAGCCTTACGGCTTGTTACAACTAATAGCTTTAACTATTTGACAGATTAAAAACCTATTACATAGATTTTGATAATTTGATTTTAATAGTTCTCGTTGTTGATTCGATTTATGCTTCCTTAATGTTTTTTTAAGATTTAGATAAAAAACTTCTGTAATGGATAATTATTTAGATGTTCATAGCTAAATAAATAAATACTTTGAAAATGTATTATACCTCAAATCACAAATGGCAGAAAAAAAATTGTTACTTCGTGATGTGTAAAATGATAACATTTTAAATTTAATATTAAATGTATTTCTAACTTTTCATATTAAATGAATAATCTACATCTATTATACTATCTATACTAATAGTATAAAGAGGAAAAATTTTTATGTTTGTAATTAATAAACTCAAAAACTACTGTGCTGATTTCAAAACTGGAAAGCTATATTAATACCCTGAGTAACATTAAGCTATATTTATGTGTTTAAAAAATAAACGTCCACCCGTGCGAAGCCGGGACAGGCCGCTAGTAAGTAATATTCAAATACGATTTTTAATTAATTGTTCTTATGAATAAATAAACTAAAACTAGTTCTTTCGAACAAGTGTTATGAAAAAGAGTCCTAAATAAATTTGCGAATTGAACTCCCTCTAAAGTTGTGCTCAGTGTGCAGGGAGCGCGTTGAAGACTTTTGTACGAAACTTTTGTTTTTCTTTCATGCCAGCACACATTTTATTTCTCGATGTTTAAACATAAACTACCAAACTCTCTGCTGTGCAATGTGTTTTTTTCTCACTGTGTTCTTATTTCAAAATATAATTTTTGAGTTGCAGGGCCGGCTTTAGGTCAGTGTTTTGGGCAATTATTTAGAACGTTTATTTCTTTACACCATGTCAATTTAAATTAATATTTAAATCTATATTGATATTCACATAGGTTCTCGTAGCATACAGCGTAGCAAATACAGCAATGCGAAGCGCACGTTTGCAGTGGTACTTTTCCAGATAATTAAGGTTTTTTTTTTCTGTTTTTTGTTTTAAATTATGCTTTTCTTTTTTATGTCTAAGTAAGTATAAGTTGGCAGTAGGTAGGTACCCATTGTAGTATTCTTTCATAAGGTCAATAAAATATTTTTCTTTCTTTCTTTCTTATAGGTACCTACGTACAAGCACAATTAAAATATTGGCATGTATAGGTTCTTACAAAACTACACAATATACAAGAATTTAAATGTTTTATTTTCTTTTTATTGTAAGTGAGGATATAATATTTATTAAATCAATAAAATAGTTAGGTTAGATGTCCAGTTGTCCAAATGACAGGAACGAGTTAGACAGCGTTTAAAAATTTAAATTTGAAAACTCTCTAGCCAGTAATTAGTTTGTGTTCTAAATTTCAAATCAAATTATCATCCAGAACCGCGAGTAGAGTATAAAAGCGCGTAATACTGCCAAACCATTATCAGTCTCACAGTCACGTCGAGAGGATACATGCATTTGTCAAAATGATCGGAAAACTGGTGAGATTCACTTATTAATTTTTTCGTTTAAATAATAAATTTAAAGTATGAATTTATTCTATTAAAAAAATTGAACAACTTTTCTTTCTTCAAAAATAATATTCTTGTTAATATACATATATATTTAATCTATAGGTATTTATTCTCTTCTCTCATGTACTATGGATATAATTTGAAAAAGAAAAAAAAAAAAAATTATTTGGTTCAACATCAGTTTTGAAAGTAGATAGATAGATAGATAACACTTTATTGTACACCACAAGAATAGGACATTACACATTTAACGAAAATACTTAAACTAAAGCGAAGTACAATGGGCGGTCTTATCGCTATGAGCGATCTCTTCCAGACAAAAAGTATGGAAAGTATGGAGCCTCAAAGTGATAGAGTTATCCGGTAACACATAAAAAATAACCTCCTTATTTCTTGATGCATTAAATTGAATGATACTTACTTAAAAGGCTTTAACAAAAGTTGGTCGTTATATGAATAAATACATTATGAGAGGACATATTGCACAGCACAAACTAGTCTCAAACTAACTAAGCATACTCACTTACCTAATAAAAAGGGGAGGAAATAGTATATCCACGAGTACTTCAAATGCAGTAGGTATTAGGTTACAGACACGTGCATTATAATACTTCTTGTGTGTATGTGTAACTAAAGCATTGCCTCGTAGGTCATACACGTCAAAAACGTGCCCTACGATGCACTGCCTTGCGCCCATTAAATAACGAAAATTTTATTCTTCTTTCAGTTCTTCGTCCTCGCTTGCGCCGCAGTAGCCCTAGCGGTGGAGTACCCAGCAGGCGTTAGTCCCGCCGTCTGCCCCAACTACCCTTACTGCGACGCCGAGATGCTCACCCGTTTCACCATCGATGGCATGCCCATCCCTGAGTGGAGCCGGAACCCGTATCTATACGTACCGAATCCTGCGCCGTAAGTAGTTTCCATTATATCCATGACAGGCTTCCTCCAAGGTACGCATGCCTTACCAAGAGCTGAAGACAAACACGTATTCTACTTACGATATACAGGGTTATTCATTATTAGCTGCAAGTACTCAGGAATTAGGTTCAACAAATAAAATAAAATATTTATGAAATGTTTTTTTTTAATTTTCATTTAAGTTTTTGTATCAAAATTTTATTTTTATTTATTTCTTTACGGCTATTGCATAATGATTGCCATGGAGAACAGGACTATGACCCACCCAGGCGGTGACTGAACGCAGAGTGTCACTCACGGCGCGCAGGCGCGGGTCAAAGGTTTTTTTTTTTTTTTTACAAGAGAGAAGTTTTCGCGGGAAGTCAGAGAATGGAGAGAGCTCAGAAGCGTTCTTCCTGGAAATGTACTTACAGGGGAGACTTTTTTCTAGCCGTAAAATACTTTTCGCTGATGATGATTCTTTTTGTTAATCAGAAAAAATATTTATTTAATATTACTACAAATATCATTTTCATTTATTTAAATAAGTCAAACTAAGCCAATTGTTCACGTAACCAAGATAAGAATTGTGAATGTTTGAATAACCTATATTTTTATTTCAGCGCTGCCGCTAGGTACCCAGCTGGTCTGCCCCCGGCACTATGCCCTAACTACCCCTACTGTTGGTAATCAAAATATCCGCCATTTTCACAACTGACAGCTGTCAACACCAGTTCCAAACTGTCACCTGACATCGTTCTTTTCCATAAAACTGCAATGCCATCTCTGCATTCTACCTAGTAATCTTGGGAAATTCTAGTATTTTCAGTTGTCATTCTCACTGCCATCAAAATTATTTGGGACATTTTTGTAAATGCTCAATTCTATCTGTAAATATGAAAATAAATATTTTTATCGACATCGATCTCTTTAATTTTATTTTCTTCCCAGTTAAGTACACTATACAGGGTTATTCATTATTAGCTGCAAATACTCAGGAATTAGGTTCAACAAATAAAATAAAAAATATTTATGAAGTGATTTTTTTAAATTTTTGATTTAAGTTTTTTTATCAAAATTTTATATTTATTAATTTTTTTACGGCTATTGCATAATGATTGCCATGGAAAACAGGACGATGACTTACCCAGGCGGTGACTGAACGCAGAGTGTCGCTCACGGCACGCGGGCGCGGATCAAAGGTCAAAATGAGTCAGACACCAATGATTCCAAAGGATATTCTTTATCGATTTTCTCGGGATGTTCATAACAAAACTTAAAAAAAATCATTTCATAAATATTTTTTATTTTATTTGTTGAACCTAATTCCTGAGTATTTGCAGCAAATAATGAATAACCCTGTATAGAGCAGGTAGTTCCTTTTTTTTATATATAGCTGAAGGAACAAGCTTATGGCCTCTCGTAGAGAGTATTAGATTCCTTGCTTATGGCTCAGCTAATGTTAAAATAGATAGATAGATAGATAAAAAGTACTTTATTGCACACAACAAATTATAAAAGTTATAAACAAATTATAAAAGTACAGGTACATAAACAAACCTTAAAACTATTCGCCTCATACAATAGGTGGTCTTATCGCTAAACAGCGATCTTTACCAGACAACCGTTAAGTGGTAACCATCGCCTATAACAAAGTTGGAGGATGGAAAGAGCTCAGAAGCGTTCTTCCTATTGTTGTGTTTTTATTGTGTGAGAAGAAGAGGCATACAATAGGTGGTATTATCGCTAAATAGCGATGTCTACCAGACAACCGTTAAGTGGTACCTATCGCCTATAGCAAAGTTGGAGGATGATGAGAGCAGAAGTTTTCTTCCTGGTTTATTATCTAGCCGTGGAATACTTCTAACTGATGATGATTTTTTTGTTAATAAGAATAAAGTATTTATTTCGTTTTATTTTTATTTAGTTCTAATTGTTTAGCTTTAGTTAAGTAATAATATGTAGGTGTATGTTTATGTATATAGTGTTAGTTAATAAGTCTTCTGTTACTCGCTTGGTATCTGTATGCTTGCTGTCTTCACCTGTAATTGTAATAACACTTGACTGTGTATAAAGTTTAAGCTCTAGGTACTTTTTCAAAATGTGTTTGGATATTATGTTGGTGTTCAATAAATTTAATAAAATAAAATAAATAAAATTACTTACTGCAAAGATCACTTTCATTTCTTTTAATCAGACAATCTAAGTCATTTCCAGTAACGGGTTGGTTGGTCATTTATAGTTATTTTATGGTTATAAAAGAACTGTAAACTGTTTGACTGGCCTCTGAGCTCAGTTGGCAGTAGCTCTGCCTTCTGCGCGGTAGATCGTGGGTTTGACTCCCACCGAGAACAAATATTTGTGTAGTGAACACAAAAAAAAAAGGTTTGTTTTCTGTCTGGGTGTTATGTTGTATTCTGTGTATGTATTTACAAAAAAAAAAGTATTGAAGTATTATAATATCAGCTATCTGGTTTCCATAGTACAAGCTCTGCTTAGTTTGGAGCTAGATAGTGTTGTGTGGATTGTCAGCATGATTTATTTATTCACTGTTACCCTAGATCTTATGGTGTAACGAAATACATGCCCAAAACACTGAACTAAACCCGGCCCTGCATATTGAGGCCTTATGAGGAGAGGCTGCTTGTGTTACGCCTCACTACTCTGGAACAAAGACGACTACGTGGGGATCTCATCGAAACGTACAAAATTTTGACGCACCAGTACAGCCTGCCTGACAAACAGAATATTCTCATAAGGAAAGAAGACAGGGCATCACGTGGGCATCATCTAAAATTAGTCCGTGCCCCTACCAACACACATGTGGCACACGACTTCTTTGGTAACCGGGTGGTCCAGAACTGGAACAAGCTGCCTGCGTTGTTTGCGCTGACTCGGTCAATGGCTTCAAAAACAAACTTGACAACTGGCTACGAAATAATAAATTAGTGATTATGCGACGCCAAAAAAAAAAAAAAAATTGTGCTTAAATATTGACCAAAAAATAACAATGACAATATCAATTAAATAAAATGACTATAATTCAACACTGTTTGACGTAGAAACATCAGCGAAAGCTGCTCGTCTATAAACAGTAATAGTAATAATAACATTGCACAGAAAAGAGTTTCAAAGTTTACCTTCAAACATCGAAAAACAGGTTCGTAGAAAAGTTTTCAACGCACTCCTTATACACTGAACACAATTTTAGAGGGAATGAAATTTATATATCTAAGACTCCTTCTCATCACTGAACTGGAGACACGAAAAGAGGAAGAAAGCCTCTTGGTGTGCATATTAAATAAGATCCTTTGAGGATGTCTAAGGTCAATAAGAGTGAGCTCATGCTTTTTAAGGTTGGTAATAAAACCTACACTGTGCCACTGGTAAATCTTGAGGAAACTCCCCTTGACTGGGTAAAACAATATAGATACCTGGGCCGTTGGGTGACCGAGGACTTGTGGGGTGATGTAGATATTGAAGCGGTCAGGGCATTGTCAATGATTGATCACGTTACTGTAGCGCATCAGGGATGTTTCCGGGAGGCGCGCAAAGATGATTTCTATGCTATGATATGTACACCAGACAATTGCATCCTTGATAAACCACTTACGAGGAGGCACCAAGAGCCTGCTGAAAGTCGTTGCCGAGGACATGTCCTCATATTTTAAGAGACACTGGTTGCCTGTGCTTGGGCCGATCTCTCGTGTCTAAGTAATTGTGTGTGCATGTATCGTTACTTGTAAAATAACTAACATATAATTCAAAGTTATTTTATCGTGTTACCCAAAAGGATCAAGGTCTGAAATAAAAAGTTTTGATTTATATTTAATTTATTATTTATAAAAATATTTCCTGGGCTGGTCATGTCTGCGGTATGCCAGGTGAGCTGTGGGCAAGGATAGCCACCGATTGGCATCTGACCCAGCGAGGAGGCGACGCGGCAGAATAAAACGGAGATGGCGAGACGAGCTTTATGGTTTCCAGACGGACTGGACAAGCGTAGCCAAGGATTGCGATGCCTGGAGGGAATGGGGGGAGGCCTTTGCCCAGCAGTGGTGCGGAATATGCATAAAGCCCACCTGATGTTAGTGGCAATCATCGCCAGCCAGTTCTATACGTGGCCCGATGTCCAGGTCACTCTACCCATCGGAAGCTAACATAATGTAATGTCTGTACCTACTATTTTCGTATCTTATTTTTATATGCTGTGTAGGTAGTTTAATATTACTTTGAAGCGTAGCGTGTGCTGTCTTTGAAACTATTGCTTTTGTATTATTGCATACGTCTCACTAAGTGAAGTGGCACCACACTGGAACTTCACTTCTTTTATTTATTTATTTTGTTTTGTAAAAGGATCATACAAAAAAACGGTAGGGACCATGCCGTAGTTTGTTCTCAGCTCAGCTCAATAAAATTTTATTCATTTCAATTAAAAGAATCACTTTGAAACGTCGCTGAGTCTAGGTGCCAGTTCCAAGCGCTGTTGCCTGTTTTTGTAGGCTTGGTTGCGTGGAACTGGCACCAAGTCTAGCTGTAAGACGTTTCAAAGTGATCTTTGTAACACTATAATAAATATTGTTTGATTTGATTCGATTTGACAGCGCCAAAGAATTTGAATCTCGAACTCTCTAACCACTAACGAGTTTTTGTTCTAATCTCAAATCAAATCAACATCTAGGACCACTAGTAGAGTATAAAAGAGTGTATAGCACTACCACACACTTATCAGACACACAGTCACGTCGAGAAGATACACGCATTCGTCAAAATGATCAAAGAACTGGTAAGTTTCATATATTTATAGTTTATTGTCACTAACTGCTGCAGCCTTATTGTCTAACTTGAAATCCATTATCAATAAACTTTAAGCCGATTGTCACTGGTCGACCCAGTCAGAATTTAGTTGGTATTGTTTATGGTATCCAACTGAAGTTCATTTCGGCGTTACGCAATTCCAAAATACGAATTTCCATCAAGTTTCATTCATTCACTAGGTTTGAATTTCGGTGGTGGTGGCGTTGCTTACGTCAGATTTATACAATACGTAAGTGACAGTTGAAGTCTAGGCTAGGTTTTAAATGTCAAAAAATGAAGTCCATGTCGATTACGAGTTGACTTAGACAATACGGAACATGCACCTCTTGTATGCAAAATATCGCTATGATCGGATTCGCACAGCACAATCTAGCGAAATAAGCATTTTATAACTGTTTCGGGGCAGTGGTCCAACTAATATCTTTGCAGTTGAACCACGGCACCATAGTAGAGTTCCCAGATCCAATTAAAGTTGTTTGTTTTAATTGGACCTGGGAACTCTAATATGGTGCCGTGATCCAACTGCAAAGATAGTTGGACCACAGCCCCTAGTAAAGGCCCGTAGTCCAACTAGTTGGACAGATCAGTTGAACCACTGCCCCGAAACGATTATAACGAATGTTTTGTTCTTCTTTCAGATCTTCGCCCTCGCCTGTGCCGTGGTAGCTCTAAAGGCGGAGGAACCAGCAGGCGCTCATCCCGACATTTGCGCCAACTACCCCTATTGCGACCTCCCGCCCCTCGCCAAATGGCCCATGCCTGAGCCAGAGGACATGGAACCGGCCAAACCGATACCTGAGCGGTAATTAGTTTTTATTATATCCATGATCGACACTTCCTCCAAGGTCATGACATACCTACGCATGACAGAACAAGAGCTAAAGACAAACACGTATTCTACTTACGGTATAAGTATTTTTCTTTTTATTCTGCTCTTCCACACACCTATGATAGACTGACGACATTGCAAAGATCGTGTGAAGTCCCGTATTCTGCTTACGGTATATTTTTCTTTTTATTCTACTCTTCCACACACCCGATAGAAAAGACTGACGACATTGCAAAGATCAGAAGTGGAAGTCAGAATGAGAGAACTCAGAATCATTCTTAATGGAAATGCACATGGGAGGCTACTATCTAAGCCATGGCATTCTTCTAAAACAAGTATTTAGTTAATACTACCACAAAGATCACTTTTATTTTTCTGAATGCCAGTGTTTCACGAAACCAATCAAATAAAAAAAAAACCAATCAAAAAAACTGTGTATATTTGACTAACCGTTTTTTTTATTTCAGAACAATAGTAGGTGCCCATGCACTTCCACGCACACCGGCTACAGAATAGTACCCTCACCACCCCAACTAGATCTAAATAATAATTTAAATTAACATGTTGTAAAGAAATAGCGAAAAGCAGCGTTAGTTATTTTAACTTGCATATGCTGAGTAGGGACCAATTTGCTATTACTAATTGTTTATGTTTTATGTTTAGCTATAAGTTTTGCATCAAAAAGGTTTCAAATAAACGGTTTGAATTTAAATAAACGTTCTAAATAATTGCCCAAAACATTGACCTAAAACCGGCCCTACAACTCCAAAATTATATATTTTGAAATAAGAACACAGTAAGAAGAAAACACACTGCACAGCAAAGAGTTTGGTAGCTTAAGTTCAAACAGCGAGAAATAAAATTTGTACTTTCATGATTAAAAAAAAGTTTCAATCAAACGCGCATTCTACACACTGAGCACTAATTTATAAGGGATTCAATTTATATATTTAGGACTCTTTTTCATTACATGTGTTCAGAAAAACTAGTGACAGAACAGACACGACAAGGGTATAAAAATTTCTTGATATGCATATTGTATGAGATCCTTAAAGGATTTCTAAGGGTGTTTTCAGACCATTATATATAAATCTGACAAAACCTATAGTTTTGCCATCCTCATTGTTGATATTTGGTTGGAATTAAATATAAAACGGTTTGAAAATGCAATTGTGGTTTTTAATGGACACGTCACGTCATTACAGTGCACAGACTACTAGGAACAGTGTTTACAGCTCAGTGTAGGCAAACTAGCATAACGAAGGTGATGCCAACACACAGAACTAAATATAGTTGCGTTCTCATTTACCAACACTCATTTTCATTATTTGCCCTCTAGCGCAGAAGGCAGAGCTGCTACCAACTGAGCTGTGTGGTCAATCACTGGATTACTTAAATAACATTGCAATAAATAAATAAATATTATAGACAATCCACACAACACTATCTAGCCCCAAACTAAGCAGAGCTTGTACTATGGGAACCAGATAGTTGATATAATACTTATATACTTTTTTTTTGTAAATACATTCTTAGAATACAATATAACACCCAGACAGAGAACAATATCTGTAATCCCCACACAAATATTTGTTCTCGGTGGGGATCGAACCCACGACCTACGGCTGAGAAGACAGAGCTAATACCAACTGAGCTGAGAGGCCAGCAATAATCAGGGTCTTGACCCTCACCCTGGTGCTTTTTTTTATGTAACTAACTGATGGAACAAGCATATGGCCCACCTGATATTAAGAGGTAACCATCGCCTAAAACAAAGCAATGCCTCGTAGGTCACGCACGTCAGGAACGTGCCTTACGATGCACTGCCCTGCGTCCATCAACTGGAAGCATACAGATATTTAGCCACACGTGCCAGTTATTTCACCCTTCAAACCGAAACAGTAGTGCTGCTTCATGGCAGAAATAGGCATGGTGCTAAGTATAGTACCTCCATTTGATAGGCTAAACTAGGGTATTGGGAAATTGCACCACATCTTCTCGTCACAGATACCACAAAGCCTCAAGACCAAAGTCTTTAACCAGTGCGTGTTGCCAGTGAAGATATATGGAACTTAGACGTGGTCGCTAACTATTAGACTCTTACACAGGCTCAAAGTCGCGCAGCGAGCTATGGAGAAAGCTATGCTGGGAGTTTCACTATGTGATAGAATCAGAAATGAGGATATCCGTAGAAAACCAGGGTCACCGACATTACCGACATTGGCGGCGCGTGTGGCCGCTAGTGACAACTTGCCCTCCGCCCCCCCGACAGCATCTCCCCCCGCGGAGATTCCGAAGCGCGTCACGTTGCCTCCCCCCCGCCAACAACGTGCGTACGCAGAGGCCGCCGCCAGCAGGCCTGCCGCCCCACAACAAGCTGATGGCGGAATACGCGAACCAATTCGCAGGACTGCTCCTTCTGACAAGGTGCAAGGTGATAAGCAGGGCTTCATCACAGTGGAAAGAAAGAAGAAGAAGCCCGTTTGTCGGAACAAGTGCGGTACCGCACTGACAGGACCGAGCTCCACGCTGCGTCCGGAGATTCCCACGACCCTGATGTACGTCTCCCGCGTGCACTACTCCGTCAAGGCTGAGGATGTGGCGGACTATTTGCGCGCGAAGAGCAAATTCTGCCTCAGGGTCGAAAAATTAGAGCCACGCCACAGGGTTAATTTCAACTCCTTCGTGGTGAGAGTGCCGACCGAATATCTGTCGACATTCATGAAGGAAGATCTGTGGCCTAAGGGAATCGTCTATCGCCGTTTCCGGGGTCGGCTGCCGAGCCCTGTCGCGCCCACGTCGCAGTCACTACGTGCTAGTTAAATGTGTGAAATAATACATATAATATAATATATATTTTAGTTTTAAGGTATTTATACTATGGGCCCTGTATTTTTGTACTTACTATGTTGCCTGAAATAAATAAATTTATTATTATTATTAGCTCGTAGAATTGGGCAGTTCATATAGCTCGACGAACCGACAACCGTTGGGAAATAAAGGTTCTCGAATGGTGATCACGCACCGGAAGATGAAATTTAGGGCACCCATCCCACCAGATGGCCCGACGACATTGTTAAGATCGCGGGTAGTCGGTGGATGGAAAGGGCTCAGAATCGTTCTTCCTGGAAATGTGTAGGGGCGGCCTGTGTCCAGGAGCCTAATTCTCGGGCCGACCGAGATTTTCTATGTCCCTTAAATACACATTGGCATTGTACAACCCCGCACTTTTTCTACGTTTTCCGTATATCGTAGCTGTCGACGCCGACTCTCAACGACGTCGGCTTCTACGACGAGGTCGTTGATGAATTACTCAAGGAAATCTGCCATTCTCTCTTCGAAAAGAAGCAATAAGATAAAATTGCAAAATGATCGAGATCGGCCCGAGAATTAGGCCCCTGGGGCTCAATTCTAGACCAGTGACTTTTTCGTCACGGTAGATATATATCACAAGAACTGTCAAATTCACTAAAGAAACTGACAGTGTGATATATATCTACCGTGACGAAAAAGTCACTGGTCTAGAATTGAGCCCCTGATCAGCTGCGATGTCGATCATAGAATTGCTGTCAAAATTTGCGGCAGTGTGTGCGGATGCAAAATCATATGCTGAAAAGTGTAGGTACCCTAAGAAAGGATATAAATAAAACTAATCCAAGAGAGGTTTGAAGTTTGTATTGAAAAAGCAACGTTACTTTTGTGCGTGAGTACGCACACAAACAGCAAGCTGCAGTGAATATTCTATTTGCCGTCAGCTTTAGATAGATAGATAACTCTTTATTGATTACCATGACACTTATAGAAATACAGTATTTAGCTTATAATAAACATTCACAGTAAAACAATGGGTGGCCTTATGGCATCTCTACCAGGCTCCACCGCTTTGTTCGCTCGACAGTCTTAACGCGAACGAAGTCGCGAATGATTCCACTTGTCTCATCATAACATTCTTCATACATGCTCGTTAATGTACGGTTGCGCTGTAAGAATCGTCAGACGATTACCAGCATTTAGTCCATGAGGCAAGAAAATACATGCTTGACGGCTTAGAGCCAGTCCACACGGCGCGTTGAGTTGCGTTGCGTCGTCGCAACGCAAAAATTTTGACGCATAGCTGGCCACACGGGCGCTGCGCCATCGCAGCGTTACGACGCAGTCTTAACGTTCCGTCGGTACGAGTACACCCCCTCTCGCTTCGTCTCGGGGGCTGCTGTCCGTCATGTGTGCGTTGCGACGACGCAACGCGCCGTGTGAACACCTTGGTTATTTGTATGTAAAACAACGCAATGGCAGCGCTGCGTCGACGCAACGCGCCGTGTGGACTGGCTCACACGGGGGGGTACACGCTCTGTACCTCTAGTCTGAGTTTTACTCTCTTATCGTGTCACTGATTCTTTCAAACCAAGTGTGCTGAAACGATTTTAAGTGCGCCTCAACGAAGCCCTTTTCGTGCACTAGACACATGTTTTCGAACTTTTATTATATTTCTATTTGATTAGTTTATACAATTGGTTTCGCCTACGTATCTTTCTCTTTTGTGTGGAGAAAAGATGAGACAACCACTCGTTTCGATCGGTTTAACGTAACGTATTGTTGTTGTCTCATTCTTTCTCCGTACAAAAGAGAGAGACACGAAAGCGAAACGAGTTGTTCAAACTGATCGAGTTAAACTGTAACTTGCCCTTCTGTTCAATAATATAGCTAGCTTATGCGTTATCTAAAGGCTGGTTTACACTTTGATTAGTGTGAGTGCAGGTGATTAGTGCGAGTGCAGGTATGTAGTGCGAGTAGTGTCCAATTCACTGCGAGTGTAGATGATTAGTGCGAGTGCAGTTGTGTAGTGCGAGTAGTGTCCAATTCACTGCGAGTGTAGGTGATTAGTGCGAGTGCAGGCACGCTGCTAGTGAGGGGGAAGGGAGGGCGCGCGGGAAGTGGCTACTCGCAGTCCAGTCGCAAAAAAATAGAACACGCTTCTATTCACTTTACTACACAGCCAACTAATCACCTGCACTAATCAGTCGCTGTCCACACCTAGTCACTAATCAAAGTGTAAACCAGCCTTACGGCTTGTTTCAACTAATAGCTTAAACTATTTGACAGATTAAAAACCTATTACATAGATTTTGATAATTTGATTTTAATAGTTCTCGTTGTTGATTCGATTTATGCTTCCTTAATGTTTTTTTAAGATTTAGATAAAAAACTTCTGTAATGGATAATTATTGAGATGTTCATAGCTAAATAAATAAATATTTTGAATAGGTAAAAATTTTTGTTACTTGTTATAAAATGATAACATTTTAAATGTAATATTAAATGTATACATCATGTTGTTATTATAAATTGTATTATTTAATAATCTACATCTTTCTATATATTTAAAAAAAGAAAGACATTTTTTTTGTATTGTAATATGATTCTAATGACTCAAAAACTACTGTGGCGATTTCTTTCACCATTGAAAAGCTGCATTAACCCTGATTATTTATGTGTTTAAAAATAAATTATAGTTTAAAAAAACACGCTTTTAATTGAACTAAAAAGTTAATAATAAAACTAAAATTATCAATTGAAAAATTTATATTATTGTACAAAAAAGCGTGGGGGGCTTGATTTTTATTGTTGTAAATATTTTATCAATAGTTTATTATATCTTTGATTGTTCTCATGAATAAATAAACTGAAACTAGTTCTTTCGAACTAGGTGTTATGAAAAAGAGTCCTAAATAAATATGTGAATTGAACTCGCTCTAAAGTTGTGCTCAGTGTGCAGGGAGCGCGTTGAAGACTTTTTTAAGAAACTTTTGTTTTTCTTTCATGCCAGCACACATTTTATTTCTCTATGTTTAAACGTAAACTACCAAACTCTTTGTTGTGCAATGTGTTTTTTCTCACTGTGTTCTTATTTCAAAATATAATTTTTGAGTTGCAGGGCCGGCTTTAGGTCAGTGTTTTGGGCAATTATTTCTTTGCATCTAGGTATTGTAAAGATTTACAATAATTTTATATTAATTTAAATTATTATTTAAATCAACATGGTGTAAAGAAATAAATGGGAAAATGTTTAATTTTCTTCTTCTTGTTGAAGAGAGGATATTATTTATTACTTAATTAACACAGGAACGAGTCCGACAGCGTCAAAAGAATTTGAAAACTCTCTAGCCAGTAATTCGTTTGTGTTCTAATTTCAAATCAAATTATCATCCAGGACCGCAAGTAGAGTATAAAAGCGCGTAACACTGCCACACCATTATCAGTCTCACAGTCACGTCGAGAGGATACACACATTTGTCAAAATGATCGGAAAACTAGTAAGTTTCATGTTTAATATTTTCTTTTAAATAATACATCTTCATTTTTTTGACCCATTTAAAAATAGAGCATCTTTTCTTTCTTCAAAAATAATATTGTTGTTGATAAAAATCTACTCTTATTCAAATGTACTATAGATAAAACTTTAAAAAGAGCAGAAAAAACAATAAATTAATAGGTATCTGTTAAAAAAAAACAAATCAGTTTTCAATATCATACTTACATTACAGAGGCTTTTACAGAAGCTGGTCTTTAAATGAATAACTGTACACATATTAGATTCATCATTCAACTCTTATTTCAGTTCTTCGTCCTCGCCTGCGCCGCGGTTGCCCTAGCGGTGGAGTACCCACCAGGCGTTAATCCTATCATCTGCCCCAACTACCCTTACTGCGACGCCGAGATGCTAACCCGTTTCACCATCGATGGCATGCCCATCCCTGAGTGGAGCCGGAACCCGTACCTATACGTACCGAGTGCTGCGCCGTAAGTAGTTTCCATTATATCCATGACAGGCTCTTTCTCTACTCTACGACACATCTGATAGGATAGACTGACGACATTGCAAAGATCGCGGAAAGTCAAAGACTCTTCCTCCAAGGTCATTGACATACGCATGAAAGAACAAGAGGTAAAGACAAACACGTATTCTACTTACGGTGTATTTATTTCTTTTTATTCTACTCTTCCACACATCCGATATGATATACTGCGGACATTGCAAAGATCGTGGAAAGTCGGATACACTTCCTCCAAGGTCATTGACATACTCATGATAGAATAAGAGCGAAACACAAATAAGTATCCTACCTTAGATATATTTTTCTTAATATTCTACTTTCCAACCTGAGACGGATGACATTGCAAAGATCGAAGAAAGTCAGAGATAATTCAGAAGCGTTTTTCCTGGAAACGTATAAGAAAGGCTATTGTCTAGCCGTGGAACACTTCTAGTTGATGATTCTTTTGTTAATAAGAAAAAATATTTATTTAATATTACTACAAATATCATTTTCATTTATTTAAATTAAAATGATATTTGATATTTGTAGTAATACCCGATCTACAGGTTTTAATTTGAAACCTCCTTGGGCACCAGCTCTCGGTTCAGGCTAAGTTATAAGATGTAATGTTCTAGACCTAATTTTATCCTTGTCCTTAGTCTAAGTGAGAGAAATAAACAAACATACAAATAAGTCAATCTAAGCCAATGGTTCACGTAACCAAGATAAGAATTGTGAATGTTTGAATAACCTATATTTTTGTTTCAGCGCTGCCGCTAGGTACCCAGCTGGTCTGCCCCCGGCACTATGCCCTAACTACCCCTACTGTTGGTAATCAAAATACCCGCCATTTTCACAACTGACAGCTGTCAACACCAGTTCCAAACTGTCATCTGACATCGTTCTTTTTCATAAAGCCGCAATACTCTGCATTCTACCTAGTCATCTTTGAAAATTCTTGTATTTTCAGTTGTCATTCTCAATGCCATTGAAATTATTTGTGACATTTTTGTAAATGCTCAAATCTATCTGTAAATATGAAAATAAATATTGTTATAGACATCGATCTCTTTCATTTTTTTTTCTTCCCAGTAAATTACACTAGAGCAGGTAAGTTACTTTTTTTTATACAACTAGCTGAAGGAACAAGCTTGTGGCCCAGCTAATGTTAAAATAGATAGATAGATAGAAAATACTATATTGCACACAACAAATTATAAAAGTTATAAACAAATTATTCACACAACAGGTACATAAACAAACCTGAAAACTATTCGCCTCATACAATAGGTGGTCATATCGCTAAACAGCGATCTTTACCAGACAACCGTTAAGTGGTACCCATCGCCTATAACAAAGTCGGAGGATGGTGCGAGCAGAAGTTTTCTTCCTGGTTTTGTCTAGCCGTGGAATACTTCTAACTGATGATGATTCTTTTGTTAATAAGAATTAGTTATTTGTTATACAAGAGTGCAAAGCTGTTTTTTAACCACGTGCTCAATTTTGATGACTGAGCAAGCGCAGGATTCTAAAGTTTAACCACGAGCGTAGCGAGTGGTTTAAAAGTTAGAATCCTAAGCGTTGGCGAAGGAATCAAAAGAGCACAAGGTGAAAAATCTTTGAACTCGAGTGCAACACGTAACTTTTCATCCCACCTCAGCGAGGAAATGACTAAATGCAAAAAAGAACATGGCGCGATTATAAGTAACACACCAAGAAGGTTCCGAGTATGAGTTATTAACAAATTTAAAAAGGTTGTATTATAAATTCGGCACCATGCAGGTAGAAGTAAATAGGTTTAATGGTGTTTTGAATTCACAAATACACCAAGAAGGTTACGAGTGCGAGTTTTTAACAAAATAAAAAAGGTTGTATGATAAGTTCGGCACCATGGAGGTAGAAGTAAATAGGTTGTGTATTCACAAACTTATTGAACACGATATTCTAAATTCAAATTTACTTTATCCTCTAGCGGATAAAAACGGCTTTTGCAGTCAGATATTAAACAGCAAAAACACACTTTCAGAGCTGGTGGGATGAAAAAAGTATTAATTTCGTTTTATTTTTTATTTAGTTTTAATAGTTTAGCCTTAGTTAAGTAATAATAATGTAGGTGTACCTATATTTATGTATATCGTGTTAGTTAATAAGTCTTCTTTTACTCGCTTGGTATCTGTATGCTTGCTGTCTTCACCTGTAATTGTAATAATAAATAAATAATAAATAATTTCTTTTGTTATGGCAATCTAAGTCATTGCCAGTAACGGGTTGGTTGGTCATTTATAGTTCTTTTATCTTTATACTAGTAGTTCGCCCCGAACTGAGATCTCGTGATGCGAGCCAAATGCTAAGAAAAGTTAAGTACCTAAGTAGATGGTAATCAGAAGAAAATGTGCCCGATCACGCATAGTGTTTTACCTGCCTACTTTGAGAACGTACATATTTCTGTCTAGATTCGCTGTTTGGCTTGCCTCTGACTATCCCTCACTAACTTTGTATGATAGACAAGTTTTAACTCAATTGGCCAATTGATTGAAGAGTTCCGTTGGCCAGACCTTGGCTCCATCATCAGACCAGGTCGTTTTCACCATTTTATGACAACTGAGTGAGAAAAAAAAATAAGAAAGAGCCAACGAATTGACCGACCAGTTGAAAAACCTTGATATCAACTAAATTCTTAGAGATGGGAGCTCTCGGGTCGTTGTTTATCTTAATTTAACCTTTTATTTTTTATAGCAAAAACTGAGCGTCCTAGAAAAAAAGTAAAAATTGTTTTGGAATGTCCCAACAAAGTTCTTTCATATGACATGTAACTTAATTTTTTTGTGTCATTTTTTTTATTTTTGCTCCCTTAAAAAACCCCATATCTTTATAACCTCTCATCCGATTTCACTCATATACTTACCAGTAAATTTCTCAAGGACAAGCTATCGACTTATCAAATTTCATGCAGATCGGATCAACGGTTCGAAAGTTATCGTCAGACACAAATACACACACAAATACACAAATACATACAAACATACGCACATAAAATGCCAAAATGCCCAAGTTGTTTGTAAGATCTTCGTTCGCTTCGCTCACTCGATCAAAGAGAACTGTAAATGTTTTAGTAACATTTTTTTGAAGTGAAAACTTCTTTAGCGGCGTTGAGCACTTTTTCTGTAATGGGTATAAAATCTTAAACTCGCGTCAGCGCGTCAGGACACGTGACCTGATCGAGAGTAGACAGCTATCCCCTCTTTACGGCGCGGCGAAAATGTATGCCTGGGCCTACTGTTTCGTTTAGGCAGCGCAGGGCGCTTGCGCGAATGTTCGTGTATGTTACAGCGTGCCAAATAACAAACAAGCCCCCCCTAACCATTCCAAAATATCAAACATGCTCAACGTTAATAATCAAGTTTTCACTTCTGCCGGCACTCCCGGAGTGCAACCCGTATTTTTTTTTATTATAGAGTTACTGTAAGGTACCCATATGCAGTGTGCCCTAACCACCCATACTTACTGTTTCCCTAGGCCTTATAAAAAATTAAATTATGTGTGAATAAATAAACGTTTTATACAAATGCCCAAAACACTGACCTAAAACTAGCCCTGCAGCTCAAAATTTCTATGCTGAAATAGAACCACAATGAGAAAAAAATACAAGACATTGCACAGTAAAGAGTTTCAAAGTTTACGTTCAAAAATCAAAAAATAAAATAAGTGCTGGCATGAAAGAAAAAACAGGTTCATAAAAAAGTCTTCAACGCGCTCCCTACACACTGAACACAACTTTAGCGGGAATGAAATATATCTTTTCATTACTCATACTCTGAAAGTAGGTCTGAAGTTGCCTGAGGGGCCTAATTGAAAGTAAAACTTTCAGCCCTAGGGAGAATCGCTTTCTACTGACAGCTGTCAAATTATAAAAAAAACAAGTTCGTTTTTATTCAACCATGTTCCAACTTTCTAAAGTCTTTCTAACTGCAAGGAGGTCGTTGAAATTCCAACTTTTTATTCAGCAAGTAGGTGGGAAACCCATTACAACGGTAAGAAGTTTTTATAAAGTCTAATTAAAGCGCAATGTAAAATTTTAATAACATAAAGATAGTTTTGTTTCTCGCGGAGACGCAGATCAGATGTCCATCCGACGTGGCGTACCTTAACTACCCAGGGTACACCCTGGAGCACAGCTTCAAACCACGTGCAGGTGTATGTTTATACGCTCGGGACGACATCTGCATTCGGCGTCTCAAAAACCTTGAAAACTCCAATTTTAACACTCTTTGGATTTTGGTGGACACTGGTTTAGAGAAAATTCTTTATGCCTGCGTCTACCGATCGCACAGTGGAGACCAGGAGACGTCAAGGCTCACGGAATACCTAAGTGAGAAGGCAGATGTGGCCCAACAGAAGTATCCCACAGCCCAACTGGTTATTCTGGGGGACTTCAACGCCCACCACCAGGAGTGGCTATTCCCGTACCAGATCACAGACCACGCTGGGAGAGAGACGCGTAAGCTTGCATTATCGCTAAGTCTAACCCAGCTTGTCAAAGAGGCGACCCGGATACCTGATGTTGATGGCCATACTGCTAACTGCTTGGACCTTCTGCTGACATCAGATCCTGACCGGTACTCGGTTTCGGTAGCCCCGCCATTGGGTAGCTCCGACCACTGTCTGGTGAAGTCTGTATCGACCTACTCCCCAGCCGACCCTAGCCATAAAGGTACCCGGCGAGTATGGCGTTACAAGTCAGCGGATTGGGATGAGATGCGGTCCTTTTTTGCATCTTATCCTTGGCAGCCGGTCTGCTTTTCTTCTGACGATCCCTCGACCTGTGCGGATGCCGTGACAGATGTGTTACGTCAAGCTATGGAATACTTTATTCCATATGCAGACGTACCTCTGGCTGGCAAAGCTCACCCTTGGTTTGGAGCCGAATGTTGTCGGGCTAAGGCACAACAACATGAGGCATACTTAGCATGGGTTGACGCTCGAGACCGTAAGTCGTTTGATGTTCGTGAATTGAAGAAAGCCTTTAACCAAGCTGCCAAGTCCAGTAAAAAAGCATTGCGGAAGGCTCGATTTGACCACATTAGCCGAATAGGGAAAAAACTAGCTTCGTATCCCTCGGGCAGTAAAGCTTTTTGGTCCTTAGCTAAATCGGTTGAATCAAACTTCTGCAAGTCCTCACTGCCTCCAATGCTAAAACCTGATGGTTCACTAGCCCACACCGCTGAAGATAAAGCAAACTTATTTGCTCATCTCTTTGCGGATTCTTCACGTCTGGATGCTGGTAGTGCAATACCTTCAACCCCCCCGAATGGATGTCAGACATTTATGCCAGACATTCGTATCCGACAGTTGGAGGTCCGCAGAACGCTACGCAATCTAGACGTGAACAAAGCTAGTGGCCCTGACGGTATCCCAGCTATACTTCTGAGGACTTGTGCGCCTGAATTGTCTCCTGTACTGACACGCCTCTTTCGTCTCTCTATGAAGACGGGTCTTGTGCCAAAATCCTGGAAGCTTGCCAATGTACAGCCTGTACCTAAAAAAGGTAGTCGTGCCGACCCTGTCAACTACCGTCCCATCTCAGTAACGTCCATTATGTGCAAGAGTATGGAACGAGTGCTGAACAACAGACTCCTGGCATACCTAGAAGGCAATGACCTCCTTAGTGACCGACAATACGGATTTCGCCGAAATCGGTCAACAGGAGACCTTCTGGCGTATGTCACTCACTTATGGAGTGAAGCCATCGAGGGAAACGGAGAAGCTTTGGCAGTTTCTTTGGATATCTCGAAGGCTTTTGACCGGGTGTGGCATGACAGCCTATTAAGCAAGCTTCCTACTTATGGCATATCCGCTGGCTTATGTGTTTGGGTATCAGACTTTCTGAAGGACCGATCAATTCGAGTGGTCGTTGACGGCTGCACGTCTGATCAAATGGCAATTAATGCCGGTGTTCCTCAGGGGTCAGTTCTCTCTGCAACACTTTTCCTGCTGCACATAAATGATCTGCTTAGGCCCGGCATCATTGGGTACGCAGACGACAGCACCGTTGTAGAGAGATACATACCTGAAGCACGATCCAGTGGATCTCAGATCCAGTCTCATAGAGAGGCCATGGTTGAACGCTTGAACCTTACACTGAAGGCAGTCGCAGAGTGGGGTGACGCAAATTTGGTAAAGTTCAATGCTTCAAAAACACAGGCGTGTCTATTCTCCGCTAAGAGGAGTCAATTCGACCTGACTCCCACTTTCCGAGATGTGTCTTTACCGATCTCCAACCAGCTTGAGCTTTTAGGGTTCACGCTTACCCCTAAGTTGAACTTTGGCTCGTTTATTGAGTCGAAGGCCAAAACAGCTGCGAAAAAGCTAGGAGTGCTATCAAAGGTGAGACGGTATTTCACACCGGGACAGCTTCTGAATCTGTACCAAGCACAAGTCCGGTCGTGTATGGAATACTGTTCTCATCTTTGGGATGGCTCGGCTAAATACCAGCTGGAGGCCCTGGACTCGATAGAACGGCGAGCGAAAAGGCTCATAGGCGACGATGCATTGGTGGAGTCTAAACTCCTTAGTCTCGAGCATCGTCGTAAAGTAGCTGCCTTATCGGTCTTCTACAGGATACATTTCGGCGAGTGTGCCCAGGAACTTTTCAACTTGGTTCCCCCATCCCCATTCCATCACCGGACCAGTAGACGTACGGAGACGAGGCATCCATTCATGGTTGACACACCTTCTTCCCGCACTAAGCGCTTTGCTTCCACTTTTATATTGCGGACAGCTAAAGTGTGGAACTCGTTGCCGGCGTCTATTTTTCCGAATACCTATAATTTGGGAGTTTTCAAAAAAAGAGTGAATAGGTATCTTCTAGGTGAGCGCGCTACACCGTCGATCGCATCATCACTTAACATCAGGTGAGATTGCGGTCAAGCGCTACCCTATAAATTGTAAAAAAAAAAAAAAAAAAAAAAGATAGTATTAAATAAATAATATATCTTCTAAATTACTTGATTAATATATAGCTTCAACTATTTATTTAAAATAACATAGATTACCTATATTATTCATCTAAGTTTTCCTTGTTATTTTTACTTTCTTTTTAATGTACACAAACCTGCCTATATAGTCACCTTTCTCTAGCCTCAAAGGTTTGCTGTAAGAAAACTCTATTCAGGGTTAAGCTCGCCTTTGTACATGTCCTCTATTTCTGTTTTTTTCCTGTGTTTTATATTGTGTGCAATAAAGAATTAAGAATTGAATAGATTTGAGCAAACAATTTACAACTTTTTAAATTATGAGAATGTAAATAATGGCTGAATAATGCTGGCGAGCCGAAGCCGAAGGCCCGCCAGAGAAAAAGAAAAAAAAATACGGGTTGCACTCCGGGAGTGCCGGCAGAAGTGAAAACTTGATTATTAACGTAGGAACCCTAAAAGTTGTTTATTTTATCAAGTTCCTCAATGTAGTAAAACCCCAATCAAAGTCCTAAGGAACCCTAAAAATTTTAGCATTATCAAGCTCCTAAGTGTAGTTGAAATTCCAATCAAAGTGCTAAGGAACCCTAAAATTGTTTACATAATCAAGGTCCTAAGTGTAGTTGAAAGTCCAATTAAAGGCCTAAGGAACCCTAAAAGTTGTTTATTTTATCAAGTTCCTCAATGTAGTAAAACCCCAATCAAAGTCCTAAGGAACCCTAAAAATTTTAGCATTATCAAGCTCCTAAGTGTAGTTGAAATTCCAATCAAAGTCCTAAGGAACCCTAAAAATGTTAACATTATCAAGCTCCTAAGTGTAGTTGAAACTCCAATCAAAGTCCTAAGGAACCCTAAAAGTTGACCACTTAATCAAATTCCTCAATGTAGTAAAACCCCAATCAAAGTCCTAAGGAACCCTAAAAATTTTAACATTATCAAGCTTCTAAGTGTAGTTGAAACTCCAATCAAAGTCCTAAGGAACCCTAAAAGTCGACCATTTAATCAAATTCCTCAATATAGTATAACCCCAATCAAAACCCTATACGGAACCCTAAATTTTACGTAAAGCCAAATCCTCAACGGGTCGGAACCGCTAGAAGGGACCTTGTCGCGCGACCTACAAGTAGGTCCTAAATGAAGTAAAATGGCAGACATAGGAGGAGGGGGTTCTGGGGGGCTAAGGGGGGTCACAGCACGGCTCGCTTCGCTCGCCGCGCTGTTCCCCGTGGTCGCGTGGCGGCTCGCTTCGCTCGCCGCGACGCTCCCCCCGGGTTCAGGAAGAGGGGGTTCTGGGGGGCTTAGGGGGGTAACAGCACGGCTCGCTTCACTCGCCACGCTGTTCCCCGTGATCGCGTGGCGGCTCGCTTCGCTCGCCGCGACGCTCCCCCCGGGTTTCGGAGGAGGGGGTTCTGGGGGGCTTAGAGGGGGTCACAGCACGGCTCGCTTCGCTCGCCGCGCTGTTCCCCGTGGTCACGTGGCGGCTCGCTTCGCTCGCCGCAATGCTCCACTCGAAAAATAAATACAGTAGATCTATAAAATCTTGTACCAATGACCACTACTACCTGCCGCGGGCGGCCGCTAGTTCATAAAATCTATAATAGGTATGTACCTATACCTACTACAGTCACGAAAAACGCCTTGGTATGCTTGCTACTAACTATTATCTATTCTGTGACGTTACCGTGTCATAGTAACTACTAGCGTATCTGTAGCGTCTTACGCTTTTTTTCGATTTTTATTATGAACTCTACGTTGTAGTCTTAGGGTACATTTCTGCAAAAAATCCGTCCTACGCTTTTTCGATAAGGTCACGTGATCCTGACGCCCTGACGCGAGTTTAAGTTTTTATACCCATTACAGAAAGTGCTCCAACGCCGCTAAAGAAGTTTTCACTTCAAAAAAACCGGGAAGGCGGCAATTCAATCTTCATTTTCACTAATTTTTCTTTCATGTTTTTATTTTTACTTTCCTTGTATTCGTAATGAAAAGCACAGTGTTTACCTCGGGTGAAAGTCTTTTAAGTCCCTCAAGCTCCATTGGCGCCCTCGCTATCGCTCTGGCGCCAAACCCGTCTCGGGACTCAAAAAACGTGACTTTCAACACTCGGGTAACAATGTACTATTAATAATATTATAAAGAGGAAAGATTTGTACCTATTTTTGTATGTTTGTATGTTTGTAATGAATAGGCTCAAAAAGTACTGGGCTCAAAAAAATCTTTCACGAATAGAATGCTACATTCTTCCAATTTGACATAGGCTACATTTCATTTTGAAAAAAAAATAGGGATCCTTGGTAAAATTTGAACAATGTAACCGAAGGTGTAGAAAAATGAGTCTGAAAATGTTATTCGTCGAATGCGCTGCGGAAACTATTAGCGATAGAACAAAATAATGTACAACAATATTGTCTACCCCGTGCGAAGCCGGAACGAGCTGCTACTATATTATATTTAGGGCTCCTTTTCAACACACTTGTTTGAAAGAACTGGAGACACGAAAAGAGGAAGAAAGCCTCTTGGTGTGCATATTGAATAAGATCCTTTGAAATTGTCTAAGGTACGATGTCGAGGCTTCCGTCGTCTCGGACCGTTAGGTACTCGGACCGCAGTCCCACTCACCGGAGTGATTTAATTTTAATATTTTTCTTCCGGCGACTCGGACCACAAACCACGTGACGTAATATGTACAGTCGTCGTCAGAAACAGATCTGACATTAATATTAAATGTTAAGTAGTAGCGTAATGTCAATTAAAAATATTATTTTTTTCCAATTTCGCCCCGAACTGAGATCTCGTGATGCGATCCAAATATTTCGAAAAGCTAAGCACATAGGCAGATGGTAATCAGAAAAACGGTGCCACCGCTGCATTGTACTTTATCTACTTTGAGGAAGTATTTCTGTACAGATTCACTGTTTGGCCTTGCCCCTGACTAACCCTCACTAACTAGTTATGGTAAACAAGTTTAAACTTTGGCCAATTGATTGAAGTGTTCCGTTGACAGACCTTGGCTCCACCATCAGAACAGGTCGCTTTTATAATTTTATGACAACTCTGAACCTCCTTAATTGAATTCAAGAAAAAAAAATAAGAATTGACCGACCAGTAGAAGAACCTTGATGTCACCTGTGCACGACCGCCTTATGAAAGGAGAAAGAAAGGCGAGCTTCTGTGTGGACTGTAATCTGTTTTTAAAGCTATGATCGCTCACAGCCTCTCTGTCTCCTCTCGTGACTTGGCTAAGCAATGCACCTAATTTTCGCCGGGATTCTATCGGGTTGAAAGACTAAGACGTGGCTATAAGGTGTGACGAGGTACGCTAGGTCGGGATCAGCTTCCGGGTGTTAGGTCCGAACTTGAGCAGGCAGGTCTATTGGCGTCCGTCCAAAATGTACTTGGCGATTATTTAGTGCTAATATAAAAAACTGTATGAACCCGAAGTTACCAATGTCTGTCAAATATCTATACCAACTCAAGTCCGCCCAGAGGTGCTAGTCCCGCGAAGCGCAAACTCTTCTTTATTCAATTAAAAACTCTTAAATTACTGACTCTACTCTTACAATGTTTCTGTCTCTATCTAATTTCCCGGTCAAGTCGAGACTTGTCTCAAAGTTGGCCTTGAACGTGACACGTGTAAGGTAAGTACCTGTATTGTTCCATGTTTCAGGAACTATTACTGTCAACTTTCTCAGGATACCTACCCTACGGTCCTATTAGGTATATAATATTAAAGTCGTATGTATATACTTCCATACTTCTTCTTCTTTAAGGTTTTACCAAAAAGGGATGTACCTAGGAGCCTGTGCGATACGTGATTTCGCTCTAAAACCTATAGGTCCTAGGTACTAACACTATGCGTGTCCTGTTAACTATATAATGCTATAAAATGTACGTATACAGCCTTCGTACATTTGAAAGGTGCCTATCTCTAACACTAGCGTGTTCTGTATTATAATAAAACGTACGTATACAGTTCTCCGTACGTTTGGATTGGGTGCCCTAGGCATGCGCGTAACGGTCTAGCGTTCGCTTTGAAACCTATATACCTAGGGCACCTAGCTCGAACACAGACAGAGTGCTGCGCTCGGCTTTACCTGCCTGTATTACGCAGGGCTTTCTATTATGTTACCTTAACGACTCGAGGGTCGTTTATTCATTTACCTGCCTATATTAAAACACAATACCTTTGGGTACGTTTAATAAGGAGCTATATACTATTCTTACATACTATTTTTGGTTATAAACCAGTCTATTCATTTTTATTACTACTATTCCTAACTATGATTAACATCTATTTAATTTATTATTTCTTATAACTATCTTAAGGTCTCTAATAAATTCAGTCGTTCGGAACATCCTCCCGCCGTCCAGTGACTCCTGACGCTGGGACTCCCGCCGTGGAGAACGACTCGTTCGTGGGCAGGACTATCAGCTTCTTGGTCGGTCTTCTGAGTACGCCTCCCTTGGTGCGGACGTCCACAGCGCGTACGATGTCATCAGGGCCCGGATACGTTGCGACGATGACCCCCTTGGGCCATATGTTGCGGGGCAGGTTGGGGTCCGCTATGAGGACTACGTCCCCCAACCTGATGGCCGGTCCGCTGCCATGTGGGTTGCGGCGGTTCTGGAGTTCGGGGAGGTATTCCCTGAGCCACCTGGCCCAGAAAATGTCCGCCAGCCGTTGCGCAGCACGCCAGTGCGTGCGCCCGATGAGGTCCCCGTCGGTGAAGGGGCCGAAGTGGGGCGTTCGAGCAGGCCCCAGCAGCAGGAAATGGTTCGGTGTCAGGGCCTCGGGGTCGGCCGGGTCAACCGATACATGGGTCAACGGCCGGCTGTTGATGGTGAACTCTGCCTCGGCAAGCAGAGTTAGCAGGACTTCTTCCCTCGGCTTGCGCTCGTGCAGGGTGGCCGCGAGAGCGGTCTTAGCGCTTCTCACGAGGCGCTCCCATGCGCCTCCCATGAATGGTGCGCCCGGGGGAATAAAGCGCCAGGATATTCCCCGAGCGGTCGCCTCGTCTGTGGTGGCTCGGTCAAGAGCGGCGCGTAGCTCCTTGTCCGCGCCGCGGAGGTTGCTCCCGTTGTCCGACCATATCTCGGTGGGACAGCCGCGGCGCGCCATCATGCGCCGCAGCGCCATCATGGCGGCACCGGTGGATAGGTCGGACGCCAGCTCGAGGTGGATCGCCCGGGTCGTCAGGCAGGTGAAGAGGGCGACGTACCGCTTGGGAGTGGTACGCCCGACGGTGACGACTATGGGGCCGAAGTAGTCGATTCCCGTGTATGAGAATGGACGGCAGTGGTGAGCCAGCCGAGCGGGCGGGTGGTTGCCCGTCGGCGGCTGCGGCGCCGACGCCTTCCTTATTCGGCAGGGCAGGCATCGGTGAATGACCATGCGGGCCATGGGGCGCAGCCTCAGGATCCAGTAGTGCTGGCGGCACTCGTTTATGGTTGTCTCCACGCCGGCATGGTGAAGCTTTCTGTGAATGCTATTAACAAATAGATTAGCGAGCTTCCCGCCCCCGTCTAGGACGGGCGGCGCTTTTACTGTTGCTGTTATGCCTTCTGCGGCGTTAATCCTGGAGTTAATTACCAGGATGTCGTTTACTATTTCCGTTTTCAAGGCATGGAGTCTGCTAGCCTTGCTGACGGCGGCTCCTGCACGTAGTGCAGTCAGCTCGTCCCGGAAGCTGCCCTCTTGGCTCGCACGAACCAGGAGTGTCTCTGCACGCCTCAGGATTTCTGTATCTAATATCTGAAACTTGTCAAAAGTTTTATCAATGCTCCTTGGCTTGGGGGCGTTGACCTGTTTTGGCTTCCTACGCCAATCCTCATCTTGAAGTGCGTTCCGCTGTGTCCTTTTAAACTGTACTCGTTCTTTCTTTCTCAAGTTTTCTATAAACTGTAGGACTCTTGCCGCCGATCTAATCAGTCTCTCGTACTTGGAAAATCTCTCTGGGTCTGGCAAGGCCGCCGATAAAATAGGTTTTGGTTTTACCTTCTCTTTGGTCACATTTGTGCGTTCCTCGCCTGTGGCCTCCGTCGTGGAGGGCGTGTCCGTAGGCCAGGTTGCTGGATCTTGCAGCAAGAAGTCTGGCCCGGTGTACCATCTGTGTTGGCAGGTCATGTCGGGCGGCACGTCTCGGGTCGCGTCGTCCGCCACGTTCAGCTTGGTGGGCACCCATCGCCACTCCTTGAGGGAACTGCTTTCTTCTATGGCAGCTATTCTGTGAGCAACAAATGGCTTATACGACCGAGCGCCGGTCTTAAGCCAGGTTAATACCGTCTTACTGTCGGACCAAAAGAACCTTTCATCGGGCTTCCTGTCATGTTCTTCCACGACGGCCTCTGCCATTCGACTTCCCATGACGGCTGCTTGAAGCTCCAAGCGTGGGATGGACAATAGCTTCAAGGGAGCTACACGCGCCTTGGCGGTGATAAGCGATAATCCTGTTGATAGATCGGGGTTAATGACTCGCCAGTAAAGGACTGAGGCGTAGGCGGCCTCTGAAGCGTCGACGAACGTGTGAAGTTCGATTCTCGATGCCTCGCTGTAACTGTTGTAACATCTAGGGATTGCTATATTTTTCAGATTCTCAAGGTGTCCCAGCCACTCCCACCATTGCGGGGTCAAGTCAGCTGGTATGAGCTCGTCCCATCCCGTTCCGCGTCGCCACGTTTCCTGTAAGATCTGTTTGGCACGAGTGGTGATCGGTGACGCGAAACCTAAGGGGTTAAATTAAGACATGACTACCTTGAGGATCTCCCGCTTCGTGGGATTTCCCTTTTTCCAAATGTTATCCGGGAGTCTTGCCATTTCCAAGTTGAAAGGAAGCTCATCTGTGTTTGGCCTCCACATGAGGCCTAGGGTGCGCTCGGCCTTCGTGCCGTCGTCAAGCTGTCGCGGCGGCTGCCGTGACCCTCCGGGCTCGAGCGCTACGTCGCTGTCATTCGACTTCCACTGTCGAAATTCGAATTTTGCTTTTCTATGCATTATTCTTACTTGATTTGCGATGTCTATCGCCTGTTCTGTTGTCTGGAACCTCTTCAGATAGTCATCCATGTATTGGTTCTTGACTACAGCTGTTGATCCGTCGGGGTACTGCTCGATGTCAGATGAGACAACTTTTGGAGGTTGTCTGAACCTCATCACTACTCCCGGCAAGGATTGAAGGAGATCTGGACCTATCAAGCAATTTCTTAGCCGTGCCACATTTTCTGTTTCGCTATTTGCGGCAACGGTTTCTATATATGCAGCTTTGAACGCCAGCCACTCTTGGTGGGATCCACTGTAGGCGGGCAACTCGGTGAACCGACGGGGGGCGGATTGAGTACTGGCGCGAATAGCATCCGCTAAGGTCGCAGCCAGCTCAGCGACCTCTGACAGAGGCCGTTCCGACACGGCACCCGCCGGGTTTCGGACAACCGGATGAGACTGATCCGTATTACAAAATTGATTTTCATACCTTGTTTGTCCATTATGCACTTCGCCCATTTGGCGTCCAAAATCACTGCATCCAAATTGGTTGTATCCCGGGGGGTTTTCCCTGGGGATACGCGCACTGTCTATATTTTTACTGTCACTGTTCCTATTACCACTGTTATTGGCTTTACTGTTCTCACGTGTATGCAGACCCTCGAGGGGGGCACTATCAAAAATTGGCGGGGTTCCTTTCTTCTCAGTCGGCGTCCTCATCGCCTCCCCTGCTATTGACCCAGGGTGAGGCAATGCGGCCGATATGTTGAAAGGCGCCGTTTGACCACCCGACGATTGTGTAGGCCGCATGGCCGTCGGCGGCACCTGCTGCTGCTCGACGGTGTCTATGCAAGGTTCTTTACCACTGTTATTGGTTTCACTGTTCTCACGTGTATGCAGACCATCGAAGGGGGCACTATCAAAAATTGGCGGGGTTCCTCTCTTCTCAGTCGGCGTCCTCATCGCCTCCCCTGCTATTGACCCAGGGTGAGGCAATGCGGCCGATATGATGAAAGGCGCCGTTTGACCACCCGACGACTGTGCGGTCCGCATGGCCGTCGGCGGCACCAGCTGCCGCTCGACGGTGTCTGTGTGAGGTTCATTTGCGATGGCCAGAATCGTAGCGCTCTGGACCCAGTCGCTAACCCTCATGGGGTCCTGTGGGCTATCTATGACGGTGTTGCCGTTGCTGTTGTCTTCTGAGTCTGATTCTTCAGAGTCAGATTCTTCTATTGCCAGACTCAGCTTAGTGGCTGCGATCTTCTCCTGGATGCGCAGCAACTCTATTTTCGCTCGCCACAGCCTGCTCCGTTTCTCGGAGAGGGTCTTCGATTTTTCGCTTCGCCTGGAAGCGGCGGGCGATACGGACGTCTCTTCTGTCCGTTCTGTCGTGGTCGGCTCCGGCGTGTTTGACGTGAGGAAATTCGTCCCGGTTTCACTTGATGATGCGACGTTCGCGGCGGATACGCCAGCGGTGGGGTTCGGCTGCCCGCTGACGTAGAACGTGACCGGGGGCGACTTTCTGCCATTACGCGGCGCGGAGCCCTGTGCCTCCTGCTGGACTGCTGGCGGAGCAGCCAGCTCGATAGGCTCGGGCGCTGAAGACGCGACCGGGGGGACGGACGCCATGCTCTGTTCGGGCGCGCCGGTATGCTTACTCCCAGACCCTTTCTACGACCTCGTCAAAACCATCACACGTCGTAGAATTTACGGTTATCCCGACTCGAAGGACCACGATGTGCACGACCGCCTTATGAAAGGAGAAAGAAAGGCGAGCTTCTGTGTGGACTGTAATCTGTTTTTAAAGCTATGATCGCTCACAGCCTCTCTGTCTCCTCTCGTGACTTGGCTAAGCAATGCACCTAATTTTCGCCGGGATTCTATCGGGTTGAAAGACTAAGACGTGGCTATAAGGTGTGACGAGGTACGCTAGGTCGGGATCAGCTTCCGGGTGTTAGGTCCGAACTTGAGCAGGCAGGTCTATTGGCGTCCGTCCAAAATGTACTTGGCGATTATTTAGTGCTAATATAAAAAACTGTATGAACCCGAAGTTACCAATGTCTGTCAAATATCTATACCAACTCAAGTCCGCCCAGAGGTGCTAGTCCCGCGAAGCGCAAACTCTTCTTTATTCAATTAAAAACTCTTAAATTACTGACTCTACTCTTACAATGTTTCTGTCTCTATCTAATTTCCCGGTCAAGTCGAGACTTGTCTCAAAGTTGGCCTTGAACGTGACACGTGTAAGGTAAGTACCTGTATTGTTCCATGTTTCAGGAACTATTACTGTCAACTTTCTCAGGATACCTACCCTACGGTCCTATTAGGTATATAATATTAAAGTCGTATGTATATACTTCCATACTTCTTCTTCTTTAAGGTTTTACCAAAAAGGGATGTACCTAGGAGCCTGTGCGATACGTGATTTCGCTCTAAAACCTATAGGTCCTAGGTACTAACACTATGCGTGTCCTGTTAACTATATAATGCTATAAAATGTACGTATACAGCCTTCGTACATTTGAAAGGTGCCTATCTCTAACACTAGCGTGTTCTGTATTATAATAAAACGTACGTATACAGTTCTCCGTACGTTTGGATTGGGTGCCCTAGGCATGCGCGTAACGGTCTAGCGTTCGCTTTGAAACCTATATACCTAGGGCACCTAGCTCGAACGCAGACAGAGTGCTGCGCTCGGCTTTACCTGCCTGTATTACGCAGGGCTTTCTATTATGTTACCTTAACGACTCGAGGGTCGTTTATTCATTTACCTGCCTATATTAAAACACAATACCTTTGGGTACGTTTAATAAGGAGCTATATACTATTCTTACATACTATTTTTGGTTATAAACCAGTCTATTCATTTTTATTACTACTATTCCTAACTATGATTAACATCTATTTAATTTATTATTTCTTATAACTATCTTAAGGTCTCTAATAAATTCAGTCGTTCGGAACATCACCGAAATTCTTAGAGATCAGAGCGTTGTTTGTCTTAATTTAACCTTTCTTTTTATAGCAAAAACTGATTTGGTCCAAACAAAGTTTTTTCACATGAAATGTAACTTATTTTTTTTTGGTATTTTTTTTTATTAATGCACCCTTAAACAACCTCATAAATCTTAATAACCCGACATCCGCTTTTACTAACATACTAACCAGTAAATTTCTCAAGTACAAGCTATCGACGTATCAAATTTCATGCAGATTGGATCAACGGTTCGAAAGTTATCGTCGGACAAACATACACAAATACATACATACATACATACGCACATAAAATGCGTTGCGATAGTGACAGAATTGCCTTCAACCATGAGGTAAGTTTGTAGCAATTCCTACCCCTCTCTAATCCCAGCCGGTTTCACCTGCTGATTTCAAGGTTAAGCATCCCTTTTGTTTAATAATTTTTTTTTTTTAAATAAATTGTGTCTTCAATCAAAGATTTTTATTCTTTATGTTTACTTTGTACACCTACTTTTTCCTTTGACTGTACTTCATTGCCTTGAACAATAGATTTTTTCAATCATTTCAAAAGTGGTCCGAGTCGCCGGAAGAAAAATAATAAAATTAAATTACTCCGGCGAGTGGGACCGCGGTCCGAGTACCTAACGGTCCGAGTCGACGGAAGCCTCCGATGTCAAGAAGTGTGAGGTGATGCTTCTCAAGGATGGTAATAAAACCTACACTGAACCACCGGTAAAGCTTGAAGGAGCTCCCCTTGACTGGGTAAAACAATTTAAGTACCTGGGCCATTGGGTAACCGAGGACTTGTCGGATGGTGTAGACATTGAAGCGGTCATGGCATAGTCAGTGATGTGTAATATAATAATATGTTGGTTCGCAGATTCGGACGTTGTAGCGCGCCTGTTAAAATAACACTCTTCAAGGTTGTTCGATTCCTATACAAACTGAATTTACATAACTATGTGCAAACAAAGTATAAATGTACACTAAAATAGCTGTAATACCTAGAATTTTACAGTGGTCTTTATTGCCGGCCAGTTATATAAAGTTGGAGAAAGCTGTAGGATAACAGAAATATTAATAAAAAACCAATAAAGTAATTTTTTCGTCATTCTTTCTAACAGGTGCTAGCTTTTAGCATAGAGTCAATTTTGTACATCACTGTTTCAAAGTAGACGTAAAAGTCTGTTTGTTCTTTTTCTGAAGCCCCGACTGCCACGACCAACGGCTGACACTCCAACTTTATATAACTGGCCGGTAATAAGGACCACTGTAAAAGCCTATTACAGCTATTTCAGTGTACATTAATACTTTATTCGCGCATAGTTGTGTAAATTAAGTTTGTATGGAAATCGAACCCTCTTAAAGCGTACTGTTCATCCTTCTACACGTGCAGTCTGTGTCAAAGTTCACACAGAAATGCTACAATGCCTTGGGGATCCAGATACAAGATGCTGTTGAGGCTGCCACGTTATGTCTATGGCGACGCGCGACGCGGCAGACCAAACCGGAGATGGTGAGACGAGCTTGATGATTTCCTGACGGACTGGACAAGCGTAGCCCAGAATAGGCATGACGACTAATTTTCAAAATCTCTTCTATCATATTCAGAAGTATCTATTATGTCTAAAATATATCATATTTCTGTAGAAAATTAAGGTTTTTGTGCAATAAAAGTACATTTAAATTTAAATTTTCAAATTCACGCCAAAACGCTCGCTGGTGTCATGGCGTCTGTTATTACGTCACGGTTAAGTATATCAACAGTAAACATTGGTGATTTTGTACTACGTGTGACTTTTACGTAAACGTGACGTAATTCGCTCTGACCGGTGTTTGAGCCATCATGGCGGATTGTTGTATTTTGTAGATTTATTTTAACAAATAAATTATTAATCTGGACATTAATAAGAGAATAAATACATTATATCAAAATCTTTGAATCCTTTTTCATTAGATCAGATAAATATTTTGGCGATACTTGATTACTGTCTTCATGCCTATTGGCGATGGCTGGAGGGAATGGGAGGGATGTCTGGAGGGAATGGAACTGGCCTCTCAGCTCAGTTGGTAGTAGCTCTGCCTTCTGAGCCGTAGGTCGTGTGTTCGATCCCCACCGAGAACAAATATTTGTGTGGTGAACACAGATGTTTGTTCTCTGTCTGGGTGTAATATTGTATTCTAAGAATGTATTGAAAAGAAAAAAGTATTTAAGTATTATATCAGCTATCTGGTTCCCATAGTACAAGCTCTGCTTAGTTTGGGTCTAGATGGTGTTGTGTGGATTGTCTATAATATTTATTTATTATTTATTTATTTAATGGAGGTAGGCCCTTGCCCAACAGTGGGACCTGGCACATAAAAATAATAATAAAAGGGAGTGAGTTAACTTGCAGTGCAAGTTTTTTTTTCATCAAACCCATACGTGTTGGGTATCTATGAATAAGTCTTCAAAAATGATGTTGAGGTTTCAAATATTGTTTTTTTCTAAATTGAATAGTTTGCGCGAGAGACACTTCCCCCCTCCCCCTCTAACTTCTAAAATAAGAGAATGATAAAATTAAAAATAATATATGATGTACATCACTATGCAAACTTCCAACGATATTTGGTTTGAACGAGATCTAGTCATTGGTTTATTTTTTTATACGTCATAAATCGTAAGCAATTTACCTTTCGACGAACTACTAGAACTTTTATATTATATTACTTACTGCTACGGAACCCTTCACGGGCGAGTCCGACACGCGCTTGGCCGCTCTTTTTTCTCACTGTGTTCTTATTTCAAAATATAATATTTCAGTTGCAGGACCGGTTGTAGGTCTGTGTTTTGGGCTATTATTTAGAATGTTTATTTCTTTATTATTATTTTTTATTGAATTTTGATAACAAGGTGTGAGTGTGGTGGTCTTATATTGATAATCAGATTGTTTCTCGTAGCACACACAACAAATCAAGCAGCGGTTCTAGTGGTTATTTCTATCTGTTATAAAAACAGCTTTGGTATTGCACTCTATCCTTAACTCTGAGACGTAAAAGTATTGAATCTCATATGCATATTTTGCACTGTTTTGCACTCTTCAAAGTGTATCTAGTTTGCAGTGGTACTTTTCCAGGTGATATTTTCACAAAGAATTCTACTACTACGTAGTTATAAGTACGTAGGTACCTACTTACAAGAACAATGAAAATATTGGTTAACTAGGTTTTTACATAGGTAACTATTACGCACTCGAATTAAATATTAATTTTTAATTAAGTTAGATGTTCAGTTGTCAGGAACGAGTTTGACAGTTCCAAAGAATTTGAATCTCGAACGCTCTAGCCAGTAATGAGTTTGTGTTCTAATTTCAAATCAAATTAAGTAAGAGTATAAAAGCGCGTATAATACTACTACACCATTATCAGTCTCACAGCGTTGAGAGGATACACACATTATTTGTCAAAATGATCGGCAAACTGGTGAGTTTCATATATTAATGTTTTATTATAAAGTAGACCTACGATGTTGCCCCATTTAAAAAGCATATACTTTTCCTCTATGTCCTTTTCTGTATCTCTTGTATGCAATATTTCACGATGTTTGGTTGAGTAGTAAGGACGTGAAAGCGTTACAAATAAACACACTTTTAGTAGTGAGTACTTAGTAGAGCTCTGTGTGTGGCTCGTGGGAAGTACTGCCACCATGCCTATTTTTGCCGTGAAGCAGCATTGTAGTGATTTGAAGGGTGTGGGTGCCGGTGACATTAAATGGCACGTGAGGCTTAACATCTCTCTGCCTCAAGTTAATGGACTTAGGGAAGTGCACCGTAGGGCATGTTCTTGACGTTCGTGACCTACGAGGCAATGCTTTGTTATAGGCGATGGTTACCACTTAACATCAGATGGGCCATATGGTTGTTCCATCAGCTAGTTAAATAAAAAAAAAACACATTTTGTTTTTATTTTAAACTTTTTTGAGAGTTTTCATCGTTTTATTGAACAAACCTTCTTGAGAAAAACTCGCTAAAAATCGCGTAACAGTTACGTTTTTGTTAATTACCTATATCGCCAAAAGTGATTATTTTTGTCACAATATATACAATCAAGCAGTAAAACAACTCTATTCTCTGTCTGTGTGTAATATTGTTCAGCTATCTGGTTCTCATAAAAACAAGCTTTACTTAGTTTGGGGTTAAATAGTATTATTGTCTACAATATTTATTTGCTGTGGACCCGACCTATAGGCCTACCAGAGCTCTGTCTGGCTCTGTCTCTGGCTCTGGTTTCGAGTCTGTGAGCTCACCAGTGTATACTGTGTGTGGAACGTTTCGACGTAGAATTTATTAAGTCAACACTCACACATACTCAAACCCCGAGCCAGAGACAGAGCTTGTGGTAGGCGGATCGCTAGTAATAAATAATAATAAATATTATCGCACATAACAATCTAGTCTCAAACTAGAGAGCACTGGTGGTCTAGTGGTAGTGGCCCCGCCTTCCGATCCGAAGGTCGTGGGTTCAAATCCACTCGTGCACCAACGAGTTTTTCTGTCGAAAAATTTATGTTCACTATGCCAGTACTCTCAAAACGGTGAAGGAAAACATCGTGAGGAAACCGGCGTGTCGTAGAACCTAAAAAAGTTCGAGCAACACGTGTCAAGGGTCACGCAAAAAGGGCCCACCAGCGGCCTACTTGCGGAAAAACCTGGCCGCACTTCAAGTGCGCATGATAAAACTTCTAGTCTCAAACAAACTTAGCGTAATAGCGAATCTTTTGTTCTTTCAGTTCTTCGTCCTCGCCTGCGCCGCTGTTGCCCTAGCAGTGGAGTACCCACCAGGTGTTAGTCCCGCCGTCTGCCCCAACTACCCTTACTGCGACGCCGAGATGCTCACCCGTTTCACCATCGATGGCATGCCTATCCCTGAGTGGAGCCGGAACCCGTACCTATACGTGCCGTATCCTATGCCGTAAGTAGATTTTATTGGCGGACTGGCCTCTAGCTCAGTTGGTAGTAGCTCTGCCTTCTGCGCCGTAGGTCGTGGGTTCGATCCCCACCGAGAACAAATATTTGTGTGGTTAACATAAATGTTTGTTCTCTGTCTGGGTGTAATATTGTATTCTAAGTATGTATTTACAAAAAAAAAAAAAAAATATTAAAAAAAAAATGTATTCAAGTATTATATCCGCTATCCGGAAGTAGCTATCCGGTTCCCATATTACAAGCTCTGCTTAGTTTGGGGCTGGGTAGTGTTGTGTGAATTGTCCACAATATTTATTTATTTATTATATCCATGATTAGCGGCCGGCTTCGTTACGCCCCGTTTCCGTTACCTTTTCAAGATAAAAAAATAATAATAATAATGCGGACAATCCACACAACACTATCTAGCCCCAAACTAACCAGAGCTTGTATTATGGGAACCAGATAGCTGATACATTACTTAAATACTTTTTTTTTTTTGTAAATACATACATACATAGAATACAATATAACACCCAGACAGAGAACAAACATCTGCGTTAACCACACAAATATTTGTTCTCGGTGGGGATCGAACCCACGCCCGCCAGCGCAGAAGGCAGAGCTACTACCAACTGAGCTGTGAAGGCAGTCAATCAAAGATAAAAAGTCATATGTCCGTCTCTTGATACCAAGCTAAGGCAGTGTGTTGATTTTTCTTTTGAAAGTTTTTACTCGTTTTCTCCTCTTAGGGAAATAATTTTCCACTTCCTTTCTTTGTGCACCCCTACACTATAAAAGGAACATATCTGTTTCGAAGATTTACGTACAGTAACGTAAGAAATTTATATAATATATTGATGATTAGCGGCCTGTCGCGGCTTCGCACGGGTGGATATTTATTTTTTAAATTCTTAAATATAACCTATGTTACTCAGAGTGAATGTAGCTTTCCAATGGTGAAAGAATTTTTGAAATCGGCACAGCTGTTTTTGAGTTTATTCATTACTAGCGGCCTGCCGCGGCTTCACACGGGTGGACATAGTTTTTCACTCACAAGATCACTTTCATTTATTTTAATATCTTACCCCCGAATACTGAAACGCAACTCAGATTTAAGCACGTCTCAAGCGACGAATATTTGACAGATTTTCATTGAAAACTGTCAAATATTCGTCGCTTGAGACGTGCTTAAATCTGAGTTGCGTTTCAGTATTCGGGGGTTAGTCTATCAAAGCCAATGTTAGACGTACTTAACCTATAAAAAAAAACTGTGAATAATGGACCTATAATCAAAACTCTTTGTTTTATTTCAGATCTGCTGCTAGGTACGTTCGCAGTCCATGCCCTTACGGGCATGTCTGTTATTAATAATAATCATTTATTTGCCTCAATGAAAAATTATCCATAGCTAGATAAAAAAAACAGTGTACATGGGCCTTTACAATGTCACAGTGGAAAAAAGTGGATTCCTTTTAACTGGGTGTACATTAACTGGCCATACATAAACCGGACCCTTTTGCAGTACTTTGGCTATACTTTATTGACACAGGTCGACATATACATGGAAAATCTTAAAAATAATAATTAGGTGTCACTCATTCCCATAGCTGGGATGCAAATTTTGGGTTCATGCCATTTACGTTAAACAACATAAAATTATATTAAATATGTACCTAATAATATTAAAATTCCATTCTACTAATGCTATGCAATAATAATTAAATGTCATATCAATAAAAAAAATACAAATAAATCAATGTTTTAACCCAAGATCTAAATAATAATTTAAATTAACATGATGTAACGAAATAGGAATGAATGACTAGAGAACACTAGAGACACTAGAGCAGGGATTCCCAAACTATTTTGTACAAGTGACCCCTTTTCCAAAATGAACAGTTACCTCAGACCCCCATCGCCAAATTACCTACTTTTAAGATCAACCCCCTTATTTTTCATAGGCCTCTCTCGATTTAGGTCAATAGAAGACAGAGTGAGAATTAGGAATGTTTTAAGTTGGAGACTATTATGAATAAGGGGGCTTATCTTTAGTTGTTTCCTATTGATACAAAATACCTTGGTACTAAGGTACCAATTGGAAAAAAACTTTGCACTTGGTTAAGTGATTAACCTTTAAGTACCGACGTGCTATTTGAGTTACATAAGTATCGACGTGAGGTTTGACAGTCTACCCTAGCTTAATGTTAAATTACACAGTGGTTTTCATACATTTTCCCATAAATTCCTACGTGCTGTCTATGCATCTGTGTATGTGAAATTAAGTTAAACTAGAAATGTTTCAATATTCATTATTAATTACGAGCATATAAATCACGAACGAAAGATGTTTCATTGAAAAATATAGTGTTTTACTAAAACCACATAAATGAAAATTAAACTCATGAAAACTTCTAAAAACTACTTTTTTCTTATAGATAAAACCCATTTTAAACTATCTTGATTTCTTGCTTTTGAATTTTGACAGTAATCATAACACCCAATTCGAACAGGAGGCATCAGAAAACAATGACATTACAGAGTGAATAATCAGACTCTAAGGAGTCGGATTAGCAGCCGTCTTCTAACCACCGATAAGAAATGGAATTTGGCACGGCTGGAGAAATGTCAAAATCCAAAAAAGTTACGCAAGTACCGACGAGTGGTCTCACAGTCCACTCGCGATCTTATCAAAGCCATAACTTACTCATATCACGCGCACCAACATTACCACTCTCCATGAACAATCGTGGGTGACTGCTGGAGGATAGAAGCGCAGAGTAATACAACTACGCTAAGCTAAGTAACTCGGAATCGCGAACGGTCAAGTGTCTGTCAGACCTCACGTCGGTACTTAAAATTTTACAAAATAAACGTACGTTGTACGAACTTGAGACTTTACATTACTACAACAATGCTATTTCCTACAAAAATATTAATTATTCTAAGTACCTACACGTAACACAACATAAACATACTGTACTTATTGTTTATACCTACAGAACTTGAAAGTTTAAAATAAGAACTTGTGTTAATTTAATAGGGGTCGATTTTTAGGCCTCGTCGACCCCCAAAATCAGTTTTCATTTCTGTCGACCCCTAGGAAACCAATATCGACCCCAAGGGGTCGATATCGACCACTTTGGAAATCCCTGCACTAGAGAATTGGAATGGTGGGTTTGCCGTGGGTGGCAAAAGAATATCTAACCTTCGCTATGCTGATGATACGACTCTAATAACTACATCGATAGAGGATATGGAGGTACTTTTAAATCGCTTAAACATCGAGAGTGAGGCCATGGCTACATGACTGTCTATTAATAAAAGTAAGACAAAACTGATGATCGTTGACCGAGCCGGACTCCTCTCAGGCCCAAGTAGCTGCCAGGGCATTGCAGCGGTGGACAACTTCATTTACCTTGGTTCTTACATCAGCAGAGATGGCAGTTGTGTGCCCGAGATAAAACGTTGTATGGCCATGGGAAGGGACGCAATGACTCGGCTAAGTGGAATCTGGAAGAACCGAGGGATCTCTCGGAGGACAAGCAAGTTGCAAGTTTTATCATCCACACTTGATGTGCGGGCAGGTTTTTACCGCAAGTAGGCCGCTAGTGGGCCCTTTTTGCGTGACCCTTGACACTTGTTGCTCGAACTTTTTGAGGTTCTACAACACGCCGGTTTCCTCACGATGTTTTCCTTCACCGTTTTGAGAGTACTGCCATAGTGCACATAAATTTTTCGACAGAAAAACTCATTGGTACACGAGTGGATTTGAACCCACGACCTTCGGATCGGAAGGCGGGGCCACTACCACTAGACCACCAGTGCTCTCTGACTCTCGGAGGACAAAGATACGCTTGGTCCGGGCGTTGGTTTTTCCTATATTCTTATACGGCGTTGAGGCATGACCCATCCTAGCTAGAGAGAGGAAAAGAATTGATGCGTTCGAGATGTGGTGGTGGTGCTGAAGGCGAATGTTGCGAGTACCCTGGACTGCAAAACGCACCAACGTATCAATTCTTACGCAACTGAAAGTTAAGGATAGGCTATCCACGATATGTCACCGCCGTATACTCTCGTACTTCGGCCATATAGCAAGGCGCGGGGAATAAAGCCTTGAAAAACTGGTCATCGTTGGGAACGTGGAAGGAAGACGATCTCGCGGTAGATCCCCAACTAGGTGGACTGACCAACTTAAAGAAAGGAACGTGGTGGGGAGAAGCCAGTTTTATGATGTGGTGAACGTGGCTACAAATAGGACGCGCTGGAGGCAGGCCGTCCAGTCTGTACAACAAGGACATCCTAGGGATCACGATCTTCAGTAATGAAGTGCCGACCACATCAGAGAGAACGAAATAAACGGCCCAAAACACTGACCTAAAACCATTCCTGCAACTCATCAATTATATTTTGAAATAAGAACATAGAAAAAAAATCAAACACACTGCACAGCAAAGAGTTTAGTAGTTTAAGTTTGAACATCGAGTAATAAAATTTGTGCTGGCATGAAACAAAAAGTTTCATATTAAAAAAGTCTACAACGCGCTTCCTACACACTGAGCACAACTTTAGAGGGAATTGAATATAAATATTTAGGACTCTTTTTCATCACACTTGTTCGAAAGACGAAAATTACACGACAAGAGAAAGAAAGCCACATGCATATATTATATACATATGCATACCTATTGGGTATCTTTGAGGATGTCTAAGAGGGTTTTCAGAGCACATCTTAATATGGCATGGCGTAGGTAGCAATATTCCATACGTTATAGGCTGTAAACACATTGCCGCTGCTTTCCTTCACCGATTTTTGACCGATTTTGACCTTACCGACAGGCAATGATATTTTTATAACGCTTTTATTAGCTTCACCTGTATGTATGTAACCGTCCTCTTTGAGCTCGATTTTGTCCTACTTTGAACGAATTCAAACTTTGCACATCTGTCAGAGGTGAAAAACAAACAAAAAAATTAAAAAAAAAAAAACTAAAAATTAAAAAATAAATTATAGTTTAAAAAACTAAAAAAAAACGCTTTTATAACTAATTGAACTAAAAAGTTAAAAATGAAACTGTAATAATCAATTGAAAAATTTATATTATTGTACAAAAAGCCGAAAAGCCGATGTGCAATATTTATTGCCTATATTAAAACATCTATGATGAAACTCAACGGTTTGTTCTCGGTGGGGATGGAACCCACGTCCTCCAGCTACTACCAGCTACTACTACTACTGCGGACAATCACTGGGCTTCTTAAATTACATGACTATTCAGGGTGATAAGTATATTACCACTATATAACTAACGGTATACTAACCGCTTATCACGGATATGTAGCCTCAGTACTAAAATATGGCATTATGCTATGGGGAAACTCCACTGACGTAAATAAAGCTTTATTAGCCCAGAAAAAATGTGTTCGAGCAATTGTTGGCATACCGCCTTGGGAGTCTTGTAAGCCAATATTTGTTAACCTCAAGTTATTAACACTGCCTAGTATGTATGTTTTGGAAGCGGCTAAATTTGTCAGGGAACACATCCATCTTTTTACGAAAGCTCGAGATATCTACCCGAGGACTGTGAGAGACCCGGATAGAATTGTTTTGTCTAAAGTGCCAAGAACGACACTGTATCATAAAAACAGTTTTGTAATGTGTGGACATATTTATAATAAAATCCCAAAAGACATAGTTGAGCTTCCAATGAGAATGTTCCTAAGAAAACTTAAACAATTTTTAACTGAAAACTCTTTTTATAGTGTCAAAGAGTTTTTAGACTATAAGTAATTTTTGTATTCTTTATGATATGTTATTATTATTTTTTCATGTTTAATTTTTACTCACAATTTTTTGAACTTAGCTTTACTTTGACATATCAACATAATACTTAATTATTTTTTGACATTGCCATCCAATTATTTCTTTTTTAATATTGTTATGTACTTACCAAATTATGTTATTTATATTTTTGCATGCCGAGTTAAGCGGTGAGGAGTGTGAACACAATTAGTTTAAGACCTGTACACAACCATTCTTCAAGCAATCAATAAATCATTTCATTTCATTTCATTTCATTTACCACAATTTGATAAGTAGCTCTTATATAGGTATCAGTTTGAGAGCTCAGTTGGCCTACCACAAGCTCTGTCTGGCTCTGTCATTGGCTCGGGTTTTGATTCTGATGTGAGTGTTGACTAAATAAATCCTGCGTTGAAACGTCGATAGGTACTTATACCTTGTTTTTGATACCTTAAAAAGGCGGATCCAACTTGGTAGGTAAAAACATAAATATTACGCACAAGGCGAGCGAGCAGAGCGAGCGTGCCGCAGCGGCGCCGTGGCCGCCACAGTGCCAGAAATTGTTTTTTTCAATACCCTCAAAGGGGCTGTCCCCTTTACGAAAATTATCCATAGCTAGATAAAAAAAACAGTGTACATGGGCCTTTACAATTTCACAGTGGAAAAAAGTGGATTCCTTTTAACTGGGTGTACATTAACTGGCAATACATAAACCGGACCCTTTTGCAGTACTTTGGCTATACTTTATTGACACAGGTCGACATATTTTTGACGTGACAACGTCTTATAATTCGAGGGAGGCGGCTACACGCACGAAAAAAACATGACGTCATGCGGCGTTACCTTGCTCTAAGGCTTGAAGTGCAAGCGAGAGCGCGGAACGAGCGACAAAGAGGCACGCACGGCCTCCGCGTTCGGCAGCGTTCGACATCTGTCTCTCTCCTACTTGAGTGAGCGATGCGTCCGCGTGGACAGCTGTATGACGTTGTCACTTTCAACTATCGTCAGTAAACCGACTTTACAGACAACCGATTTATTGCAATGCTGGCGAAGTATTCTATTATAGGAGCGGTGGGGTGAATACGAATGAAACTCTCAAGACCATTGGGTTGGGGTGGGCCCTTAATACATGTCTCAAGTTGGTGAACGCAAGACAGTGCATCATAGGGCACGTTCCTAACGTGCGTGACCTTCCAAGCAATGCTTTGCTATAAACGGTTACCACTTAAAATTAGATGGGCCATAAATTATGCTTCTTCCATCATCTGTTGTTAAAAAAACATTTAAGACATGCGCACGATGGCGATGGCGATCAGCTGAAACGCTGTCAAATTTGACAGCCATATTTGACAGCGTTTCAGCTGATCGCCATAAAATAAATTCTCAAAACGAAGAATGTTTAAAATCAAATTACTAAAATGTCATCAAAGTAATTTTTTTTAATTAGTCAAACAATAATGATATAATTTTTGACAGGCCTCTCAGCTCCAAACAAAACTCAGCTTCAGCTTGGCTTGAGTGGTAGTAGCCTTCTGCGCCGTAGGTTGTGGGTTCGATCCCCACCGAGAACAAATATATTTTGTGTGGTGAATACGAATGTTTGTTCTCTGTCTGGGTGTTATATTGTATTCTAAGTATGTATTTAAACAAAAAAAAGTATTTAATTATTATATTATATCTGTTATCTGGTTCCCACATAGTACAAGTTCTGCTTAATTTAGGGCTAGATAGTGTTATGTGGATTGTCCACCATATTTATTTATTTATAAGCTATTATATGAAACAAGTCTTAGATAACGCATAAACTTGTTATTTAATTAAAAACCGGTACAAAGTGTCCTTAGGCCGACGAGCATGTATGAAGAATGTTATTTATTTATTTAATTATAATAAATTAGAATGGTCTACAATTAGACCATTTACACTAATTAATATAAAAAATCGGTTGTCTGTAAAGTCGGTTTACTGATGATAGTTGAACGTGACAACGTCATAAGCCGCAATTATCGTTGCTATAAACAATTGACAACACATTCACTTTTCACTGCACTTCATACTTGACGAAAACATGTAAATGTAATATTGTATAGCAGCTGTCCACGCGGACGCATCGCTCACTCAAGTAGGAGAGAGACAGATGTCGACCGCTGCCGAACGCGGAGGCCGTGCGTGCCTCTTTGTCGTTCGTTCCGCGCTCTCGCTTGCACTTCAAGCCTTAAATAGAACGCCTCAGAGCGAGGTAACGCCGCTGATTATACTGTGTGTGTGACGATTCGACGTAACATTTATTTAGTCAACGGTTTTGAGTCTGTGTGGGTACACAGACTCAAAACCAGAGCCAGAGATCTGAACCAGATCAGGTCTCTGGCCAGACAGAGCACAATATAACACCCAAACAGAGAACAAACATTTGTGTCTACCACATAAATATTTGTCCTAGGTAGGGATCGAACCCACGACCTCCAGCGCACAAAGCAGAGCTACTACCAACTAAGCTGTGGGTATTCTAGTAGTCAATAACAATAATAATGTAGTCACTTTGTTACATTAATTAATCAAGTTCTTAATTGATTTTCAATAATATATTCCATTTTGATGTTGTTACATTTTCAACCAATTTAAATTGATAAGTGCATCACAAAAAGTATACTTGAGAGTGTCGACGATGTGAGAAAACTAGCGTGCTTTTTAGATGCGGCATCTGTAAAGTGTTGCCTCTTTTATAAAACCCCAAGGGTTAAGGCCTGGCATATACCGAATGGTGGCCGAAGTCAGGTCGACGAAATTAGGGGCGTCGGAAAGCGCGATAGGACCTGGAGAAGAGACGCACAGGACAGAGAAGGCTGGCAGAAAATGAAGGAGGCCTATACCCATTGGCCATTGGGTGATACCAGGTTGAAATGATGATGATGATGATTTAGAGTGTCCGGTAGAAAGTTGGTGTATTATAGGAACTGGCACCTAGACTCACCTAGCTTTAAGTTAAGACGTTTCAAAGTGATCCTTGTGATACCATTGAATAAAGAAATATTTGAATTTTCTTAATTAAATGGCATCTGTCCATTCGGACTATTTTGCAATGTCAAGTAGAGAAATATTACTCAAATAAAATGTTTAGTATATAATCATAAGACAAGTCGGCCGTCATTCGCTTAGAAAAAAATGGTGGCCATTTTTTTTCAAAAACATCGTAATTATTTTTTATCAAATCAGCATATCACATCATACCTCTCGTCCTCTCGTCTCTTGTAGAGAGTATTATATTCGTTGAATCATACACTTTCAGTTCAACTGCTCATACATGAATAAAATGGGGAATGAAGATAAAGCTAAGACCTAAAGTAATGTTGGCTTAAATACCACCGAAATTACACAACAGAACTCAAAATAACACCAGAAAAAAAGCTATGTGTCTTCACAACATGACAGAAAGCGAATGACAGCTGCTTGTGTTTTCTTTAACTGTCATATCCAAACTTTTTTATTCCTTACCTTGACATTACAAAGTCTTCATTTCTGATTTCCGCATACCTTAGGCGTGGTGGGTAGCTACTATAAACACCAGTAGGTACCTAGTTTACTTATAATAATGACTTTGTACTGATGCGTGTGGGATGTGGAATATACCTAAAACAATAAACCTAAGTACCCACTCGCATTTTAATAAGGCTTGTTTTTGATAAAAAAACGGTTGTCTGTAAAGTCGGTTTACTGACGATAGTTGAACGTGACAACGTCATACAGCTGTCCACGCGGACGCATCGCTCACGCAAGTAGGAGAGAGACAGATGTCGAACGCTGCCGAGCGCAGAGGCCGATTGTGCCACTTTATCGCTCTCGCTTGCACTTCAAGCCTTATCATTATTGCCCAGCAGCTGCGCAATAGTAGAAACTAAATTACCTATGTTTTTTATGATATTAAGTGTGACATTTTATGTTGACGTGACAACGTTCTTACGGTGCGTGGTTCTGCAGATCATCACGCACAGCCGATGACGACGTAGCATTCGATGGAGCCGGCTGCACGCATGAAAAAACATGACTCATGCGGCGTTACCTCGCACTGAGGCGTTCCATTTAAGGCTTGAAGTGCAAGCGAGAGCGCGGAACGAGCGACAAAGAGGCACGCACGGCCTCCGCGTTCGGCAGCGTTCGACAACTGTCTCTCTCCTACTTGAGTGAGCGATGCGTCTGCGTGGACAGCTGTATGACGTTGTCACGTTCAACTATCGTCAGTAAACCGACTTTACAGATAACCGATTTTTTCTTTTTTTTTATTATATTTAAATGTGACCCTTTATTTATGCGGGCGTGTGTGTATAAATTGACAACTACCGATTTAATTGTATTATTTTTACTGATACAATCCATTTTGATCAACAAATCGATAAACGTACAACATTGCAATGGATATCAATAAAAATTATTGTTATTGGTATATTATACATTCTGACAATAAAATGTCTATTATCAAGACAACCCTGGGAGAAGGATATGTGTCACATCCTCCTTTTTAACCGACTTCAAATTATAAAGTTGGAGGTGCTCAATTCGGTTGTATTTTTTTTGATCATCAGCCTGATGAAGTCCACTGCTGGACATAGGCCTCCCCTACACATTTCTATTAACGATTCTGAGCTCTTTCCTTCCACCGGCTTCCCGCGATCTTAACAATGTCGTCGGTCCATCTGGTGGGTGGGCACCCTACTTTTCGTCTTCCGGTTCGTGGCCGCCATTCGAGAACCTTTATTCCCCAACGCTTATCGGTTCTTCGAGCTATATGACCTGCCCATTGCCACTTCAACTTACTAATTTTAAGAGCTGTGTGTGTGTGTATTTTTTTATGTTTGTATTTTTTTATCTGTAAGGTATCTTTCCAGATTCAGGTCACGCACTTCAGGAACGTGCCCTACGATGCACTGCCCTACGTCCATCAACTTGAGGCATACAGTTCAGCCTCACGTGCCAGTAATGTCACCGGCACCCACACCCTTTAAACCGAAACACAGCAATGCTGCTTCACGGCAGAAATAGGCATGGTGGTACTTAGTAATAGGTATAATTTGTCTCATTAGAATACAATAGAGGTAGTTTTGGTTTGTTGATTAATTTAATCACATTCCGATTAAAACGACGTAACCTACTTCCGATACCTGTCAAAAGGCGTTCCTGTAGGCCTACTACAAGCTCTATCTCTGGCTCTGTTTAAAGTCTGTGTGAGTGTTGAATTAATAAATCCTACGTCAAAACGTCAAACACACAGTATAATACACTGGTGAGCGCTCACCACAGAACAATACTACTCTTACGAGGTGCTCACACAGACTCAAAACAAGAACCAGAGACAGAGCCAGACATTTTGAAAGGTCTACTGTTTTGTGAAGGATGTCATCATCATCAGCCTAAGAAATCCTTTGCTATACTGCCGCTCCTATATATGTTATGGACCAAGTGATAAATTGGGCATTATACATAATGACCGGGCATTATGTATAATACCCAATAGAAGAGGGCAATTTGATAATAACTATTCAAATAATCAAATTGACCGGGCATTATACATATTGTCCATCACCTTTTGGGCAGAGTAATACAAACATATATAATTGCTATTTTTTTATTGTTTTTGGCTAGCTCCGCTCATGGACGACCTCGCGAGCTTCTGGCTGGGCTATTCCAGAGCCAAACACGGGGCCCCCCGACTTGAGTTGGTTAGGTTGTTAGGTTTTTTTTTTATATCCTTTAGGAAATCAAACACGGGGCACCCCGACTTGAGTAGGTTAGGTTGTTAGGTTTTTTTTTATATCCTTGGGAGACAAACACGGGCACCCCGACGTAGGTTAGGTTGTTAGGTTTTTTTTATGCCCTTGGGAAATGGTGCTTAAGGGAAGCTTCCCTGCTGTTGCTATCAAAATGAGGGGCTTTCTACGTCTTTTAAGTGTTTATTATCAAATTGCCCAATTGTCATGTAGCAATATAATATTGACCGGGCAATGTGATAAACAATGAAGAATTTATCACTTAGCCCGATAGAGCTAGACATTAAGCATAATGCTCGGGCATTAATCACTAATCCCACTTTAATCACTTGGTTCATAACATCTACACTGCAGACCCACCATACCCCTGGTCATACCCCTGAGGGTATGGTGGGACGTAACCATACCACGATAGTAGTGTTGGGAATTATTTTTTTTAAATTTATATTTAAATTTATTATTCAACTTAAACAAAAAACTCCACGTTAAAACTTAAAAATAATTGTTATTGAACTCCTCAGAGCAAGTTGAACTGGAACAAAAACACTTCAAATATAATAAACTATGTTCTAGGAAGAACGATTCTATCTACCGACTTCCTACGATACTAACAATGTCATCGTTCCATCGGTGGTTGGGCGTCGTTACGTCTTTCGGTTCGTGAGTTCGTGGTCGCCATTCGAGAACCTTTCTTTCCAACAGCTGTCAAAATCAATGTTTATAAAACTCTTAATATAGAAAAACATTAATTTACAAAATACACAAAAAATACTATAATGATAAAAATACTTGTCACGCGACGGAAATCGAACCCGCATTTCTTGTGTTGACGGGCCGACATTCAGGGGTCATCGAACCAGCCCACGTGACCTTCACTTTGTCTCGCAAACAGGTTGTAATCTGAGAACTAGGGTACTTAAGGCGGCTAGTGTTGCTAGATTTTAAATCTATAATTCAATAAATATAATTGAAGTGTCTGTTTGTAATATTGAAATAACCACTTTTTACCTACTAGAATAGAATATAATAGAATAGAATATAACTTTATTGTACACCAAAAAATTTACGGTAAACATGGCATGAAAGAATACTTAAAAACTAGAGGTACAATGGGCGGTCTTATCGCTAATAGCGATTTCTTCCAGACAACCTTTGGATGGAAAGAAACATTATGGTACGAGTAGGGACGGGGCATACATAATAAAATAAAATAAATAGTCATAAACTAATAAATATGATATTAATACTAATACATTATATACTCATATAAATAAGTAATTGTGATATATAATAAATCTAGTTACAAATTTAAAGGAAATGCTACTAGGTACATGTATATTATGAATATACACGGTAAATACACCAAAATAACATTTTTTGTCTGTCTGTCTGTTTGTTTCGGCTAATCTCTGAAATGGCTGGACCGATTTTCATTGGACTTTTATTGGGTAGCTGATGTAATAAGGACTAACTTAGGCTTCTTTTTTTAGAAAAATCTTTTATTGCAGAAAAAACGGATGTAAGTAACGGGATGGGCGAGCTAAGCCGCGGGCGGCCGCTAGTACGTACATAAAATCACGCCTCATTCCCATGGGGGTAGGCAGAGATCACGGATTTCCACTTGCTACGTTCCTGACACACCTCTGTCGCCTCATTCACTCGCATAACATTCTTCATACATGCTCGTCGGTTTAGGGTACTCCTGACCTGGCCTTTTCTCTAAAACGTCTGCTTACTTTTTTTTTTATTTAAAGGATCATATAAAAAACTGTCGAAACCAAGCCGTAGTTTGTTGCCTGTTTTTCTGGACTGTTCGCGTGGAACTGGCACCTAGACTCACCTAGCTTTAAGACGTTTCAAAGTGATCCTTGCGATTCTACTGAATAAATACATTTTTGATTTTATTATGATCTAGATAGGTATGTGCCAAGCCCGTCCAGCAGTTCCGTTCACACTCGCCTGATGCACCCGTTTTGTTAATCTCCTTTCATCCATTCCTTCTACATGCCCAAACCATCTTACCATACCTTTCTCTACTCTCATCACTACGTCTTCTTTCACACTTATTAGATGATCCAGATTCTTTAGATTTTAGATCATTCAAATATACACACAATATTATCTAACCCCAAACTAAGCAGAGTTTGTACTATGGGAACCAGATAGCTGATAATATAATACTTACTTTTTCAACCTTTTTTTTATACGTACATAACTTAAAATACATTATAACATCAATGAAACAAACATTTGTGTTAACCACACAAATATTTGTTCTTGGTGGGGATCGAACCCACGACCTACGGCTCTGAAGGCAGAGCTGCCAACTGCCAACTGAGCTGTAAGGCCTTTCAACCAATAAACGAATGAAATGAAATAAACTAATTGATGATTTACATTATCTAAAATCTAAAGAATTGAAACGATAAGAATAAGAAAAGTTAATCTTTTACACCTCTTATGTGTAAACCCGTTATGCAAACGAGAGATGACTCTGTTTCATTTAGTATTAGCTCGTCTGTCCTCTTGTCAACATGAAGCTGTATATTATTTGTTTGTTTGTGTGTGCTGAAGCTATGCTGAACTTGCCAGATGGTATGTGTATTATTACATTTAATACTAGCAGCTGGCCTACCATGAGCTTCATAATGGTTATGGTTAAGGCTGTCAAAATTTTGTCAACACATTCAAACCCCAGAAGAAATGAATGTGTGGGTCAGCCGATCTATACACAATTTGACAGCCTTAGCCATAACCATATGAAGCTCGCGGTAGCCCTGCAGGAGCCTAATTCTCGGGCTGACCGAGATTTTCAATGTCCCATAAATACACATTGGCATTGCACAACCCCGCACTTTTTCTAAGTTTTCCGTATATCGTAGCTGTTGAGGCTTCTACGATGAGGTCGTCGATAAATTACTCAAGGAAATCATCCATTCTCTCTTCGAACAGAAGCAATAAAATAAAATTGCAAAATGATCCGACATGAGCCGAGAATTAGGCTCCTGTACCCTTGCCACAAACTCTGCCTGCCTCTGCCTCTGTCTCTGGTTTTGAGTCTGTGTGAGTGCTAACTAAATATATATATATTGCATATTGTCAAAGCTAAAGCATGTTTTTGTTGTATATGTAAATTGAATGTACAATGTACTCTTTTTAAATGTAACTGTCTTAGCTCCCTCATAACTCCTAAATCCAAGTTCTGTTAGTTTTACTTTTTAATTTCTGCCCTTCTCTTTTTATCATTGTTATTACTTATGTAAAATTGTTTTTTCATCTACTCATGTATTGTACGAGTATGTTGTGTGCAAATAAACGATAGTGTCTATATCTGTCTATGTCTAAATAAATCTTACGTAAAAACGTCACACATACAGTATAATGCACTGATGAGCACTCATACAGACTCAAAACAGGAGCCAGCGACAGAGCCAGACAGAGCTTGTGGTAGGCCTACTGTTTTCTGCCACGCTTCGCTGTAGCACATTGTGATTGAAAAAAAAAACAATCCTTGATGCGGATTGAAGATGCTAAAATTTCAGCTCGATCGGTGCAGAACTTTTTGAGTTTTTGAAGCGTACACACGGGGAACGTGCGTGACCTACGAGGCAATGGCAAATGGCAAATTTATATTTAAATTTTAATTTGAATACCTTTACTTCCATACTTCAGAATAATATTAGCTTTCTATGCATAAGTTGTTGTTCTCTTTACTCGTATAAGTTATAACTTTTCGTTACGTTACAATCAAGGTCAAAAATTTAATATTTTAGTTTTTAGTTATTTTGTGGTTGTAATGTGTTTTGTGCGTTAATAAATAAATAAAAATAAATAAATGCTTTGTTATAGGCGATGGTTACTACTTAACATCAAGTTGGTCATTGTTTGTTCCATCAGATCATGGTATTAAAAAAAAATACTTTACAGGAGCACCATGTGAAAATAACGGTATGAAGGGGAAGTGTATAGGGGTCAAGCTATGCCCTACTGCAACCATGGTTGACATCCCACACAAGAAACTACTACCTGAGGTAAGGTCGCGGGAAGTCGAGTGAAGTCAGGGGAAGATCGCGGGAAGTCGGGGGGCAGATTGCGGGAAGTCGGGGGGTAAATTGCGGGAAGTCGGGGGGTAGATTGCAGGAAGTCAGGGAAGGTCGCGGGTGGATGCGTTCTTCCTGGAAATTTATGGGGGTGACTTATGCCTCACAGTGGATTTCTGAAGGTTGATGATGATGATGAGGTATGACTAAAAAACTGGCCAATTCCGAGTTGAACTCGCTGACGAAACGTTCCGTAGCGTTATTTATAAAACGGCAAAAAAATTTTGTCTGTTGCTTGGGAGCCTCCTTAGGTATTATTACTTTTATTTGAATTTAATTATTTATTTTTAAAGTGTATAATATAACTCAATACTCTGTGAATATTTAAAGCGATATTCACAGATCGCAATATCGAACAAAAAATAAATTATAGTTTAAAAACTAAAAAAAAAACGCTTTTATGACTAATTAAACTAAAAAGTTAAAAATAAAACTGTAATAATCAATTGAAAATTTTATATTATTGTACAAAAAAGCGTGGGGTGCTTTTTATAATAACTTCAGATTCAGTTTTAGTTTTTGAAACTATATATTTTTTTTACTTTTTAGTTTTTTTTTTCATATTATTGCATTGTACACCTTTGACAGGTGTGCAAAGTTTGAATCAAATCTGATCGTTCAAAGTAGGACAAAATCGAGCTCAAAGGGGTCGGTTACATACAAGCTTAGGTACATACAAACTTACATACAGGTGAAGCTAATAAAAGCGTTATAAAAACACGTTTGTTGTTGGATGTCTATCACTGAGAGCACTGGTAGTGTAGTGGTAGCAGCCCCGCCTTCCGATCTTATTAGGTTTTGGGTTTAAATCCAAGCGTGTACCAATGAGTTTTTCTGTCAAAAATCGGTTGTCTGTAAAGTCGGTTTACTGACGATAGTTGAACGTGATAACGTCATAAGAAAATACTCGCGGACTCGCGGACTCGCGGACTCGCGGACTCGGACTCGGACTCGGACTCGGACTCGAACTCTCGGACCCGGACCCGGAACCCGACCGAACCCTTACCCTTACCCTCATTTACCCTTACCCTCATTTACCCTTACCCATTACCCGACCCGGGCTCGGGCTCAGGTAAAATGGAACGACGAAACGACGTAACGACGCATGAGTCATGATTTTTCGTGCGTGCAGCCGGCTCCATCGATTTATAAGACGTTATCACGTCAAAAATTTATGCCCACTATGCCAGTACTCTGAAACGGTCAAGGAAAACGTCGTGCGGAAACCAGCGTGTCGTAGAACCTAAATAAAAAGAACAACACGTGTCAAGCGTCACGCAAAAAGGACCCGCCATGCGCCAGCGGCCTACTTGCGGAAACCAGTCCGCACACCAAGTGCGAATGATGAATTTTTGGATGTTCTAAAAGTCGTATGACCATTATTTTATTTGTTTCAGTATTGTTCCTTCAATGACATAGACCCCATTATTTGCTGCACAGATTGTAAGCCTGAAACTAAGGATCCAAGGTACATACTCGTAGAAAAGAAAGAAAGAAAGAAAAGAAAGAAAGAAAATATATTTATTTAACACAACATACGCAGAACGGGACACTGACAAACATAATATACATAATAATGAGTGGGCACAAAAAAAGAAAATAAAATAAAATACAATCCAACACAAATAATCGCGCTGTAGGTATGTTCCGTGATGTCATGCCAAATAGGCCCTGACTCAGCTTTTGCTACTTAGCGGCATAGGTATGAACCTACCACGCCAAGCAGCACTGGTTTCGTAGCAGCATTCCACACACACACACCCACCAGAACTCTTCTTCTTTTTAATTAGATGGCATCTGTCCATTTTGGAACAGTTTTACCAGTGTCAAGAGAATATTACAAAAAATAAATAGCTTTTAGTCAAGTTAGTCAGTTGATTCGTTTTCTGTCATTTTGGGAAGTTACATAGCATTTTCATTTTAATTGTTTTTCTGGTGTTATTCTGAGTTTTGTTGTGTAATTTCGATGGTATTTTAACCAACATTACTTAAGGTCAAAGTATTAGCAGTTGGAATAAAAGTGTATTATGTGATATTCTGATTTGATCGAAAAGGTTTCTGATGGCTTTCAAAACAAAAGACCATCATTTTGTTTGAAAGCCAAGTAGGGCCGACTCGACTTTGACTGACTCGACTTCTATGTAATATATTATCATTCTCAAGTATTTTATTAAATGATAGTGTAATATGTCCCTTATCCATGTCATCTTTCATACATAAATGCCAATATTTTACAGAAAAGCAGTGATAACAGTGGATGGTTACCTCTATAAGACTGGCAAAAGCAAAGCCTGGGATGGTAAGTTTGTAAAATAGTGAGCTAAGCGAGCGAAGATCTATAGGATCTATAGAACGGTCTACTTCGCGACCACATAATACAAAAAAAAGTTTAAAATAGATTAAAAAAATTACAATATACTTACAATAAAGATCAAAATTACCTAAAGCTAACAGATATTTGAATTAAATACAAATGAAATGTCAAAATACAATTAAAAATCAAATAATCTATATAAAATTAAGTACTTATCTAATAATTGATATAGGCTGACTACGAAACTTACGTTTCAGAGTGCTTGGAGCATCTACAAAGACTGGACTACAAATGCAAGAGGAAATTCGAAGATTTCATAACAGAAGTGGACCACACCAAAAACTGTACCTATGTCGATAGTCTTTTCAGAACAGTTGTGGTTAATGGGGAGGATGCTAACCGAAGGGAGTTTCCTCATATGGTAAGTGTAGTAGTAGAGCTTTAGTGTGTGTCTCGTCGGGGTGCGTACTACCACCATGCCTATTCCTGCCGTGAAGCAACATCGCTGTGTACAGGTTTGAAGGGTGTGGGTGCCGGTGACATTACTGGCACGTGAGGCTGAACATCTGTATGCCTCAAGTTGAGGGACGCAGGAAAGTGCATCGTAGGGTACGTTCCTGACGTGCGTGACCTACAAGCCAATAAATAAATAAAAACTTTATTGCGGACGACTCAGACTTACTTAAAAACTAGTACATTAAAGAAAATGAATATATTGTACTGCAAAGGGTGGTCTTATCGCTCGGGCGATTTCTTCTAGACAAACATCAACCAACATGTTTGACGATGGTTAACATGGTTATACCACTAAACATCAGGTGGGCCAAATGCTTGTTCCAAAAATTTGTCAGCCAATAACATTTCTTTTACTCGTGGACCGTTCAACCGTGATCATGGTGCATGCAACTGTGCCGAAATATCGGAAGTCAAAATTGAATCATGATAAATGTTCGGGAGAACATGGGAGACTAGAGAAGACCCTGGAAATCTGTTGCTTGTGCCTTGATCCGAATTTTAAACTTACTTGCCTAGCCTTTTACTAACTAACCTTTTAGGGCCGACATGACGATAATGGGTTCTTATACTGATCACCAAAAATAGATAACCGAAAAATGAATGACCGAAATTATATACTTTAACCGAAATATTGAAAGAAACCGAAAGAATGCCACGCGTAGGTACGCGTGGCCCGACCAACTTTGGACTTTTTTATACCCAAAAAATACCCAAAATTACTGATACCGATCCGGCTCGAAGGAAAATGTTCGGGAGAACATGGGAGACTAGAGAAGACCCTGGAAATCTGTTGCTTGTGCCTTGATCCGAATTTTAACGGCAAATCACTCACCGCTTTTGACGGCGAACTTCCGCGTCCCGTCAGGCCTCTTTCACTCCATGTACTTGCGCGCGATAAGTACCTACCGGCCGCCGGGCAGTCGACTGCTTATTTCTCAGTGGGTTGCCGACAGCCGCGCGGAGCGTTCGTACGCGAGGAAATATTTTGTGTTACCGGACTTGTAGCCCGACGTTCGTTGTTTGTTTTGTTACTTACTAATTTAACATGGAAACTAAAAATAAAAATAGTGGTACACTATGTGCAGTTGAAGGATGTATGATCTTTTAAAAAATATTCCTTTTAACTCCCCTTGCCCTTGTTTCCCACAAGAATACCTACTTCAATTATTTATACGATTCAGAATATTTTCGACAATTAAGTTTAATAACCGAGAATTTCGCCAAGGCAAAAAATTTATTAAACATTACATCAAAATAAAACATTTGTAAGTTATGTATAATTTCTTGATAATTAAAAAATAAAACATGTTAAAACAGAAGAAATTATTTTTCTTTCAATTAGAAAGTTTACTGCAAATACCTACTGACATATATATCGAAAGAGGCAGCCCTGACAATCTACGCTGAGCACGTGGCGGCGCGCACCTACAGAGCAAAGTCAACTTTATGTTCGTAAACTTTGGTTCATTTTGGCTTGCAACGTCTAGCTACTAGAGGGAGTAGGTTATTATAGCAGTAGGTATTGTCATTTTTCCTTGGAGTGATTTATCTGTTACGTAGTAACTTTATTAATCTGTGGTCCCGTAGCCAGCCGATCTTCAGAATTTGTTGTCCAGAATATTTGTTTCTAGTTCCGCCACGCACACACTCACTTCTACTAGCCGATGACAATATATTTTAGTATTTATAATAAAGTTTGTTAGAAAGCGCCCGTCAAGCTCATCGCACACACCGAATCCGCCATATTTCTTTTTCGTCTACCGCTCCACAGTCGCGGGATGGCGCCACCGTCGCTAGACCAGTGACGTAAGGCCGGTTCCGTCCACCAGTCATAGACGACTCGCGAAATGCCGCCAAATTCAAATCAAAGGCGCAAACAGTAAATGTCCCGTTGTTTCATAAAAATTGTATTTGAAAATTATTCTATTCTTGTTTTACCCCATCCAGGCGCTGATAGGCTTTGGTACAGAGTTAGCATCGGTTGGATGGCTGTGTGGTGGCTCTGTCATCAGCAAACGATTCATACTCACAGCAGCTCACTGCGCGGAACACGTTGAGAAGTAATGTTATCATTATTTTTTTATGTTTTAATAATGTTTACTGTACTGAAAGCTATGGTGGCCTAAGTGGTAGCGTAACCTTCCGATCCTAATGTCGTGGGTTCAAATTCAGGCGTGTATACCAAAGAGTTTACAACTGACCAAAAATTCTTCTATGACAGTGCTCTCAAACGGTGAAGGAAAACATCGTTGAAGAGGCGCAGTTAAAATCCTTACCTCCTTTTGTTTCACCGTTTCACTCCCTTTGGTTCGAAATAAATGTTTGTACTTGTGCCATGTTCTAAAGAAATAGTGACACGACAAAAAGCAGAACGCTTTTAAAAGTCAAAATCGTTTGTTCATTTGTATCACAATGATCATTTTGAAACGTCTTAAAGCTAGGTGAGTCTAGGAGCCAGTTCCACGCGACCAAGCCTAGAAGAACAGACAACAAACTATTTTTGTATGATTTTTTACATTTATTTACATAAAGAAACTTACAATTAAACAAATATTATATTGTACAAAATACACAAGAAACAGTTGAGCTATCTCCAGACCGTTACAAGCTATCTAGAGATAGCTCAGCTGATCCAAATGAGTGCCAGAAGGAAGTGAGTGAAAGTGCTATATTGTTTTTTGTTTTAGAGGTCCAGCAACGTTCGTAGCATTAGGGATCTTGAAGCGAACGGACCCAGTGGAATATTGGAACACTTACAAGGTGAAGAGGTTTATCAGCCACCCGAGATACAAAGCCCCTATTAAATACCACGATATTGCACTTATCGAGACTGACGAACGGTGAGTTTTCTTTGCTAAGGCTGAGGCAAAACGAGCGTGGTTTTTGAGCTGTGAGTCGCGTAACGCTCGTTTGGCTTCAGCCTAACCAATGAGGTAGCCCATCGCAGCAAGGAGTTTTCAAAGTTTAAAGCCAGATGGCCAGGAACTCAAACTTTGATGAGGCCTAAATGTATGCCTCAAGTAGAAGCACGCCAGGCTGTGCATCGTAGATCTCGTTCCTAACTTGATGGTACCAACAAGGAGACTAATTCTCGGGCCGACCGAGATCATTTTGCAATTTTATTTTATTGCTTCTTTTCGAAGAGAGAATGGCAGATTTCCTTGAGTAATTCATCGACGACCTCATCGTAGAAGCCTCGACAGCTACGATATACGGAAAACGTAGGAAAAGTGCGGGGTTGTGCAAAGCCAATGTGTATTTAAGGGACATTGAATATCTCGGTCGGCCCGAGAATTAGGCTCCAGTACGTCTCGTAATAGTCCACTGCAAGACGTAGGCCTCGCCCAAGACGTGGGCACTAGGGCGTGTAAAAACCGGGTTGTTTAAAAAAACCGGTTATCTCGGTTTTTAATTTAAAATAACCGATTAATCGGTTAATCGGTTATTTTTTCCAGTTTTTCATATGGGTGTCTTAGGATGTAATAAAACCATATTTTTTTATAAAATTGAAATTATTATTTGAATAAGCAAGCACCAATTAAATTAGCTTGTTAAATTTTAAAATATTTTAATGTACAGAACTCACTCATCATCCTAAATAAAGTTGTAAAATTCAACAACATGATAATAGTTGATAATTATTAGTCCTAATAGTTACTCAATTTTTATTAACACAAATAAACTTGCAAAATACACAAGAAACAGTTGAGCTATCTGCAGACCGTTACAAACGATCTAGAGATAGCTCAACTGGTCCAACCGGTCCAAGTCAGTGCCAGACGGAAGAATCTCCAAGACGCCAGTGGCATTGCCACGCTGAATAGCTAATGCTAATGCGCTGCACCAAATACCCACCAGCCCTTGGGTCACGCATCGCTTCGATCAGACACCTAAGCAAAATTTTGAAGACCCGCAAGGCCTTGGTTCTCCACGGACCCAGAGTCTCAATCCCAAGAGGAGCAAATAAGTAGGCTCTGTCGAGACCGGCATATTTAAGCTTCTTGAGATCCTCGGCCAGATCTGCCGCCGCGCCAGCCACAACGGATATCCTTGCCAAATAAGAAGGCGCAAATGTGTCGAAACACGTCGTCCCACACAATGGGCCTCTCCAACTCCCAAGGAGCAAGCGTCATACCATCGTCACGCAACGGACCATTCGGTTCGGGAACGGCTGGTACGTTGACGGTAGTAAAGGTCCGCCTGATGATGTCGAAAGCTGGCATGACGGGATATCCGACCGGCAGCCTTATAACACGATAAACTGTGGCGAGTAACGCACTGGCACTGATGAGGTGCGTAGCACAGTGAACCCAACCGTAGGCCAGTTGCAATACAGAACGTTACGGGATCCATTAGGTCCCAGTGTTATATGAAGGAAGCGCTTGTAACCAATGCCCTGACTCCAATTTAGAAAAAACTGGAAGACGAGCACTATTTGCGGAGCTATAAGCCTAGAACACGTAACAGACAATTCGTGTTATTTTATAAACTAATACACATACACAATATTACTTATGGCTCGCAGACTTGGTCTTTGAAGTCCAAACTCAAGGTTTGCCAGCAGGCGATGGAGCGCAGCATTCTTTGGGTAAAATTAATTGACCGTATTCGAAATACCACACTGCGCTTCAAGACTAAAACCGCTGACGTAGAGGAAAAAGCTGCAAGGCTGAAGTGGGACTGGGCCGGCCACGTCTGCCGCATGCCTGACGCACTGTGGGCCTAAATCTCCACATTGTGGAGCCCTGAAACAGCGAGGAGGCGTCGCGGTAGACTACGCAGGCGATGGTGGGACAAACTGGACGCTTTTGAGAGAGACTGATGGCAATTGATGACACAAGATAGTGTAGAGTGGCGGGATCGGGCGGTCTTTGTCCAATAACGGGGCATTTCTGCAATTTTAATGTATTATGTTGTATTATAATTAGGTGGATTACTATAGGCGTTCTAAATAAAGTTTGCAAGGTGTAGTTTTAAATAAATTGGCATATTTTACTCATAAAAAAAATAACCGAAAATCGGTTATTTTGGATGGAAAAACCCGATTAAAAACCGACCTAAAATCAGTCGGTTAATCGGTTTTTCGATTAATCGGTTAATCGGTTTACATGCCCTAGTGGGCACGCGGCTTTAAAGTCTCTTGACTTTGTCACTTCTATGTCAACAAATAGAGATAGCAACATACTCGTCGTTCTGTCAAGCAAGATGACTGTTTTATGCCGTTATGAATATGAAGGTTTTTTCAATTCATCATTGTTTTCGCTCCAGAATCCGGTTCACCAAGGACGTTCTCCCAGTGTGCTTGGCAGACACAGCAGTTGAAGACGACTATGCAACGGTGGTAGGCTGGGGCTCGCTTGGACCCTCGCAGGAAGTATCTGATACATTGCAGAAGGTGCGTATTGACTCAGAGTTATAAGGGCTTTTGGAATTCTGCGAGAATTCAGTAAAAAAAGCGTAAAACTGCCAAGTGCCGAATGAGCAGAAGCGAGAGAATTTAGGGGTCTCAAAAATTTTGTTTTTTTTGCGTGGAAGTCAGGGAGACTTCCACGCAAAAAAAAACAGTAGATTGATTTAGCTTGGGTTCTCAGGAGCGATAGACCATTGTCTCAGATAAGTGACCTCGGTCGCGGCTGCCTGCAGAAAAAAGAAACTGTGGAGTATTTAGTACTGCACTGCTCCGCCACAGAAGAAGTGACCAAGACAGGGCTTAGGGAACTGATTGAGTCTGCATCCCTCTGCCACATAAATAATGCTAATGCATAATGCTGGTTCTGGTAAAATGTACAATACACTCCATCGCTGGACGTCAGTGCAGACCTTGTAGACCGTGCAGACCAGAAAGAGCGCTGGTGGCCTAGTGGTACCGGCCCCGCCTTCCGATCCTAAGGTCGTGGGTTCAAATCCAGTCGTGTACCAATGAGTTTTTCATCCCAAAAATGTATGTACAGTGTGCACTATGCCAGTGCTCTCAAACGGTGAAGGAAAACACCGTGAGGAAACCGGCATATCGTAGAACATAAAAAGTTTGAAAATATGTGTCAAGTGCACGAAAGGAGCCTCTTTGAGGCGCACTTAAAATCCTTTCACCACACTTGGTTCGAAATAATCAGTGACACGATAAGAAGAAGAGTGCAGACTTTATACCCCAACTCAAATTAGAGTTAGAATTGGTTTATCAGATTTTAGCGATTACTTAACTTCTCAAGTACTACTGGTTCTAAGAAATTAGGGTTCTCAGGAACTGCATGGGTTCTTATACATTAATCAGGTTCTCAAATACCCCTTTTGTACCTTATCAGGCCAACGTAGAAAAGTTCACGACGGAGGAATGTACTGCTCTGTATCCAGTACACCGCCATATGCTGAACGGACTGAATGAGTCTACGCAAACTTGTTATGGAGATAAGCAACAGAATACTGATACTTGTGGGGTAAGTCCAACTATCATCATCTCGGCCGGGTAGCGCCCTCTGCTGAGTATAGGCCTCCTTCATTTTCAGAGGTTTTTTGAGAAGGGCAGTCAAGTCTGAGACCACGAGAGTTAGGAAAAAGTCGTGAAAGGAGTCATGCCCTCGATTTATAAGAAAACAATAACTGCATATTTATTTTTTCAAAATCTATGTTGAGTTATAAATAGTATAGTAGGTATAGGTCTACCGGAATCTCATGGCAAATGGGGAAATAAAAATTAGTTGCGTGCAATGCTGGGGAAATTGGATTAAACGATCTTGACACTGTTTAATTTTTATTTATGTCTTTAGTATTTGATTAATTTGATTAAACAGATAACGATTGATGTTGCCATATGAAAATCACAATTTATTTATTTATTTTTATGTCATGAGATTCTGGTAGACCTATAAGTACATTGTAACTAACACGACTTTCTTTTATATAATATATCTACTACAAACATATCTACAAACCTACAGAGGAGTTAGTTTGTAAGTATATATTTTTTTTTTTTACAATTTATAGGATAACGCTTGATCGCAATCTCACCTGATGTTAAATGATGATGCGATCGACGGTGTAGCGCGCTCACCTAGAAGATTTATTTCAACAATACCTATGTAGTAAAATTTATTTCAGGGTGACAGCGGTGGTCCCCTCCAGGTGATGAGGTCCAGCATAACGAATTGCGTTGGTTTCGTCGTGGGGGTCACCTCGTTTGGAAGACCTTGCGGCTTCAAAGGAGGTGCTGGGATCTATACCAAAGTACTTCCATACTTGCCCTGGATAGAAAGTGTGGTTTGGCCTTAATTATTTAGTGTAACTGTTTTATGGATAAATTAAATTATTTTTTGATACCAAAGTGCTGTTTTTTTGACGACTTCAAAAAAATAGGAGGAGGTTCTCAATTCGGTTGTTTTTTTTATCATATAATTTCGTCAACCTGAAAGGTTATTTCCAGATTGATTATATTGTAATTTCATAAAAATCAGTTCAGCAATTTGGCCATGGAGTCGGTTTTTCCATTTTTAGGGTTCCGTAGCCAAATGGCAAAAACGAAACCCTTATAGATTCGTCATGTCTGTCTGTCTGTCTGTCTGTCAGTCAGTCTGTCTGTCCCTCCGTGTCACAGCCATTTTTCTCCGAAACCGTAAGAGCTAGACTGATGAAACTTGGCGAGTAGATGTATTTTGTGAACCGCATTAAGATTTTTACACAAAAATAGAAAACTATAAATTTTGGGGGTCCACTTGAAACTGAAACTCAAAAAAAAAAAAATTCATCGTACCCATACGTGTGGGGTATCAATGAATAGGTCTTCAAAAATGATGTTGAGGTTTCTAATATAGTTTTTTTCTAAACTGAATAGTTTGCGCGAAAGACACTTCCAAAGTGGAAAAAAGTTGGTCCCCCCTCTAACTTCTAAAATAAGAGAATGATAAAGCTAAAAAAAAATATGTTGTACATTAATATGCAAACTTTCAACGATATTTGGTTTGAACGAGATCTAGCCAGTAGTTTTTTTTTAATACGTCATAAATCGTAAACCGCAATTTATCTTTCGACGATAACTACAAGAACCTTTATATTATGTTACTTGATGCTACGGAACCCTTCATGGGCGAGTCCGACTCGCACTTGGCTGCTTTTTTTATTTTCTTATTTTAATTTCGTACTATATTTCCAAATATAAGAGAGGAGTGAATGCAGAGATGACGGCTGACAGAGGGAAATGGAGGAAGAAGACATGTTGTGCCGACCCCACATAAAGTGGGATAAGGGCAGGAAGAAGAAGACTATACTTCCAAATATTATACATACATATTTGCATTGCTTCAGTTATTGCAATTAGGACTTACCTACCAAAAGCCGAGGATCATAAAAAAATAAATATTGTGTACAATCCACACAACACTATCTAGCCCCAAATAAAGCAGAGCTTGTACTATAGGAACCATATAGTTGATATACGACATGACAGCTACATAAAGAACATCATTGAAGGAAAGGTTGAAGGGAAACGGGGAAGAGGAAGGCCAAGAATTAGTTACATGAGCCAGATAAAAGAAAAAGTCGCTGATATGTCATATAAGGAAGTCAGGAGGCCGCATTCGAAAGACTTAATTGGAGAAAACTGCATCAAAACCCCGACAAGAGCTAAGCTCTTAAATTTTAGAAGAAGAGAGTTGATATAATGCTTAGACCTAGACTGGCCTCTAGCTCAGTTGGTAGTAGCTCTGCCTTCTGCGCCGTAGGTCGGGTTCGATCCCCACCGAGAACAAATATTTGTGTGGTGAACATAAATGTTTGTTCTCTGTCTGGGTGTTATATTGTATTCTAAGTATGTATTTACAAAAAAAAAAATGTATTCAAGTATTATATCAGCTATCCGGTTCCCATATTACAAGCTCTGCTTAGTTTGGGACTGGGTAGTGTTGTGTGAATTGTCCACAATATTTATTTATTTATTTATTTTTAGATACATTTTTTTTTGTAAATGCATTAAGTACTTAGAATACAATATACATATTATATTTTTATTAGTGTTGTGTGGATTGTCCACAATATCTATATTTATAAAAGAAAGTCGTGTTAGTTACACTATTTATAACTCAAGAACGGCTGAACCGATTTGGCAGAAAATTAGTGGGGAGGTAGCTTAAAACCGGGAGAAAGTCATAGGTTACTTTTTATCCCGAAAAAGCAACGGGAACGGTGTGTTACGGGAACGGGCGAGCGAAGCCGCGGGCGGCCACTATTTTATTTATATATTTAAGTATTTGGGATTGTTGTGCATATAATTTTATCTGGTACTATAAGCTCTATCTAGGAGGTATGTATCTAAATAGCATTCCTAGCCATACATTATTTACATACCTGCCTTCCTACATAATAATGTAGGCCTATTAATTTGTTGATTGACATGCATAGTTATTGCAAGAATTAATTACTGCTTCATTTCCATAGTGGTCTCATGATTAAAGACTAGTCTATTCGTCTACAAAGTCGCTACCAGTAAATAACGTCGCTAATTACCTATATTTCTATGCTAGTATTATAAAGAGGAAAGATTTGTATTTTTAACCGACTTCCAATCAAAAAGGAGGAGGTTCTCAATTCGGTTGTATTTTTTTATCTGAAAGGTACTGCTTCCAGATAGGTCCCATTTTAATTTTATTAAAATCGGTGTTGCCATTTTTTTTTTTTCAATATTTTTTTAGTGTTTGTAACTGCATGCCTCCGTCATTTGTAAACCGATTTAGAAAATTATTTTTTTATTTGGAAGGTTATTCTTACGTCCAGATTGTCCCAAACAAATTTGATTAAAATCGGTTTAGCCGTTTGACAATGAAGTCGGTTTCTCAAATTTTTTAAACTTATTATTATTGTGTGTATGTTTGTAATGATTATACTCAAAGACTACTGTGCCGATTTCGAAAATTCTTTTTCCATTGGAAAGCTACGTTCACCCTGAATAACATAGGCTATATTATTTGTTTGTTTAAAAAATAAATGTCCACCCGTGCAAAGACGGGACACGCCGCTAGTCTCAAATACATCGGTTGAGAATTTTCAAAAATTGTTTCTACAAGTGAAGTATAAAAAAGGGAACAAAAAAAAGTATACAAATAAAAACAATAGATTTTTCGAATGCACATTCATATATTCGTTACAATATTCAATAATAATTATTAATTAACAATAATTTAATAATCTCTTACACTATTAAAGCTGGCACAGATTTTTAAATTGGTTTTACCGCAATTCCGCTAATTCGTTAAATAATAATAATTAACTTAAGTTATAACAATAAATTATCAACAATACAACAAAGCTTTGAGTGTTTCTAGCAATTAATAGTTTTAATAAATTAAGTATTATAAAGGTATTTTAATAAATAATTACACTATTTAAAATTAATCTTATTCACAAAATAATTATTTTAACAAAAAAATTACGATAAAAGAAACACATCTATATCGCGCTATGCAATAAGCTTTCTTATAACAAATCCGATATTAATTCGATAACATTTATTTTAATAATAATTTTAATATGGATTTTATCTTATTTAAATTATTAAAAACAGTGCAGGGTGATAAGAGAAATGCGGTGTGAAAGAAGACGTAGTGATGAGAGTAGAGAAAGGTATGCTAAGATCTTTTGGGCATGTAGAGAGAATGGATGAAAGAAGATTAACAAAAGAGATGCATACTCATACTCATATTATTTATTGCAATTATTATGTTACATGGTGAGGTCTTAAAGTTAAAAATGGTGAATACATAATAGTCCCTAATGTATAGATAGTGCAATCCACGAAGGCGCGCCCCACTATTCCTCCTAACCGTTTATAGTATATGTGTGCAAGCTTCCGTCAATGTTTGAGTGTTATCGGTACACACTAATTACCTATGAGTGCACACGCACACTACAATGAATAGACTACGGTTCGCGACTGCCGCTCGGAGCAAACTCCCCGCACCCCGCGAGGGGCGCGTCTACGTGAATTGCACTATCTATACATCAGGGCAAAGCATTATTTGGAGTCGCATCAGGCGAGTGTGAATGGAACTGCTGGAAGAAGAAGGCCTCGGCGCATGTATCGCGATCGGATAGCAGTTTTAGAGAAAGGCCAGGTCAGGAGTATCATAAACCGACGAGCATGTATGAAGAATGTTATGCGAGTGAATGAAGCGAAAGAGGTGTGTCAGGATCGTAGCAAGTGGAAATCCGTGATCTCTGCCTACCCGCATGGGAATGAGGCGTGATTTTAAGTAGGTATGTATGTTTAAAAGAAGAAGTGTTGCGATAAAAAAACATTGAATTAAGAACCTCTTCATTTTAGTTGTTGGTTGAAAATAAGATAAAATCCATTTTAATATTAATAGATTAAACATATCTAAAGAATAAACAGTTATGAAAACTAGAAGTAGACTTTTAATAACACTTACTGTACACATTCAAATAATTACAATAATTATACAATAATTAAAAAATATAGACAGTAAAGGTGTCACAGCTAAATAGTGAAATCCGTCGTTTAATGAATTGCCTAGTCGTTTCTTTAAACGCCGCGGGTTCAATAAGCACCTGAGTGATACTCGCCAAAGTGTTAAGAGCGCATCGTGCGAAAATTTGAGATTTAAAAAAAAAAATTCATAACTAAATAACTAAGTGACATTTTAAAAATCCATAAAATAATATACTATTTAACATGACATTCTATTTAACGCTGACATACGATTTTCATTAGCGTTAAATAGAATTTCATGTTAAATAGTATATTTTTTTACCACACTCAAATGTATAGTCTACAATTAGTCCTTTTGCGATTTTTAAAATGTCACTTAGTTATTTAGTTATGAAATTTTTTAATAAAAATCTCAAATTTTCGCACGATGCGCTCTTAAATACCACCAATTCAAATATAGGTATATCAAATATTTTATCGAATATATTTATTTGGAAACAAGGTACCTACAAGGTTATACAAAATAAGTGTAAATGATACTGACTGCAGAAGTATAATTGTATCTAGAAGCATAAAAGACCGACATTAGATGAAAAATAATAATCTAAAAGACCTTATGTACCTTTAGGACCAGTTTTAGTTGGGTTACCACACTTACTTTGATTTTTTAACTACTTGACTAGACAAGTGGTTCAACATTCGGCTATCATTCAGACAACGGCTTCGTTTATGAAACAGCTAGGCAGTTCATTCAACGGCGGATTTTATTATTTGGCTGCGACAAAGGCAAAAATACACTTGCAGAAAACAGTAATATTTTTATTTATCACTTATAAATAAATAGATTCACTTATAATTATCTATTTTTACAACATGCTTAGAAAACATTTAGTGAGTCAGGTATTATTTAGGTTTAAAACTATAATTATGTAAGTGATTTAAGAAATACAATGCAATAATTTTAAATAGCTTTCCTGGTTATTTAAATATTATAAAATAAGCTAACGGTTGTTTTTTTTAGGAATGCTTAGAAAGCAGTTTATTTCAATACTCAATACTCAATACTCAATACATTTATTGCATAAACATGGTTTAGTTTAGGTACATACATAGTTCTTAGGTGTAAGTCAGTATCACATGGACCCTGTTAATAGGGTAAAAGCAACATGGAGGTAGGCCGAGGCTTATACACAGTAGTTGATACATACATATTATTATAGATTGAGAATTTTCAGGCATTATAATGTAGATAGTTTGTTACTTTATTTTAAATTAATAAGCTTGGTAAAACAGATTAAACGATAATGTCAAGGTCTTAAAAGTAGTCAAAGTTAGGTTTAGTGCGTAGTTAGTTAGTTAGTTATTTCATTTTAATTGTATTTAAATAACCGTGATTATTCCGCTTTTTAAATTAATTAATTCAGTTTTTAATAAGTAACATATATTATCAATTTAATTTTAGAAAAAAAAACGGTTATGTCCGATTAAATTATTTATGTATTTAGTTTGGACGGAATGCAAAATAATAAGTAAATTTAAGAATAATGCTACAATATTAAAAGCGTGCAGTTTCAGTTAAAGTTTTATTCTAATTTATAAACGGTTTTCTAAATGGATATTAAAAATTCTATAGAAATATATTTACAAAAACAGTTGCTTAGGAAATCCGAGTTTTTGTTGTCATTGGCACAATTTTGATATAATTTTGATTATTACCAATCACACTAAAATTAATGTAAGCAGTAGTAGAGCTCTGTGTTGTCTCCGTGAAGCAACATCGCTGTGTACAGGTTTGAAGGGTGTGGGTGCCGGTGACATTATTGGCACGTGAGGCTGAACATCTGTATTCCTCAAGTTGATGGACACAGGGCAGTGCATCGTAGGGCACGTTTTTTACGTGCCCGACGACGATAGGTTTTGTTCTATGCGTGAAAATAATATATCTAGCGACTATAATATATTTTATCCATCTAATAACAGCTAACGAATGTTGTATGGTGGTATATATAATATAATACCCTAATAATATTGGTATATTTTTACAAGGTAAAATATTAATATAACATTTAAAATTTCTATTCTAACAGCAAAATGGACGTTAGGTTTTGGCAAGCATTAATTTCTTAAAAAAATGGTGTGTGTCTGTGTTATGGACACGGCCATTTACGTGAATACGTCTCGTTACTTCGGGGCTTTCCCCTCCACCACGCGCGATGCCCTTACGTAGCGTAATAAATTATTTGATTCTTTAACTATCCAGTGGTGTAATTTAAATAAGATATTTAATGGAACTATGGAGCCCACGCCAGGCCACCAAACCTTAAATACAGATTAGCAATGTAGAATTTGGTTTATAATGTTATTTTTTTTTCAATTCTACTTCGTTTAGTTGTACATAGAGATTTTCTTGGTCAAAGAGAGCAACACAACACACCCTAAACATGGCGGACTAACATGACATGGATATGACGAGAAGTAGTAAAAATGACATTTTGAAAACTAACGCTGTCAATTAGCATGACAATGACACTTATTTGTGTCAGTCACTGTAGTATAACTGTCATAGCGGTGCCTCTTGGAATTCACCACTACGAAAAAATAACCACTATTGAACATTTTTGTACAACGCACTTGTTTTAATTTAGAATTTTTGTGGTAATCTTCATTATCCACATTTTTCTTACAAGTATACAAATACCTGGCGCATTATGAAACATCTCTTTTGGATGGGTATGTAGTTGCAACACTAAAATGTATCCTCCGATTTTGTTATCATTCGTATTTTTGACGTGACAACGTCTTATAATTCGGTGGAGCCGGCTGCACGTACAAAAAAACATGACTCATGCGGCGTTACCTCGCTCTGAGGCGTTTCATTTAAGGCTTGAAGTGCAACCGAGAGCGCGGAACGAGCGACAAAGAGGCACGCACGGCCTCCGCGTTCGGCAGCGTTCGACATCTGTCTCTCTCCTACTTGAGTGAGCGATGCGTCCGCGTGGACAGCTGTATGACGTTGTCACGTTCAACTATCATCAGTAAACCGACTACAGACAACCGATTTTTTGACTTGCGAAATGAAGCAATTTTAAAGACGTATTCACGTAAAAAGTGATAAAAAAGTGGCATGAAAATTAAATGCGTTGTTCCGTGATCTTGTGCGCGAAATATCTATCGTGATATACAAAATACTTGTAAGTTTTATCTAAAAATGATTGATCAATCGTTGAATGAGTTATCAATAAAATATCTACTTAATTCTACAACAGTGAACACAGATTTATCGTAACGCGCCTACCTATCTTACCAATAACGATTGAGACACTAAAAACAGTTAAAATCCAGAATTGATGATTGATAAATGTCACTAAAAAGATTTTAATGCCCCAAAATTTAAGAGCCGAGCAGGATTTGAACCCGAGATATCCCCCTTGGTACAGGGCTGCGCTGACCACTGCGCCATCGGTTTTTTTTTTTTTTAATTTTAGATAGCTAAGCTTTTGGCTGCCATCACACCTGATGGAAAGTGAGGATGCAGCCTAAGATGGAGCATGCTTAGCCATAATCCACCTGTTCACTCTTGTCTTGAAAATTCCCAAATTCAAAAATCAAATCAAATATCAAAATATTTATTGGGGAAACAAATAACACAGGGGAGTATAAACAGAAGGGTACGATGATAGCCACAATAGTTATAAAAACTGTGACGCAGCTATCAACGCCCAATATAGCGTTCCGGAAATACTGACGCCGCCGGTAGTTCCACTCTTTGGCAGTTCGTACTATAAAAGTGGAATCAAAACGCTTTGTACGCGAGTGTGGGATATCCACCATAAAGGAGTGGCACTTATCCGTGCGTCTAGAAGTCCGGAGGTAAAAGGGCGATCCTAATCACTCTCGACGAATACTTACGAACGACGAAGAATCGCTCGGCTAACTTTTGGGACATAAAAAGATCTTTGCGATTTCTTTGAGTGTAGTAAACACTATAAAATCAGTTATAACAGGGATCTATTTTACTACTACTATTGGTCTTAAGGCCTGCGCATATCTAGCACAATGGCGATGGCAATCAGTGAAATGCTGTCAAATATGACAGCGATATTTGACAGTCTTTCACTGATCCCCATTGCCATCGTGCTAGATGTGCCTTAGGCTTTACTTATAGGGCCTTATTAATAATCCTGGCGTAGCGTTGGACTAGTTAATCCGTGTTTTGTCTCTTGCATTGACATGCAATTGTCAACTCGAACAAATGTGACAAAACACGGATTAACTAGTCCAACGCTACGCCAGGATTATTAATAAGGCCCATAAAGATTAGTCAAAAGACAAAGACCGCTTAAACTATTGACATCTCTTGCCGATGGGTAGGTACAGCCAGTTTTAAGCATTTTTTAGCGTTCGTAAGTATGGGAGTATGGATTGGTAAATGATTTTAGAATATTAATTATCATTATTTTTCTACATAGCTATGACAAAAATATGTCAGACTAATACAAATGCATCAAAAGGTATCGATCAAACATTGGTTGATCAGCGCAGACTATTGATCAGCGCAGACTATTAATCAGCACAGACTAATTGATCAATGTATACAAATCAATCGCTAAAGCCACATGGTCAATAACTGATGATATTGATCATAAACACTATCGATCAATCAACGGTACAAAATAAATATTTGATCGACTAATATTGACATAACATTAGATCAGACACCTATAAAACCTTACGAATGATTGATCAATAATATTGTCAGTTTAACATACATTCTTATCGATCAATCAACGAAAATAAATAATTGATCGACTAATATTGAGATAAAATAAGATCAATCATAACATAATACTCATTAAACCTTACGAATGATTGATCAATAGTATTGTCAGTTTAATAAACATTTTTATCAATCTACGGTACAAAATAAATATTTGACCGACTAATATTGAGATAAAATTAGATCAAGCATAATACCCGATAAACTTAACGAATGATTGATCAATAATATTGTCAATTTAGCAGTGCATGAAAAGTTTAAAGAAGCTCCGCCCCTTCTCAGGCTCTGGTCCCATCAGCATTGGTACTTGGTTCTTGTGTGTTATTGTTACCTGAAAACAAACACTTTATTGTAGAAAAAAAATCTAAAAAGTATTTTGCCTAGATTGGGCTGACTCTAAAGGCACTTTCTTGGGGTTTTACTCGTAGCGCCATCTAGTTACACCTGCAGCATTAAGTCACCTTGAGATGCGGTTTGAGTCACGGCTCTCTATGAATTTCCAAACACCTTCAGCTTAAAATAAATTACTATAGTTTGACCGAGACCACTGTACGGTATGCGCGCGGCGAGACGGGGAGGAAACGGACGGTCTATGTCAGACGTACATGAGATACATACCCAAAGATGGGACGAGCGTTATCTCGGGATGTCAAGACCGCTATTTTTAAAGTGGCCAAATATTATTTGACCGCTCTCCATTGAAAAGCATTGTTTCTGCTTATGGGCCTAAGAAGGGATTTTTGTTAATTCAACCCCAAAAGGGGTGCAGCGGGGGTTGAAGTTTGTATAGACAAAACTCAACACGAACGAAGTCGCTCGGGATTCCACTAGTTGCTAAATAAAATAACATATCGTTTACGATATCGTAAGATCTATCTTGCTCTTTTTTCTTCGGACCCCACCTCGCCGCACTTTTTTAAGGAGCGGCGCAGCGGTTTCGGGCAAACTATAGTACCGCCATCTAGTTACACCTACAGTAAAAAAATTACCTTACCAGCTAGGGATAATTTTAATAGTAGCTCCATCTATTGACGCCCATCGCGTCCTTAGACCAGTCTTAGGCAACCTCAATAGACACCGGTCCAATAACTTGAAATAATTAATAGATTCAGGCGTGACTTTGCGGAACTCCATTGTTTAACATAAATTAAGTAGAACAATTAATATATAGTACTAGTAGTAGTAGTAAGAAAGTTTTTCTGCTCAGCGCTCGACAAGGCAACACGTCCTAATAGTGCACAGAGAGTCGATTTTCCTGAGGATGCTTCGTAGAGAAGCGAAACACGTGTCGAATCTTATTAAGTTTTTTATTTACTGTGGTATTATTGTTGTGTCTAATACACCTTATTTCGCTTTGCAGGATTTGGGGGTGTTACGTGGGGTGCACACACGTCTACATTAAATTAACTTACTTAGATTAGATTAGCGGATTAGGACTATATATTAATTGTTCTACTTAATTTATGTTAAACTTGAAATAAATTAAGTAGTGGCGCCATCTAGTTACCTTGCAAGGCGGCTGCATCCACGGTTCTCCGTCGATCTGCATGGGGAATGTCCTTTTAGTAGTGATGATGATTGAACTGCATTGAGCTAAGCGTCTGCCCGACGCGCGAAGACCTGGACACAGACGTTTTATTTGTCATTTTTCAGCGGTATGCATCCATGTTTAGTAGCAGTAATAGCAATTAGCTGACCATTTTGGCTTGATAATACATGCATATAATGCATAATTGGTTACCGTTGGCACCCTTATCAACATTAGAACATAAGAATATTTATGTGATACTCGTTTCTGTTTTTCTATAAGTGATCAATGTTTTTTTTCATTTTTAGGGTTCCGTAGCCAAATGGCAAAAACGGAACCCTTATAGATTCGTCATGTCTGTCTGTCCGTCTGTCTGTCTGTCCGTCCGTGTCACAAACACTTTTCTCCGAAACTATAAGAGCTACACTGATGAAACTTGGTAAGTAGATGTATTTTGTGAACCGTATTAAGATTTTCTCACAAACATATGAAAAAAACAATAAATTTTGGGGGTCCCCATACTTAGAACTGAAATTCAAAAAAGTTGGTCCCCCCCCCTTAACTTCTAAAATAAGAGAATGATAAAACTAGAAAAAATATATGTTGTACATTACTATGCAAACTTTCAACGATATTTGGTTTGAACGAGATCTAGTCAGTAGTTTTTTTTTATACGTCATAAATCGTTAACCGCAATTTACCCTTCGACGAACTACAAGAACCTTTATATTATGTTACTTGATGCTACGGAACCCTTCATGGGCGAGTCCGACTCGCACTTGGCTGCTTTATTTTTTATTTCTTGTGTATATAGCCGTACCTGTATTTGTTGTTCTTCTTTTTCTGTTTTGTTCTCTTGATAAGTTGTGTTATACCAATGTGTTTTTGAGCTAAATAAAAAGTACCTAAAAGTTATTCGTCGAGTGTGATTAGGATCTGATGGCGCAGCGGTCAGCGCAGCCCCGTATCAAGGGGAAGGTCGCGGGTTCAAATCCCGCTCGGCTCTTAACTTTTGGGTCATAATGAAAATCTTTGTGATTTCCTTAAGTGAAGTAAACACTAATCTATTTAGCTATCCAGTAGAGCTCTTTGTGCCTCGTCCGGGTGCGTACTATCACCATGTCTATCCTGGCGTGAAGCAGCATCGCTGTGTTTCGGTTTGAAGGGCGTGGGTGCCGGTGAAATTATGAAATTTCTGGCAGGTGAGGCTGAACATCAGGACGCTTCAAGTTGATGGACACTAGACACGTTTCTGACGTGCGTGACCTAAGAAACAAACTTATTTATTTATTCATTATTTAGTTGTCATAGAAAAGGTTTATTTCCGTTGACTATTAACTTTTTTAACTGGGAAAGCTACCTGTTCTGACTTGGCCCATATGTAGGCAGTTTTCTAGCCCGATTACTTCTATTAGTTTGTCACCGATATCTGGAAAAATAAACACATTTAAGCGGATCTTTTGTCACTTCCATGTCTACAAATAAATGTAGAAATGAATAAACAACTTAATTTAAAAATTAATTTTGAAATCAGAATAATAATTTTAGTTTATTTTAGACATTCATTTTTATCAGTAAAAACAATTATAATGTAAGAGATTTATTTATGCACTGCTAAACTGACAATATTATTGATCAATCACTCGTAAGATTGAATGGGTATTATGATTGATCAAATTTTATCTCAATATTAGTAGATCAAATATTTATTTTGTACCGTTGATTGATCGATAAGTATGTTTTGATCAATAGCATCAGTTATTGATGTTAGTTGGCTTTAGTGATTGATTTGTATAGATTGGTCAATAGTCTGTGCTGATCAACTAATGTTTGATCGATACATATTGATGCATTTGCTACGTAGTAAAATAATTATTATTTATATTAATTTAAATAATAATCAATACTGCCATACTTATAAATGCTAAAACAACATTGCTTAAAACTGGCTTTAACTACCCATTGGCATGAGATGGCAATAGTTTAAGCGGTGTTTATCTTTTGACTAATCTTTTAAGTAAGACCAATAGTAGTAGTGAAATAGATTCCTGTAGGCCTGCGCACACCTAGGTCGCTGGCGATAGCGTTGAGTGAAACGCTGTCAAATATCGCTGTCAAATTTGACAGCAATATTTGACAACGACAATCATAGACTTGAAATTTTAAAAAATTGACTTTTGACATTTAACCTTATATTTTATTGACTTTAGTTCTTTTATTTAACTTTGACATGTGATCGGTATTTGTTATTAATATGGTAAAATTCCTAACTGTCTTGACATCCCTTATTCCTATTCCTTTTGACTAATGTTTAATGATTCACATAACCTATCTATAGTTTGTTAACCGCTAATCGTATTATAAACCTGCTATGACATTGCAGTGCCCAACAGGGTTCATGAACTGAATTAGGCTACCATAAGAACAAATGCTATTTATTTTATGTACATGTGAGCAATCAATAAATGAAATGAAATGAAATTTGACAGCGTTTCACTGATCGCCGACGCCAGATGTGCGCAGGCCTTGATATAACCTAAGATTGTTGGCTGCTGTATTACGTTTTCCATATTACCTTGTTGTGCGTTGGGGAATCGGCCCCTACGATGGGCCCCGCTGGAGCCCCACAGGTTGGAGCCCCCGTGTGCGTACGGGATGTTCAGCAGTGCCACGCCCTGCAATGCGGGGCCCTTGTTCAACTCTAGCGAGGACCCGTCACACTGGAAGTAATATTATATTATTATTATTTAATGTCAGACAACGAGATCCATATAATGTTAGTAGAAATTAAATTTACTTACATGTCATAGGGTTAGTACAGTATAATCTTAATATATACCTACTAAGTAATGAAATCCCTCGCTGAAGCTCCAATCAAAACAGTCTCACTATGACTATTTGATTAGAACTTGAACGAAGGATCTCATATATGGGCGAATCGCAATAATCTGCTATGACCTTCAGGATGGTGTTGGTACTGCCCCGCACTCTGCTGAGCAATGAGGCAGTTTTCTTGCGGATGATGGCATGAAACCCATCCACCCGCGCCTCAGCGAACATGCTTGATGCGCTGCAGAAGCGAGGCAGTCCCAACAGCATCCTGAATCCATTGTTATATTGGACACGCAGTGCGCTGAGCGTACTTTTAGTAAAGCTGACCCAGAGGCTGCTCGTGTAGAAAGACTGGCAGTAGGCTTTAAAAAGTGTAACAGCTGTCACTATCAATGTGAGGCAATCAGTTACAAAATGATGTAGGACAGGGGTGCTCGCGAAAGCTTTTCCAGTCGATCGCCAGCATAAATACGCGGATAATAATGTAGCGGCATGCATGATAATCTAGAGATAGCCTAGTTGATCCAAATCAGTGCCAGACGGAAGCGTCCCCAAAACGCCTGCGGCATTGCTACGCCGAATAGCATGGCTAATGACCTACCTACATTTTAGTTTAGTTCAGAGCTCTGTGTGAGTCTCGTGGGGGTGCGTACTACCACCATGCCTATTCCTGCCGTGAAGCACCATCGCTGTGTACAGGTTTGAAGGGTGTGGGTGCCGGTGTTACTGGCACGTGAGGCTGGACATCTGTATGCCTCAAGTTGATGGACGCAGGGCAGTGCAAGGCACTTTCCTGACGTGCGTAACCTACGATGCAATGCTTTGTTATTGGCGATGGTTACCACTTAACATCAGGTGGGTCATATGCTTGTTCTATCGGCTACTTGTAAAAAAAAATTGAATTTCTGATGTTACATTTAGGATGTGATCGGATGTAGAATGTCGGAATGAAGGATGCCAAATATAGGATATCAGAAGTAGAATGTCAGATGTGGGTTGTCGGATGTCAGATTCATTCATATTACTAACCTCAATATCGATATTCTCGTGTAGATTCTTGCAGCTGGCCGCGAACTGTTCAGAAGTGGCAAACTCGAAGTACCACAGTTTGTTCTTCATTCGAGAACTGAACTTATCCGGGTTCCTTTCACGCTCTGTGTGGAACTTCACGCATATTGCTGCATCCTGAAGTGAGGAAACATTGGATTGTTGGATTAAAGAAATAGCACCATTTTTGCAGCAGAAATCTTAAAACATTTGATTTGATTTACTTTTATGGTCGAGTCAAACGGTAAAACCGGCATATCGTAGAACCTTATCAGTTCGAAAATATGACGTGTCAAATGCACGAAAGGAGCCTCTTTGAGGCGCACTTAAACTCCTTTCACAATTGGTTCGAAAGAATCTGTGACACGACAAGAAGAAGAATGGTCGAGTCAAAAGCCTATTAAATAAAATCGCAGATTCGTTTTCTGTCATTTCGGGAAGAAACATATCTTTTTGATTTTAATTGTCTTTCTTGAGTTATTTTGAGTTCGGTGGTATTTTAACCAACATTACTTGAGGTCTTGAGGGCTCAAAGTGTTAGCAGTTGGAATTAAAGTGTATTATGTGATATTCTGATGTGATCGAAAATGTTTCAGATGGATTTGGAAGAAACGGCCATCTTTCTTCCAAAGACAATATAGAGTAGGGCCGACTCGACTTTGACTGACTCGACCGGACGGAAAAGTATTTTATCTATGTAATTTATTATCATTCTCATTAATCAACTCGACACTGGCAAAATTGATCCGAAAAGGACAGATGCCATTCATTAAGAAGAAGAATAAAATCGCAAGTATTACATTGAAAGTTAAAGTTAAGTGGAGTAAGGTGCCTAGAAGAACAGGCAAGAAACTTGTCATGAAAAACCCATGATGACCATAAGGGGGTTAAAAACTCCGTCATACAATAAAACAGCAGGAACCAAGCCGTAGTTTGTTGCCTGTTCTTCTAGGCTTGGTCGCGTGGAACTGGTACCTAGACTCACCTTAGCTTTAAGACGTTTCAAAGTGATCCTTGTGATACTATTGAATAAAGATTTATTTGACTTTGACGTCACTAGAGTTGAGTTGAGACTAGCTCATATCAACTTACTTTTTAATGCTAATAAAATTACAAGTGTTAAAGATACTTACAACTCCAATGGAGAAGTAGTTATTGATGATGTTGTAAGGAACGCAGGTAGGATGCGGTGTTGAGTTGGGAATGATCTGTAGATCGCACTGAAACAACAAAAATAATTAATAAATAGATCACCTAGCGCAGGCAGTAGTAGCTCTACTTTGTGGTGGAGGGCGTGGGTTTGATCCCCACCGAGGATAAACATTTATTTGTGGAACGAACAAAAATGTTTATTTTCTGTCTAGCTGTTATAAAATGTTCTTTTTATTATGATTATTATGAACTAGTGGTGTCCCACTACAGGTCAATGGCCTTCCTTCCTTCTCTTCAGTCGTCTCTATTTTAATGCCACTGTTGACCATTCTTTAAAGTAGGCGTTCACGTTTCACGAGGTCGCTTCTCGTTTTTAGGCGTCCACTATAAATATATTGAGTATTATTTTATAAACAAATAAGCATACAAGTACTTATTGTATTAGCTCATAGTATAAGAATAGCTTAGGCTACATAGTGTTTGAAAAAAGATGGCAAAAAAAGATCACCACACCACGCAAAGAACAGACGACAACGTGCCTGCTTTTGCTCCCAAGATATACATACCTCTGTGGAAGTTCTGTCAACGCTGATTGACCACCGGTCCATCATCACAGTGCTGGCCTTGGCTATCTTATCGAGGATCTTGTGGATTGATTCCCCTTCATACCTAAAACACATGTTAATCTAATAAATATTTTATCAAAAGAGTTTTTGGATCTTTCGAAAGCTTTTGACTTGGTGTCTTTCATCTTAAACAATAAAAACTACTGACTACAAACAACACAACAATACAACAACAACAATGACAATAGTATGACTGAATATCCAGTCATACTTATTTTAGAAGCGGGCTATTGGAAATGAGTAAAATCTACAAAAAGTTATCGATCAGTTTATGAAATGAAGATGGAGTAAGTCAGGGACTATCGACCGCTCCTATAAACAGTTAAAATAGTTTTCAACTGTTTATAAAAGCAATTGATGGCAGATCATGTCAGATTTAAAGACGACTTATTTAAACACTTTCAATTCTGAAACGCTTTTAAAAAAATAATAAACTTAAGAGGTGACACCCGGATGGAACGAAGTTCTTTTATTATTAATCACAAAAAACCTGCATACACTCAACAAAAATAATCGTCGCGACACCACACTGTTCAATGCGAAATAGAATTGAAAATATCTGGCTTGCTTTCTATAAGAGAGAGAGACAGACGGAGAAACATGCGCAAGCCGCTTACTATGGCAAAAAGTGTCGTGACAACTTTTCGTAAGATTTTTTTCCGTCTAGCCCCCTTTAACAACGCGCGATAAGGAACTTCGTTCCAATATTTTTAGGAAGGCCATAGAACGGGCCTCGCTCGTAAGAAATTTTACGTTAGTTTACCAAGATTCAAGATTCAATAAGCGTTTATTCAATACGATACAAGAATCACTTTGAAACGTCTTAAAGCTAGGTGAGTCTAGGTGCCAGTTCCACGCGACCAAGCGTAGAAGAACAGGCAACAAACTACGTCTCGGTTTCTACCGTTTTTTTATATGATCCTTTTACAAATCAAAAATAGTCTAAAATAATAGCAGTGAAGTTCCAGTGTGGTGCCACTTCACTTAGTCAGACGTATGCAATGTAATTATACAAAAGCAAAAGTTTCAAAGACAGCACACGCTACGCTTCAAAGTTATAATAAAGTATCTACACAGATATAAAAATAAGATATTAAATAGTAGGTACAGACATTGCAAATTGACATGCTAGCTTCCTATGGGTAGAGTGACCGGGACATCGGGCCACGCAGTTTTATCATTCATATAGCTATCTAGAGTATAGTACGCTTTCTTTATCAAATTACTCTTAATATAGGCTTTAAACTTCCGAATTGGAAGCTTAGTTGCATTTTCCGGAAGTTTATTGTAGAAGCGTACAGTGTTCCCCATAAAAGACCCATTTACCTTCTGTAAACGAAATTTGGGAATATAAAGTTTATTTTTATTTCTAGTGTTAATATTATGTGAATCACAATTTTTCTGAAAGCTACAGATGTGTTTGTGAGTGTACAGTAAGTTTTCATATATATATTGTGAAATTACTGTGAGGATATTAATTTCCTTAAATCGCTCCCTCAATGAGTCTCGTGATTTCATTTTATAGATGGCACGTATGGCCCTTTTTTGTAAAACGAATATAGTTTGAATATCAGCTGCTTTCCCCCAGAGAAGGATACCGTAAGACATAACACTATGGAAGTAGCTGAAGTAAACTAGCCTAGCTGTAGCTTCATCAGTGAGCCATCTTATAGTCCGAACTGCATATGCAGCCGAACTTAGTCTGGCAGCAAGTGCTTTGATTTGCGGTCCCCACTGCAATTTTTTGTCAAGATTAAGTCCTAAGAAGATAGTAGAATCTACAAGGTTAAGTGACTCTCCATTAAGTATAATATTAGTTGGCCGGAGAGTCACATTTGGTAAGGTAAACTTAATACACTTGGTTTTCTTAGCATTAAGTAAAAGATTATTAACGTTAAACCAGTTAAGTATTTGCGACAGAGATGCGTTAACGTCATCGTAATTAGCCTTCAATCTATCAACTTTAAAAATTAATGAGGTATCGTCAGCAAATAGTACTATTTCACATAGTTTTTTAACAAAAAAAGGGAGGTCATTTACGTACACTAGAAACAAGAAAGGACCTAATATCGAACCTTGTGGCACCCCCATGTCAATAACTGACCCAGAAGATCTCTCACCGCTCACATCAACTTTAAGGACTCTATCAGTCAAGTACGATTGTATTAGGTCAATGGAGCGATTTAGAATGCCGTAATGTTTAAGTTTAGATATTAATGTAGCATGATTTACACAGTCAAAAGCTTTGGAAAGATCGCAGAATACCCCAATCGCGTCTTGTGAGTTTTCCCAGGCATCATGTATGTGCTTTAAGAGTAGAATACCAGCATCAGTCGTTGATCGACCTTTCGTAAATCCAAACTGGTGGCTATGAAGTATCCCATTTAGGTTAAAATGTGATAACAACTGAGTAAGAATAACTTTCTCAAATATTTTACTTAGCGTAGGCAATACTGAGATAGGTCTATAGTTAGCAGGGTCATTTGCATTTCCAGATTTGAACAGGGGAATGAGTTTACTAGGTTTCATTAAATCAGGAAAAACACCCTCATCAACACATCTATTAAAAATATACGCTAGACACGGTGCAATATCAGTTATAATAGTACTGAGTAGTTTTGTAGACATTCCCCATAAATCTTCAGTATTTTTAATGTTTAACGATTTAAATGTCTTCACGATTTTGTCAGCATTAATGTATTTAAAACTAAAGATATTATTACATTTTTTAACACTAGACTCTAACAATGCCATCGCACCAGAGGCCGAGGAATTTAAAGACGATGTCACTACTTTAGGGATACTGGAAAATAAACTATCAAACGCGTTGGCTACTTCAATGTTTGTTGTCAAAAGATTATTGTTTACTTTCAAATGAATTTTTTTATTACGGAGTTTTGATTTGCCAGTCTCATTATTGACTATTTTCCAGGTAGCTTTAATTTTATTTGTGGATTTTTCAATTTTTCTTTTGATATGCAATGATTTTGCTGCGTGACAAGCTCTTTTAAACTGATTTAACAAGCAAATAGCCCAACTGATGTTAAGTGGTAACCTCGTCTATAACAAAGCATTGCCTCATAGGTCACGCACGTCACGAATATGCCCTACGATGCACTGCCCTGTTTCCATCAGCTTGAGGCATACAGATGTTCAGCCTCACGTGCCAGTAATATCACCGACACCCTTCAAACCGAAACACAGCAATGCTGCTTTACGGCAGGAATAGGCATGGTGGTAGAACGCACCCCCACGAGACACACACAAAGAACTCTACTACTATTATAATAACTAATACTAATTTGATCGGTTTTGTCAGCTGTCACTGTCATCTGTCAATAAACGTAAACTCACCCGCCTCCCCAGCGCAAACAGCGTGCTAGATCATTCCCGGTGCCGAGTGGGATGACTCCCACGGCCGGTTGCATCTCCATTTGAACCTTATCTGAAGATAAAACACCAACGTAAGCTTATAGATAGCTAACAGCGTCATATTTAAGCCTATATAGGAAGAAAGGAGGAGTTAGTAAGTTGAAGTGGCAATGGGCAGGCCATATAGCTCGAAGAACTGACAACCGTTGGGGAATAAAGGTTCTCGAATGGCGACCACGAACCGGAAGACGAAGCGTAGGGCGCCCACCCACCAGATGGACCGACGACATTGTTAAGATCGCGGGAAGTCGATGGATGCAAAGGGCTCAGAACCGTTCTTCCTGGAAATGTGTAGGGGAGGCCAATGTCCAGCAGTAGACTTCTTCAGGCTGATAATGATGATAATGAGGAAGAAAGGAGGATTAAAAGAAAGCATTTCTTTGTTTTAACTCGTCGCTTGACTTATTGCTCTGAAAGTAATTACTGGGCAAGAAGACATTTTTTATTTTATGACCACCGAAAAAACTGTGGAATTTGTATGGACGACTGGCCTCTCAGCTCAGTTTGTAAAAGTAGCTCTACCTTCTGCGCCGTAGGTCGTGGGTTCGATCCCTACCGAGAACAAACATTTGTGGGGTGAACACAGATGTTTGTTCTCTGTCTGGGTGTTATATTGTATTCTATGTATGTATTAACAAAAAAAAATTAATCTTAGTAGTATTTCAGCTATCTGGTTCCCATAGTACAAGCTCTGCTTAGTTTGGGGCTAGATAGTGTTGAGTGGATTGTCTAGAATATCTTAGTATAGGATCCCGCTATAGAAGGACCTTCACCGAGCTGGTTATTTAATGAAACGTATTTTATATTTGTTTAAACATGCCAATAAAAAAATGAAAAAAAAAATGAAAAAAAAATGAAATAATGTTTATTTGCAGCAATATCAAATTTACAGAGGTGTACTATTTTACAACTATTAAAACTAGCCGACATACTTATACATTAACATACCTACTCACAGTTTAAATTTAATAACCTACCTACTTACATTGTTAGTTTTGAATAAATATATTCTATATGGGTTGCCTATCAAATTTCAGTCCAGGATAATTATGATTAATTAATAATTAAAAAAAATAATTGTTTTTTTAACTTTCCACCGGTTTGTTTATTAGACAAATTCTATACCTATCGAAAGTATAGACTCCATAGAATATGCAAACGTTAAGTTACCTATTTTTTTCCGGTCACAACTCTCGGGTAGCCAGGTATAAACAGGTAAATCGATACTAGCATTTTGCACCGGTATATTTATTGAATAAAAATACTGGGGTCTATACTTTCGATTGGTATAGAATTTGTTTAATAAACAAACCAGTGGAATGTTTTTTTTTTTTTTTTTATTATTAATTAATCATAATTATCCTGGACTGAAATTTGATAGGCAACCCATATAGAATATATTTATTGGCATGTTTAATTAAATATAAAATACTTTTCATTAAATAACCAGCTCGGTGAAGGTCTTTCTATAGCGGGATCTTAGACTATCTAGAATATTTATTTATTTATGGAGATAGGAGCATGTGCTCCTGTATTTTGGCGACATTCTTCCGGCCACATGGCCGTTCTACTGTTCTGTGGTATCAAGTGTAATCATACCCATGGTCTCCAGCACCCATCCGACTGTCCCATCGCCTCCACAGCAGATCACTCTGTAGTTCCGTACGTCTTTGAACATCTGCAAACCTGGAATGAGACCATTTTTAAAAAAAGCAAATGGCAAAAACGGAACCCATAAATAGATAGTGCAATCCACGAAGGCGCGCCCCACTATTCCTTAACCGTTTATAGCATATGTGTGCAAGCTTCCGTCAATGTTTGAGTGTTATCGGTACACTAATTACCTATGAGTGCACACGCACACTACAATGAATAGACTACGGTTCGCGACTGCCGCTCGGAACAAACTCCCCGCACCCCGCGAGGGGCGCGTCTTCGTGAATTGCACTATCTATAGATTCGTCATGTCTGTCCGTCTGTCCGTCCGTCCGTATGTCACAGCCACTTTTTTCCGAAACTATAAGAGCTATACTGATGAAACTTGGTAAGTAGATGAGTGAATCGCATTAAGATTATCACATAAAAATAGAGAAAAAAAAATTTTGTTGGTCCCCATACTTAGAACTAAAACTCAAAAGTTTTTTTTTATCAAATCATAGTGTGGGGTATCATAGCTCTTTAAAAATGATACTGAGGTTTTGAATATATTTTTTTTCTAAACTGAAGCTTTTTCTAGCTTTCATAACGGACGCTAGCCGCTAGTCTGCTAGAAGACGGTTGGTATAACTAGCGGCACATAACGTTAGCGCTGAGCGATACGCGGAGGGGATAGCTGCGCATGCGCCGTAGTGTGCGCATGTCGCGTACACTGGATGTGTGGATGTGTGCAGAGTGTCCTATTGGTACAGAGAGCGGAGTGCGACTGGAGAGCCAATCAGCGCTACGCACGCCCGCCCTTCATTCCGCTAGCCCCCCTTAGGTACCTTACTTTTGACTTCTGCGCAATAACGGTCAGCGCTAGAGTTATGCGCCGCTACCCCCTATAAGCAAAACACCTACTGTCTTTTAAATTATTCCATTGTGTAAGAAAAACATACCTTGCATTGGTCCTCCTTTGGTAATATCATGGACTTGCCTCGGATTGAGGATGTACTGCAGTTTCCTCAACACACGCGATCCCTGCCTACCCCCTGACTTCAGGTTGATGAACACGAGCAGAGGGCACGTCCCGTCCGGGGGGGTGATTTGGAAGGAAATGGGGGGAGCTCGTGGTTTGCTCTCAGCTGCCTCTTCAGGGGTGATTGCGGTGGGGAGGGATATTGAGGTGGGTATTGAGGGCTGGAATACAGAAAAGTATTATTTAGTCTTATTTTAATAGCAGCGTTTTACCTGAAATAAAACGCACATTATATACTTACCTCAATAAAAGCTTTATATTGAGAAGGCGAGTTCCGTTTCCTGTCGAATTTCTACCAGTTTTCATACTTTTATACAGCCAACATCCGGTCAAGTGGTGCCACCTGGCGGCCGCGCGTAATTTTATTTCGTTAAAAATGCAGCGCCATATTGAACTCATTGGCTTTTTTATTTCACCAGGCAGCAATTAAAGTGAAAGCTTTTATTGAGGTAAGTATATAATGTGCGTTTTATTTCAGGTAAAACGCTGCTATTATATCCTGAACGCTCAATAAAAGCTTTATATTGAGACCTGTTTGTTATCGCCTGGTGACGCCACTTGTAAGATCTGGGTTACTCTAGCGCCAATGTGATATTATATATTTTACTCATAATGTAGGTAAGTTTGCCTACAATAGAAAATAAAACCGTATTTTAATCAATTGTGCCCGAAATCGTACCCGACTATATTATATTATTAATAATAACATGATTATTTTAATTCTATCAGACATTGCTATAATCTTAAATTATTTAGGAGATTGTAAGTAATCTTAAAAAATCTGCTAAGCATGGTAACAGACAAACCACCCCAAGTTCCTGGCTTAAGTCCAGCTATGAACTTCTTTGGGCTGACCATAATGATGAAGTTATCATAATGCCATGTTAATTGAATGCACTCAAACAAGCCGCGCGATAGGCCTGGTTAATCTCTATACCTAACTGTGCGTACTGGTCGCGTAACTTTGTCAAATGCTATGTAGCTAGTGTAAAGAGATGATAGATAGCGACAATCAAACTCAACAATTATTTACTTCCTGTAGATATCGTCAAGTTCTTTTTAAAACAATGCTTAGAACAATAAATCGTCGCTCAAATGCTACCTTGCAGTGCTGTAATAACAGCCTCCTTAATAAACATTTAGATCGTCTGCTATGACGTTGCGCAAAACGAGTTTAGCTTAATATTTTACTGTTTTATTGTAAAAAATCAATTAAAAGGTATGTAAGGCTATGTTACCTATGTACCCTAATTATAAATTCATGTCAAGGAATTTGTGATCAGTAAATACTGATAATATGTAGTATATAATTATTGCATAAATAATAACTGCAATCAGTTTCTAACTATGCTTGGATAAAATAATTACTACTTAGTATCTAGATCTAACCCAGAATAAAATCAAATGCTAATAAGATCTGTGGTGAATATGGACTTATCCTGTAAGGACCTTTATGAGCTAAGAATATTACTGCAATGTACCAGCAATGTATCAGCAGTACCTATACCTATCATTAGCAGTATATAATAAAGCTAATTCTTATACTAATTCTAGCAGTATCTTAGTGAATTACTTTTGCTAACATCCCATCGGAAACTCTGATTGGTCTAAAGTCTAAACCATCATCATTGACTCAAGAATATTCAGAACTTAGAACATAACAGACAAGACAGTGCCTGCGTTATAACGTAGGAAGTACAGATTCATGCGTTAGTGTCGCATTGTATAGAATATACCATAAGTAAAACATGAAAGACAAAAAGTCAGTGTCTGCGTCATAGGAAGTACGGATTTATATGAGTGTTAAGATAAGAAAATTATTTATTGTACAATAAAAGCAGTACACGGGCAAACTTAATGCTGATTCTGGTTTATTCTCAAAAATACATAGTACTAGGTCACTTACATGAGGACATTCGTCGTAATTAGCATTAGTGTTGTATTGTATTGAACAAAATACAAAAAGTCGAGCATAAAAAACACAAAGACAGTGTTTGTTTCCTAACATAGGAAATATGGATTTATGTGATAGCGCAATCAAGTGTAAATCATATAGAATATGTGGTCATCATTATTAGTTGTGACCCCAAAAGTAGCTTTAAGTGCTACACTAAAATTGGTTACAAACCACACGTTATTACATAAGCAAATTTTTATCAAGCAACGGTAATAATTATCAACGCAACGTACCTATTAAGCATCGGTATTGGTCCGTATTCTATTTATTTATATAAAGAAATTATTTCGGCAAACTACAGTTTTTCACTAGGAAACAATAGCATACAAACTTTGAGTGTGTACTTAGGGTGGTAGATACATCCACGAGCATGTGTGGGTAGTTTCATAATATAGTGACCGCGTTGTAAACCTTGACGGTTCCTTACTAAAATAACTGCAGGTAGACCGCATGTCATTGGCTCTCAAAAAAAATATTTTCTTGATTAAAGACTGCACGTGCGATTTCAGAGACAAACAGGTCAAAAACCGAAGTTCCTAAGGCAGGCCGCACACCAGGCATACACTTATAATGTAATATAATGCGATAATTGTGGCGCCACATTTGAAACGCGACACATTTAACGCCCCCATATATCTGTACGTGAGCACGCACACTGAGGAAACATTTGTAGCGGGCGCACTTTGTGGCGAGACTTTGTCCGCGCTACACGAATTCAAGATCGAACACGTTCGTTATTTGTGGCGCCACATCAAGAAATCGTCGTCGTCAGACGATGATGTCGACATTCTTAGCGGTGCCACGCTACAACTGTGCTTTCGATGTGCGCATATACAATACATTTGTGGCAAGCTGAATTGTAGCGCATTGATTGTGGCGACGTAAATGTTCGACGCATGTAGCATGTGGTGCTGGTGTGCGGCCTCACTTACTTTACAAGCATTATAGTAGCATAGGTTGGCCTCCACTCAGGAGGGTGGTAATGACGTAAACACATCGACATACCAACTCCTGTTTACTACACGCCGCTAATGAACGGTTTATTAGTGTCAAAAACCAAACGGCAAGGTACAAATTGGTACGACTTTGTCAAATACTGAAACGTCAAAAGGCACTCTCGTCTTGCTAGGAAAAACAAGGTCCTCCTTGGTATCTTTTCTCAATGCGTAAAAATGATCGCATGAAATTGCTTTTTATAAAACATTCATTTCATTTTAAATGCTCCTGAACCCTGATTTTTAACACATCTATTACAAAAATGATCCGAGAGGTACCTAACTTAGCGATGTGTTGTAGGGTGTCCTCAGGTAGGGTAGGTCTTAGCTAGTTTTAATAAATGTATAAACATTAGTTTAACACCATTATGAACTACAAGGCTGGCAAAGTTCAAAAGTCTGAAACTTTTAAGCGGGTAGGCTACGTAATTTTAAATGTTCGCAAAGAATGTCTTTGTTTTGTCCCATCCAAGACAAGTGATCGTAGAGATTCACAAAAAATATATGCTTAGCCTGAAGAAGGTTATGTGAAACGGACCTTTGTGTGCGACTTGCAAAAACACAGTACAGTGTAAGAGTTAGGTTCGGAATAGGTTAACTCGGAAATTAAGAAATTCCTATCTTTGGCAAACACACTTTAAGGGTTGCACTTTTAGGTTTGGGTCCAAAAGCAGACAAGGGTCTACTTACACTATGACAAGCATTTCAGTGGATTTATAAGAGCCATTTTTCATTAGATCAAACAAGCCTAGGCTTTTGATGTAAAACACATTAATGGATGGAAGTGTGTAACTGGCTTTCCTTTCTTTTATTTAAGAATCTATGTATTATATCAGCTATCTGGTTCCCATCGTACACAAGGATACGCATCAGACTATACACTGCTAGCTCTTATGTCCTTGCAGTAAGAGATAGTGTTTTATTTATTTTTATTTTATATATGCCTAAGCCAGCCTTATACCATCTTTGAACTTCTCGAGGTCATTATAATCTTCACTTTCGAGTCGCGACTCGTTACTTACCTTTCTCATTGTAAAAACACAGTTCGTACGAGTATATTGCACATTCGGGGGTTGACCCCTGTGTGAGTTTAAATGTGGCTGAAACCACCCCGCGAGGCTGTACTTGATACAGACACATAATTTGAGAGGGCAGGTTTACTAAAATTGTATCAAATCTGTATGATGGAACACAGTTAAAACACTTAACCCCCGCGAGAGGCAGTTGTAAGATTGATTTTCTCTTGTGAGAACCACTACATTTCAGAGACTAGATTCACTTACCTTTCACAGAATTCCACGCGATGGAACACAGTTTCGCTTTACGCCTAACCCCCGCGAGGGGCGGCTGTTAAGTTGATCGAGGTTCTCTTGCGAGAATCCATTCGATTTAGCGAGACAGTTTCACTGGATGTTTAGAGAGTTCAACTCGATAGAACACAGTTTACAAACGCCTAACCCCCGCGAGGGGCGGTTGTTAGGTTGATTGAGTTTCTCTTTTCAGACTTAACAGGAACAGGCCAGTTTCACTGGAAGTCTATAGAGTTCCATTCCATAGAACGCATCTAGTTTACAAACGCCTTACCCCCGCGAGGGGTGGCTGGTATAGGTTCTCAAGACCAAAAATACTTTGCTGCTAATAAAGTATGCCTTTTTACTTGAAAACTTTATGATAAACATTCGAGTCGGTGACCAGTAAACTGATTGAAAGCGATGGTGTGATGAACATGGTTATAAAATAATAAAGTGGGTATTAAGAAAAAAGTTTCTTAGGTTTTTTCTAGAAGTAAACGTTAAATTCGTATGATAAACCCAAGAGAGAATATAACAAGTATTATTTCTGCTTTGGGAAGGTAGGCATAATTTTTATCAGAAACAAAATTAAATTTAATATTATTTTTACAATGCAGTAAGCTTAACCGTATAGGTAGGTATGGCCCGATGACGTCAGGTATCATACGTTTTACCCCTCTTTGTTTGTTTCCAAGTCTATGAAACCTGGAGTATGTTAGGGTATAAGACTTTAAGCAAAATGCACTGGATATCAAAATAGCAGTCAACATGAAGCAATGAATGAATAAGGGTTTAATAAATAACTATTCCTTCTACGATTTTGATTTAACCTCCTCGCAAAAAAACATTGTAACCTCAGGACAAAGACCCATGTTCATCACACGTATTTCGGTGGGGATCGAACCCACGATCACACAGAAGGCAGAACTACTATGTAAAATAAATATTAGCAAATTGTTTGGACAACAATTCTGAAAATACGTTTAAACGACGCCATGCCTATTTGTTCATTTTATAGCTATGGCAGCGGTTCCGGCTTTTGCCTCAAAGAACGGCACGTATACCAATCACAGCGTAAGTGCACAATAAAATGTACTACTGAAAATGAAACTTAACTAGGTATATAAATAAACTGGATTTTTTAAAACTATAAGAACGTGATCCGAACGAAAAAATCGTTAAAAAAAATCACGTTCATTTTTTTATTATTATGAGGGTACTCACGGTTTTCCCTCCTTGCACTGCTCAAAGAAGAACACTTCACTATAAAATTAATTATTTGTTCACTTTTGTAAGAACAAAGATTTTAAAATATTATTAGCAACCACGGTCGTCGCAGAGCTAGCTGCTGGACACATGTTGCTTCGACGGAAAACAAAACGCCAATGAGTTCAATATGGCGCTGCATTTTTAACGAAATAAAATTACGCGCGGCCGCCAGGTGGCACCACTTGACCGGATGTTGGCTGTATAAAAGTATGAAAACTGGTAGAAATTCGACAGGAAACGGAACTCGCCTTCTCAATATAAAGCTTTTATTGAGCGTTCAGGATATAATACGTAGAATAACTGAGCACTTGATCTCATGGTAACAATTAAATATGATATTTCACAAAAACACAGAGGTAATAAGAGGTAAAAAAACGGAAAAATTATGGTGATAGATAGATGAAGAATTTATTTGTCTAAAATACGCACACGAAACAAAAAACAAGGAAGAAATAAAATCAAAGAAAAAATAAAACTGAAATAGAACTACAATACAAACTAAAAAAAAGCAGCCAAGTGCGAGTCGGACTCGCCCATGAATTGTTCCGTAGCATCAAGTAACATAATATACAGAAAATAAACAGGAAACAGGTTCTTGTAGTTCGTCGAAAGGTAAATTGCGGTTTACGATTTATGACGTAAAAAAAAAAAATCAGTTGTCTGTAAAGTCGGTTTACTGACGATAGTTGAACGTGATAACGTCATAAGAAAATACTCGCGGACTCGCGGACTCGCGGACTCGCGGACTCGCGGACTCGGACTCGGACTCGGACTCGGACTCGGACTCGGACTCGGACTCGGACTCGGACTCGGACTCGGACTCGGACTCGGACTCGGACTCGGACTCGGACTCGGACTCGGACTCGGACTCGGACTCGGACTCGGACTCGGACTCGGACTCGGACTCGGACTCGGACTCGGACTCGGACTCGGACTCGGACTCGGACTCGGACTCGGACTCGGACTCGGACTCGGACTCGGACTCGGACTCGGACTCGGACTCGGACTCGGACTCGGACTCGGACTCGGACTCGGACTCGGACTCGGACTCGGACTCGGACTCGGACTCGGACTCGGACTCGGACTCGGACTCGGACTCGGACTCGGACTCGGCCTCGGCCTCGGACTCGGACTCGGACTCGGACTCGGACTCGGACTCGGACTCGGACTCGGACTCGGACTCGGACTCGGACTCGGACTCGGACTCGGACTCGGACTCGGACTCGGACTCGGACTCGGACTCGGACTCGGACTCGGACTCGGACTCGGACTCGGACTCGGACTCGGACTCGGACTCGGACTCGGACTCGGACTCGGACTCGGACTCGGACTCGGACTCGGACTCGGACTCGGACTCGGACTCGGACTCGGACTCGGACTCGGACTCGGACTCGGACTCGGACTCGGACTCGGACTCGGACTCGGACTCGGACTCGGACTCGGACTCGGACTCGGACTCGGACTCGGACTCGGACTCGGACTCGGACTCGGACTCGGACTCGGACTCGGACTCGGACTCGGACTCGGACTCGGACTCGGACTCGGACTCGGACTCGGACTCGGACTCGGACTCGGACTCGGACTCGGACTCGGACTCGGACTCGGACTCTCGGACCCGGACCCGGAACCCGACCGAACCCTTACCCTTACCCTCATTTACCCTTACCCTCATTTACCCTTACCCTCATTTACCCTTACCCATTACCCGACCCGGGCTCGGGCTCAGATAAATGGAACGACGAAACGACGTAACGACGCATGAGTCATGTTTTTTCGTGCGTGCAGCCGGCTCCATCGATTTATAAGACGTTATCACGTCAAAAAAACTACTGGCTAGATCTCGTTCAAACCAAATATCGTTGAAAGTTTGCATAGTAATGTACAACATATATTTTTTTTAGTTTTATCATTCCCTTATTTTAGAAGTTAGAGGGGGGGGACCAACTTTTTTCAACTTTGGAAGTGTCTCTCGCGCAAACTATTCAGTTTAGAAAAAAACGATATTAGAAACCTCAACACCATTTTTAAAGACCTATTCATAGATACCCCACACGTATGGGTTCGACGAAAAAATTTTTTTTGAGTTGCAGTTTGAAGTATGGGGACCCCCAAAATTTATAGTTTTTTTTCTATTTTTGTGTAAAAATCTTAATGCGGTTTACAGAATACATCTACTCACCAAGTTTCATCAGTGTAGCTCTTATGTTTTCGGAGAAAAATGGCTGTGACACGGTCGGACAGACAGACAGACAGACAGACAGACAGACAGACAGACAGACAGACAGACATGACGAATCTATAAGGGTTCCGTTTTTGCCATTTGGCTACGGAACCCTAAAAATGGTGTGTGTTACAGCTAGACAAAATAGCTCAGCACATAAGCTTTGCTCGAGAGCAAAACGCTGATTTTCGCCTGTTTACTTTTAGTTTTGACGTGACAACGTCTTATAATTCGATGGAGCCGGCTGCACGCACGAAAAAACGTCAGGCGGCGTTACCTCGCTCTTAGGCGTTATATTTAAGGCTTGAAGTGCAAGCGAGAGCGCGGAACGAGCGACAAAGAGGCACAATCGGCCTCCGCGTTCGGCAGCGTTCGACATCTGTGTATTTTTTAACCGACTTCCAATCAAAAAGGAGGAGGTTCTCAATTCGGTTGTATGTTTTTTTTTTTTTTTTTTTTTTTTTTTTTTTATTAATGTTTGTTACCGCATAACTTCGTCATTTGAGAGCCGATTTGAAAGATTATTTTTTTATCTGAAAGGTACTGCTTCCAGATTGGTCCCGTTTTAATTTTATTAAAATCAGTGTTGCCATTTTTTTTAAATAATTTTTTTAATGTTTGTAACTGCATGCCTCCGTCATTTATGAACCGATTTAGAAAATTATTTTTTTATTTGGAAGGTTACATTTACGTCCAGACTGTCCCAAACAAATTTCATTAAAATCGGTTTAGCCGTTTGGCAATGAAGTCGGTTTCTCAAGTTTTTTAAACTTATAATTATCTTATGACGTTGTCACGTTCAGCCATCGTCAGTAAACAGACTTTACAGGCAACTGATTTTTTTTTTCAAGAAATCATGCGAGGAGGAGTGTTAACGTGGGGGTGAAGTAGCGAGAAAATTGTTTTTTTTTAAATGAACTAACTTATTTGCTTGAAGTATGGTACATTTTAGATCTTATAATAGGCAAATATAGATTCACACACTTCGCCAGAAAAACCCAGCATGCAAACACGATAAAGAAAACAGGCAAGTAGGCACATAATTAAACTAAATTATTCAATAATACAATATGATAATAATTACAACTAAAATTAAATGTCAAATTAACATAAATAATAATAGATTGTATTGAATTCAATCAAGAAATAAATAATTTACCCTTTAAAAACACTTACGACATTACCTGATCGGGATGATGTTTGTGCGGCAGCGATCGCTGTCGGTCCAGCACGAGGGGGCGGATGGCGGTGGGGGGGATGATGTGGGGGGCATGACGGCCCAACGAGCAAGCACCCCCGGCACTGCCCACACAGCGGTTGTGGAGCTGGAAATTATGACAACGTTATATTTATTTACTAAGTATACTAGCAATTTTTTCGTTAATTTGTATTTTTAAGAAATCAGAGTCATATTATTATCTTTATTGGTTTATTCTTACTGAACAACGCCATCTGCTGGATATGCTTGCAGTTAGTTGCTCACAATCGTCAATAAATGGCAGGAGCAGTCAGATATTCAGTTTAGGTTTAATTATTGAACTCAGGGTTAAATAACTATTTTCTAAAAATGAATCCTAACTAGATCGATTTATCGCCCCCGAAAACCCCTGTATTGTAAATTTCGTGAAAATTGTTTGTGTAGTTTCCGAGATTTTAAATATATATATACAAGATTATCTCGTTTAAAGGTTTAAGATTTGTTTGCCACTGCTTTGTGCAAAGGCCCCTCCCAAGTTCCAAGCCAATACAGTAGATTTTTCTAACGTTTATAAGCATTCAACATTTGTTTTCCTGTGCGTTTTCAGTGTCATAATAGCAAAAACAGAAATACTCACTGTGACATGACACCATCGGCAATGGAGCCCTGTGATTCCGTTGTATCCCTTAATCTTTTTCCGACATCTAGCGCATTTGCCGTGACAGTTCCCTGAAAACATTTAATTTTGACGATACACATTTGTAATCCTGCAGGCTGCGCCAGTTAAAGCCTAGAGAAAACGCCAAGTAAAAAATATGCATTAAAATAGTTTTAAACATTGTATAGTCAATCTGCACCAAGTAATACCTTCGATCTAGTGATATGTGGTGAGCGCTAACTTCGACTAAGAGCACGTCACTATACACAAAGCTAGCACCAGTGTTTATTACGAGTGTACATAATTGAAATCCCTCAGGCTGCGCCAAGTAATACCTTCGATCCATGGATGCACCAGAGTGGCGGGCGCTCACTTTGACTTAAAATACGTCACTATACATGCACCAATGCTTATCAAGAGTCTACATAATTGAAATCCCTCAGGCTGCGCCAAGTAATACCTTCGATCCAGTGATGCGCCAGAGTAGCGGGCGCTCGCTTCGACTTGGAGTACGTCGCTATGCACGACGCAGGCGCCCTCTGGACGCAACGCTCGTGCACTGTGAACTTGCAGACTGTGGACCAAACATTAATTTATTTATTGGTATAGTGTTTTAAGTTAAGGAATCCGCCTCAAAGAGGCTCTTTTCCAATCTTTTCGAACTTTAAAGGTTCTACGACAAGCCGGTTTCCTCACGATGGCATGGCTTAGTCAGCTCCGAACGTATTGAGCAAGTATGTCTTTCCTGTGGATTAGGCCGGATAAGCTGTCAGGATGGTGTAGGTGCTGGGCAAGTCTATTCCATCTAAAATCCTGTCCCAGGCACTACAGCGTCCCGTAAGTAGGGGCATGAGTAATCACCAGTTGCCACTGACGCTATATAAATCGTCTACAATAGATGCAAAGGCCTGTTTTAGCCCTTCGCTCTCGCATCTTTATAATTATCTCGTATTTTTAGTTTAAATTAAATTATAATAATTAAGTTCTAAGCTTGTATTATTACTATAAATGTTTTTTTTTATTATTTTCAGTATTATTTTGCTTGTAACATTTCTTCACGTTGAGATTTTATCCAACCGGCTGCGCCAGTTTAAAACCATACTCACATATACAACAGAGTCCTTTCTTCCCCAACCCCACCAGCATGTTAAGACAAAGGTTGCAATAAGCTGGTCTGCTGAAGTGCTTCAGCCTCCAGGCGTGTTCGCCGTCTTCTTTCACGTTTGTGTCCAGTCCTAGGAGTACTAGGAGTGGTATTGTTGTCATGCTAAAAAGAGGGGTATTTTATTAGTAATAATTATCACTTGCAGCTGTCAGAAACTGGACAAAGGCCTCAGTTAACAGTTTAGTAGTAGTAGAGCTCTTTGTGTAAACTCAAAACTCAAACTCAATCATTTTTTATTTAATACAATGCAAGAATCACTTTGAAACGTCTTACAGCTAGGTGAGTCTAGGTGCCAGTTCCACGCGACCAAGCCTAGAAGAACAGGCAACAAACTGCGGCTCGGTTCCTACCGTTTTTTTGTTTGTATGGCTCGTCCGGGTGCGTACTACCACCATGCCTATTTCTGCCGTGAACAGCATTTCTGTGTTTTGGTTTGAAGGGTGTGGGTGCCGGTGAAATAACTGGCACGTGAGGCTGAACATCTGTATGCCTCATGCTGATATCCGCAGGGCAGTGCATCGTAGTTCAGCCGCTGCTTGACTGAACCAACACTCGTGCAAAACATGCAGTTATAGTACCAACTGTTATTCGATTTTGGGAATAGGACATCCCTAACCGGATCAAACAAAGGGACACATCCCTAGGGCAGAAAAGAGAAGAAGAGGAAGATGGCGTCGTAATGCGTAGTTGTATTGTTTGCCGTGTAATAATGTAAAACAGAGTTGTAGCTATAATCAATGAAGAGTTTTCGCCGTAACACTACTTACGGGTAAATATTAGTTTGTAAAGTTTCCTTACCCCCCTCGCTTCCATTCGTCCAGAGACACCGTCCCGTCTGCATCATAGTCTATTTCCACCATCATGTCTTGTAGGATCTGGAACCAAAGTATCTTCTAGAACTGCTCTGCCATTCATATCTTCTAAGACCCAATAAAAAAGATGATTCAGTTGGGTTGTGCTTTTTAATACGTAGGGACTTTTCTAAGTCTATCCTTTAGCCTTTTCTATCACGTAATGACTTTTAATAAATTCTAGAAATTGACAAAATGTTCTAGAATGCTCAAAATGCTCTTAAACGTTCTGGAATGCCCGGACAACGCCGGGCTTTGCTGCATAACTATTGAATTCAAACAGAGAAATGATAAAAGTTAAAAGTTACTTACAGGTCTTAGCTCAGAGGTCTCCCAACCCAAGTATTCCGCAACAGTCATCATCTGGTTGACGATGCAGTCCATCTCATTGGTGTCTAGCACGCCATTGCCATCAGTGTCGTACAGACGAAACATGACTGAAAAGAAATTGAAGAATCAGTAGATTGAAGTGGCAATGGGCAGGTCGTGTAGCTTGAAAACCCAACGATGATGGAGAATAAAGGTTCTCGAAAAGTGACCACGAACAGGAAGACGAAGCGTAGAACCGACGAAATCGTGTTGATGTCATAAGTCATAACATCACCTGCTGAACATGACTACCGCCAAGTTTGATGAAGATCTCAGAGCATAAACTCCTGATTCCAATCAAACAGCATGAAACCTTTTTCCAGGCGATTTGGTTGGAATCAGTTGTCTATTTTCGATAACTTATTAAACGTTAAGGCTGCTGAGTCTTCTCCACCACCTCCCAATAAGAGTGATACAGGGGCTAGAAATGACATCAATTTCGTTTCTTTTTGTCCTACAGAATCACGAGGCCTCAGTTAGGCTACTTACACTCTAGCTTGTCTTCAGGTCTCCCAGCTTCCAAAAGTGACAGGTAGCACACGATGTCTTTCAGAGACACCATCGCCATGTGGTCTTCAGGATTGAGCAGCAGAGATATTCCTGATACTCAGTCCACATAAGCTACTTACACTCCAGCTTGTCTTCGGGTCTCCCAGCTTCCAAGAGTGACAGATAGCACACGATGTCTTTGAGAGACACCCTCGTCATGTGGTCTCCAGAATTGAGGAGTGGAGATGTTCCTGATACTCAGCCTACACAAGCTACTTACATTCTAGCTTGTCTTCGGGTCTTCCAGCTTCCAAGAGTGACAGGTAGCACACGATGTCTTTGAGAGACACCCTCGCTGTGTGAACCTCCAGGGTTGAAGAGCGGCGGATGATGTTCCTGAAATCTAGAGAAGAAATCTGGTTAAAAATAGAAGGTATTATAGACTATGGTATGTTATTTTGAAGGGGTGTATTTCTCGACCCTCCACAGGAAAAAGTATTTACTGAAAAAATCCAAGGACAGCAAAGTTTGCTTCAAAACTAATGAAGCTAGCAGCCGAAAGAGTTCAATTACCACTATTGTGACACCGAAGTCAGCGGTATAGCAGTCCATGCAACATACGCTAGCGTTGGAGAAATTTTGCCCCAATGCACACTTTTTCCATGAAAAGATCTAGGTGCTACTTTCAATCTTGCCCTGGTTCACCTGCAACGAGTTGCTGCTCTTCCGGCTAGAGTTTCTGGAGATCTGGCTGTAGCTGGGGCTGGTCGCGTTCCGCCAGACGAGGCGCAGCTCGTGCGAGGAGTACGAAGGATGAGTCGTCACCGCAATCGAACGAAAAGGGACTCTTGCACGACGGAATAAAGTGCAATACAGCTTCGCTAAATGCGAAATGCTCAAGCGAGTATGTGAAATACTCAACTGTCTCGCTCGCCCACATGCGGTTCTGGGGCTTAATTCTTGCTACGCTGATGTCAGTCACGAATAAACACTACTGTGTTTAGACACTTACAGACAAAGCGGTAGCACGGTGCACGCAACTGACGTCAGCGTAAGAGGAGTTCAAGGGCTGAATTCCTTCTACGCTGACGTCAGTTCTACGAAGTGGTTACCTTCAATCTTGCCCTGGTTGACGCGTAACGAGTTGCTGCTCTTCCGGCTCGAGTTCCTGGACATCTGGCTATGGCTAGGGCTGGTCTCGTTGCGCCGGTCCAGGCAAAGCTCGTGCGAGGAGTACGACGGGTGAGTGGTCACCGCGAACATCGGGTGGACACTACCTAGAAAAAAAATTTACCTCAGCCCAGCGTTCGACAAAAATGAAAATTAATTCAAAATATTTATTGACGAAATAAGCAACTAAGGGGATTATTACAAAAAAGATACGATTATAGCCACAATAGTTTTAAAGCTGTGACACCAACGTCCACCACAAAGACCTGGATATGCAGAGTTCTTCATATACAATTGATAAATAAAAATGTGTCAAGTGCACGAAAGGGGCATTGAGGAGCACCTAAAATTCTTTCACCTCAATTGTTTAAAAGTACTAGCGTTGAAAACTGGTGTAGAAGAAGTCCAAAGTTTAATTAAAGTCAAGTCAAAAGTTCTTTAGTCACTTAAATCACTCTGAAACGTCTTAAAGCTAGGTGAGCCTAAATGCAAGTTCCACGCGTCGAAGCCTAGAAGAACAGGCAAGAAACTTGGATGAATGACATGGTGAGGAGTGAATGCAGAAGTAACGGTTTACATAGGGTAACTGAAGAAGACAATATGAAGGGAAAAGAAGAGAAGCGAAAACAATGATAGAAGAGACGATGATGTAAACAATACAAAACTTCGCCCATCATTTTTCCGGATTTTACCAGTACAAAAACGTGAATATACAGTCAGCCACTTTGGGTGGCCACAAGTAGGTAACTTTCAATTACCTACTTGGAAACTCGTGGAAAGTTACACAAGTTTTCGTACACTCCAGAACTTCCGGTGTTGTTACAAAGAGTTTCAAGTCAAACCCCACTCATTCTATCAAAATAAAAGGTGTTGAAAAGTACGACGTTGCTGTTTACACAATAGAGGAAACAAATTGCAACTTCCAACTTTTACAAGAAGATATTTTTTGTGGTTAAGGTGACTATTTTTTTTATACAACTAAGTTGTCGAACAAGCATACGGCATCACAAGTGCGTTGCCGACCCTTTAAAACGCCCTTTTTGAAGAACCCCATGCTATAGTCCTTAGGGGATCCTTAGGGATCATTCCACAGCCTGAGTGTTCGCGGGAGAAAGTTCCTCTGAATCCGAACGGTGCACGAGCTAAGGTGTGAGTGAGGATGAACTCTCTGCCATAGCAAGCAGTGCGGTGGTAGAATGTAGCTGTTGGCATGATTTCAAACAGTTCTTCAGAGCATACCCCATTATACAAGCAGTAGAACACGCACAAATATAATAAATTGGTATAGCAGGTCAATTTCAATCATGTAAAAAACGGTAGGGACCAAGCCGTAGTTTGTTGCCTGTTCTTAGGGGGCGTCCATAAATTACGTGTTTAAGGGGGGGAGGGGGTCGAGTCAAATCTCATCTAATCTTACGTTGGAGAGAGGGGGGGTCTCGGCAAATATCACGCAATTTTTTTTCTGATTGAAAAAAAAAAATACTATTTTGGTCTATTTAATCCAGATTGTACATGCTTAAGATTTAATCTTAAGCATAATCGTAGTACGATTAAGATCATTTACTAATTCGTTCGAAAGAAAATAATTTTATTCATACTTCGACGTTACTGTCAAACCACCATATTTGTTTTATACCAAATAGCTCAATTTAATCTGAATTTACGGTACAGTGTAGCCCGTCCTTTGTTTTCGCGCCACTGTCAGCCGAACGCGCGACTCGATGAACGAGAACGTACGAGCGCGTTTACGTAAGAAACTCACATTTTGAAAAATCTCACGTGAGATTCGGGGTTGGGGGAGGGGGTTGAATGAAATCTCACGACATCTCACCAGGGGGGGAGGGAGGGGCAGAAAATTTAAAAAAACACCTCACGTAATTTATGGACGCCCCCTTAGAGGCTAGGAACTGGCATCTAGACTTACCTAGCTTTAAGACGTTTCAAAGTGATTCTTGTGATACTACTGAATATATATACATATATTTGGCTTTGACTGAACGGAGTGGAGTGGAAGTGGTTGAAAGAGTTTTTGCCATGAAGCTCAAGAATATAACGCCCAATTTAAAAAATAAATGAATACCTGTTCGACTTCTGGACCCCTTGTCACTGCCATCCACGGAGTCTCCAGATCCCTTCCCCAGTTGCTGCAGCCGTTCAGCCAGACCATGGATTTTGGACGCCAGACTCATCTTACCCTGAAACCATGAGATGCTCAGCTTGAGTTCTAATGATAGAATCATAAAACAATATTTTTGTTTACCAGAAAATGTGCAGACATTAAAGATAAAGATAAAGATAAGATAAAGATAAAATGTTTTTATTGTAAAACTGTGTATAAAAGATCTTAAAAGTAATTATGTTCCAACAGCTTACCCATTTCGGGCGTACAATATAGCTATACTTACAAAGTAGCTAACTCAAAATTTACTAACTAACCTAACTTAAACATTAGCAGGTACTTGCACATTTTAGAGCGTTCTAAACACAATATTATCTAAGCTAAGTAGGTACAACATTATTGCATTTATAATAGATACTTAGGTATCATAGTACTCTCCTAAACTATAGTGAACTTTGGTTATAAGCCATTTTTTAAGTTTATGTTTAAACAGGTTTCCATTTACTTCTTTCAATTCTGTTGGCAAGTGATTATAAATTTTAATGGCAGTGTAATAAGTACTATTGTAAAACATGGTATTATTGACTTGAGGAATACAGATATTATATTTGTGCTTACTACGTAAATTATTCGAGCGACTAGATTTTTTATTAAAGTAGGTGTAATTATTTTTGACAAATAGACAAATCTCTAGAATGAATATCCCAGTTAAAGTGAGCATATTTTCCTGTTTAAAAACAAGACGAAGTGATTCCGTACTTTTCATATTATATATAGCCCTAATACATTTCTTCTGCATTATAAATACAGTTTTCACATTTACAGAATTTCCCCAAAATATCACCCCGTAACATAAATGAGGAAAAACGTGGCCATAATACGTATTTTTTGCTACAGATGTAGAAGAAACATGGCTCAGAGTTGAGATTGCATAGCAATATTTAGAAACTTGTTTATTGACTTTACTTATATGAGATTTCCAGTTTAAATTTGTGTCAATTTTTATGCCAAGAAAATTTATTTCATTAACTTCGTCAACATTGGTACTATTGTGGGAAACATTTAATTTGATTGAGGGTGTTTTATTGTGTTTGAACCTTAAAAGTTTAGTTTTATCAATATTTACTTTGAGATTTATTGAATCTAACCAGTTAATTATATTACTAAGAGTATCGTTTATTTCAGTCTCAAATTCACTTATGTTATTGCTGTCATGAGGTATGAAGATTGTAGCATCATCTGCAAACATGACGCATACGTGGTTTGTTATTTGTGGCAAATTATTTATGTAGATAAGAAATAACAGTGGGCCGAGTACACTACCTTGTGGTACTCCGAGCAAGATATGTTCAAACCCAGACTCTATGTGTTCTATAGTTTTTGACTTTTTATTGTACGTTTCTATCATAGTGGATTGACTTCTTCCACTTAAATATGACTGCATCAATAATAGTGCTGCGCCTCTTATACCTATTTTTTCGAGTTTATCAAGAAGATTGTCATGGACTACACAGTCAAACGCTTTAGACAAGTCTAGAAATAAAGCGATTCCAGGCTTAGCGTTATTGATTTCCTCCCATACCTATCTTAAAGTTTTAAAGATGGCTAATGTTGTATTTTTTCCTTTTTGAAACCCAAATTGATTAGGATTTATAATGTTATTTGATTCTAAAAATGAAAAGATTCTATTGTAAATCACTTTTTCAAAAATTTTTGATATGCTGGGAAGAATTGCTATTGGCCTGTAGTGCCCCATGTCAGTTTTTGAACCCTTTTTATGCAGCGGCTTAATAATCGCTTTCTTTAAATCTGAAGGAAAACTTCCATGTTCAAATGTAAGGTTAATTATATGAACTAATGGGTGGGCTAGTAATTTGATACTGCTTTTTATAATTTGTATTGGAATGCTATCAAATCCTGAACTTTTAGTGTTTTTAATTTTTTTAACTATATTTATGACTTCATCTACACTGACTGGAGTAAGAAACATACTGTTGCAGTTAGTTTTTACCATATTTTAGTGACTTTGTGCAAACGTTTTTTTATTATTATTTAAATTTATAAAGTAATTGTTGAAAGACTTAGCAATATCAAGAGGCTTTGTAACTCTTTCATTATTTATAGTAATGCTATCTATTGAAGTTTGTATATTATTTGTATTATTAGTATACTGTTTAATTATTCCCCAAGTGGCTTTAGTTTTATAAGTACTATTATTTATATAATTTGTATTAGAAATTCTCTTTGATATTCTAATTACTTTTTTTAAATTTTTGCTATACTTCTTATATAAATCGTATTTAGCCTGATCATTATTCATTAAACTGTGTAAATATATTTGACGCTTTTTTTTGCTAGACAGGACTATACCCTTCGATTTCCAGTTAACTTTCTTTTTATACGTTATTCTATACCTTTCTAACGGCATGCAAAATTAAAATTAGGTTAAGAGGCCTTTGCATCTTTTGCAGATGATTTCTATAACTGACTTGTATTTAAGTAGGTAGAGTTGTTTTTGTTGTTATTGGGCACAAACTTCCCATTGCCCTTTTATTGTACGTCCGGAACGGACAAACTGTGAAAACTGTACCTACCTAGCCATTAAGATCTTCTCTGTACAACAGTTATACAATAAATATTTCTGATTTCTGATAGCGTCAGGGCAAATGCTGTATACATGGTTTCATTATCATCATAAGCAGCCTGAAGAAGTCCACTTCTGGATATCGCCCTACACATTTCCAGGAATAACGATTCTGAGCTCTTTCCATCCATCGACTTCCCGCGATCTTTACAATGTCGTCGGTCCCATAGTTTACGTCACTAAAAAGATCGAAAACACGTGTTCCTTTTCCGTCGAGGAAGTGTGCTTTTTAAAACGCTTTTATTAGCTTAACCTGTATGTAAGTTTGCTTTTATGTATGTATGTAATGTAACCGACCCCTTTGAGCTCGATTTTGTCCTACTTTGAACGATCAGATTTGTTTCAAACTTTGCACACCTGTCAAAGGTCGATGACAATGCAATAATATGAAAAAAAAAAAATGAAAAAAAAAAGAAAGTAAAAAAAAAATTATAGTTAAAAAACTAAAAAAAACGCTTTTATAACTAATTGAACTAAAAAGTTAAAAATAAAACTGTAATGATCAATTTAAAAAAAATATATTATTGTACAAAAAGCGTGGGGGGCTTGATTTTGATTGTTGTAAATATTTTATCAATAGTTTATTATATCTGAAGTTATTATAAAAAGCACCCCACGCTTTTTGTAAATAATATAAATTTTCAATTGATTATTACAGTTTTATTTTTAACTTTTTAGTTCAATTTGTTATAAAAGCGTTTTGTTTAGTTTTTTAAACTATAATTTATTATAATGCTTTTATTAGCTTCACCTGTATGTAAGTTTGCTTGTATGTATGTATATTGTATGTAACCGACCCCTTTGAGCTCGATTTTGTCCTACTTTTAACGATCAGATTTGATTCAAACTTTGCACACCTGTCAAAGGTCGATGACAATGCAATAATATGAAAAAAAATATATGAAAAACCCCACGCTTTTTAGTACAATAATATGAATTTTTCAATTGATCATTACAGTTTTATTTTTAACTTTTTAGTTCAATTAGTTATAAAAGCTTTTTTTTTAATTTTTTTAATCTATTATTTATTTGTCAATAACAATACAATTGAGAATTGGATCTGCGCGGGGTGTCGTATCAGTGCGCAAGGTTCCATTAGTAGTAGGATCTATGAGAATCTTCTGGGTTACTCACATGGTCTCCATGTGCAGTGACGGCGGCGCAGGCAGCTGTGGAGCTGGCGGCCGCCATTTCCCGCAGTGCTGGCCGCCGCTCGCGACGCACGAACGACAGGAACAAATGTCTAGAATAGAGAAAGCAATACTACACTGTACTTTTCGATAACAGACTTTTTATTTAATACTAGCAGCGAAGCCCAGCGTTGCGCGGGCATTCCAGAATGTTAAAGAACATTGTAGAACGTTTAGGAGCATACTATTTTTATAAAAATCAAGAATTTTTAGAATAATCTTTATGTGATAGAAAAGGATGGACATAGAAAAATCCCTCCGTGTTAGAAAAGATAGACAAAGATTTTTAAACATTTTGCATTAATAATGCTGTTCCTATTAGTGGAAGCGTGATGTTATAATCGCCTGCCTTCCTCGTTAAATGGACTATCCAACACAAAAATATTTTTTATTCGGATCGACCAGCTATTTCCTAGATTAACGCGTTCAACCAAGCAAACTCTTTAGCTTTATAATATTAGTAAGTATAGATTAGAGCTCTTTGTGTGTGTCTCGTGGGGGTGCGTACTACCACCATGCCTATTCCTGCCGTGAAGCAACATCGCTGTGTACAGGTTTGAAGGGTGTGGGTGCCGGTGAAATTACTGGCACGTGAGGCTAAACATCTGTACGCCTCGAGTTCAGAAAACCTATTGTGGTGACAAAAATATGCAAGTACCTTAATTTAATTTAATTTCATTTAATTTAATTTAATTTAATTTAATTTAATTTAATTTAATTTAATTTAATTTAATTTAATTTAATTTAATTTAATTTAATTTAATTTAATTTAATTTAATTTAATTTAATTTAATTTAATTTAATTTAATTTAATTTAATTTAATTTAATTTAATTTAATTTAATTTAATTTAATTTAATTTAATTTAATTTAATTTAATTTAATTTAATTTAATTTAATTTAATTTAATTTAATTTAATTTAATTTAATTTAATTTAATTTAATTTAATTTAATTTAATTTAATTTAATTTAATTTAATTTAATTTAATTTAATTTAATTTAATTCAATTCAATTCAATTCAATTCAATTCAATTCAATTCAATTCAATTCAATTCAATTCAATTCAATTCAATTCAATTCAATTCAATTCAATTCAATTCAATTCAATTCAATTCAATTCAATTCAATTCAATTCAATTCAATTCAATTCAATTCAATTCAATTCAATTCAATTCAATTCAATTTAATTTAATTTAATTTAATTTAATTTAATTTAATTTAATTTAATTTAATTTAACCCGATAGTCAATTTGACGTAACTAACCTGGACAGCTCATCAGGAGTGGACACCTCCAGAAAGGTGTCCAGGAACCACTTGAAGTTCTCATAGTCAATATCCTGCAACAAGTAAATAAAGGAATTAAGGCGAAAAATACAAATGTCCATCGTAACTTTTGCATTTATTTACCGATTAGTAGGAAGTAAGATATTAGTAGGAAGTAGACTCCATTAAATATCACCAGCTAACTTAATAAAAAAAACGGGCCCTTGCATCTATTGTAGATGATTTATATAGCGTCAGGGGCAACTGGTGATTACTCATGCCCCCACTTAAGGGACGCTATAGTGCCTGGGACAGGATTTTAGATGAAATAGGCTTGCCCAGCAGCTATACCATCCTGACAGCTTAGTCGGCCTAATCAAAAAGAAATACATGGTCAATACGTGCGGAGCTGAATAGACCGCGGGTTTCTTCACGATGTTTTCCTTCACCGTTTGAGACCACTAACATTGTGTACATACATTTTTCGATGGAAAAACTCATTGGTACGCGACTGGATTTGAACCCACGACCTTAGGATCGGAAGGCGGGGCCGCTACCACTAGACCACCAGTGCTTTCGATCGAGAACTTAATAAGGACACTAAATAAATAAATAAATAAAGCACAATTTTCCACCCAGACAGAGAACAAACATCTGGGTTCATCACCCTAATGTTTGTTCTCGATGGGGATCGAACCCACGACCGACGGGGCAGAAGTTTGTAAATGAAGTCATTGAAACCATATCCATAAATCCAAATATCCATGATAATTTTAGCATTTATTTACCGATTAGTAGGAAGTAAGATATTAGTAGGAAGTAGGCTCCATTAAATATCACCAGCTAACTTGCAGACCAGCAGAGCATATAAATCCAAATGAAACATAAAAATCCAAATGTCCATCATAATTTTCGCTATTAATTACCGATTAGTAGTAAGAAAGATATTAGTAGGAAGTAGGCTTCATATAATATCACCAGCTTAATAAAGACACTACCTACTTAATAAAATATCGTTTTTCTCTTAGCGTGGGAAGACGTTATGTTCCATTAGTTTTTTCGCATTCTCTCGTTGTAGATGAAGAGCTGGTGGTTGAAAATGGTTAATTGTTTATAATACTTTTTGGGGTTCCGTACACAATGAATAAAATGGGACCCTATTAGTAGGACTCCACTGTCCGTCTGTCTGTCTGAACATCACTCTTATAACAACCAGCTTTACAAAAAGATGCTTTCAAATTGGAGCATTTGTTTCGTAGCTAAGCGAGGCCACTACCTAACACAAATAAGTGATGTATTATGATATACCCTGATTTGAACGAAAATATTTCCAATGGTTTTGAAGAAAAATGCCACCATTTTCCTACAATGACGGCCGACTTGTCTATGACTGACTTGAAAAACTATTTTATTTATGGAATCGAATGTATCCTCACTTGACGAATAATTTATGACGTATAAAAAAAAACAACTTACTAGATCTCGGTCAAACCAAAAATCGTTGGAAGTTTGCATAGTAATGTACATCATATATTATTTTTAGTTCTATTAGGGGGACACATTTTACCACTTTGGAAGTGTCTCTCGCGCAAACTATTTAGTTTAGAAAAAAACGATATTAGAAACCTCAACATTATTTTTGAAGATCTATTCATAGATACCCCACACTTACGGGTTTAATGAAAAAATGTTTTATGAGTTTTAGTTTCAAGTATATGGACGCCCAAAATTTTTTGTTTTTTTTTTCTACTTTTGTTTAAAAATCTTAATGCGGTTCACAGAATACATTTACTCGCCAAGTTTCATCAGTCTAGCTCTTGTAGTTTTAGAGAAAAATGGGTTCCGTTTTTGCCATTTGGTTACGGAACCCTAAAAATACTTGTTAGGAAACTTTTTGCTGAGTTTCCAAACTCCTTGGTACATCATACAATCTTAATAAAACCAGCCATCTGGAACCCCCATCTCCTACACTACAAAGGTCCTAAGTTGCCAGGCAACGATCACTTGATCCTGTCGGCATGAACATCATGCCAATCGATCATTAATAGCGTGAAAGCCTCTTTGAAACACGGAAAAATATTCCGTTGGAGCTGCGAACTTTTTCCCGTTATTTTTGTTATGATATTACCACAACAGAAATGGAGGCTTAGTAACTTGGAAGAATAATAGATAGGTCCATGCTTAGTAAAGAAAATGTTTTTTAGTTGGTAAACAAAATATTTTATAAAAACATCATCATCATCTTCCCACGCTAAGTGCCCCAATTAGCACGACATTTTTACACGCTTTATAATAGCTTCACTTGCATGTTAGTTTGTATGTTTGTAACCGACTCCATAAAACGCGATTTTGACCCACTTTAAACGGCCAGATTTGATTAAAACTTTGCACACCTGTGAAAGGCTGATGACAGTGCAACAATTTGCATAAAATATCAGATTATTTTAAAAAAATATAAATTATAAAAGCGGCCAAGTGCGAGTCAGACTCGCCCATGAAGGGTTCCAAAGAAGGGTAGCAACAAGTAACATAATATAAAAGTTCTTGTAGTTCGTCGAAAGGTAAATTGCGGTTTACGATTTATGACGTATTAAAAAAACAGCTCACTAGATCTCGTTCAAACCAAATATCGTTGGAAGTTTGCATTCTCTTATTTTAGAAGTTAGAGGGGGGCATTTTACCACTTTGGAAGTATCTCTCGCAAAAACTATTAACTTTAGAAAAAAACGATATAAGAAACCTCAACATCATTTTTAAAGATCTATTCATAAATATCCCACACGTATGGGTTTGATGAAAAAAAGTTTTTTGAATTTCAGTTCTAAGTATGGGGACCCCCAAAATCTGTAACTTTTGTGTAAAAATCTTAATGCAGTTCAAAAAATACATCTACTCGCCAAGTTTCATCAGTCTAGCTCTTATAGTTTCGGAGAAAAATGGCTGTGACATACGGACGGACAGACAGACAGGCATGACGAATCTATAAGGGTTCCGTTTTTGCCATTTGGCTACGGAACCCTAAAAACTAAAAAACTATAGTTTTACAAACGGGTATTTATTGCGATTACCTTTATTGTTTCCCAATGTTTCGACCGTGTTACAACAGCTGTGGCCGCGGGCGGGAATAATAAGGGTAATCACGATAAATACCCGTTTGTGTCATATAAGTACTTAATTATTAACGTAATTCTTTTCCTTGGTCGTTGTTAACGCTCGTTTGTTGAATAATGTGTTATTTCACAACTAGATGGCGCGTTTAAAAGTGTACCGTTTCTAGATCGCGCTATCGATGCGTTTTTGAGGTTAGTTAAGTGAAATTAACAGTTGGAATAAAGAAGGCTCACTGTACAGACGTTGTGTTTCGTAATATCCGTACCCCTCTCGTAGCTACCTACCTAGTCATTAGTCCAAATTTATACTGACGTAAAGTAAAGAATAACGTATCGTTTGAAAGTGTGTTCCGATACGATTGGCCAATTTATCTACCAATAGTTTTGGCCCATCGCAATGATTCTATCACCACTAATAGAAACAAACGATGTGACCGCCACCCATCTTCATTTGGAGGGCTCGTAGCTCGTTCAGTAGGCTTAAGTTTTATAGCCCGCGATGCGGACCGAAGAGAAGAAAATGCGTATTTTTAATACTATAGAAAAAGAAACTAAGTTAAAGTGGCTATGGGTAGGTCTTATAGCTTTTTCTTGCATTTTTCTACTTTTTATCGTGTCACTGATTCTTTCGAACCAAGTGTGGTGAAAGGATTTTAAGTGCGCCTCGAAGAGGCTCCTTTCTTGCATTGAAATAAATTATCTACGCCATCTATTTTGTATCTCATGAACCATGAATTTGCGTTCACTTTTTTTTGTATGGAATCGGAATTCTACTCTTGAGTATATTGTGTTCTGTGAGCCACACAACAGCTATACTAGTGCTATGCTACTACAAAATCTCCTACATCTTCTTTTCTCTCTTCTTCATAATGAATGGCATCTGTCTTTTTCGGATCAATTTTGCCAGTGTCGATTAGTTTAATGAGAATGATGATAATATATTACATAGATAAAATACTTTTCCGTCAAATCGTCAGTCGTCTGTCAGGTCAGCCCTAACCTAATTGTCTTTGGAAGAAAGATGGCCGTTTCTTCCAAATCCATCTGAAACATTTTCGTTCAAATCAGAATATCACGTAATACACTTTAATTCCAATTGCTAACACCTTGAGCTAAGACCTCAAGTAATGTTGGTTAAAATACCACCGAAATTACACAACAGAACTCAAAATAATACCAGAAAAACAATTAAAATCAAAAAGCTATGTTCCTTCCCGAAATGACAGAAAACGAATCTCTACATCTTCTTTTAGTACGTAATGCTTCTGACTAAAACTCATCGGTGCATGACAAGTGACAACATGGCTGACTCAGCTTTATAAAGGAGAAAACATTTCCGCTAAAAATCACGGGTCTCAACTTCCTTGAAACGCGTAAAACGGAAAATTCACTATACCTTAGTAATTCATAAGACTTCAAAGCAAAATGGAGGAATTTTCCAAGTATTTCGCCTCTGGGAGCTTATTTCTATTGCCTTTCATAGAATTTATATCAAAACCAAAGTAAGGAAAATTCATATCATCTTCATAATAATAATGCATAGTACCTTGAATATTGTAGCTAAGTCAAGTCGTATTCGACATCGGCTTCATTTTTGACGTTTGAAACCTAGCCTAAACTTTAATGGCCCGAACACACCTAGTTCGCTGGCGGTAGAGATCAGTGAAACGCTGTCAAATATCGCTGTCAGATTTGAGATTTGACAGCGAATATTTGACAGCGTTTCACTGATCGCTACCGTCAGCGAACTAAGTGTGCGCAGGCCTTAACTGGGTATTCGATTTCATTTTGGGAAATCACATAGCTTTTTCATTTTAATTGTTTTTCTGGTGTTATTTTAAGTTATGTTGTGTAATTTCGGTGGTATTTTAACCATCATTACTTGAGGTCTTAGCTCAAGTGTTAGCAGTTGGAATGAAAGTTTACTTAATAGGTGATATTCTGATTTGATCGAATATGTTTCTGATGGTTTTGGAAAAATAACGGCCACTATTTGTTTTCAAAGCCAGGTAGGGCTGACTTGTCTATTGTCTTAATTGACTTGACTTTAAACTATTTTATTGATGTAATATATCCTCACTCGACACTGGTAAATTTGATCCAAAATGGGCAGATGCCATTAGTTAAGAAGAAGAAGACTTTAACTGTCACTTTCGTATTGTTTATCTATCTGACATAAGCAACGCCACCACCACCGAAATTCAAACCTAATAGTGAATGAATGGAACTTGATGGAAATTCGTATTTTGGAATTGCGAAACGCCGAAATGAACTTCATTTGATTACCTTACACCAGAGGTTCCTTTTTTTAGACCACTTTGTGGACCCCCTACCATGCAGCTTCATTTTTACTAGGTATATTTCTAGCCGCCGACAAAAAAATGTGGATATTAAATCTAACTAAAATATGGACATTTGCGTTGTGGCTGAGTTCCTACCACTCTGATTGGTTAATTAATTAATAGATAGATGAAGCCAACATTTTAGTTCTTCACTATCAAAACCAGATAAATTTTCGTAGACCCCCGCGGACGAACTGTGAACCCCCACTTTTTAGTCACGCCATCGTAGACCCCCTTCGAGTATCCCGAGGACCCCTGGGGGTCCACCTGGACCACGTTGGGAATCAACGCCTTAGACAATACCAAAATAATCTGACTGTCGACCAGTGACAATAATGGATTTCAATAAGACTGCTGGACATAGGCCTCCCCTATACATTTCCAGGAAGAACGATTCTGAGCCCTCCCATCCACCGACTTCCAGCAATCTGTACTAATTCGTGTTAGAAAACAACCGCACAGTCGCAACCCCTTATGTAGGTCGGCGAAATATCACTAGGTCGACCCGCCCCATGCCACTTTCAACTTTAACCTTTGCACATACAGCTCATATTCACATGAACGTACGTAGAACCTACGTACTACGTACGTAATTTAGGTAAAGATTGTGTTATCTCAGCGACCTTTGTGGTGAGGAGACGTGAAGGTTGCAAGTTCGATTCTTGGTACAAAAATTATGAATACATACTAGATCACTCTTTAAATTAACGCGATTGTTAATTCTTCTTCTTAAATTTAAGAGCTTAGCTCTTGTCGTGGTTTTGATGCAGTTTTCTCTAATTAAGTCTTTCGAATGCGGCCTCCTTGACTTCCTTAACGACATGACAGCGACTTTTTCTTTTATCTGGCTCATGTAACTTATTCTAAGGCCCGTATTCTGAAACAGTGCTTAGGTCTGAGTCGAGCCTCAAGCACAGATTTTTGACACTTTTCAATGGAGAACTGTCATAAAATCTATGCTTGAGGCTCGACTCAGACTCAAGCGCTGTTTCGGAATACGGGCCTTAGACTTCCTCTTCCCCGTTGTAAGTGTGCCTCGAACAGGTATAATTCACAAGTAAATTAGCTAGATTAATTAGACTTTGAAGACTTGGCTTCTTTTTAATTATTTTTTAGATAATTATATTATTATGGAAAATATGGGTATTTATCGCGATTACCTTTATTACTTTAGTATAATCCTACTAATATACGCGAAAGTTTGTAAGTATGGAAGGATGGATTTTTGTTACTCTTTCACGTAAAAACTACTGAATTTACAATAATACTGCTTATACATCAGAATATCCCATATGCTTCAACTTTTAAAGATATTGTAACGGAGAACGGATGTAATAATATACATGATAATATATGTCTATATATATAATAATGCTGGACAATTCACACAACATTATCTAGCCCCAAGCTAAGCAGAGCTTGTGTTATGGGTGCTAGATAACTGATATACATAATACAATACATTACATGTATAGATATTTTTTAATTTTATATAGATATCGACCAGAACACCTGCAGATCGTACAAATATTTGTTCCAAGACGGGAATCGAACCCGCAACCTCTTGCGTCGCAGGTGGACATTCGCCCACCGCACCACAGAGGTCGTCGTAAGTAACGGGAACGAGGCGTAAAGGGAACGGGTGAGCGAAGCCGAGGGCAGTCGTTAGTTTACTATAATAGTGTTAAATACTTTTTTGAAGCGCACTTCCTTCCTTCCAAAATTCCTTTCATCACACTAATTTGAAATAACTAGCGACACGACAAGAAGAAGAGAAGAAGCAAATCCTTCAAAGTCGAATTAGTCGTAAGTTTTACTTTTTGAATTATATCTCTTTCAAGCTCTTTGAAGATTTAAAAGTATTGGCCACTTTTGTGTTATGGACTGGCCTCTCGGCTCAGTTGGTGATCTGCCTTCTGAGCCGTAGGTCGTGGGTTCGATTCCCACCGAGAATAAATATTTGTGTGGTAAACACAGATGTTTGTTCTCAGTCTGGGTGTTATATTGTATTCTAAGTATGTATTTACAAAAAAAACTAATGTAAGTATTATATCAGCTATCTGGTTCCCATAGTAACAAGCTCTGCTTAGTTTGGAGCTACATATATAGTGGATTGTCCATAACATTTTTTAAACAATATAGATTTCTAAAAGTCTGTAATGAACAAGTAATGATCAATATAATGAACACTAAAAGCAATATCTTCAGCATTTACGCGAACGATAAGTAGCGTATAAATATATTTGAAAAATGGGTCTTAAAAAGGTCATTTAAACCTTTTAAGAGTGTTCTTAAGAAGTTAAACCTTTATTTAATGTTATAATACTTATGCCCGGCTGTAAAGATTAAAAAAATATACTAGAAGCTACGTGATGAAATTTGAAATGAGGGTATCCGTAAAACATAAAAACAAGGTCACGGGAAGGTCAAGGAAGGTTCTCGAATGGCGATCACGAGGGAGACTAGTTTTCTCAAGTAGGGGTAGGATCGACCTTCCAGCAGCCTTAGGTTGACAAATCCACATCGAGCTATACTGCACTGTACTGCGATGTGTTTCTTAAGCTACGTTTTTAGGGTTCCGTAGCCAAATGGCAAAAACGGAACCCTTATAGATTCGTCCTGTCTGTCTGTCTGTCTGTCCGTCCGTATGTCACAGCCATTTTTCTCTGAAACTGTAAGAGCTAGTCTTTTTTTTTATACTACTAGTTGACAAACAAGCATACGGCCCACCTGATGGGAAGCGGTTACCGTAGCCTATGGACGCCTGCAATACCAGAGGCATCACAAGCGCGTAGACTGATTAAACTTGGCGAATAGCTGTATTCTGTGAACCGCATTAATGTTTACGCAAAAATAGAAAAATAACAATAAATTTTGGGGGTCCCCATACTTGAAACTGAAATTAAAGAAAACATTTTTCTTCAAACCCATACGTGTGGGGTATCTATGAATAGGTCTTCAAAAATAATGTTGAGGTTTCTAAAATCACTTGATAGTGTTGTCTATAATATTTGTCCAAATACATAAGTATTTGAATTTGAATTTGTGTTACCAGTATTTTACAAAGCCTTGATAGTTTTGAATAAGGTCGCTAGAAATTAACACCCGCAGGAGACCCGTATGTTACCCGTGGAAGAGGGTAGGCCATAAAAATAACTGGCCTATGTGTGATTGAGCTATAACATCATTTTATGACCCAAGACGTGTATCAAGTAGGTTTACCACCCTCTCGGCCACTGATTATCGACCGTGCCTACAACCCCACTGAAGTACCCTGAAGTTAATTTCACAAACATTAACCCCCTTGCTAACAAGTGTTTCTTAAAATATAACCAGCGTATAAGCAACCTCTAATAAAATAAAATAAGCCTTTATTACACCGACGTTAAAAAAACGGTCAAGTGCGAGTCGGACTCGCTCATGAAGGGTTCCGTAGCAGCAAGTAACATAATATAAAAGTTTGTGTAGTTCGTTGTTTTTTTTATATTTGAGTTAATTGAATGAAAGATAAATTAAGATAAATTGCGGTTTACGATTTATGACGTTTTAAAAAAAACCAGATCATAGATAGAGATAAAAATGGATTTTCAAAAATTCTTTTTTTAGTATGGGGAAAAATTCATTGTTTTTTTTTTTCTTTTTTTATGTGAAAATCTTAATGCGGTTCACAGAATACATCTACTTACCAAGTTTCAACATCATAGTTCTTATAGTTTCGGAAAATAGTGGCTGTGACATATGGACGGACAGACAGACAGAAGGGTTCCGTATTTTGCCATTTGGCTACGGAACCCTAAAAATGGTCAAGCTTGCTTACACATAGAAGTTTTCACTACAACTGTTTAGTTCACTCGATCAAAAACGGACGTTATAAACCGTTTACGTTGTTTACAAATCCAATAAGGCTCTAAATCTCTTGTTAGTATTAATTTGTATTTATATTCATAGCACGAGGGTTGGATTCGGAGTATAATTGGATTTATTATAATTCGGAATTATTTACGACATAACGATCTATAACGAATATAGTACAAGCTCTGCTTAGTTTGGGGCTAGATAGTGTTGTGTGGATTGTCTCTAATATTTATTTATATTTATTTTATTTATTTATATAATTTATTTTTTTAATCCAATCAAAACGGAGGTTCTCAATTCGGTTGTATTTTTTTTTTTTTTTTAATGTTTGTTACCGCATAACTTCGTCATTTGTAAGCCATTTTAATTTTATTAAAATCGGTTCTGCCATTTTTTTTTAAATCATTTTTTTAATGTTTGTAACTGCATGCCTCCGTCATATAAGAACCAATTTAGAAAATTATTTTTTTATTTGGAAGGTTATTTTTACGTCCAGATTGTCCCAAACAAATTTCATTAAAATCGGTTTAGCCGTTTGGCAATGAAGTCGGTTTCTCAAGTTTATTAAACTTATAATTATTTATAGATATGGATGAGGATGTGGATGATGGTTATAGAATACTAGCGGCCTGTCCCGGCTTCGCACGGGTGGACATTTATTTTTTAAACACCTAAATATAGCCTATGTTACACAGGGTGAATGTAGCTTTACAATGGTGAAAGAACTTTTGAAATCAGCACAGTAGTTTTTGAGTTTATTCATTACAAACATACACACAAAAAACAAATCTTTCAATTAATAATATTAGTATAGGTACTAATATAGAAGTATAATGAAAGAAGGTAGGAAGTAAAATGTACAAAATACAAAATAAACAGTTGAGCTATCTACAGAACGTTAAAAAAGATCTAAAGATAGCTCAACTGATCCAAATCAGTACCAGACGGAAGCGTCCCCAAGACGCTGGCGGCATTGCCACGCTGAATATCAATGATAATGCGCTGCGCCAGATACCAGCCCGCGGGTCACGCGTCGCAAAGATCAGTCGCCTAGACAACATTTTGAAGACCCGCGAGGCCTCGGTTCCCCACGGACCCAAAGTCTCAACCCCAAGAGGAGCAAATAAGTAGGCTCTGTCGAGACCTGCATATTTGCGCCTCTTGAGATCCTCGGCCAGATTTTTTCGCGCCAGCAATTTGTTAGTTTTATCTCAGCCCTTTTTCCTTGAGTTACAGAGGTTATTTCAAAATGAGATAAAATAAACTACACGGGTTATGTTTGGGCCTGGTTTTATTTTCGCTTATTGCTCAGGCTTTTTTATTTTTTAAAGAAAAAACGCTTGAAAAATTACCTTTTTTGTTTTTATAAAAATCACACGTTGCTCCTTCTGCTTCCTGCTTTTATCCCACTTTATGTGGGGTCGGCACAACATATCTTCTCCATTCCCCTCTGTCAGCCTTCATCTCTGCATTCACTCCTCGCTTATCCATGTCATCTTTCATACAGTTCATCCATGTTTTCTTTAGTCTACCTCTTCTCACATATCCATCCACATCCATACTCATTGCTCTCTTAGTCACATGACTTTCATCTCTCCTCATGACATGCCCGTACCACGCCTACCCTACCAACTAAGCTATGAACGTTGTATTCAGTCTCTTCTCATGTAGAAATAATTTGGAATTCCAATTAAATTGTAGAAATTATTTTGCTTTATATCAAACGCTTCAAAGTAATAACAAACCCAAAACAATCCTCCTTGCATCGGTATCCTCACTGTTGAGGGTCGTGACCTTTGTGCAGGACCCTAGTCTGCACTATGTTTCTCCATTTGGTTCTGTCCTCCGCGGCATGGATGGCTTCGCTCACGGAGGAGTCTGTTACTGAGCGCACTTGGTCGCTCCAACGCATCGGGCTCCGTCCTCGCGGCCTCTTTCCCTCCACCTTGCCGGTCACCACCAACTTTTCGAGATTACTCCCTTCCTTCCTGGCAATGTGGCCGAAAAACTCTAGGACTCTGCGAAGACAGATGGAGGAAAGTCTTGTTGTTATGTTGAGCTCCTTCAGAATTGATACGTTGGTACGATGCGCCGTCCATGGGATTCGAAGCAGTTTAGATAGTTTACTAGACGGCTTCATTGTTATGTTCTTAGAGCCAGTAACATTTCTTCTTTCAAAGGCCTGGCGTGGAACCTTATCGGAAGCTTATAATGTTTTATTTACTCCAGAAACTACAGTAATAATGATAATAATTCTTGTTACAATTATTCTAATTCTCAAAACTCGTGTTAAAAGTTTACCCTGCCAACCCTATACCACAACGTCAAAACATTTCAATCTTGCAAACGATGTCGGTCGACGTGGCTTGCCGCTGTAGCTTTTTACAAGTAAGAAAGAAAGAACATCTAGAACAAGTAGAAAAAATATCGATTTTGGACTCACAACACACATAAACACAACACAGACAGAGTAACAATAAGATATACATTTTAGAAAGTAGGTAACGAAAACAGTAAAATTTACAAATTAAGTATAGTCGTAATAATAAGAATAAAAGAACAAACATACAAGAATAAAAAGTAAAAGGACAAGGTACGTGTCTTGGTTTGGGCGTAGCCAGCTGCCTATAACTTTGGTTGTCTAATAACTTCAGGGCAGAAAGGTATACAAAGTGGGACCCATAAAGTTCAAGACGGCTACCCTGGAAGGCCCGAGATATGATTGAGAGGCGAGCTTAGCCTTTACTTTAGCACATGACCTGTGGCTACGAAGACTAGACAGGGTATGGAGGTCAGTGTATTTATAACAGCCCTACAGTATTTATAACAGGGTTAAACAAGAGATTATTTATTTATAGCTAGGGTATTGGTTAATGTACTGGATGATGGGGAACCGAGGCCTTGCGGGTCTTCCAAGTTTTGTCTATTCGACTGATCGAAGCGACGCGTGACCCAAGGGCTGGTGGGTATCTGGCGCAGTGCATAAGCATTGCTATTCGGGCGCTTGTACACGCTAAGAAAAAACGCCGGGCCTACCCAAGAATTCGTGTCGTAACAAGAAAATAACTGTGTACACTGCTCGCAGCGGTGCACGAAAAAAATCTTATCTGCGCAAGACAAGAATTTTGTCTTTTCCACACACGAAAACGCAACAACGTTCGCCGCGTCGTGTCTTGCGCAGATAAGATTTTTTTCGTGCACCGCTGCGAGCAGTGTACACAGTTATTTTCTAGTTACGACACGAATTCTTGGGTAGACCCGGCGTTTTTTCTTAGCGTGTAAAAGCGCCCTTCAGCGTGACAATGCCGCCAGCGACGGGTACTGATTTGAATCAGTTGAGCTATCTCTAGATCGTTTGTAACGGTCTGTAGATAGCTCAACTATTTTTTGTGTATTTTGTACATTTTGTAAATACTTGTTTAATTGTAAGTTTCTTTACGCATTGGGTATTTTTATTTTATTTATTTGTTTTAGGAAGACCAACAGCTTAGTCTAGGTTATCAGAGAAGCCAATTAGCGGTCCTCACAATTTTGACAGATTCTGCAATTCTTATGAATAAGGACTATTAATATTTTTATTTTATTTTATTATAGTTATTTGCACTCCAGTTCTTGTGCAAACTGGAGTGCAAATTATTTAAGTAAAAAGTATTCATAAAAGAGAACAAATTGAACAACAACCAATTAAGCGCTGATTATCAGCGGCAGCGGTGCACTAAAAAGCCTCTTTGAAGCGCACTTAAAATCCTTTCACCCCACTTGGTTTGAAAGAATCAGTGACACGATAAAAATAAGAAGCGGCAATTGAACTAAAATAACCGAAATACTAAATTGCGGAAGAGGCATGTATGTGTTACATGCCTCACATTTGCATGTCATGTACAAAAGCATTCATAATACCCAACCTCAATAGGGCTGAGCGAAAATGAATTACTTCAAATGCTTGTTATTCCATAGATAATATTATAAGCTAGGGATGGGAAAAATTACAGAATCCGAATCTAAATAATTTCAGTGCTTAGAAATAATTAGTAAGTTCAGTATAAGTTAAGCAAAACTATTTTTTTAAGGTCCGTGAATTAAAGGCTTATTTTATTTATTTGTTAAAAATAAAAGCAAAATAAATATGACTATATTAAGAATTCTTCAAAAGAAATACCTGGAGAATAATGCAAACATTACGCCGACAAGAGCGTTGCTCTTTATGCCGGCTGTACACTCTCGACGAGACACCTCGAGACAGGCCGAGAACGAGAATGTACATGGGGCTCTCGTCGTGTCTCGCTCTCTCGCGCCTTGCCTCGGTCGGTCTCGGTCGCTTGTCGGTTTTTTGTGCCCGAGTCAAAGGATCTCGTTGGGTCTCGCGAGGAAAACGAGAGCGTGCATGTACACACTCGTCATTTAGTTGTTCGTTGACTGTGTTTGTGTGAAGACGCGTTATTAAATACACAGAATTAATAATACTCTAGCTAGGTATACATATACAATACACATATCAACTGACTGTTGTTCAATTTGAAGTAGGTACCGGTTTCTATTGCGGTGCATAGTAACCATCCACCATCTTCTTCTTCGCCATGGCTTTTTAATTTTCTTTTTGTGGTAAATGTTTATCAAATTATAATAGCTCACAGCACAAAGACAAAGAGCAGCAGCAATTTCTACGTCCATTACTGCGAGAATCTACAGTACTAATGAAAAACGAGAGTGTACAGGTATGCTCTCGTCGAGAGCCTCACCGGCCGAGGCTCTCGGGGAGACTCTCTCGCCGAGAGTGTACAGCCGGCATAAATAAGAAGAACAAGAAAAAGTCCTTGTGTTGGACTTCGGGATCCTAAAAATACTAGAAAACCAAGCCTGGTCTCGAATTGAAAAACACACAGACATCACTAAGCTCTTTGTTTTGAAAACATTGTAATGATTCTCGGTATTTTGCTTCGGAAGTTGGTTCTTTATGATTTTGTTTGTTGATCTAATTAATACAAAATAAACAAAATTATTCACTTGTTTCAACTTTTGCCAGCGGACCTTGTAAAAACAATGGAAATATTGGAGTATTTTGTTTTATCTGCCTCTCAGCTCAGTTGGTAGCTCTGCCTTCTGCGCCGTAGGTCGTGGGTTCTATCCCCACAGAGAACAAATATTTGTGTGGGGAACACAGATGTTTGTTCTCTGTCTGGGTGTCATATTGTATTCTATATAACTAGCAGTTGGTGACCGATCTTCCCTCGGTATTTTTTATTGTTAATTTGTATTTTTAAGAAATCATAAGAGTCATATTATCTTTATTGGCTTATTCTTACTGAACAACGCTATCTGCTGGATATGCTTGCAGTTAGTTGCTCACAATCGTCAATAGATGGCAGGAGCAGTCACATATTCAGTTTATGTTTAATTATTGAACTCGGGGTGAAATAATAATTTTCTTAAAATGAATCCTAGCTTGATCAATTTATCGCCCCCGAAAACCCCTGTATACTAAATTTTGAGGAAATCGTTGCCGCAGTTTCCGAGAATCTAAATATATTATACAAGATTTTCTCGTTAAAAGGTATAAGATAAGATTTATTTATTAAAAAAAATGTATTCAATTATTATATCAGCCATCAGCAGGGCGATCATGTAACTTTTGTTGCAATGGTTTCAGTTGATATCTTATTGAAACTGTCAAATTTGCGATCACGTAGTAACTTCGATTGCAATCAAAAGCGCATTGCAATTGAAACATCTTTGACAATGAACGATTGCAACATGGACGTAATGTTTCTGTAAATATCATGCAACAGCGATCACTTCCCATCGTACAAGCTCTGCTTAGTTTGAGGCTAGATAGTGTTGTGTGAATTGTCCACGATATTTATTTATTTATCTAGGGATTAAAGGGTTTCCGCCAAAATTGCCCCAGTCCCGGCGCAAAAGAATTGTATCTCAGATTTTAGATACTTATTAGTAGAAACAATATCAAGTGTCGCTATTTCCTGATTTCGTGGCTAACATGTTTTTTTTACCCAGAGAAGTTTCATAGGCGCTACATGCAAAAATGACACTTTTTAGGAAAAACTTCACGTTACTGTGTGTAATTGACATTGAATTGGCAAAAAACTAATAAAACACATCATATAAACACATTATCACATATGTAATATAATGTACCTGACCTATGCCATTTTTTTAAAAACTTCATTTTACTGTATTAATTCACTCATTAACAACACAAACGTGCGGGTAGTTCCAAAAAATGAATATAATACGTACACACTGATACGACTCGTGGTTGGTTCCTCCTGATTTATTTTGTTTTTACGGCGACTTGGCATTAATCCCTGGACTTTTGATTTTTCTTGTGATATGGCAGACAATTGTGTTTTGTGTAAACGGTCACTTCGGCGACTTCGAAGACATGTTCTATTTGAACATTTTCTTCAATCACGTCGAGAATTCGTGGTACATATTGTACGTGCTATTGAACCGCCCCAAGAGGTATGTTTAAAAAACTATTCCATTTAAACAAAGTATTTATTTTAACACAATGAATATATGCATAGATATACGCTAATAATTACTGTTTAAGTAAAAGAACGCATTGAGCGCGCTTTAAATGACTGAGTATTGAGTTCTTAATGCACACTTTTAGTTTAGGAACGTAGTGGTACCTGTACACCTATTACACTTAACTCCGATCATTTATAACCAAGTGCGCGCGGAGTAAATATAATATAAATATATAATAAGTAAGTATACGAAATGGAAGTATGCAGACACTCTGAACAAATGGATATTCAAAACGGCCAAATCCTTAGGTCTCAATCGCAAGCCCACTAACGTCTTAATTCGATGCCGCATAAATTCACGCCACGTGAGATCAAAAATATACTACACATATATATTATTTAACACCGCAAGTTCTGGGATTGACGCAATATAAGAACATTATTGTTCATGTATTCATGGTCAACGAACACTGGGAAGTTGCGCCCATGTTATAAGCGTAATCTATTATCTGGGATGGGCTAGACACAATGATCATGAAATAGATCATCCAGCTATAGGCCTTGATTCGATATTGATTGATTTAGATACTTGAAACATGTATGAATAAACTTATGTCGTCCTTGTTCCTCAATAACAACATTATGTACTAGGGTATATGTGTGTGTTTTATTCATTTTTTGCCAATTCAATGTCAATTAGTACAGTAACAAGTAGTTTTTCCTACAAAGTGTCATGTTTACATGTGGCGCCTATGAAACTTCTCTGGGCAAAATAACCATGTTAGCCACGAAATCAGGAAATAGTGATACCTGATATTGTTTCTACTTATAATTATCTAAAATCTGAGATACAATTCTTTTGCGCCGGGACTGGGGTTTTTTTCTATGGCCCGTGGCGGAAACCCTTTGATAAACTACTTTATTTACACAAATAAACAAATAGTTTTGGTCATTATGCGTCAGAAGGGTACCTAGCGAGTTTAAACGTCAGTAGAACGCGTTCAATTTCGGCTGTGAAATTGGACCTTAGTTAATAGTAGAGCTCTTTGTGTGTCTCGTGGGGGTGCGTACTACCACCATGCCTATTCCTGCCGTGAAGCAACATCGCTGTGTTTCGGGTTGAAGGGTGTGGGTGCCGGTGACATTACTGGCACGTGAGGCTGAACATCTGTATGCCTCAAGTTAATGGACGCAGGGCAGTGCATCGTAGGGCACGTTCTTGAAGTGCGTGACCTACGAGGCAATGCTTTTGGAACTAGTGGAATCCCGCGTGACTTCGTTTGAGGGGTTTTTAAAAGTTATTTCTAAGTGTACCTACACTTTCTATAAAAGAAGTCGTGACATTCAACTAGTCTTAATATAATAGGTCAAGTATATTAAACCAGAGTCTGACGTCATACCTCCCCACCATGACGTCATCAAACCATATCGAATCAATGATGCGCCTACATCTCAAACCGAACGCGATCCTATTCGCACTGACATAAGACTTAAAATAAACAAATTCTATTCCATGACGTCACGGGAAGACGTAGGGAAAACAGGAAGTGATTATTGTGAATTTGAATCTTAATGCGTAGGCGTTAGGGGTGGGTTTGGTATGGGGGTTTATAAATAGAGGGATTATTTTTATAACCCAACATTAAGATGGATAGTGTATGAAATCGGTTTTTGTACTTTGGCAGTTTCCCGTCGATTATATTGTTACGGAAGCGATGGGTAAATAAAAATTGGATGTCATGCCTCTCAGCTTAGTTGGCAGTAGGTCTACCTTCTGCGCCGTAGGTCGTGGGTTCGATCTCCACCGAGAACAAATATTTGTATGGTTAACACAGATGTTTGGTCTCTGTCTAGGTGTTATACTGTATGCTTTAGGTGTATTTAAAAAAAAGTGTAAGTATTATATCAGCTATCTGCTTCCAATAGTACAAGATTTGCTTAGTTTGGGCTTATATAGTGTTGTGTGGATTGTCCGCAATATTTATAAAAAAAAAAAACAGCACATCTATTGACTGGCCTCTCAGCTCAGTTAGTACTAGAAAGAATAAGAAATAAATATATAACGTGGACAATTCACGCAGCACCATCTAGCCCCAAATTAAGCAGAGCTTGTATGATGGGAACCAGATGGCTGATACAATACTTTAATACAATTTTTTGACGTGTCAACGTCTTATAATTCGATGGAGCCAGCTGCACGCACGAAAAAACATGACTCATGCAGCGTTACCTCGCTCTGAGGCGTTCCATTTAAGGCTTAAAGATTCAAGATTCAATAAGCGTTTATTCATTACGATACAAGAATCACTTTGAAGCGTCTTAAAGCTAGGTGAGTCTAGGTGCCAGTTCCACGCGACCAAGCCTAGAAGAACAGGCAACAAACTACGGCTCGGTTCCTACCGTTTTTTTACATGATCCTTTTACATAATATCCGAGTCCGAGTCCGAGTCCGAGTCCGAGTCCAAATCCAAGTCCAAGTCCGGGTCCAGGTCCGGGTCCGGGTTCGGAATTTTTTTGTTTAAATATATACCTACTTCGATTTTTTGTAAACACATACCTAGAAAACAATACAACACCCAGACAGAGAACATCTGTGTTCACCACACAAATATTTGTTCTCTCTGACTGACTGATGAGTGACGACAGACTCAAAACCAGAACCAGATCCAGAGCCAGATAGAGCTTATAAAAAAACGGTAGGAACCGAGCCGTAGTTTGTTGCCTGTTCTTGCGTCGGCTTGGTCGCGTGGAACTGGCACCTAGACTCCCCTAGCTTTAAGACGTTTCAAAGTGATTCTTGTAATAGAACTGAATAAAGACAATTTTGGTTTGATTTGATTTGATTTATGGTTTGGTTCAATACAAAAACCAATAAATGAAATCCAGTGGGTGAAACTTGATATTAGTTTGTTTATTAGTTCACAAAACTATAGACAATGAGGGAAAATTGGAAAACTATAGCTATTTCATGGAAAGTTGACCCAATTATCCTTTTAATGGCTTTTGTTTGAGAAGTGTGGGTTTGAAATCGGTACGAAACAAATATATTTGTACTGTTTTACTTACTTGTTTATTTTTTTCCCCTTGTTAAATATTAGCTTTTATTGACCGATATAGCGGCGCCCACGGCTTTGCTCGCCAAATGTTGGTTTTGTGTGAGCACGTGTCTGTCTTTTGTATGGAAAATTTATTAGACAACAACTCTATTCGACCGTTTCTACGTAACGTTTTTTTGTTGTCTCATCTTATCTCCATACAATAGAGAGAGAGACAAATAGGCGAAACGAAAACAACATTTCGTAGACGAAATTTGGTTCTAAGCTGTACCCGAAGTCGGAGTTTTGCTACCACATTTCGTTACCAAATGTTGTTTTCGTTTCGCCTATTTGTCTCTCTCTATTGTATGGAGAAAAGATGAGACAACAACTCTAACTACGTAACGTATTTTTGCCGTCTCATATTTTCTCCATACAATAGAGAGAGACAAATAGGCGAAACGAAAACAACATTTGGTAACGAAATGTGGATGCAAAACTCCGACTTCGGGTACTGGGGGCTAATTCTCGGGCCGATCTCGATCATTTTGAAATTTTGCTTTATTGCTTCTTTTCGAAGGGGGAATGGATAATTTCCTTGAGTAATTCATAAACGACCTCGTCGTAAAAGCCTCGACAGCTACGATATACGGAAAACGTACAAAAAGTGCGGGGTTGTGAAAAGAAGCAGTAAAATAAAATTGCAAAATGATCGAGATCGGCCCGAGAATTAGCCCCCTGGTCACCCTCTGATAATTAAATACGTACCTACTTAAAACGTTATCCGAGTATCGAGCTGGAGTATTATTACAGTCAGTGCCACTTAAACGGACGATCTGATTTCATTATTATAGAGGGAATGATACAGTATCAAAATGAAGTGGGGAGATAACGGACACATTTTATTTGAGCATAAAACCTATCATATAGTCCTACTAATATTTACGTTACCTTATCCTACTTCCTACTTATATTATAAACGTGAAATACAAATATTTATTTTCTTTCAACTTAATCGTGTTATCGGGGAACCTTCACATATACACACACATCACACCCTTATACATGAACATACATAGTATATATATGTAGTGTATGTATAGTGCCTGGTAGAGATCGCTGTTAGCGATAAGGCCGCCCATTGTTTTACTGTGAATTTTTAGATTTAAGCAAAATACTGTACCTATTCCTATATTATGTGTCATAGTAATCAATAAAGAGTTATCTATCTATCTATCTATCTATACATACCCATACCCATACCCATACCCTTACATAGACACTTTCCCTTTTCAAAATTATAAACGTTCAATTACGTATTGTTACCTATCATAAGTACTAATGTATATTTTTTATTACTTCTAAATTATTATGTTTTATTTTGTTTCTTTGTATTTCATTTGACTATTTAGATTGTGGAACATTTATGCTTGTTTCGTTACGGAGGAGGGCGCTGGCACTGCTACTCAGTTTTTAACTTTTCCAGTGTCAACGTTTTCATTTATTTTAGAACCCTTGTTTTTTGTTCGGAATAAACACATTTTGATTTGAAAAAAAAAAAAAAACAAGAGTACATTTCATAGATTTGAGACCTTCTTTTAAGCATACAAATACATGTGTTAGAGGGTCTCGCTCTCTGGTCGTGAAAGTGAGCATTGATGGATGGATGTTTGTTACCCTCTCACATGAAAACTACAGAATGGATTTTAATGAAACTTTACAATAATACAGCTTATACGTCACAATAACACATAGGCTACAATTTATAAAGATATTGTAACGGAGAACGGATGTAAGGGGAACGGGGCGAGCGAAGCCGCGGGCGGCCGCTAGTAATAAATATTGTGGATAATCCATACAACATTATCTAGCCCCAAATTAAGCAGAGCTTGTACTAGGGCAACCATAATGATAATACTTATAATATGTTTTTGAAGTGAAAACTTCTTTAGCGGCGTTGAGCACTTTCTGTAATGGGTATAAAATCTTAAACTCGCGTCAGGATCACGTGACCCTGATCGAAAAAGCGTAAGACGGATGTTTTTGTAGAAATGTACCCTAAGACTACAACGTAGAGTTCATAATAAAAATCGAAAAAGCGTAAGACGGATGTTTTTGTAGAAATGTACCCTAAGACTACAACGTAGAGTTCATAATAAAAAAACATTAAACTGCACGAGAATTGCCCACTTTCACAGAACTGCACAATTATTGTGCAATAATTATAACAAGTGAAAAAAAGCCAAGGATCTCCAAATTAAATTATTGCAAATAATAAACAATAAAAAGCGGAGTCAATATAATTCTTATTCTATAAATGCAAAGTTTTTGAAGTGAAAACTTCTTTAGCGGCGTTGAGCACTTTTTTTTTTGGGTCATGTAGGGAAGGTGAGATTATTTTGAAAGCAATATAAATTTTTCCCCCCTTTCCCTCTAGACCCCTTTATTATTTAAAAAACCTAAAAATGCCCTATTTTTAAGCCTTTTTTTTCGAGTGGAGCATTGCGGCGAGCGAAGCGAGCCGCCATGCGACCATGGGAACAGCGCGGCGAGCGAAGCGAGCCGTGCTGTGACTCCCCCCAAGCCCCCCAGAACCCCCTCCTCCTGAACCCGGGGGGAGCGTCGCGGCGAGCGAAGCGAGCCGCCACGTGACCACGGGGAACAGCGCGGCGAGCGAAGCGAGCCGTGCTGTGACCCCCCCTAAGCCCCCCAGAACCCCCTCCTCCGAAACCCGGGGGGAGCGTCGCGGCGAGCGAAGCGAGCCGCCACGCGATCACGGGGAACAGCGTGGCGAGTGAAGCGAGCCGTGCTGTTACCCCCCTAAGCCCCCCAGAACCCCCTCTTCCTGAACCCGGGGGGAGCGTCGCGGCAAGCGAAGCGAGCCGCCACGCGACCACGGGGAACAGCGCGGCGAGCGAAGCGAGCCGTGCTGTGATTCCCCTTAGCCCCCCAGAACCCCCTCCTCCTATGTCTGCCGTTTTACTTCATTTAGGACCTACTTGTAGGTCGCGCGACAAGGTCCCTTCTAGCGGTTCCGACCCGTTGAGGATTTGGCTTTACGTAAAATTTAGGGTTCCGTATAGGGTTTTGATTGGGGTTATACTATATTGAGGAATTTGATTAAATGGTCGACTTTTAGGGTTCCTTAGGACTTTGATTGGAGTTTCAACTACACTTAGAAGCTTGATAATGTTAAAATTTTTAGGGTTCCTTAGGACTTTGATTGGGGTTTTACTACATTGAGGAATTTGATTAAGTGGTCAACTTTTAGGGTTCCTTAGGACTTTGATTGGAGTTTCAACTACACTTAGGAGCTTGATAATGTTAACATTTTTAGGGTTCCTTAGGACTTTGATTGGAATTTCAACTACACTTAGGAGCTTGATAATGCTAAAATTTTTAGGGTTCCTTAGGACTTTGATTGGGGTTTTACTACATTGAGGAACTTGATAAAATAAACAACTTTTAGGGTTCCTTAGGCCTTTAATTGGACTTTCAACTACACTTAGGACCTTGATTATGTAAACAATTTTAGGGTTCCTTAGCACTTTGATTGGAATTTCAACTACACTTAGGAGCTTGATAATGCTAAAATTTTTAGGGTTCCTTAGGACTTTGATTGGGGTTTTACTACATTGAGGAACTTGATAAAATAAACAACTTTTAGGGTTCCTACGTTAATAATCAAGTTTTCACTTCTGCCGGCACTCCCGGAGTGCAACCCGTATTTTTTTTTTTAAATAATGGGTTTCTTCAAAAAGGGCGTTTTAAAATATTTAAAGAATCAGCTACGCGCCAGTGATGCCTCTGGTGTTGCAAGCGTCCATAGGCTACGGTAACCGCTTTCCATCAGGTGGGCCGTATGATTGTTTGCTAACTCAGTTGTATAAAATAAATACATACTTAGAATACAATATAACACCCAGACAGAGAACAAAAATCTATGTACACCACACAAATATTTGTTCTCGGTGGGGATCGAACCCACGACCTACGGCGCAGAAGGCAGAGCTACTACCAACTGTAGGCCTACCATGAGCTCTGTCTGGCTCTGTCTCTGTTTCTGGTTTTGAGTCTGTGTGAGTGTTGAATAAATAAATCCTACGTCAAAACGTCACACACACAGTATAATACACTGGTATATTTCACTGCACTGGTATACTGCACTCACAGCAGGAGCTTGTGGTAGGTTTACTGAGCTGAGAGGCCAGTCATTATATATTAAGGGGCCAGCGGAGGGCAAATTTTCATACAAACGTAATACCAAAATGAGTAGTAAGGATTGATTCATTCTTGCTCACTCAAAAAAGTGTGTGGCGAACGACGGACCTACCATGGCGCCGACTAAAAAAAAAAAAAAAAAAAAAAAAGTTTGGAGTCTTTTTGTATGTTTTGGCACACGCCCAATCGATTGAGCTAACCCATTTTAACGCATCTCTTTCCATTCAAAAGTTACAAAGCCACTTGTATACTCAATAAATGAACAATAGCCTTATAATGAGGGTTGAGCCATTGTGTCCGGCTTGCGCCGCAGGTAGTAGAGATAGGTGCAGTCCCTAATGCATGTTCACTTCATTTAGGTATTTAATTGAGAACTTATGATAATATGATAATCAATATTTATTATTAGCAATACACCAATATATTTTTATTTTATATGTATATTATTTAATATTGTACGGCCCCCCACGATGCATATAATATGAAATTGTTATTTAATAAGTATGAATTATTTAACTATTATCAATTATTTTTATTATTTAAATAAACTAACCTAACACCTTAACTGTGATGCACTGTTCGACGCCTGATTAACCAGCAGTGGGCATTAATTATAAGCTGTGGATGATGTAATTGCAAATAAAATTTTCGTGAAGTTCATCGTTCAGCGTCATGTTATATTGCGAATCACTATACATTGAATGCAAATATAAAAAAAAAAGACGGGTTGCACTCCGGGAGTGCCGGCAGAAGTGAAAACTTGCCGCTCGTATTAAAACTTATAAAGTACTCACTCATTTTCTTTCGCTATTCATAATACCTTAATAAATACAGTAGATCTATAAAATCATGTACCAATGACCACTACTACCTGCCGCGGGCGGCCGCTAGTTCATAAAATCTATAATAGGTATGTACCTATACCTACTACAGTCACGAAAAACGCCTTGGTATGCTTGCTACTAACTATTATCTATTCTGTGACGTTACCGTGTCATAGTAACTACTAGCGTATCTGTAGCGTCTTACGCTTTTTCGATCAAGTCACGTGATCCTGACGCCCTGACGCCCTGACGCGAGTTTAAGATTTTATACCCATTACAGAAAAAGTGCTCAACGCCGCTAAAGAAGTTTTCACTTCAAAAATCGATAGATAGTGACCACCCAAAAAGGCATTTTGCTTGTCGAGACATGACGCCAGTTTATTGCTACCTACGCTAAAAGCATGTCAGATTACATCTTAGATAAATCAATGTGAGTTATGTGACGCTGCATACCTGTTGAAACATGTCATCAGTTTTTTGCAATACTTCTCTGCTATAAATGTCCAAAACCCCGAGTTACTGTCACAGTCTTACGCCATTCGTGCATTCGTATTGTTATAACGTGTAATAACATCTGCGTGTATTCTAAAATTATTCGTTACTCAGCACACAGTCTTTGCCACAATAAATAGTGTTTCCGTGTTCTACCGTATAAAATGGTAAGTTCTGATTTCACCTTTGTACTTAAACGCTATCAATACCTATAAGCTAAACCGAGTTCAAGATACCCTTGATGACAAATTGTTGTAGCGCCACTTAAACTTTATTTGAGCTCGATGTGATCTATGATTTTGCATTTATGTTGTATGTCTACTTGTATCTATGTATTTTATAAAAGTAACATGTCGTTACAGGACACGCCAAGTTACTCCCCCGTGGAGCAGGTTGATGAAGACAACACTTTCAAGCAATTCTATTATAATACTATATCTGATGATGAGGACGCCACCAATTGCGTACCATACTACCTTGCAAAGAAATCTATGTGTAAGCGCCCCCGCAGTAGTCTCAGCAACATAGATGAGTTCTTTCCGGAAGTGCCGCTAAAAAAGAAGAAAGCAAAAAACTCATCAAACGTTGGACGAATGAACAAAGAGGGTGGTACATCATACATATCAACAAACACAGACGACAGTGTTAATGCAGCACATCTTATAAAAATAGATGTGTTTGATGTGAAAAAGCTGAGCAAAATTCCTCCTCCCCAACATTGGAAACACGCTGACGTTCGTGTCAAATATTATTGCAAGGAATTGAATAACAAAAATTATGAAAATTTGAAAAAAATTGTTTATCAAATCACCAAGGAGATATCGGAATCCGAAGACAGCAAAATATTTTCTTTCAAAAATCAATAGCTAACTAACTAGGTGAATAACTTGGAGCACTGGTGGTCTAGTGGTAGTGGCCCCGCCTTCCGATCCGAAGGTCGCGGGTTCAAATCCACCCGTGTACCAATGAGTTTTTCTGTCGAAAAATTTATGTGCACTATGCCAGTACTCTCAAAACGGTGAAGGAAAACATCGTGAAGAAACCGGCGTGTTGTAGAACCTATAAAAGTTCGAGCAACACGCGTCAAGGGTCACGCAAAAAAGGGCCCACCAGCGGCCTACTTGCGGAAAAACCTGCCTGCACATCAAGTGCGCATGATAAAACTTAGGTGAATAACTAAATATGTAATAATTATTTTTAGAATAGGTCATTGTCAATATTTTCTTGTGTATCCAGGTATTTTTATTTTTATACTTAAATAAAAAACTTTTTAATTTCATTAAACTTTGTTTTATTTGTATAATGATTCACTTTTAACCACATTTATCGATTAGTTAACTTAGTTAATTTAGTTAACTTTAACTATTGGTATCTGGTCCTTTTTTATTTTTCAAGCATTCATTAAACAACTTGTGTAAAAATAGATCGTTATTGAGGGTATTGTTACTAAATAATTCAGTAAAATCTGTCATAGTATTACCATAAAACTTGAAATACAGATATGTCAAACAATATTCTCCACACACTGTTGTTAGGTCGTGCTGCAGTCTATATCTATTAAAATCCCACTGTCTTGAGTTCCTGCGCAAGAAGTTTTTGTGGTAGTCTTTAGGTGCATGTCCATATGAATCAAAATACTGACCAACACCATTTTTATCTATGTGCATGGCCACCCAATGTGAGCCTGGCTTGTTGTCCGGATCCAAATTACTTATTAGATACATCGGTTTTTTTACATGCAGCGGTAACCTGTTTGCAGCATACACATTTTTGTGTAAAGCTGGGTGAATGTAGTGTAAATATTTTTGAATATCAATTGTATCCATTATTCTTAATAAGGTAAGCTGTATCAAGTTCAATCTTCAAACCAAGAATGAGACAAGGAAATTTATAAATTACTTTTTATAGCGAAAAAGTAAAAAAAGAGGTTTCAGGAAATAAAACTATTTGTAGGTATGCATACATCAATGTTTTATTTATTTATTATATACTTAACTAAATACAATTTTATCCAATTTTGACAATTGATAGTCTAGGGTCACATTTCAATAACATTATCGAACTTTGCATAAATAATACAATTTATAGTCTGAAAAGATTCAAAACAATACAATTTAATAGTCCGTGAATTGGAATACAATTTTATTACATCCTAACTACTATAGTCTACAGTTACATTACGATTCTTATCAATTTCAATAACATTATCGAACTCTGCATAAATAATACAATTTATCGTCTGAGTCAGAGTAGATTCAAAACGAACCTCCAGTCTAACGCTACCATGTTTTATAAGATTCCAATGAGTGTTTGAATTAGAGCTGAGGTCAGCTGTTAGATCAAACGCCAACATGCAATATCCTTTTGCATATTGCTCCCTAGATATACCATTACCTTCATTCAAAAAATGTATACCTGTCCCTGAAAATAGTGTGTGATAGGCTGCTGTGTAAATATTATTATCGAATGATGGTTGCAAAGCTTTTGAAGGTATTTGTTGACCATCAATGTATAAACAAAATGTATTTATATTGTAGTTTTCAAAATTGAATGGATTTTTTGTTAGACCCCCATTAAAAGCTGCATTGTTCACAAATCCGATTATACACCTTTTGGGAACTTGCCCCAAAAAAATATTATCTAGAGTATTACCCTGAATCCCCGAAGGAATAGTTAAAACTTTGACTTCAGCTCGAGTGATAGGATATTTGGCTGTAGTAGAGGCTAAAACTTTTTGATGTGCAAGTAATACAGTAGGATTGATTCGTGCTCTACGTATAATAAGTGTTGCATCTGTAATGCATACTTTAAATTTCAAGTCGGATGTTGAAGCCATTAGGTTAAATGTTTCTCTCGAACGAACTAATTTGACACTCATTTCAACACCATTTATTAAAAACTTTTCTTGATTAAATATATCGCCATGGAGATGACCAATCATTTCTATCTCCTTACTTTCACATGCTAATTCTCGTCTTTTATCAAATCCCTCATTTTTTTCATCAGTTGAATCCATTTTCCCAGCCGTATCTTGATACCAAAGACCGCAAGTCAGATGAGATTCCTTAGCTGCAGGAGCATAATTTAATAAAGTTTCCATGTAAGCTCTATAGGCATATGTATTGTTTGGTGGTGATACTAGCTTTTGATTCAAATAAATATCCAGTTGGGTGAAAAGAGAATGGAGCCAATTGTTTACTGGAGCTACAACAGTTGAGTCGGTTAATTTCGTACCATCCTGGTTTTGTATCTTGGCTTTTATGTGCAGCAATGTATGGGATAAATCCATGTAGTCATCACCTGTTCCAGGTACTTGAAATTCTATGGGTCCATCATCAGCTAGAGATGAAATGGGTTTGTAGTGTATCCATAACCCGTTTTCTATACTAGTTTGCGTGGATGGTAGAGCAAATAAATCTAACTCTGATTTTATACATTCACAGGAATGGCTATGCAAGAATGACATTTTAAAAATTATTTATGAGAATATATCTTTTTGATTATTAACTCGTAATTTTTTTTGAGCTTTCACTTTGACAGCCGACGGTGGAATGACTGAACTAAGACGCTTCCTTTTGGTTATATATCCAGAACCAGACATATTCAATCCGTCAATTTTATCATGAGCTTTTCTTTTCAAGTTTGAAGTAGCTACTTTTAATCGGCTTTTAATTGATTCTTCCATGGGGCGGGCAGTAGCCATATCTGATAGAAGACCGACACCAGCATTTAGAACCTCCTTGCCTATAACGCGAGCGCCACTAGAAAGTAAGGGTAAAACTGATCTAAACAACCCTCCTAAAAAGCTACCGATCCCATGGCCACGTTGGTAGGGTGCCCCTTTGTAAATCACTCCAATACCAGAACCAGCTTGATGAGAATAATAATGTTCATATGGACAAGTTATGCTGTTACGGGGATACATTATAATTTTTTGAAATGAAGTTTAACACACACTGTTCCAAACTGGAATGGTATTTTTTGACCGGTGCTGGATCTTATATCTATTTCAATGGTATCAAATTCTCTACGCATTACTGGTAAATAGTGAGGAGGTGAGAAAACATGCATTTTATTTGCACCATATATATACTTCGCTGGATCTAAAGGAATGATTCTCAGGAGAGGAGACATAACATCTCCTACTATCTGAGGATCGATTATGTCACAATAGATAAATAATTGTGATGGCAACCCTAAATGCAAATTTGCGGGGCATTTTCCAAGACCATTATCTACAAGATTTCTATTGGGTTCAAAACCGAGTTGAACACCCAATTTGGGTTTTAGCATCACCGATTTTACTGAATCATCCATCACTGAAACTGACACAAACTTTGATATTTCATCATAGCGAAATTTTACTTTTTCATACATATTATTCAACGCTGTTAAAATATGATTAATGTTATCATAATTTGTAGCTGGAATGTGTTTTTTATAATAAACCAATGAAGGTGTTTTCATATTAGGCATTATCATCGTTTGAGTTATGTAAATAATATTTTCATGTTCTTGAACAGTAAACATGGTACATGGATATTGAAATTCGACAACTCCGACGGTCCATTGTCCTTCCAATTTTATGGCTTTTGGTAATTTAGTTGAAAATCTTGTAGTAACATTGTCTGGAAAATATTCCATAGAACTGTTACTAGGTAATGTTAAATAAAAACTTTCCTTATTCATATTTGTTTTAAATCGGAAACTAGAACCCAACTATTAAATTTATCTGGATAACCTTTCCACTTCACTAACACTTGCTTTCTGTTACCAGAATAGCGGGAACTAATTATTTTATCTAGTTTATAATTTAGAGAGGGGTCATACCCCACTTTTTGCAATTCCTTTTCATAAAAGGTTCCAACAATGTTTTCTTGCTGTAAATCTCTTAGTGTGTACACAATCCATGGAGTCCGATCTATCACTGAAGATATTACAAATATTTCATCACTCCAATTAGATTCATATCCTTTTTGAAATATATGTTTATATTTTGTTATTCTTACATAGTCTCCAATATGAAATTTGGGCAGTGTTGGAGATGTTTTGGTATTATTTTGAACATGTTTGCGTGTATACAAATTGTTCCACACTGTCATTATATTTTTTGAGTTTACATCACAAGGACACATCTTAATGCTGGAATGGTAGCTGTGGTTATATGAATATATTAAGTCCTGTAAAATATCAATGTATTTATATGTATTTTTGTGAGTAAAGTAACGCCACATCCTCATTTTGAGTGTCCTTTGAAATCTTTCAACTACACTAGCCTTAATATCGGGGTTGTTTGTAGTATAGTAATTGACATTCTTCGTTTTAAAGTATTTTTGAACATCTTTCGAAACAAATTCGGTTCCTTTGTCGGATTGTATATGGGTTGGTGTTATATCGGCTTCACGAAATATACTTTCAAAACATGTTTTAATCGATTCAGAATTTTTATTTTTCATTGATCGAGCATAGGCAACTTTGGTAAAAACATCAATAACACAAAGTATGTAATTAAAACCATCATTATATTTTGAATAAGTTCTCATGTCGCTTAAGTCAGCCTGCCAAAGTTCATTAAGATTAGATAAGACATATTTGTTTCGTGGAAATTTTTTGTGAACCGGTTTATGCAGCGTGTATGTTTCTTGTGATTGTAGCCATCTTTTAACATCTTCTCTGTTCATTTTACCTTTCATAGCACTAGCCAGTTTATCAACACTGGCATATCCCGCTGGGTGTGAAGGGTTATAGTAAATATTGTTTATTTCTAATAAGGACTCCATTTTTCCCAATCTATCTTCTGTCTGTTTTTGCTAGTAACTGGTGTTGAAAATTCTTCCTCCTCTTTCCGCGATGTGTATTCTTTATATGGTGTAATCGGAAGCTGCTGCATATAGTCGACTCTTTGTGGATTTCCAATATAAATCATTGGTATTTTAATATCTTTCAGTGCTTTTGCAAATTTCTCCCATCCTATTGGAGCACTTCTTTTTAGCGGCCTCAATGAATCATTTACTAAGTCAACAATATTACTCCCAGGGATTTTTTCTTTGTCTACAGTAATTATACCATCAGCATCCCAATCAATTTTATTTTTGTTCGAGGCCAACAAAAACAATAATCTCTCACCCTTCCTTATATATGTTTTAGGCACCAAGCTGAGTATGTGTTTTGGGGTGTAAGCAGTTGGTTTTTCATGAGAAACAGTAATATTTACCTGTTCCTCACCTTCGTTTGGAGACTGAACAGTAACTGAATCTTTAACACTGATTTCATTGTTTTTATTATCAACTGTGTCATATCCACTATTATTCCTATCAGATACTTCATTATTTGATACGATGGCTAATTGAATTGGTCGACGTCCTTCTTCAGCAAAATGTAAATATCGCTGCAAAACTTGCATATATAGAGTACACTTTTTTCTTTCATCCATATCACTTTTTAAAATGTATTGCATTTCCATATCTAATCGTGATAGGGGGTTATCAGCCGTATTATGCTGATTAAGTTTTTCTATTACACTTGGATCAACAAGCAACATTTTCTTGGCATGTTCCATTTTTCAAACAAGAGAGGCAACTAATGCACTTAAAATTGAACCCAATATCATTGGTAAAAAGGCACCTCCTTTTTGAATGATTATGTTTTTGCGAATTTTGTTTGTACTTTTACTTACTAGTTTGCGAAGTATGTCTTTATATTTTTTCAATTTTTTTCTAGCTTTTTCTTCTAAGGGCACTTTTCCTTTTAAAACGTTATGAATGCATTCACAAATACAATTAATTTCTTCTTCATTACACGATTTTAAAAGAGCTTTTATGTATTTTGGTTTAAGTGTATGCAGGGCTCTAAGTAAATCCGTATGCGTCTTTAGTCTTCGATGCATTATTTATGACTGATATGAATTTGTTGATTTTCAGCATATTTAAACACTTTTGTTGGGATGTACACGGTACAATATCCGTCTGAAGGGAATATTTTTGTCTTAAAACGACACATGTCATTAGTATCTTGTTTTAAATCAATCATTAGGTACCCATGAGCTTCATTAGTCGCATCTTTGTAAGAATCTTCCATAAACTTCATATTTTCTGGTGAAACTTGTCGTGCTAGGTATCGAATTTGAGTCTTATCACGAGGATTTTTGAAATAGATGATATAACTAGAGTTCAGTGATATGTCTCTTTGGCCTTTACCTTGATGAAATAAGTTTTGTGTTATGTAGAAAACACTCAAATTTCTGTGATGACTACCTTTTGTAAAAATATCAACAATGCGTCCATCGGATTCCCTCATGAGATCATCAATAATTATTAATTGCGGATCCTTTCCATCGAACATACTAAGATCTGGTATTCCTTGAAAATAATTTACGTTTCTCAAATTATACAACGGTTGCATTTCATCAAAACACCATGTAGTTTGAACAAAATTCACACTGCAAACTTCTTTTACATATTTTATAAAGTTTGTAACAAAATTAGATTTTCCACACCCACTTGGACCAGCCACTATTGCAGTAAATGGATGATTGAAATGAAACATTTTTTACTACCAACACGTGTTTCTGGTATGAGGTAAATGAAAATAATGAAACAATGTATCGAAAATTTAAAATATATATATTTATGTAAACTTAAATTTATATTGTCTTAAAATAAAGGAACTGTATAACTATATTATTACATTAACAACTAGGTACTTTACAAAGGTGCGGTGAGGTAGGTACCTAACTAGATACTTAAATTCTAATATTACTTAAACTTAGTTTCTTAAACTATAATGCCCCCATGCTAAAGTATTTACAGAATTCGATAAAATAAGACGTTTAGTATCATTATGTGAAAGACATGTTTTGTTAATTTTTTGAGTGAAAATGACATGCTTTATTGACTTAAATCTATACATGTGTGAAAATTGAATATTTTTATCAAAGAGACACGTCTTATAGTTATCCATTGTAAGTTTTTTAGTTACACATTTATTGACTCCTTTAGCCTTTGTTATGATTCTATTCTCAACCAGCATTGCATACATTTTCGATCGTAAGCCCACAAACTCTGTAAAGATTTTACCGTTATTTTCATCTTTAAATAACCCTACTCTTTTTTTGTTGACAAGTGAAAAATTAAATACATTGTCTGGTGGATAATCAGATGTATCGAAGTATGTTTGAATATCGTCTTTAATATCTCTGTAAAAATCGTTTGTAAATATTTGGTAAACCAAACTGTCTGTATCTGTGTATAATAGATTGATATTGGTTTGAAATTTATTTTTCATGTAATTATAATGGAAATCATACATCAAAGTTTTGGAAATATCTAAAACACACAATCCTAAATAGATGGGTTTGTTGTAAACCAATTTTGTTTTACGAAGTTGTATTGCAACTAATTCTTCTGAAAATATGGAAAGACTATGAAATTCAGGTCTTGCTATTAAACTTTGAGCCCCTTGAATCTTCCCTCGATTTTCCCAGTGAGTGAGCAATTTAACATTTACCCGTTTCTCAATGTTTTCCATTGTTTTTCCAAAGATTGCATTGTTCATAAGCTTATAGAAATCCTTTTCGAAATCGGATTTGGCTTTGGTTCTTTGATTTGTATTTAATTCTATATACTTACTTAACCATGGACTTTGATCAAATTTTAAAATTCTATGAATTTTTTTAAGTTTTAACCCCATATTTAAGCATTGTATTAAATTTCTGTAGTGTATTACGTAGTTACTTTTATTATTTAGATTTGGAACCAGTTTAAAGTCTTTTGTATTTCCTATACAAACATTTTCTGGACAGAGTGGAAAATCAGAATGTAAATCATGTAAGTTATCAGGATATTCTAAATCTACTTCTAAAATATAGCCGATTTCAGAATCGATTGCAACTTTGAAATTAGTCTCAATATCAACCCACTGGAAACCTCCAACGGGGAGATACTGCGACATAGCCCAACCATATAAATTATTAGCATCAAGATATATTAAAAATGATGTTGCCCGATTTTCATCGTAATTATTCATATAGTGGTTGTTTGCTTTGGCATATCGATGACTGCACTGTGATACTCCACCTCGAATACCAGATTTAATAAAGGCAATTTTATCAAAATCTGTTAGCAACTCTAATTCTATTTTTGTGTATTTTAACATCGCATCCCAACTTAAACCTGGTGCTGTATAGTAATGCGCAGGATCCAAACCATATGTACTCATACAAACAGTTCTAAAGTTTTCAAAAATGTCACTTAGCAATAAAACATCTGTCTTTAAGTACAAATCAGAATAATCACTCATAGAACGACATTTAAAATGCTGCCAAACATCTTTAGCATGTTCATAGTCTTCATTTGAAACGTTTGTATCCGTTATTGAGCTAAAGAATTGGTTTTGTGTAGGAAGAGATTTTTGTTTAAGACTTTCTAGTCCGGTCATAAATTCATAAGGATATACACCTTTTCTTTTTAATCGGTTAAAATCCTGTTCATTCGGAAAATGTTTCCTCAATTCATCGAATTGATTGATGTTTAGATTATTTGCTAGTGTCTCCAAACTACATGACAAAAATTTCAGAGAATCTATAAACCGTAAACTTACTCGATGGTTATTAACTTTTAATAATTTTGAAAAAGATATATAACGCTCTTTGTTTTGGGGAATTATTTCCACTGCAGCTTCAGCAAAATTTAAGGCATGGACAATAAAATGAGCATCATAATTACTTAGATTATGCAGGATAACCGGAACGAAACATTGACTTCTAAATTTACTGCTACATATTTCATGAGCAACACCTCGAAAAACGCCTGTATACCAATCGTGGTCTATTATTTGTTGGGATTTTAAATCTCTCCCACAAATGTAGCATGTAGTAGCTACAGCTATTTTATCTTTGTCCATATCTGTTAAAGGTAATGGACATTTTTGAAAATTATTTATTTTGGTAATTATTTCAATGTCTTTCTGTAAGCTTTCCATAAACTTTTTTGCACAGTCATCACCCACATAAGTTCTGTATTTGGAAAGACTGTCGTCATAAGCACATTTAATGTAATACCCGAAACTATATACATCATGTCTTTGAACATTTTCCGTATGAGGTAAATCTGGATCATTTGAACAGGATGTGATTGGTCTCAGAAATGATTCAAAATCTGCATATATAACGAACGGAACCTTGAGTTGTTTTTGATATTTATCAAATGAAACCTTATTATTGGAAACATTTTCACCGAACCAATTCTTTAAGCATGGTTTTTCGGAAGGTAAGTCAGTACGAATTTGATTACAATCTCGCTCTTGATGTTGCAATAACTGCTCGTGATTTGGAAAATACAATAAACAGCCATCACATAAATGTATTGCGGCGTGTCGCGAGGTGAGTTGACTTCTTATTAAACGTGACATATTTTTGATATAGCAATAATGACCATTAGAACCATTTGTTATGTATAATAAGTTAATGTGACAACTTTTTCGACACTTTGTGAAATATAAGGGGCCAACAACAGAATTTTGTTTTTTAACATCATCATATTCTAATCCGAAAACATTCACACTAATGTTGTTTAATTTTTCAACTTTTGAGATGTCACATAGTTTAACGGGGAAAGAAACCCCATCAAGTATTAATTTATTTTCATTTCTTACATATGATGTAACTCTATCAGCATTTTTTGCAACTGGATACAATGCCGACAGTAATGCCCATTGGAAACATTTAACGTCTGCGTTTTTAACATTTACTACTGCTTTTTTTGTTTGTATATCATGTGGTAATTCAATGTATGATGTACCACGTAGCGGGTTAAATTTATTGATATTCATATCAATGCTCACAATTTTGGATAAACTCCAACCACTATCCTTTTTTTCAAATTCGCTTATTTTGTTAGACAAAGTGTCCTTTAATGATTTTAAAAATATATCTAAATCATCACCTTGCATGATTATAAAGTTACTAGTTTGAAAGTCAAATGAGTTTTTTATTTCTTTTGTTTGTTGTACAAAATCAGCGTACAATATAAAGTTAACTTTAAAAATTATTAGTTCTTTAATAGCTTCATTGATTAAAACTGAAATTGTTTCATTGATTGATTCTACAAATAACTCAGGAGTTTCAAAATCTATTTTCGTTTTATCTATTTTAGATGTTATTTTGTATGTATAAACACGGTTTCCAAAAGCTGATTGTATAAGATCAACATTCGATAAAGAATGTTGAATTTTAACAGAGTTATATTTATGTTGTTTACTATTGAAATGGCTATTTAAATACCTCTTTTTTATTGGTAAATTGCAGGTAGTGCAATCTACAGTTCCAGTTTCAGCTTCCATACAAAGATTGAGTAATTCATTATCGAAAATTGGGTCAAATGCTTCCTGCGATGTTGATGGTATTTCCAAATGGTTTTGTTCCTCTGGCCGTCTTCTCTTCATTTTATATATATGCCCTCTTCATCAGATATAGTATTATAATAGAATTGCTTGAAAGTGTTGTCTTCATCAACCTGCTCCACGGGGGAGTAACTTGGCGTGTCCTGTAACGACATGTTACTTTTATAAAATACATAGATACAAGTAGACATACAACATAAATGCAAAATCATAGATCACATCGAGCTCAAATAAAGTTTAAGTGGCACTACAACAATTTGTCATCAAGGGTATCTTGAACTCGGTTTAGCTTATAGGTATTGATAGCGTTTAAGTACAAAGGTGAAATCAGAACTTACCATTTTATACGGTAGAACACGGAAACACTATTTATTGTGGCAAAGACTGTGTGCTGAGTAACGAATAATTTTAGAATACACGCAGATGTTATTACACGTTATAACAATACGAATGCACGAATGGCGTAAGACTGTGACAGTAACTCGGGGTTTTGGACATTTATAGCAGAGAAGTATTGCAAAAAACTGATGACATGTTTCAACAGGTATGCAGCGTCACATAACTCACATTGATTTATCTAAGATGTAATCTGACATGCTTTTAGCGTAGGTAGCAATAAACTGGCGTCATGTCTCGACAAGCAAAATGCCTTTTTGGGTGGTCACTATCTATCGATTTTTGAAGTGAAAACTTCTTTAGCGGCGTTGAGCACTTTTTCTGTAATGGGTATAAAATCTTAAACTCGCGTCAGGGCGTCAGGGCGTCAGGATCACGTGACTTGATCGAAAAAGCGTAAGACGCTACAGATACGCTAGTAGTTACTATGACACGGTAACGTCACAGAATAGATAATAGTTAGTAGCAAGCATACCAAGGCGTTTTTCGTGACTGTAGTAGGTATAGGTACATACCTATTATAGATTTTATGAACTAGCGGCCGCCCGCGGCAGGTAGTAGTGGTCATTGGTACATGATTTTATAGATCTACTGTATTTATTAAGGTATTATGAATAGCGAAAGAAAATGAGTGAGTACTTTATAAGTTTTAATACGAGCGGCAAGTTTTCACTTCTGCCGGCACTCCCGGAGTGCAACCCGTCTTTTTTTTTTATATTTGCATTCAATGTATAGTGATTCGCAATATAACATGACGCTGAACGATGAACTTCACGAAAATTTTATTTGCAATTACATCATCCACAGCTTATAATTAATGCCCACTGCTGGTTAATCAGGCGTCGAACAGTGCATCACAGTTAAGGTGTTAGGTTAGTTTATTTAAATAATAAAAATAATTGATAATAGTTAAATAATTCATACTTATTAAATAACAATTTCATATTATATGCATCGTGGGGGGCCGTACAATATTAAATAATATACATATAAAATAAAAATATATTGGTGTATTGCTAATAATAAATATTGATTATCATATTATCATAAGTTCTCAATTAAATACCTAAATGAAGTGAACATGCATTAGGGACTGCACCTATCTCTACTACCTGCGGCGCAAGCCGGACACAATGGCTCAACCCTCATTATAAGGCTATTGTTCATTTATTGAGTATACAAGTGGCTTTGTAACTTTTGAATGGAAAGAGATGCGTTAAAATGGGTTAGCTCAATCGATTGGGCGTGTGCCAAAACATACAAAAAGACTCCAAACTTTTTTTTTTTTTTTTTTTTTTTTAGTCGGCGCCATGGTAGGTCCGTCGTTCGCCACACACTTTTTTGAGTGAGCCAGAATGAATCAATCCTTACTACTAAAATGATTACTAATTTAAGCAGATTTTCACTATATTATTGTAATAATTGTATTTTTATTATATTTATCTAGGTTCCTGGGCAGTTTTTATTTTAAATTACTTACCTCAAATGAAATTAACGCCAATCACATTTTACAATGAAAAAAAATGTGTAAAATGCGATTGGTGTTTATTTCATTTTAGGTAAGTAATTTGAAATAAAAACTGTTTAAGAACCTAGATAAATACTATACACATACAATGATTACAATAATATAGTGTAAATCTGTCTAAATTAGAAATCATTTTGGTATTCCATTTGTATGAAAACTTTTCCTCCGCTGGCCCCTTAAGCATGGCAGTAGTATTTGAATGCCAACTCTCTCACAAAGAGCTTATTCGCCAGATGGACTTCAACAGTGGATTAAAGAAATCCCTAATTTAATTAACTTCACAGAAGTTTCATCTCATATTTCATCTCAAGTCTTCAATGGGTTGTGATACCCTAAAGTTATAATTAAGGGATAGTCGGGACTGGGTTTTGATTGGAAATTTCACTATGAACCCCTATTGAGTGAGGCAACCCTATTGAAGGATCATATAAAAAAACGATAGGAACCGAGACGTAGTTTGTTGCCTGTTCTTCTAGGCTTGGTCGCGTGGAACTGGCACCTAGACTCACCTTAGTTTTAAGAAGTTTCAAAGTGATTCTTGTAATTCAACTGAATAAAGACTTTTGATTTGATTTGACACCATCTTTATTTTCGTTGGTAGTTTTTTTATTTGGTGGTTATTTAAGATTTACGTTTTTATTTTTCTCTGTAATTTTATTTTTTATTTTGTGTGTGTTATGCATAAAGAAATAACATTTTTATCTATCTACTTTTATATTTATCTACACTCATGCCTAACACTCTATTCATCACATGACATTCTTCTCTCCTCATAACATGTCCACCGATGATGAATGAATGATATATGGAAAGAACTAGAACTCACCCCATCAGGACTCTGCTGTTTGATCTCCTCAAACTCGTTGAGAACATCTTGCAGTTTTCTGGTTGAATCTGTAAACAATAACAAATACTTGACTCTGAATACCCTAAGGAGACCAAATTAATGAAAATTAAACACAGTCTAAAAAACAAGAAAGATTCCAAGAATCCGTTTGTCGTCCCAAATACCAGTGGAGAGACGAAGTCGTAAAAGACCTGCAGGAACTTGGAGCCAGCAACTAAGTGGAAGCCTGTATGGCCAAGATCCACTTTGGGTCGTTGCACCACAACAGTAAGTAAGTAAGTAAAAATCGGTTGTCTGTAAAGTCGGTTTACTGACGATAGTTGAACGTGACAACGTCATACAGCTGTCCACGCGGACGCATCGCTCACTCAAGTAGGAGAGAGACAGATGTCGAACGCTGCCGAACGCGGACGCTGATTGTGCCTCTTTCTCGCTCGTTCCGCGCTCTCGCTTGCACTTCAAGCCTTAAATGGAACCTCTGAGCGAGAAAACGCCGCATGAGTCATGTGTTTCGTGCGTGCAGCCGGCTCCATCGAATTATAAGACGTTGTCACATCAAAAACAAAAAAAAACTGGATCATTCATACATCCCGCAAGGAACACTCTTATAACCAAATTGATGATGTAACCGCTTTAGCGTAATCATTTATCATTATTCATTACTTACCCACCTATTAAGGTCAAACTAGTTAAATTCCCGCCGTGTATCAGCAAATTGCTAATCTCTTTGAAAGGGTACTTAGGTTATTGGCTGAGCCGTGTTCGTGTGTGTACTTTATATTATAGGACCACCCTTACAGAGTATGTTACCTTACCAGTAGGCCTACCATGAGCTCTGTCTGGCTCTGTCTCTAGTTCAGTATAGATAGTGCAATTCACGAAGACGCGCCCCTCGCGGGGTGCGGGGAATTTGCTCCGAGCGGCAGTCGCGAACCGTAGTCTATTCATTGTAGTGTGCGTGTGCACTCATAGGTAATTAGTGTGTACCGACAACACTCAAACATTGACGGAAGCTTGCACACATATACTATAAACGGTTAGGAGGAATAGTGGGGCGCGCCTTCGTGGATTGCACTATCTATACCCGAAGTCAGAGTTTTGCATCCACATTTCGTAACCAAATGTTGTTTTCGTTTCGCCTATTTGTCTCTCTCTATTGTATGAAGAAAATATGAGACGGCAAAAATACGTTACGTAGTTAGGGCTGTTGTCTCATCTTTTCTCCATACAATAGACAGAGACAAATAGGCGAAACGAAAACAACATTTGGTAACGAAATGTTGTAAATGCACTGGGACTTCGGGTACTGGTTATGAGTCTGTGTGAGTGCTCACCAGTGCATTATACTGTGTGACGTTTTAACGTATGATTAATTTAGTTAACACTCACACAGACTCAAAACCAGAACCAGAGACAGAGCCAGACAGAGCTCATGGTAGGCCTACAGAAATATCCCAAGGGACGTTTTTTATATAACTAGCTGATGGAACAAGCATAATTATGATAAGTGGTAGCAAAGCATAGCCTCGTAGGTCACGCACGTTGGAAACGTGCCCTACGACTGCGTCCATTAACTTGAGACATACAGATGTTCAGCCTCACGTTTAATGTCACCGGCACCCACACCCTTCAAACCGAAACACGAGTGAATGAAGCGAAAGAGGTGTGTCAGGATCGTAGCAAGTGGAAATCCACGATCTCTGCCTACCCCCATTGGAATGAGGCGTGATTTTATGTATGTGTGCATAAAATCTAAATAAATCTTATACCTTTAAACGAGAAAATCTTGTATATATTATATATTTAGGATCTCGGAAACTGAGCCAACAATTTTCATGAAATTTACTATACAAGGGTTTTCGGGGGCGATAAATCGATCTAGCTAGGATTCATTTTTAGAAAATGACGAGAAGTTGGTGTTTTGCAATAATCAAACATAAACTCAATATACGACTGTTCCTGCCATCTATTGGTGATTTTGAGCAACTAACTGCAAGCTAGAAGGCGTTGTTAATTAAAAATAAGCCAATAAAGATACGACTCTTCCTGACATCTATTGGCAAATAATAATACTATTTTTTTTTTAACCCGAGCGGAGCTCGGTTATACCGGCTCGTATGACTTACATGAGGCAAGCTCCTGAAGCTGTTGGAACTCGGCAGGTGAGAGCTTGTCCCATTGGAAGCCGCTGGTCGCCATGGTGGCGCCACCTGGTGACAAAATATTGTTTTAATTAAAAATTATTAATAAAGATACTTACATTATTCAAATTCTAATTCTTTATTGCACACAATACAAAACATAGCAAAAGGACAGGAATAGAGGTCAGGCGAGCTTAACCCTCTGCAGAGTTTTCTCCAACGAATATAATAGTCTCTAAACGAGAGGTTTTCTTAAAGCAAACCTTTGAGACTAGAGAGCGGTACTACATTGGCAGGTTCGTGTAAATTAAAAGGAAAAAGTATAAATATGACAAGAAATACTAACATGAATAAATTTACTAAAGAATATGCAAAATTATATATTTTTATTATTACAAATTGATGACCTCAATAAGTAATCTAGGTTATGGTCATATCGTTTAAAGGCCTGCGCACACCTAGGCCGCTGGCGACCGCGATCAATGAAACGCTGCCAAATATCGCTGTCAAATTTGACAGCGTTTCACTGATCGCGTTCGTCAGCGACCAAGGTGTGCGCAGGCCTTAAGAGTAGGTACTGATATAGTCATTTTTATGTAAAAAAAATAAAAGAGTTTGCTAAAACTCCTTGCTGTGCAGTAACGGTGGTTTGTAGTGTCAAACTTCTTTAGGATTTGACAGAGAGGACACAAAAACCTCCATATTTTTTTTACGGAAACCACAGATTAAATTCGGCACGCGCTATTAAATCTACCATATCACTATCAAATCAATTACGTTTACTACCTCCGCACATATTGAGCATGTCTTTCCTGTGGATTAGGCCGACTAAGCTGTCAGGATGGTCTATGTGCTGGGCAAGCCTATTCCATCTAAAACCTGTCCCAGGCACTACAGCGTCCCGTAAGAAGCAATGAGTAATCACTGGTTACCCCTGACGATATATAAATCAAAATCATCTAAAATAAAAAAGAAAAAAAGAAAGAAAATACATTTATTTGACATAAGTAAGACAGATTAAACAAACAAAACACACAGAACGGACAACTGAAAGCAGGCAGGCTACCTAAGAAGGTAATAATACATACAAAACTGGGCACAGAACACGCTAAAAACAAAAAAATAAAAATAGAAAATAAAAATAAAAATAAAATAATATAAAAATAGATGCAAAGGCCTGTTTAATAAACACCCTGGTACATTATCTATTGTGGTTGTGTGTCAGAGTCATGCATGATGGATGAACGGTCAGCCGATACGCTTTTATATAGTGACATTATGATGTAGCATCTCTGGACAATGCTGGATACTTAAAAGTACATTATCGGCCTTTGACCTAAACTATATAGGTATACTGACACCCGCGGCTCCGCTCGCCCCGTTGCATTTCTTTTAAAAGTATTTCTCTTTTTCTCCGCTTAGGGAAATAATTTTCGAATTTCCTTTCTTAGTGCATCCGTATGCTATAAAAAACATACCCTCCAACTTTCATGTTTCTAGGACTTACGGTTTAGGCTGAGCGTTGTCAGTCATTAACGTAAGAGTTAAATATATTTAGATGTAGTCCATTATGTGAGAAAAAAGATTGGCAGAAGCACAATACAGTTAGAAAGGCGATTATGCAACTTTTGTACGAGAGCCGCTGGCGCCAGTTTTACATTTTCACTAAAATATCCTTAAAAAAAGCAGCCAAGTGCGAGTAGGACTCACCCATGAAGGGTTCCGTAGCATCAATTAACATAATATAAGGGTTTTTGTAGTTCGTCGAAAGGTAAATTGCGGTTTACGATTTATGTCGTAAAAAAAAAAACTACTGACTAGATCTCGTTCAAACCAAATATCGTTGGAAGTTTGCATAGTAATGTACAACATATATTTTTTTTAGTTTTATCATTCTCTTATTTTAGAAGTTAGAGGGGGGGGACCAACATTTTTCCACTTTGGAAGTGTCTCTTGCAAAAACTGTTAAGTTTAGAAAATAACGATATAAGAAACCTCAACATCATTTTTAAAGACCTATTCATAGATACCCCACACGTACGGGTTTAATGAAAAAAAAAATTTTTGAAGTTCAGTTCGTATGAGGACCCCCAAAAGTTATTGTTTTTTTTCTATGTTTGTGAGTAAATCTTAATGCGGTTCATCAACAGAATACATCTCCTTACCAAGTTTCATCAGTTTAGCTCTTATGGTTTCGGAGAAAAGTGGCTGTGACATACGTACGGGCAGACAGACAGACATGACGAATCTATAAGGGTTCCGTTTTGCCATTTGGCTACGGAACCCTAAAAATGAGGATTGTGACTGTGGACTGTGATGCACAGGGTGCACAGCGGTGGCCCGCGCCTTAACCATACCTACATATTATTATTTCCAGGGTCAACAGATGTTGATCCTGGAAATAAAAGGCACAAAAATGTCTTTAACACTTGTAACAAATAACTGTACTTATGTCTCTTTTTTGTTTGTTTGAAAATAAACAAACAAAAAAGAGCTAGACAGCTACATAAAGAACATCATTGAAGGAAAGGTTGAAGGGAAACGGGGAAGAGGAAGGCCAAGAATTAGTTACATGAGCCAGATAAAAGAAAAAGTCGCTGTCATGTCGTATAAGGAAGTCAAGGAGGCCGCATTCGAAAGACATAATTGGAGAAAACTGCATCAAAACCCCGACAAGAGCTAAGCTCTTAAATTTAAGAAGAAGAGGAAATAAACGTTAAACGTAAACGTTAAACGTTATATTGCAATACTTACGTGCAAGTTTTGGCAAGTTTTTAACATCCGCACTTGATGTGCGGGCAGGTTTTTTCCGCAAGTAGGCCGCTGGTGGGCCCTTTTTGCGTGACCCTTGACACGTGTTGCTCGAACTTTTTGAGGTTCTACAACACGCCGGTTTCCTCACGATGTTTTCCTTCACCGTTTTGAGAGTACTGGCATAGTGCACATAAATTTTTCGACAGAAAAACTCATTGGTACACGAGTGGATTTGAACCCACGACCTTCGGATCGGAAGGCGGGGCCACTACCACTAGACCACCAGTGCTCTTTTAATATACCTACGTGCAATGTGCACATAGGCAAGTGGGTTATCGCGTACCGTCGGAGAATCGATAATATTATCAGTCGTGAGGTTGGTCTAGGCATAAAGTAAACAGGCCTTTGCATATATTGTAGATTTATAGCGTCAGGGGCAACTGGTGATTACTTCTTCTTCTTATCGTGCCACTGAATCTTTCGAACCAAGTGTGGTGAAAGGATTTAAGTGCACCTCAAAGAGGCTCCTTTCGAGTGCTTGACTTGGTTGTATGTATGATATGTCGGTTTCCTTTTTAGGGTTCCGTAGCCAAATGGCAAAAACGGAACCCTTATAGATTCGTCATGTCTGTCTGTCTGTCTGTCTGTCTGTCCGTCCGTATGTCACAGCCATTTTTCTCCGAAACCATAAGAGCTAGACTGATGAAACTTGGCGAGTAGATGTATTCTGTGAACCGCATTAAGATTTTTACACAAAAATAGAAAAAAAACTATAAATTTTGGGGGTCCCCATACTTGAAACTGAAACTAAAAAAAAATTTTTTCATCGAACCCATACGTGTGGGGTATCTATGAATAGGTCTTTAAAAATGATGTTGAAGTTTCTAATATCGTTTTTTTCTAAACTGAATAGTTTGCGCGAGAGACACTTCCAAAGTGGAAAGAAGTTGGTCCCCCCCTCTAACTTCTAAAATAAGAGAATGATAAAACTAAAAAAAATATGTGTTGTACAATTGTACATTACTATGTAAACTTTCAACGATATTTGGTTTGAACGAGATCTAGCCAGTAGTTTTTTTTTTAAACGTTATAAATCGTAAACCGCAATTTACCTTTCGACGAACTACAAGAACAATAATACATACTAAATATTATGTTACTCGATGCTACGGAACCCTTCATGGGCGAGTCCGACTCGCACTTGGCTGCTTTTTTTTCTTCCTTTTATTTCCATAGTGAACATACATTTTTGTGCAGAACTCATTGGTACCCGACTGGATTTGAACCCACGAAGGTCGTGGGTACAAATCCAGTCGGTGGATCGGAAGGCGGGGCTACTAGGCCGCCAGTGCTCAGTATAGTCGGCCTAATCCACAGGAAAGACATGGTCAATACGTGCGGAGCTGGCTAAGCCGCGGGTTTCCTTGCGATGTTTTCCTTCACTGTTTAAAAGCAACACAGCTTAGCGTTCATATAAAATAACTAGAAAAATCTATACTAAGAGCGGTTTCAGACTAGCGTTTTATACGCGCGTATGAGCTCGTTTTTGGAAGCGCGTATAGGCGCGCCTTCTGTCACACGTTCGACTCGTACGAGCGTTGACGCGCTTCTAAGCTCGTATAAGTGTCAGAATCCATGTTGATACTGACACGACACCACCCCGGTTCGAGCGAACACGCCGAAATATGCCCGTTTACGCGAGTATGGTTTGAAGCGCGTAGTGTAGCGCGCGTATGCTGAAACGACCGTATACGCGCAAAAAAATACGCTAGTCTGAAATCGCTCTTATATTATAAAGCAGTTTTATTGTTTGTTTGGTTGAAGGCGCTACTTTCGGGAACAGCTGGTCCGAATTGAAAAAATCTTTTTGTATTGGATAGTCCATTTATAGAGGAAGGCTATAATTATAACATCATGCTATTTTCTACAAGCGACCCGTGTGAAGCTGGGGCGGATCGCTAGTATATAGATAAAGACACTCGTAAGGCCTGCACACACCTAGGTCGCTGGCGATGGCTATCAATGAAACATAGCTCGGGTCCAAATGTTATGGCGGTTAAAATATACAACAAGATTCCGGAAAAAATCAAACTCCAAGAAAAACAACATTTAAGAAAAAAAACTTAAAGAGATGCTTCTACAAAAAACTTACTACGCACTAGACGAGTATAACGACGAACGAAAAGAATAATGTTAATTATAAATAACCCTTTTATCATTTTATACTAAACCTGCTTACAATCTGCGTGGTTATAGACATCGGCCCGCTTCTACAGTATTGCAACACCCTTACAGGGTAAATTATGTATTGATTCAAAAACTAGTTCTAAGATCTGACACTGTTAAATTTACATCTACACTAATATTATAAATCTACACTAATATTATAAAGAGGTAAGATTTGTACCTATTTTTGTATGTTTGTAATGAATAGGCTCAAAAAGTACTGGGCCGATTTAAAAAATTCTTTCACCAATAGAATGCTACATTCTTCCAATTTTACATAGGCTACATTTCATTTTGAAAAAAATTAGGGATCCTTGGTAAAATTTGAACAATGTAAACGAAGGTGTAGAAAAATGAGTCTTAAAATGTCTTTCGTCGAGTGCGCTTGCGAAACTATTAGCGATAGAACAAAATAATGTACAACAATATTGTCTACCCCGTGCGAAGCCGGGACGGGCTGCTAGTACATAATAAGGCAATAAATATACTGAATACTGAAACGCTGTCGAATTTGACAGCGTTTCACTGATCGCCATCGCCAGCGACCTAAGTGTGCGCAGGCCTTTATTCGTAGGATCAAACGGCGAGGTTGCTATGCTGCCTTAGATCAATAAAAGCGCTTTTCTTTCAAAGAAATAAAATTTTCCTTTGAACTTTTCTCACATCCAGACACACAAATACCTTTTTTCCGTCACTTTATTTATCTATACCTACAATATAAAGAGGATAGATTGTTTGTTTGTTTGTATTGAATAGGCTCCGTACTACTGGACTGATTTGAAAATAAATTATAGTTTAAAAAACTAAAAAATCACGTTTTTATAATTAATTGAACTAAAAAGTTAAAATAAAACTGTGAAATTTTATATTATTGTACAAAAAAGCGTTGGGTGTTTTTTATAATAACTTCAGATATAATAAACTATTGATAAAATATTTACAACAATCAAAATCAAGCCCCCCACGCTTTTTGTACAATAATATAAATTTTTAATAATTGTATTTTTTTTTATTGTGTTTTTTTATTGTATTTTATGTGGTCCGAAATAAACGATTTTTATATTTTGTTTATTTATTTATTGTGAGGACTTTCAATCAAAAAGAAATCTGTTGCGAATGGGTTATTCTGAAGAACAGCTTCAAATAAAAGTAATATAGAACACGCCAGGGTACTCGATAAATTAGGGTTGCTCCACTTGCTTTGTATTATGAAATGTCCTCACATAACCTCAGCATAATGTATAAATAAATAATTAAATGGAACAAACGGGTATTTATCGCGATTACCTTTATTAATTCCCGACGTTTCGACTGTGTTGCAACAGCCGTGGTCACGGGCAGACTGGAGTTCATAGGAGTTACTGTCAAGAACCGTACTCGTCGTATACCCGTTTGTTCCATTAGAATACAATATAACACCCAGACAGAGAACAAACATCTACGTTCACCACACAAATATTTGTTGTCGCTGGAAGTCGAACCAACGCCCTCCAGCGCAGAAGGAAGAGCTACTACCAACTGAGCCGAGAGGCCAGTCAAGCATGGTGATAGTACTTCCCCAGAAGAGTCATTCACAAAGAGCTCTACTACTTTCTCGCACAGTATTAAAAACTATAGTGAGTGAGTGAGACACAATGATTAATGACGCCATTTTTGTTTTGTTTCTATATCGGCACGGGTTATACTAACAAGCGACATGACGTAAGTAAAAAAGTTCGGAAAATATATGGAATTGACAGATGCTATCAAAATGTCACGCGTGTCTGGACATGACAGGAAGATATGTAATTTCTCGCACGTCTTGTAGCAAAAATACACTGGATTGTGTCATATTAAAAACAGCCGAAACTAGGAACCAAGACGGTACCGGTTTTTCTTCCTCCTTTTCTGATAGGCTTGGTTCCGCTGAACTGGCACTTAGACTCAGCTATTATTATTATTATTTATAGACGAGCAGTTTTTGCTGATGTGTCTACGTCAAACATTGTTGAATTATAGTCATTTGATTTAATTGATATTGTCATTGTTATTTTTTGTCCAATATAAAGCACTAATTTATTATTTCGTAGCCAGTACCCGAAGTCCGAGTTTTGCTACCACATTTCGTTACCAAATGTTGTTTAAGTTTCGCCTACGTGTCTCTGTCTTTTGTAGGGAGAAAAGATGAGACAGAAAAAATACGTTACGTAGTTAGAGTTGCTGTTTCATTATTTTTCCAGGCAAAGAGAGAGATACGTAGGCGAAACGAAAACAACATTTGGTAACGAAAGGTTGTAAATACACTGGGACTTAGGGTACAGTTGTCAAGTTTGTTTTTGAAGCCATTGACCGAGTCAGCGCAAACAACGTTCTCAGGCAGCTAGCTTTACGAGCGACGTTTCGAAGTGTACCTTGTGATACAATTGAATAAAGAGTTTTTGCTTTTGATTTGTTTTATTTTCGATAAGGAGACAAGGCAGGGTGGCAGCCCTAGAACAAATGCAATTACAGAAAGGGTTGGTACTTGGCACTCCGATTGTGAAAACTTCTTGTCTTCGAGGCAATTTGACAAGTGATTTCTAGATTTTTGTTTTATTTATTTGGTTATTTGCATTGTCTTTTTAAGACCTAACTTTAAGACCACCTTGACATTATCGTTTAATCTATTCTACCAAGCTTATTTAGTATTTTTTATGTAAAAGATATACCAACGAGCTTACGGACCACCTTATGGTAAGCGGTCACCGTCGCCCATAGACACCAACAACACCAAGGGTGCTGTTGTTGCGTTGCCTACCCTGGTCGAGTTTTTTAACGTTTTTCTCGAAGCTGTTCATGTTGAATTTAAGAGGGAACACCTCTGGTGGTAGCTCATTCCACAATTTATGGGTATGAGTAAGAAACGATCTCGAGATTTAAAATAAAGTAACAAACTTTTTTTATTATCATGCCTATGGAAATTCTCAATCTATAATATATACGTACCTACTATAAACCTCGGCCTATATACCTCCATGTTGCTTTTACCCTATACACAGGATAAAAGCAACATGGAAACTAAGAACTATGTATCTTATACCTTTAAACGAGAAAATCTTGTATATATATATACGAGCCGGTATGACCGAGCTTCGCTCGGGTTTAAAAATAAATTGTATTATTATTTGCCAATAGATGTCGGGAAGAGTCGTATCTTTATTGGCTTATTTTTAATTAACAACGCCTTCTAGCTTGCAGTTAGTTGCTCACAATCGCCAATAGATGGCAGGAACAGTCGTATATTGAGTTTATGTTTGATTATTGCAAAACACTAACTTCTCGTCATTTTCTAAAAATGAATCCTAGCTAGATCGATTTATTGCCCCCGAAAACCCTTGTATAGTAAATTTCGTGAAAATTGTTGGCTCAGTTTCCGAGATCCTAAATATATATATATATGTTATAGGCAAACTCCGAAGCTCCGGCGCTCCTAGGTTGGACTGGTCAATCCTCAGGTCAGACTGAATGACTTAGTCAAAGCCCAAACAAATGTAAATTTTCGGCCTTTGACTAAACAATTTTCGTCAAACCTGGGAGAGACTAATTTGGTCAGGCAAACGTCAAAACACAATTTTATTAAATCGGGGTTTGACGGGTCAAACTCCGATATAGGTATGAAGTGTCTTATCTTCGTATATTTGGAAGCATTTTATCATTTAAGCAGTTTTCAAGTCTTAAGAACCGCTTAACTCTGCCAGTTCTGACACCTGATTGGTCAGCTTACGTGATTTTCACTTTTATATTAATTTGAGATGCTTTGAGAGAATGCCGTGTGGCATTAGGCCCGCCTTTTGTACGATGTGCAATAAAGTATTGGAATACACGGAGGTTAGTTTGTAAGATTAGGTATAAAAAAATAACATTTTTAAAATTTTGATGTTTATTGTTTTAATAATTTCTTAAGTAATTAAAATGGAAAATTGATGAACCTGTTTAAACATGTTCAGATCAACGTTTGACCGAGTTTTGCAGTCGCTTCTAGGATTGACTAGGCCAAAACCGAAACAGAATAATTTACTTTCGACGTTTGACTGAAAAGTTAGGAGCTCCTGGGTTTGACTAAAAATACTTCAGGCAAAGGGCGAAATTGAAATGTATTTCGGGGATTGCCTGATGGCTTTGGCCAAACCTAGGATAAACCAGTCCTTCCGCGAAGAGACTGTGTATCGGACTTTGACTATAACATATATACAAGATTTTCTCGTTTAAAGGTATAAGATAAGATATACTATATATATTTAGGATCTCGGAAACTGCACCAACGATTTTCACGAAATTTAGTATACAGGGGTTTTCCGGGGCGATAAATCGATCTAGCTAGGATTCATTTTTAGAAAATGACGAGAAGTTGGTGTTTTGCAATAATCAAACATAAACTCAATATACGACTGTTCCTGCCATCTATTGGCGGTTGTGAGCAATGCAAGCTAGATGGCGTTGTTAATTAAAAATAAGCCAATAAAGATACGACTCTTCCTGACATCTATTGGCAAATAATAATAATATTTTTTTTGAACCCGAGCGAAGCTCGGTCATACCGGCTCGTGTACCTAAACTAAACCATGCGTATGCAATAAATATATTGAGTACTAGCAGCTCGTCCCGGCTTCGCACGGGGTAGACAATATTGTTGTACATTATTTTGTTCTATCGCTAATAGTTTCGGCAGCGCATTCGACGAAAGACATTTTAAGACTCATTTTTCTACACCTTCGGTTACATTGTTCAAATTTTACCAAGGATCCCTAATTTTTTTCAAAATGAAATTTAGTCTATGTCAAATTGGAAGAATGTAGCATTCTATTGGTGAAAGATTTTTTTAAATCGGCCCAGAACTTTTTGAGCCTTATTCATTACAAACATACAAAAATAGGTACAAATCTTTCCTCTTTATAATATTAGTACGAGCCGGTATGACCGAGCTTCGCTCGGGTAAAAAAAAAAAATAGTATTATTATTTGCCAATAGATGTCAGGAAGAGTCGTATCTTTATTGGCTTATTTTTAATTAACGCCTTCTAGCTTGCAGTTAGTTGCTCACAATCGCCAATAGATGGCAGGAACAGTCGTATATTGAGTTTATGTTTGATTATTGCAAAACACCAACTTCTCGTCATTTTCTAAAAATGAATCCTAGCTAGATCGTTTTATCGTCCCCGAAAACCCCTGTATACTTAATTTCATGAAAATTGTTGGCTCAGTTTCCGAGATCCTAAATATATACAGGGTGTCCCGTAAATAATGGATCAAACGTAACGGGTAGGTAGCTTACCTCATTTCCAACAACCAATTTGAACAGTAAAAAAAAAACCGACAAGGTAACGAAGATATTTTTTTTTTTCGATTTTTACTATTTTCTGTACCAGCATTCAGTGTTTTTGATGAGCTGTTGCTGCAAATGGTATCATATTTAGGTGTGATTTTTGTCAAACATTTCTGAATAGTTTACTAATGTTATAAGATACCGTTTTTTTAAATAACTATTTATTTGCCTTAGAAAAAAAATCTTGAATTGAAAAGTTTTGTTTTTACGATGAAAAGACCAGAATTGGAAAAAATCTCCTGTAAAAAAAATGTATGACAACAAAGTGTACCATTATTTTAAAAACTTGTAAGATCACTAAGGTTTGCAAATTGGTATAAAACTTACGTCTAGTCCTTGCGGTTACAAAGATATTGCTATGAATCTGACAGAGGGGCCAAATTACGAAATAAAATAAAATTTGAAAAAGTGTGCACAATTCAACAATTTTCTTAAAAATGATTTAAACATCCCCAATAAAAAAAATCTGTTCCGCATCCAATCTGCTGTATCAGAAATAAACAACAGCCATTTTGTCCGCCGGATAAGAGCTTCCTTTATTAGGAGGTGCAGACTTTGCATTCTCGTAGAGGGACGTCAGTTTGAACATTTACTGTAAAAACAAAATAAACGATTTATTTGTATTTTTTTTTTAATTAACCTCCTAATTTTTTTCATACGCTGAGCTACCTAAACATTTTTAAGAAAATTGTTGAATTGTGCACACTTTTTCAAATTTTATTTTATTTCGTAATTTGGCCCCTCTGTCAGATTCATAGCAATATCTTTGTAACCGCAAGGACTAGACGTAAGGTTTATACCAATTTGCAAACCTTAGTGATCTTACAAGTTTTTAAAATAATGGTACACTTTGTTGTCATACATTTTTTTTACAGGAGAATTTTTCCAATTCTGGTCTTTTCATCGTAAAAACAAAACTTTTCAATTCAAGATTTTTTTTCTAAGGCAAATAAATAGTTATTTAAAAAAACGGTATCTTATAACATTAGTAAACTATTCAGAAATGTTTGACAAAAATCACACCTAAATATGATACCATTTGCAGCAACAGCATCAAAAACACTGAATGCTGGTACAGAAAATAGTAAAAATCGAAAAAAAAAAATATCTTGGTTACCTTATCGGTTTTTTTTTACTGTTCAAATTAGTTGTTGGAAATGAGGTAAGCTACCTACCCGTTACGTTTGATCCATTATTTACGGGACACCCTGTATATATATACAAGATTTTCTCGTTTAAAGGTATAAGATATATATAGATTGGGCTTGTGGTAAGCCTGAGCTGTGAGAGGCTGTGAAGCCTGATAAAATATTTACTCAACACGAAGACATGTTTTGTGATCACAACAGTGGAAAGTCACGTTTCGTATGAACATCCATTTCAATACCCTTCTCACGACAAAAGCTGGATCCATTACTACCACAGACTATACAGGAAATGGCATAATCAAATCTCATATATTTATTTCAGAAATAAATCCATACTTAGTTAGTAATAAGTAAACAGGCCTTTGCATCTATTGTAGATGATTTATATGGTGTCAGGTCCCACACGTATGAATTTGATGAAAAAAAATTTTGAGTTTCAGTTTCAAAAAGTCAAAGTCAAAGTGTATTTATTTGCTGAATCACATGTACAAGGGTTGTTAGAGTAATGATTTTGACATCTATTGTGATTCCGCCCTTTATGGGCATGCAAAATTTGGATTCACAAATTTAAATTAAAATCTAACAATTATCAAATACACAGAAAGAAACACACACAGTTAAAATATACAAAAATCAATGATAATACTATTAATAAAGTGATTAGCCAATAAATGTAAAGTCTGTCAGTAAGTCGTCCGTCATAAATTCATTTATTGTGTAGTAACATTTGTCAGCCAACATTGCTCTCAGCTTCCTCTGAAACGAACAAGTTGGAAGTTCTCTTAGAGATAGCGGTAATTTGTTAAACACCGATGAAGCCATGCAAAAGATGCTCTTGCGCATTAACACAGTTTTAGCGTTACGGACGCAGTATGGGTAGTTCAAGTATGGGGATTTTTTTGTTTTTTTACTACTTTTTTGTAAAAATCTTAATGCAGTTCACATCTACTCGCCAAGTTTCATCAGTCTATCTCTTACAGTTTCGGAAATAAAAATGACTGTGACATACGGACGGACAGACAGACAGACAGACATAACGAATCTATAAGGGTTCCGTTTTTGCCATTTGGTTACGGAACCCTAAAAACGGTAGGAACCAAGCCGTAGTTTGTTGCCTGTTCTTCTAGGCTTGGTCGCGTGGAACTGGCACCTAGGTTCACTTAGCTTTAAAATGTTTTAAAGTGATCCTTGTGATACTAGTGAATAAATACTGACTTTGACATTGTTTTATTGTGTGTAATATTGTATTTAGAATACAATATCAATGGAAAATGAAACTAACCCAGCCTGTATCATTATACACTGTGACTCTCCCGAATATCTACTACGCCTTGCCCTAAGTATCAAAAAACTTTTATCAAACAAAAGGGTTCGAGTTTTTGTTACTGTCAGAAAATGAATCTTAATGCTGCCTTCCTACGGTGCGTGGTTCTGCAGATCATCACGCACAGCCGACGACGACGCACGGCAACGCACACAGAAAAGACTCCTGTGCTACCGCGCACCTCGGCGCACGAGACCGTTCCCATGGTGTGTCGTGCGAGCTGGTGCGGGCTGGGGCTCAATTCTAGACCAGTGACTTTTTTGTCACGGTAGATATATATCACAAGAACTGTCAAATTCACTAAAGAAACTGACAGTTCTTGTGATATATATCTATCGTGACAAAAAAGTCACTGGTCTAGAATTGAGCCCCTGATCTACCGTGACAAAAAAGTCACTGGTCTAGAATTGAGCCCCTGGTGCGCGATATCACGCACCGGTGGGAAGGGGCTATTAGGGGCACAACTAGCTATCCTACGGCTTCACTTGTAGTACCACTGATCTCAATTAATTTTTAGTTTCTACAACATGCCAGTTTCCTCACGATGTTTTCCCTCATCGTTTGACCGTAGGCTAGTGCTGATTGATGAGAGAGCTGGAGCGTAATTCTCGGGCCGAACGAGATCATTTTGCAACTTTATTTTATTGCTTCTTTTCGAAGAGAGAATGGATGATTTCCATGAGTAATTCATCGACGACCTCATCGTAAAGCCTCGACAGCTATGATATACGGAAAACGTAGAAAAAGTGCGGGGTTGTGCAATGCCAATGTGTATTTAAGGGACATTGAAAATCTCGGTCGGCCCGAGAATTAGGCTCCAGATTTAACAATTATACATACATACAATCGCGTCTTTTTTCTATGGGGGGTCGGCAGAGATGACGGATTTCCACTTGCTACGATCCGGATCCATACGTCTTTCGCTTCATTCACTCTCATAACATGCTTCATACATGCTCGTCAGTTTAGGATACTCTTGACCAGGGTCTGGACTGGAAGGGTCCGGGTGGCTGAACCACAAGCTCGGAGCCCGAGGCAACCATTTTTAAATTTTTTCTATTTCATTTCTAGACATAGACGTAGACATAGACATTTGTTTATTTACTACATAAGCACACATTAACCAGTAAAAAACAAGGACACTAAAAGAAGAAAAATACAAATAGATACATCGACACTGTAGAAGTGCGTCGTGTTTTTGTGTGCTACAGCAGCAAAAGGGCATTTCTCTCTAATTAAATGAATGAACTATCTGATCTAGTTTCACATTTAGGTCGCCAGAGATGGAGCCTTAGCCTAAGCGGGCCTGCTATCCTACGGTTGCCGCAAACCCTGCTAGCGCGGCCCGTGGGGAGCCCGAGCGGCAAATGCAAATTTTGACTATATGGTCAGTCCGACGCTGCTCATGCATGCATGACCATCGAGGATACATGCGCCGAGGTCTTCCCCTTCCAGCAGTTCCATTCACACTCGCCTTTACGGTTTGTAAATAGATTTATGCGCTGAAACCGGATGCTATCGGGTCACTCCCAATATCGATTGTACTTCATAGAAGTGATGCAAATAGAATTGATATTTGTTGACATACCTGCAGTGAGTCTTGATTTAGAACTCGGAGGTTTATTTTAGAATTAGGGTCCTGTCCACCTAGCTTTAAGACGTTTCAAAGTGATCCTTGTGATGCTACTGAATAGATACACAAATAGACGTAGACTTGACTTGAAAACCGAGGTTTTCATTATTTTTTTCCCACCTCAACGCTCAAGCCCCGCCTAAAGATTTCACCAAGAAAATCAGTTCTACGGTTTTCACTTCTAAAATAGCCAACTCCAGAATGTTTTTCAACATTACGCCAAATTCTATCTCAATCAGTTTTTTTTGGCGTCGCATTCTCAATCAGTTTATTGGTTCAGCTGTAAAAAACAAACACTTTCTGATAACAACTATGACGTATTCTGTGCTTCATCAGGTTTACGCATTTCAGAACTAGATGTCGCCACTAGTAGATAAGCACGCGCTATCGTTGCGTTTTGGATGAAGACTCATTCGGTTCTCGATTTTTATATTCTTTGCCATCAGAAGGGTCTTAACTGACTCGACTGAACAGTGAGTGATGATAGGGGATATGATCGCTGATTAAAACCCGCTCGCCCACGTTTCAACTATCGCAGAGACGTGGGTTGAATGACTGACGCTGTTTTTGGCCACTTTAAAAACCCTGTATCAAACCTAGATAGAGAAGAGTCCCTAATAATTCATAATTATTTTTTATAATTATTTATTTCGGTCAACATGGATCATTTTGTTAGTAAAACTTAAATCTATTGTTAGTAGTACTTAATTAACCTATACACATACATTTATATGGAGAGAACCCCGCAGCGTGTACCCTTTCTAATTGTAGTTTTGCTTGTCATTAAATGAACCATATCGCAATGGTTCATGTAATGACAATCAAACCTACTGGCAAACACGCTCAGGATGGTGTTGGAGCTGGCCCGCACTCTGCGCACCAGGGACGTGCTGCGCTTGCGCATGGTAGCGTAGAAACAGTCTACTCGCGCTTCTGCAAACATCCCGGATGCGCTGCAGAAGCGAGGCTAATACTTGATACTTTTAATTACTAGAATACTTGATGCTTTTCACATAATATGCATGAAATGATTGTCATAATTCACTGAATGGCAAACATTACGATATAAAAATTAGTACGAGTAGTAGAACCCCCCAGATGGACCGACGACATTGTAAGGATCGCGGGAATTCGGTGTCCAGCTGTGGACTTCCGTCTGTCACTAATTTGCATTAGTTGAGATATCTCTAGATCGTTTGTAACGGTCTGCAGATAGCTCAACTGTTTCTTGTGTATTTTGTAAATACCGGTAATAATAATTTTATTTGTGTAAGCAACGAATAATATTTTCCATATTGATCTGCTACAAGCGCCTGCGGGCTTCCATTCCGCAATACAAGTTATTAAGTTATTGCTATCACAAACTAACAAGGCAGTTTGTTGAATGAAGCGAACCTGAAGCTACTAACGATCCTTTCAGTTGGCCTACCACAAGCTCTGTCTGGCTCTGTCTCTGGCTCTGGATTTGAGTCTGTGTGAGTGTTGACTAAAAAAATCCTACGTCGAAACGTCAAACACACAGAATAATACACTGGTGAGCACTCACACAGACTCAAAACTAGAGCCAGAGACGGCGCCAGACAGAGCTTGTGGTAGGCCTACTGGTTATTGATCATAGCGTGCTCGTTACATGATGCTGCATCCATCTTGTTCAACCTAGTAGGTACCTAGATAATCTACTTCATCTAACTAAAGTGCAGCAGTGATTGGTGGTCTTATCGCTGCTTAGCGATAAGACCACCAATTGTATCTTCAAATCGTGTTTAAGTTTTTATGTATAAGAATAAGAATCAATACTTTCAAATCATTATAGTTACCTACTGCTGGTAGGTAAACTTTTTGACGTGACAACGTCTTCTAATTCGATGGAGCAGGCTGCACGCACGAAAAAACATGACTCATGCGGCGTTACCTCGCTATGAGGCGTTCCATTTAAGGCTTGAAGTGCAAGCGAGAGCGCGGAACGAGCGACAAAGAGGCCCGCACGGCCTCCGCGTTCGGCATCGTTCGACATCTGTCTCTCTCCTACTTGAGTGAGCGATGCGTCCGCGTGGACAGCTGTATGACGTTGTCACGGTCAACTATCGTCAGTAAACCGACTTTACAGACAACCGATTTTTTACTAATCGTTAGGAATGTACGAGTATGTAGGTATTATCACTCTTAAACTAAATATAAACTCGTAAACAAACATAGAATGGTTAGGATATATTATGTAATTACAGTTTTGTGGGTCGACAGTTTGAGAAACTTTACCTCCCGCGCTAGATTTAAACTGTGTTACGGCGAGGTAGTGAATTGAAGTCAGTTTTTAATATTCGAGAAAAGCAATATGAAAAAAACTGCGTCATGTAAATGTATCATTGTATATCTATGTTTTTGTGAGCAATAAGAAATTTTCCATCTATCTATCTACACAAAGGTAATTTTATATACTGTTCATCATCATCATCATCCTGAAGAAGTCCACTGCTGGACATAGGCCTCCCCTTCACATTTCCAGGAAGAACGATTCTGAGACCTTTCCATTCACCGACTTCCCGCGATCTTAACAATGTCGTCGGTCCATCTGGTGGGTGGGCGTCCTACTTTTCGTCTTCCGGTTCGTGGTCGCCATTCGAGAACCTTTATTCCCCAACGGTTGTCGGTTCTATATGACCTGCTCATTGCCAGTTCAACTTACTAATTCTAAGAGCTATGTCGGTGACCTTGGTTCTTCTACGGATATCCTCATTTCTGATTCTATCACGTAGTGAAACTCCCAGCATAGCTCCCGTATTTATATTGTAAACTTAAAATCAAGTAACTGCCGTGCCCTGAAAGTCTCTTTAAAATATTATATTCTTCCCTCAAATGATGTGTCTCGTTACAAAATATAACGTGTTTATTTTATTAAAAGCCATTTCAAACCAACATTGCTTCCTCATTTCATCCGGGTCACGGCAATACAGGTGAGAAATAGGTTAATACCGTATATAAAACCGGGTATTTCGGGAAATGAATATTCTTAATTTGAACATTTGCAGACTGGACCCGACGTCAACGGACGTAGGATGATTTTCCCCAATATTTTTGACAGGTGGTTGTAGAATAACAAACAAATCAAACGTAAAACCAATGATGTTTTAATAGCCTACTTAAACTGGCAATGGAAATTATTTAGCACCTTTTAAAACACGCAAGTGATTTTTATTTATATATTCAGTATAGGCTACTCATCAAAGATCACTATGAAATGTCAAGTCTAGGTGCCAGTTCCACGCGAACAAAACATATATAAAAAATAATATTGTGGACCATCTACGCAACACTATCTGCCATCTGGCCCCAAATTAAGCAGAGCTTGTACTATGGGAACCAAATAGCTGCTATTAATACTTTAATGCATCTTTTTTTTGTAAACTTAGTATAAATAACACCCAGACAGAGATCAAACGTCTGTATTCAACACACAAATATTTGTTCTCGGTGGGGATCGAACCCACGACCTACAGCGCAGAAGGTAGATCTACTACCACTACCGATACTTCTGACCTGGTCTTTCTCTAAAACTGCTATCAGATCGAGATACATGCGCCGAGGTCTTCCCCTTCCAGCAGTTCCGTTCACACTCGCCTGATGCACCTGTTTTGTTAATCTCCCTTCATCCATTCTCTCTACATGCCCAAACTATCTTAGCATACCTTTCTCTACTCTCATCGCTACGACTACGAAATACAAAATATCATTAATTTGCCCGTCGTATACTGTTTAACACTCTACTCTCTACTGATTTGACTGGCCTCTCAGCTCATTGGTAGTAGCTCTGCCTTCTGTGTGGTCGTGGGTTCAATCCCCACCGAGAACAATTATTTGTGTGGTGAACACAGATGTTTGTTCTCTGTCTAAGTGTTATATTATATTCTAAGTATATATTAACAAATTAAATGTATAGGTACTTAAGTATTACATCAGCAATCTGGTTCCCATAGTACAAGCTCTGCTTAGCTTGGGGCTTTATAGTGTTATGTGGATTGTCTACAATATTTATTTAATAGATCGCTGGAACTACTAGGTTAAATCAACACAGATTGAGTTATCATCATACATAAACCCGGGTGTTGAAACCGGATATACCGATCCGGATAAATGCGTCACAACCCGTTATCAGACGCGCTAGAGCCGGTTATATGACGCGTTTGATTTATGCTTCACTGCGGGGATGAAATGTTATGGAGTGAATGCAGAGATGACGGCTGACAGAGGGGAATGGAGGAGGAATACATGTCGTGCCGACCACACATAAAGTGGGATAAGGGCAGGAAGAAGGAGTTTTTTTTTTATGTAACTAGCTGATGGAACAAGCACATGGCCCACCTGATGTTAAGTGGTAACCATCGCCTAAAACAAATTAATGCCTCGTAGGTCACGCACGTAAAGAACGTACCCTAAGATGCACTGCCCTGCGTCCATCAACTGGAGGCATACAGATGTTTAGCCTCACGTGCCAGTAATTTCACCGGCACCCACACCCTTCAAACCGAAACACAGCAATGCTGCTTCACGGCAGAAATAGGCACGGTGGTAGTACTTCCCCGGACGAGCCCTTCAGAAAGAGCTTTACCACTACTTTTTACTAGTTTTTTATAGATTCACACATACGAAGTTGTGCGTGATTCCACTTAACATTATTTATTTTCTGTAGTAAAAAGATATTCTTGCTTAGCTCTTGTCGGGGTTTTGATGCAGTTGTCTCCAATTAAGTTTTTCGAATGCGGCCTCCTTGACTTCTTTAATAAGAGATGACAGCAACCTTTTCTTTTATCTGGCTCACGTAACTTATTCTTGGCCTTCTTCTTCCCCATTTTCCATTCTTAATTGGGCTTTTCATAATTATATGGAGAATTCTCAAAACGCAGAACTTCGTTTGTGTGAATTTTTGAATAAAAAAAGCGGCAAGTGCGAGTCGGACTCGCCCATGAAGGGTCCCGTAGCTGCAAGAACATAATATAACTTAATATTTAAATTGATTGAATGAAGGGTAAATTCATGACGTATTTTTGCATTTTTTTTTATATTTATGTGAAAATCTTAATGCGGTTTACAGAATACATCAACTTACCAAGTTTCATCTGTTACTGTTGTTACTGTTTCGAAGAAAAGTGCATGTGACATACGGACGGACAGACATGACGAATCTTTAGAGGTTCCGTTTTTTGCCATTTGGCTACGGGGCAAGTTCGTCAAGTTTATCATGCGCACTTGATGTGCGGGCAGGTTTTTCCGCAAGTAGGCCGCTGGTGGGCCCGTTTGCGTGACCTCACGATGTTTTCCTTCACCGTTTTGAGAGTACAGGCATAGTGCACATACATTTTTCGTTAGAAAAACTCATTGGTACACGAGTGGATTTGAACCCACGACCTTCGGATCGGAAGGCGGGGCCACTACCACTAGACCACCAGTGCTCTTGGCTACGGGGCCCTAGAAACGTCGTTTCAAAAATTGTTTGAGCGTTCCTACGTTTTGGGGGCATGGGGCATGTGCCAAATATAACACTTTAAGTATATTGAGTGGGTATTAGAAAAAATATCTCCAAAGAAGTCGTTATTACCCCACCCACGCAAATACCCCAAGTGACCTTATTATTTTAATTGAATTATAGAATCCCATTGAAATAAAACAGGGATGAAAAGAGACAATTCGTCCTTGTTCCAATTTTATTGAGAATTGAACTTTATTGAGAGTACTGCTTACACTCTGTTTCCTAACCGAGGTTAGAACAGCTGGTTCAGTTAAACACTTTTTTTATGACCTCTGTGGTGCGGTGGGCGGATGTCCACCTGCGACGCAAGAGGTTGCGGGTTCGATTCCCGCCTTGGAACAAATATTTGTAGGATCTGCAGGTATTTGTTCTGGGTGTTCTGGTCGTTTTCTAGATAAAATAAAAAATATCTATACATGTAATAATTGTATTATGTATATCAGTTATCTAGCACCCATAACACAAGCTCTGCTTAGCTTGGGGCTAGATAATGTTGTGTGAATTGTCCAACATTATTTATTTATTTATATTTCGATGGAGCCGGCTGCACGCACTAAAAAAACATGACTAATGCGGCGTAACATCGCTCTGAGGCGTTCCATTTCAACGTTGTCACGTTCAACTATAGTCAGTAAACTGACTTTACAGACAACCGATTTTTTTAATGAAACAACGGGGTACGAATGTGCAAACCACCAGCAGGAGCATAGTCTGAGTGAGTGGCACTAAATCCTTTCACCGCACTGGTTAAAAAGAGCTGGTGACACGACAGAAGAACTGTGAGTACGAATGTCTGTCCTTCGGTTTTTAGGGTTCCGTAGCCAAATGGCAAAAACGGAACCCTTAGAGATTCGTCATGTCTGTCTGTCTGTCTGTCTGTCCGTCCGTATGTCACAGCCATTTTTCTCCGAAACCGTAAGAGCTAGACTGATGAAAATTAGTGAGTAGATGTATTCTGTGAACCGCATTAAGTTTTTTATATAAAAATAAAACAAAAACTATAAATTTCGGGGGTCCCCATACTTGAAACTGAAAATCAAAAAAAATTTTTTCATCGAACCCATACGTGTGGGGTATTTATGAATAGGTCTTAAAAAATGATGTTGAGGTTTCTATTATCGTTTTTTTTTAAACTGAATAGTTTGCGCGAGAGACACTTCCAAAGTGGAAAAAAGTTGGTCCCCCCCCTCTAACTTCTAAAGTAAGAGAATGATAAAACTAAAAAAAATATATGTTGTACATTACTATGCAAACTTCCAACGATATTTGGTTTGAACGAAATCTAGTCAGTAGTTTTTTTTTATACGTCATAAACCGTAAACCGCAATTTACTTTTCGACGAACTAGAAGAATCTTATTATGTTACATCAAGTAGCATAATATAAAGGTTCTTGTAGTTCGTCGTGCTACGGAACCCTTCATGGGCGAGTCCGACTCGTACTTGGCTGCTTTTTTTTCTAAACTGAATAGTTTGCGCGAGAGACACTTCCAAAGTGGAAAAAAGTTGGTCCCCCCCCTCTAACTTCTAAAGTAAGAGAATGATAAAACTAAAAAAAATATATGTTGTACATTACTATGCAAACTTCCAACGATATTTGGTTTGAACGAAATCTAGTCAGTAGTTTTTTTTTATACGTCATAAACCGTAAACCGCAATTTACCTTTCGACCCCTACATGCTACGGAACCCTTCATGGGCGAGTCCGACTCGCACTTGGCTGCTTTTTATCATTGTAATTAATTTATTCCTCTACTTATCGATTGTAATTAATAATTACAATCGATAAGAAGAAGATGAAAAGGAAATTCATTGTAATTTATTATGTATCACACTCAAATCAAGCACAGTTTCTAATGGGCCTATGTCTTATGTCTATAAATGAACGAGTTCTTTTACTTGAGCTGTGGAGAATAATGGCCTTCGTTGTAATTCAAATCGAGACTTTAAACGGCTTTAGGCGATTCCAATGGATACTAATTAATGTTTTATCGTTCATCGGCGCTAAGGGCTTCCATTTATAATTAACTAGCAGCCCGTCCCGGCTTCGCACGGGGTAGACAATATTGTTGCACATTATTTTGTTCTATCGCTAATAGTTTCGGCAGCGCATTCGACGAAAGACATTTTAAGACTCGTTTTTCTAGGTTTACCAAGGATCCCTATTTTTTTTCAAAATGAAATGTAGCCTATGTGAAATTGGAAGAATGTAGCATTCTATTGGTGAAAGAATTTTTTAAATCAGCCCAGTACTTTTTGAGCCTATATTCATTACAAACATACAAAATTAGGTACAAATCTTTCCTCTTTATAATATTAGTATAGATTATTGTATTATGTATTAGGGTTCCTTAGCCAAATGGCAAAAACGGAACCCTTATAGATTCGTCATGTCTGTCTGTCTGTCTGTCTGTCTGTCTGTCCGACCGTGTCACAGCCATTTTTCTCCGAAACCATAAGAGCTACACTGATGAAACTTGGCGAGTAGATGTATTATGTAAACCGCATTAAGATTTTTACACAAAAATAGAAAAAAACTATAAATTTTGGGGGTCCCCATACTTCAAACTGCAACTCAAAAAAAGATTTTTCGTCGAACCCATACGTGTGGGGTATCTATGAATAGGTCTTCAAAAATGATGTTGAGGTTTCTAATATAGTTTTTTTCTAAACTGAATAGTTTGCGCGAGAGACACTTCCAAAGTTGAAAAAAGTTGGTCCCCCCCCCTCTAACTTCTAAAATAAGGGAATGATAAAACTAAAAAAAATATATGTTGTACATTACTATGCAAACTTTCAACGATATTTGGTTTGAACGAGATCTAGCCAGTAGTTTTTTTTTATACGTCATAAATCGTAAACCGCAATTTACCTTTCGACGAACTACAAGAACCTGTTTCCTGTTTATTTTCTGTATATTATGTTACTTGATGCTACGGAACCCTTCATGGGCGAGTCCGACTCGCACTTGGCTGCTTTTTATTTTTTATGTATAGCCTCCAAAGGAATAGAATGGAAATCGTTTATTTTGCGTAAAATTTTCCTACAACTCTTTTTTTATTTGTGGTTATGATTAAGCGCTACCGGGACGATATGGAGTGGATAGCTTTGACAGGAGGTGATGGGAGGATGCTCGAGACAGAGAGAGAGAGAGAGAGAGAAGTAGAAATGTTTGGGGAGATTTTTGCCCAGCAGTGGGACGAAAACGGTAAAAAAAAACAGGGGCACTCCGGGAATGCAGACAGAAGTTAAAACTTGACCAATAAACACCGTTTTTTGGCGAAGTTTGACGTACCCAGCCAATCTTCTATAGTTTTAATTTATCTGCATCCAAAACTTGTCTGGAAGAAATCGCATTGTAGCGATATTACCGCTAATTGTACGTATACTAAAATTATCATTTTATTAATCTATTCCGAACGGACGCTGTATACATCAGTGTAGTACATTCCTATTAAAATAAATAAATAAATAATTATTGTGGAAAATTCACACAACACTTTTTAGCCCCAAATTAAGCAGAGCTTGTACTATGGGAACTAGATAGCTGTTATAATACATACATACATTTTTTTTGTAAATACATACTAAGAATACAATACAACACCCAGACAGAGAACAAACATCTGAGTTCACCACAGAAATATTTGTTCTCGGTGGGGATCGAACCCACGACCTGCGGCGCAGAAGGCAGAGCTACTACCAACTGAGCTGAGAGGCCAGTCGAAATTGTCAGTCAGTGAAAAACAGTCGTATTGTTTTGTAATCCTTTCACCACACCGAATCGCCACTGATGACAACCTTACAGTAAAATTACCATCAATTCGCTAGCTTGGCCCTGACCAAAAATACCAACAAAGGACGTCCTTTCCTAAGGATTTTGCCAATGGTCGAAATGTACCAGACTTTATTAATCCTCTCGTCCTCCAACCGATTCCGACTAGCTTCCCTACTCCGTAAACTCATTAAGACGAGCGTTTCCTTATACACAGAGAGGGAGTAAGGATCTGGAGACGGGGGATCTTTTTTAACCGATGACGAGAGAGAAAGCACTGGTGGTCTAGTGGTAGCGACCCGCCTTCCGATCCGAAGGTCGTGGGTTCAAATGCTGTCGTGTACCAATGAGTTTTTCTGTCGAAAAATTTATGTGCACTATGCCAGTACTATCAAACGGTGAAGGAAAACATCGTGAGGAAACCGACGTGTCGTAGAACCTAAAAAAGTTCGAGCAACACGTGTCAAGGGCATGCATAAAGGGCCCGCCAGCGGCCTACTTGCGGAAAAACCAGCACGCACATCAAGTGCGGATGATGAAAAATTGCCGAAACCGACGACGGCAAAACAAACGGGGAAGATGAAAGCCAAGAATAAGTAAAGGCAGATAAAAGAAACGGTCGCACTCATGTCGTTAAGGAAGTCAAGGAGGCCGCATTTGAAAGACTTAATTGGAGAAATCTTCATCAAACCCTCGACAAGAGCTAAGCTCGGAAATGTTTGAACCTTTGTTCAAGTGTCAACACGAATTGTCTAAGATTGTGATACTTTTAAAGTGTAACTTGGATAAAAATATACTGGCCAGTTGGTAGTAGCTCTGCCTTCTGCGCTATAGGTCGTGGGTTTGATTCCCACGGATAACAAATATTTGTATGGTGAACACAGATGTTTGATCCCTAGTTTGGGACTAGATAATGCTGTCTGGATTGTTTATGATATTTTTATTTTTTATTTAGTTATACTTTTTAGAACGTGATTTTTCAGCAGTAGGTTTTTTTAATTATTGTTTGCCACTGCTGGTTACTAGATTCGTCCCTGGTGCAATAACAAAGGCTGGAATTCAATGCTCATGTCGACTTCCTTGAGCGCCTTTTCATATGCACGGGGCTGCCACCTAAACACTGTAGTAGACATTTCAATAAACTTTTTCCCAGCTAGCTTTCCGGAAAAAATACCAATTTCCAAGGTTAATACTTATTACCCCAAATTAAGCGGAGCTTGTACTATGGAAACCAGATAGAATATAACAACCAGACAGAGAACAAACATCTGCGTTCACCACACAAATATTTGTTCTCGGTGGGGATCGAACCTACGCCGCAGAAGGCAGAGCTACTACCAACTGAGTTGAGAGGCCAGTCTACTACGTAGTAGTAGAAGCTAGTAGTACTAGCCTATTTCATCCCACTGCTGGGAAAAGACCTCTCCGAAAGACTTCCAGTTCCATCTATTCTGAGCCTCCTCCCACAAACATAATCATCATCATCATCAGCCTGAAGAAGTCAGTGGACTTCTTCAGGCTGATGATGATGCTGGACATAGGCCTCCCCTACACATTTCCAGGAAGAACGATTCTGAGCCCTTTCCATCCACGGACTTCCCGCGATCTTAACAATGTCGTCGGTCTATCTGGTGGGTCGGCGCTCTACGCTTCGTCTTCCGGTTCGTGGTCGCCATTCGAGAACCTTTATTCCCCAACGGTTGTCGGTTCTTCGAGCTATATGACCTGCCCATTGCCACTTCAACATACTAATTCTTTGAGCTATGACGGTGACCTTGGTTCTTCTACGGATATCCTCATTTCTGATTCTTTCACGTAGTGAAACTCCCAGCATAGCTCTCTCCATAGCTCGTTGCGCGACTTTAAGCTTGTACACACATAATATGTTTTATATTTTAAATCTAGGACATGTGAATGTGATAGGGCGTTGACCTTGCGGGTAAGTAAGTATAAAATTCTTAAGGGAGAGGCAAGGGTGGGTCACTGTTTGAAGATAAGGGAGTTATGCCATTGAGTTGGGTCATGGGTTTGAAATGGAATGTTGGTCTTAAACTTCAGAGTTCGCCCCCCCTTTTCTCCTAGTCATGTTTAATCAAACCAGTGTGGTGAAAGTATTTTAAGTGCGCCTGAAAGAGGCTTCTTTTGTGGAATGCGAAAAGACATAGTATATAAGTACAAACATCAACATTACCTATTTTCATTTCGAATAGATTATCAAATTTTTCGAGATTTTGTTCCTAACCTAGTTTTTAAAATTAAATAATTTTAAAACATTTATATTTTACTATTATTAATAAACAACACAAAATAAAGATTCTTGCCATATCTAGGTTATAAAGAAGTTTTTTTCAGTTTTTGTAAAAATCAACAAAATGTTGAATATCCATAAACAATGTTGATGAGTGTATTATTATGTATAACCCCTTTTGACAAAAATAAAAACAAATAAAAACTTTTTATTTCAGACCTTGATCCATAGGGGTTAGTAACACGACAAAATAACTTAGAAACTATGTTAGTAATAAACAAATTACTTAGACACTAAGTGAGAGATCGGCCCAAGCACCACCAGCCATTGTCTCATAAACATATACATAGCCAGACTTAATGATACTGGAGAGTACTCCAGTATCATTAAGTATCTTTAGACTGGTTATGTCAAAAGGGGTAGTCAGAGGTAACTTAGTACTTACGTACAAATAAAGTACAAAGGTAGCCTCATTTTTCTTTTATTCGTATTTTAAGACAGGTTGCAAGCCTATCACCGCTGTTAAAAAAAAGGGAAAGTATCATACAAAAAACGGTAGGAACCGAGCCGTAGTTTGTTGCTTGTTCTTCAAGGCTTGGTCGCGTGGAAGCACTTAGACTCACCTAGCTTTAAGACATTTCATATTCATATTCATTTATTCATTGCTTCATGTGTTTTATAGGTCTTAGGGGGTAATAACGTCCAGAACATGAGCCCCGCTGGGGCATTACACTGGCCTTACGGCTAATTACAATTAAATTAGGTAAACCTAGGTAACAAGCTTCTTCTATACTAATATTATAAAGATGAAAGATTTGTACCTATTTTTGTATGTTTGTAATGAATAGGCTCAAAAAGTACCGGGCCGATTTAAAAAACTCTTTCACCAATAGAATGCTACATTCTTCCAATTTGACATAGGCTACATTTCATTTTGAAAAAAATTAGGGATCCTTGGTAAAATTTGAACAATGTAACCGAAGGTGTAGAAAAATGAGTCTTAAAATGTCTTTCGTCGAATGCGCTGTCGAAACTATTAGCGATAGAACAAAATAATGTACAACAATATTGTCTACCCCGTGCCTAGTATAGTATTATCTTATCTGTGCCCGTGCGAAGCCGGGACGGGTAGTAATTTATAAAATCTAACTTAACAATAAATCTTTCAATTTCAAAGTGATCCTTGTGATACTAATGAAAAAATACACATTTCATTTGATTTGAAACCAAAGATGGCGAAAAATAAATTCTACAGATTTTTTTATGGTGGTCGTAATAGCCGTTTCAAAACCTATTTTCAAGGAAACATCGTTTAATTCGGCGACGGCTTGGAAAGCATTATCTTTTGATGTTTTATGTGGTCCAATTCCATGGGTTTATATCGCTCTGACTTTTCATTACTGGGAGGAAGAAAACCCGTGGGGTAATTCTCCCGTCCTTGTTATATTTGCAAGAGTTTTTCAATTAAATATACTGTTGAAGAGAAGGTCAACGAGACCAAAATCTTATAAGAAAATTACAATTAATAAAGTTTTATTACATTTTTTTTCGGAAGACCTAGGCGCATGTATCTCGATCAGATCGCAGACGTTTTAGAGAAAGGCCAGGTTAGGATTACCCTAAACCGACGAGCATGTATGAAGAATGTTATGCGAGTGAATGAAGCGAAAGAGGTGTGTCAGGATCGTAGCATGTGGAAATCCGTCATCTCTGCCTGCCCCATGTGAATGAGGCATGATTTTATGTATGTATATATTATTCGATTTAGTTTAGAAGATAAATCAGAAAAGAACAACGAAAGATGCAGCAGTATAGCAAATTCATCATCCGCACTTGGTGTGCGGACTGGTTTCCGCAAATAGGCCGCTGGCGGGCCCTTTTTGCGTGACGCTTGACACTTGTTGTTCAAACTTTTGTAGGTTTCGACACGCCGGTTTCCTCACGAGGTTTTTCTTTACTGTTTGAGAGTACTGGCATAGTGCACATACATTTTACGACAGATTTGTACACGACTTGATTTGAACCCACGACCTTAGTAGGATCGGAAGACTACCACTAGACCAGTGCTCCACAACAGTATGGTCACATCTTTTTATTTTATGTTATTAGGCTTAGTTAGGTTTTGTACCTCACAAAATAAATAAAAAATATAATATTAGCGCACTAAAGAATCACCCACCACAGTAGCTTTTAGAGAAAAAGCTCCCAGCATTAAAGCTACTATTTATAGTGTGCAGGTAATTACTGTGGGGTGACTTACTAGGGAACCTTAGAGCTTTTACTATATTTTATAGCAGACCTAAAAATAAAAGGAAATTTTCTATACAGCGCTTCAGCACCTAACCTTTTGAGGTATGAAACCTTTTTTGAAAAAAAGTAAGGTCAACTTTTTAATTTGATTTAGAAATTATGTATACTCGTATTATAGTTTTAATTCAGAATAATGACATCTTCTTGTCAGTTGTATATTAAAGCTGCAGGGCTACCACGAGCTCCATATGGTTATGGTTATGGCTGTCAAAATTGTGTCAACAATGTCAACACATTCAAACCCAAGAAGAAAATGAATGTGTATAGGTCAGCCTATCTATACACAATTTGACAGCCATAACCATATGGAGCTCGTGGTAGCCCTGCTGATTACAGCAAATAAAAAAAACTAATATAGTGCAAATTTTGAAATTTCTGACTTCCAAATTAACAAATACGAGAAACTGTAGACAAGTAAAAGTTCTGAACTTATAAATACTCAGTACACTATAAAAACTCACATCCATATAAACATCACATTCACAAAAACTAAGGTCGGCATTTTGGTAATCAAGTCGCTTTTTCAAGTTTTTTTACTTAATATGTGGAGAGAAATATTCATTGGTGCACGACTGTATGAACCCACGACCGTTGAGAATGCAGTCATATTACCAACACACATTTTGGCCTATTTTAAGCTTCCATTCATCTGCGTTCGGCCGGTGATAGCTCTCGCAATCGATCGGAAATCAGTTATATATAGATGCTGGTCTATATGCCAGATCGGTCATTCAACCCGGGCTATGCTTATCACATAGGAATAACAGACACCGGTAGGAATGGGAGGAAGGATACTTATCTGGCATTTACAGTCGGCTATACTTAAATTCACTTCTGTCGTCTGCATCATCATGTCATTTTAAAAAAAGTTTATATAATTTAATTAGATTCTATTTATTATTTTTACAATTGGATACAGTTATGCATAAGGAGTCCAAGCGCCAAATTTCATTTTTTGATTTTTTCGCATTTTCGTAATCACTAGGGCATAATTAAGCCATAGAAAAAACACTCTTGCAGCCAGCTTCACTCTAAGTGGTATTTTTTGATACCCAGTCCAAGCGCCTTCTATAGCAAACTAAGTATTTTGAAATGCAATACAAGTCCAACAACCAATTTAAAACTGACAACCAAATTTTATGATGAAAAAGCACATTTCTATTAAACATTACTAGTCCAAAAGACATAGTGTTACGCATCAGTAGTCTACGCGACAGTTGTTTGTAACTTCTGAACGTAATCTTTGTTTGGGTGGAAGGAGAGGCTGGCAGAAGAACCCAAGTCATGTTTAAGGAAGCACATATTATACTAGTTTACCAAAGTCAAAAACTTAATTCTTTGGTCAACTTAATTGTTGCGGAGAACAGAATAAAAAAAATAGAGGCCAGAATACACGCATAAAGATAAAGATATTTTATTGTAAAACTGTGTATAAAACATCTTAAAAGTAATTATGTTCCAACAGCTTACCTATTTCGGGCGTACAATATAGCATTATAGTATAAAAATAGACCTGATGATCTCTCCTCGAAAAGCACCCTATATTTCTGAAACTGCAATTAATACTTTATACTCCACAAGACTACAAGAAAGTTATGGCAAGCTGCAGAACAAAGAATCACAAATACTGAAGAAAAGGAAAAAGCTATTGTCAACAGAAAAAAGATAACAGTGGGCGAGAAGGTCAATAATAATTGGTTAAGAATAAACCAGATAAAGGAAACCTAAAATCATCCATTGCCTCATTATGTCAAGGCAGGAGCAGTAGAAGAGGAAGAAAGCTTAGAAATTGATGTAAAGAAAAGAAAGGGTAGGAAAGGACAAAATGTTTCAGAGAAAAAACTAAATGATTTAAAATCACTGTTTCATAATATCCCAAACGACGCTATAGCATTTGACAATGATTTGATTTTTGATGACCCGATTGAAGATGATATTGTTGTTGAAGGTGTTGATGGCCATTTAGGTTTTTGATCCGGAACATATTGAAGAAGAGTAGATTTATATACTATTTACCTACTCCATCCTACATCCTACCCGATATGTTCTGGGTTTGGGGTTGGTGTTTACCAATAATATCATCAATCATTATTCTGTCTGTCTGAAAGCTGAAGATAATATCTGAGATAGTCCTTATCTTGTTTTAAATTATTATTGTTTATTAAATTATGATAATTATATTGTTTTATTTTCTGGACATACTATCAGTGCCATTTTAATAGTTTTTTATTTATTTTTATCAATCCTCTGTAACATCTAATATAAGATGCTGAGTAAATACGGAAATTCAAGGGGTTTTTATTAAACGATAGGAAAATAGTCCAGGAAACATTTTTATGTTATACTTATACTCATTTTGCAAAATGAGTACATCATATTAATTCGTTTCCACGTGCACTTAAAGCTAATCTTCCAGAATAAATAATTATTTTGTCTCTTGGACTCGTTTTGCAAAATGAGAACATCATATTTATTAGGAGTCCAAGTGCATTTTTAACGATATATTCCAAAATAAAACCTTTTTTTGTGTTTTTTTCTTGTAACATGTTAAATTACAAATATAAGCTTCGATGTACATAGATTTACTTTCTGACGATGCAAATGCAAATCTTCTACCAATAAAAACGCGTTTATGTAATTTCCCAAAAAACTGAAAATGGCGCTTGGACTCACTATGCATAACTGTATCCAATTGTGTTTTGTTGAGACGACGACGAGGCCCCTATACAGCGGAAATTATTTACATTTTATATTTTTATTGTTATTTTGTAAAAACTGACGAGAAACTAACGCCACATAGCAATTCTATTTATTATAAATGTTAATGTGTCAGCTTTAGTCATCAATAAATAATTTTCATTTCATTTCATTTCATCCGAGTCGAAAAAGTAACGGGAACAGAACAAGCGAAAACGCTAGTACGCAATAAATACCAGTGAATAAAAAGTTATAAGAGAGAAATGCGATGTGAAAGAAGACGTAGTGATGAGAGTAGAGAAAGGTATGCTAAGATGGTTTGGGCATGTAGAGAGAATGGATGAAAGAAGATTAACAAAACTGGTGCATCAGGCGAGTGTGAATTGAACTGCTGGAAGGGGAAGACCTAGGCGCATGTATCTCGATCTGATAGCAGACGTTTTAAAGAAAGGTCAGGTCAGGAGTACCCTAAACCGACGAGCATGTATGAAGAATGTTATGAGAGTGAATGAAGCGAAAGAGGTATGTCTGGATCGTAGCAAGTGGAAATCCGCTCTGCCTACCCCCATGGGAACAGGCGTGAGTTTATGTATGTTTGACATAAAAATACTGATCGCAATTTTCCTAAATCAGATTACGATTTTTCTTTTTATTTACTTGAAATCTCTAAAGAGTAGATTCAAGCAAACATAAGCGTTTACGTAGAACGGTGTGCTCTCAAACGGGAAAAGCAAATGTTTGAACAATCCTTTTTTCCTCATAATTGAGACGCAGGTAGCTATCTCGCTCGCACATCCAAAATTTCTTTCTTTTTTTCGGAAAAACAGTTACAACAATTTGTGCTATACAGAGCATTCCACGAATATGCGACATGGAAGGAAAGTACCTTGAATTGTAGATGGAACATTTTACTGAAAGAAGACATTATACTTATTTAAGTATGATTAAAGTAAAAAGGTTTAAATTTCTTAAGCCAATTTAAACCTTTTTACTTTAAACTGGCAAGAAGAACCCATTAGGTATATGAGTTTAAAGTTTAAAAAAGAAAACCGGTCGTCTGTAAAGTGTACTGACGATAGTTGAACGTGACAACGTCATACGGCTGTCCACGCGGACGCAACGCTCACTCAAGTAGGAGAGAGACAGATGTCGAACGCTGCCGAACGTGGACGCCGATTGTGCCTCTTTGTCGCTCGTTCCGCGCTCTCGCTTGCACTTGAAGCCTTAAATGGAACGCCTCAGAGCGAGGAAACGCCGCATGAGTCATGTTTTTTCGTGCGTGCAGCCGGGTCCATCGAGTTATAAGTTCATTGTCACGTCATAACGTTTATTTCTAGAGATGTTGACAGTATTCTATCTATAAGTACATTTTGTTGAGCACTCCAGTGATGCTCATAAAAGAACATAAAAAATAATTTGAATAAAACGTTTGAAACCGTTACTTTGATCTCGCAATAAATAACAAAAAAAACGTAGGCGCAAGTTAAACGAGACTGGAAGATCCCTCATTCATAATGCCAGACACTTTACAGCGGCTCGCTAAGTCTCTTGTCTCTGTCACTTTCATGTAAACAAATAGAGATGGCAACGTTTCGTTTTCTGTCATTTCGGGAAGTCACATAGCTTTTTAATTTTAATTGTTTTTCTGGTGTTATTTTGAGTTCTGTTGTGTAATTTCGGTGGTATTTTAACCAACATTACTTGAGGTCTTAGCTCAAAGTGTTGCAGTTGGAATGAAAGACATTTGGACATTGCATAATATTACAGAAGTGATATCCTGATTTGAACGAAAGTGTTTCCGATGGTTTTGAAGAAAAACGTAATCTTTTCCTTCAAAGCCATGACGACCGACTTGACTAAAAACTATGTTATTTTTGCAATACAAGCGCCCGTTCGCGGCTTTGCTCGCCCCGCTCCCGTTACTTTTTGGTATAAAATTATCCTATGTTCGTCTCCTGGGTTCTAAGCTACTTCCACACCAATTTTCACCCAATCGGTTCAGCCGTTCTTGACTTCTTTATAGAGAGTAACTAACACGACTTTCTTTTATACATATCGATTTATTTATATACTCGCGGCCGCCCGCGGATTACTTACATACTTACAATCTTTCGCGTTTATAATATTAGTAGGATTTTATCTGAAACTAGCAGCCCGTCCCGGCTTCGCACGGGGTAGACAATATTATTGTACATTATTTTGTTCTATCGCTAATAGTTTCGGCAGCGCATTCGACGAAAAACATTTGAAGACTCATTTTTCTACACCTTCGGTTACATTGTTCAAATTTTACCAAGGATCCCTATTTTTTTTTCAAAATGAAATGTAGCCTATGTCAAATTTGAAGAATGTAGCATTCTATTGGTGAAAGAATTTTTTAAATCGGCCCAATACTTTTTGAGCCTATTCATTACAAACATACAAAAATAGGTACAAATCTTTCCTCTTTATAATATTAGTATAGAAGTATAGATATAGATATCGCCGTATCTTCTAACTTGAGCCAGCAACGAAAAATCTCAAGTGATATTCTTCCACAGTGCAATTTAGGACAAGCAATTTTCTCTGAAAAACGTCTTGAGTATCTTATTTAGGTTGATATTCTGCCAACCGAGTGTTTTTTTAAATTGCTTGACAAATCGAATTAGCCTTTGTTTTGAAGTAGATTTTTTCGGGTGAATTTTGGTAGCGTAACCTGATGAGCGAGATTTTTGACGTGACGACGTCTTATAATTCGATGGAGCCGGCTGCACGCACGAAAAAACATGACTCATGCGGCGTTACCTCGCTCTGAGGCGTTCCATTTAAGGCTTGAAGTGCAAACAAGAGCGCGGAACGAGCGACAAAGAGGCACAATCGGCCTCCGCGTTCGGCAGCGTTCGACATCCGTCTCTCTCCTACTTGAGTGAGCGATGCGTCCGCGTGGACAGCTGTATGACGTTGTCACGTTCAACTATCGTCAGTAAACCGACTTTACTGACAACCGATTTTTTATACAACTTGCTGATTGAACAAGCTTATGGTCCACCTGATATTAAGTGGTAACCATCGCCTACAACAAAGCATTGTCTCGTAGGTCACGCACGTTACACTATCGTGCGTCCATCAACTTGAGGCATACAGATGTTCAGCCTCACGTGTCAGTAATGTGACCGGCACCCACACCCTTCAAACCTGTACACAGCGATGTTGCTTCACGGCAGGAATAGGCATGGTGGTAGTACGCACCCCCACGAGACACACACAAAGAGCTGTACCCTACCTACAGGGTTTTTTCTATCACCTGGCATATACTCCCCGTTGTGGTGGTAGATACTCCTGGTCTCCTGCTGTAAGGGCCGATGAAGCAATGCTTTATATGCGATGGTTACCACTCCACATCAGGTGGGCCATATGCTTGTTTCATCAGCTAGCTGTATTATTAACTATTATTATTATTGACTGGCCTCTCAGCTGATTTTTGGCAGTAGCTCTGTCTTCTGCGCCGTAGGTCGTGGGTTCAATCCCCACCGAGAACAAATATTTGTGTGTTCAGATGTTTGTTCTCTGTCTGGGTGTTAATTATATTGTAGTCTAAGTATGTATTTACAAAAAAAAGTATTTAAGTATATCAGCTATCTGGTATCCGTTCCCATAGTACAAGCTCTGCTTAGTTTGGGGCTATTGCTATTGCCAGCATCTATTGTAAAGGTGTGCAAGGTTCTGCGATGACGATCAGTGAACCGCTGTCTTTATGCGTTTCACTGATCGCCACCGCAGAACGCTTAGATCAGGGATTCCCAACCTTATTTGCACGGTGCCCCCCCGGATTGTAAAAAAAGTTCATGCCGCCCCCCTGTATTTTTCTTCATTGCTTCGATAAAAAACACAAATTATTTCCTTCTCCTCTTCCTCTTTTCTCTTTTTTTATGTATATAAATTACGATCTTTATATTCAAGCTTTGTTTGCTTACGAGTTTGGCGTAAATTTTAAGGCAATGTTTTTGAGGCTATTTTCGAATAATGATTAGGTATATTTAAAACGTAAGTACGCGTCTTGTATTGTTGTTGTATGTACGTATGTATTCCCGCTACAACGCGCGTTTAAATAATAAACAATTATAAGTAATCAGATTAATATATCCGAACACTTTCATGCCCCCCCTAAGATCACTACACATCTTGAACTGTATCGTTGTGTACTTTCATCATTAATCATTCATATTATTACTTTTCTATATTCATTTTACCTCATTTATGTACCCATTTATCTTTTTATTCTAAGCATTTGAAACCTTGAAATTAAATAGGTATTGCGGAGAGGGGCGTTGATGTTCGCGACACAGTTTTTAACTCCTGCGAATTTCATCGTTTCCCATCTGTTTCTGCTCTATTTGTAATAAGATCCAAATAAATACATTTTGAATTTGTGTATTTGATTTTGATCTCCCTAAGCCCCCCAGGGGGGCGCGCCCCCCCAGTTGGGAAGTCCTGGCTTAGATATTCGCACGGCTTGAGTCACGAACAACAGCTAGTGTTAATCTGAACTGTTTATAAGTTTATGCCATCACCTGTCGTTTATAAAAAACATCTTTATAACCCATAAAGAACAGCGAAAATAAAATATTTAGCGCGTAGCCCACACAAGTAGGGATATGCGTAGATCCAAACGTAATGGCCAGTCATAATAATCGTTCCCATAATATATCTTTGATATACAGTTGGCCAAATGCCACAATTAATGCTAACGTACGATTTCAAACAATACTACAAAATCCTGTGACTTCACGTTGGTTTTCTTCTTATCGTGTCACTGATTTCTTTCGAACCAAGTGTGGTGAAAGGATTTTAAGTGCGCCACAAAGAGGCTCCTTTCGTGCACATGACACATATTTTCAAAATTTTTAGGTTCTAAGATATGCCGGTTTCCTCACGATGTTCTCCTTCACTGTTTGAGAGCACTAACATTTTGTACATCAAACCAAACAGAAAAATCCATACGATGGATTCGAACCCGGAATCTTAGGATCGGAAAGCGGGGATACTCTCACTAGGCCACCAGTACACATATTTTCGTTTTTTTTTTAAGTTCTACGACATGTCGGTTTCCTCACGATGTTTTCCTTCACCGTTTGAGAGCACTGGCATGGTGTACATAAATTTTTGGGCAGTAAAACTCATTAGTACACGACTGGATTTGAACCCACGACCTTAAGATCGGGTAAGAGTGACTGAGTGAAAAAGAACATTATCATACATCATTATTCTATAGACTAAATAAACTAATGAATGAGTCTATTTGTTTTATGCAATAACTGCTTTTATCAAAAACTTTGCTTGCTTTTTATGACTTTTTCGGCCCCCCATCTCAGAAAGAGTATTTTTGCTCTAAGATATCTGAGTGCAAAAGCCGTTTTTAACCGCTAGAAGATAAAGCTCCGCTAGAATTAAAAACATCGTGTGCACTGAGTTTGTGAAATCAAAACATCATTCAACCTATTTACTTCTAACTCCATGGTGCCGAATTTATCATTGTCCTCTTACCCGTGTGTGGCATACAAACTTTATTACTTTGTTAAAAATCACGACTCGGAACCTCGCTATTTTTATGCATTTAGTTATTTCCTAACTGAGGTGCGATAAAAAGTTACGTGTTGCACAGGAGTGCAAAGATTTTTCACCTCGTGACTTTTTGATTCCCTCGCTAATCGCAGGGTTCTAATTTTTGAATCATCGCTGCGTTCGTGATTCAGTTTTAGAATCCTTCGCTTGCTCGGTCATCAAAATTGAGCACGCGGTTGAAAAGCAACTTTGCACTCTACTTCTGTACCCTCAGAACTTGGTCACCAGAGTTGACTGTTAGTTCACTTGCTCGAGCAATTTGTTTGTTGGTTTCAGTCAGACAGACACCGAAATCTATTTTATATTTATAAATATTTCTAAAAGGCGGAATAGTTGAGAAGCAACTGTCAAAATAAAGGTTATTTGAGGTCACTTACACGCGTGTAAAAACATAGAGATTTTTACGAAAATAATTACCTACTGTTTTGAAATAACTATACACACTTTGGCTCACAAAGAATTGAATGTCAATAATAGTGTAAAGAAGTAGGTAGGCAACGTAGGCAACAAATAATGCACATCGGCTAATTTCGGCTTCATAGAGCGCAGTGTGCGTCAGAAAGAGATAGCGCTCTACGGAAGCAGAAATGCCGATGTGCAATGTTGATTGCCTACAACCGTAAGTCTTAAAGCTAGATAAGTTTACGTACTAGTTCCAAGCGACCAAGTCTAGAAGAAAAGTGATCTAGACATGCAGTCGCTAAAAAAATTTAATCACATTGGATAATACAAAAAAACAGTAAAACTAAGCCGTAGTTTGTTGCCTGTTCTTCTAGGCATGGTCACGTGGAACTGGCACCTAGACTCATCTAGCTTTAAGACGTTTCAAAGTGATCCTTGTGATACTACTGAATAAATACACATTTGACTTTGACTTGTAGATTTTTTTGTAAATGCAACTTTTAAAACAAAATGTAATACGATAGCGCTTGCCCAATAACTAGGCCTTTTCTCTACGCTCATCGTATGTGCTACATTCGCTTCGCAATAACTATTAAAAGGTAATAAACCATTTATAAACTCCTTTGTAGTCCAGAATAGTTTACTACAGTCCGTGAGGTTTAGAACAGAACAGAACGGCACGTAAGTATACTTTAAAACGAAGTTGAAAGCTTGTTGCGCCCACGCGGTCATTGTAGACCCCATGGCTTGTCTACGCGTCAAAAGCGTTACAAAAAAAAGCAGCCAAGTGCGAGTCGGACTCGCCCATGAAGGGTTCCGTAGCATCAAATAACATAATATAAAGGTTTTTGTAGTTCGTCGAAAGGTAAATTGCGGTTTACGATTTATGACGTATAAAAAAAAAACTACTGACTAGATCTCGTTCAAACCAAATATCGTTGGAAGTTTGCATAGTAATGCACAACATGTATTTTTTTTAGTTTAATCATTCTCTTATTTTAGAAGTTAGAGGGGGGGGACCAACTTTTTTCCACTTTGGAAGTGTCTCTCGCGCAAACTATTCAGTTTAGAAAAAAACGATGTTAGAAACCTCAACATCATTTTTGAAGACCTATCGATAGATACCCCACACGTATGGGTTAGATGAAAAAAATATATTTGAGTTTCAGTTTCAAGTATGGGGACCCCCAAAATTTATAGTTTTTTTTCTATTTTTGTGTAAAAACCTTAATGCGGTTCACAGAATACATTTACTCACCAAGTTTCATCAGTCTAGCTCTTATGGTTTCAGAGAAAAATGGCTGTGAAACGGCCGGACAGACAGACAGACAGACAGACAGACATGACGAATCTATAAGGGTTCCGTTTTTGCCATTTGGCTACGGAACCCTAAAAACACGATTCGGGTTTTGAATAAAATCTGTCATATTCGTGAAATAACGTTTTAGCTAGGATGAATAATAATTATTTGCTATACAAGAGTGCAAAGTTGCTTTTTAATCGCGTGCTCAATTTTGATGAGCTTACGAAGGATTCTAAAATTAGAATCCTGAGCGCTAGCGAGAGAATCGAAGGTACATTAGGTGAAAAAACTTTGCACTCAAGTGCAACACGCGAATTTTAATCCCACCTCTGCGTGGAAATGACTAAAAGCAAATAAAGAAAATGGCGCGCCTACAGCATATTTAAACAAAAGTAACACACCAAGAAGGTTCTGAGTCTGAGTTATTAATTTAAAAAGATTGTATGATAAATTCGGCACCATGTAGGTTATAGGTTTAATGGTGTTTTGAATTCACCAACTTAGTGCAGACGATGTTCTAAATTCAATTTTACTTTATCCTTTATCCAAATTAATATGTTTCGCTTCCGATGAGTAGAGTGACCGGGACATCGGGCCACGCAGTTTAAGGCAACAAACTACGGTTTGGTTCCTACCGTTATTTTGTGGATACTGTGTACAACATTTTAAGCTCTGACTGTACTAGTAGTAATTTGTGCCGAAAATAAGAGACGGCTGACGAAATGTTGGATTTCTCATGTTTATTTAGCTAGGGTTTATCGGCTATTCGGGTAAAGACCAATTGTTTGTCCTTGTTAGTATAATTAAGCGATAAAGTACGGGTGGTAAAGTGAAAAATACAAACCAGTGTGGAAATGGACATGTGCCAATTGTTACATATTGATGATTACGAGAATCTTTTATACCATGAGTTTGATCTATTTCAAATCAGAGTTTCTTTTTTTGTTAAAGATTGTCTGGAAGTGATCTCTCTTCAGCGATAAGACCGCCCATTGTACACTATTATAATATTTTAAAATTATTGTTACTGTTAGTTGTAAAATGTGTAATAAAAAAATATATATTCTAAGGAAGACAACCGTCAAAGAACTTCTCTTGCAGTTTTCATCATTTGTCATGATCTATTCAACTTTTTGGTACAAAAACTTGTCAGGATCGAAGTGATGTTTTTTAATTTAATTTAATTTTTAAAAACTTTGTTGATTTTTCTTTGTTGTCAGCTCCTAAACAGAAAACCAAGAAACAGTTTATCGCTCGCACATTTGACGTGATGATCTTAAAACACGTTTTCCTACTTAATACTTTTCTTATGTCTGGAAACCAGTTGCAGGACAACGGATCAAGTTTTTTTTAACTGTGTTTAGATTGCCCACAGTTAAAAAAAAAATTTATCTGTTAAGATAGTTTGTCGTAATTTTCGATAAATACGCTAGTGTTTTTATATCTTTCAAAGTGTTAACGTGTGCCAGCGCGAAAAACATCGACGGGGGTCTTCCCGAACTCATTCGAGCTTATAGTTACTTTTATAACCCAATTCTTGGTTATGACCTGTAGACCTATAATTACTGACGTCACAACCTTCTGCGTAACCGATTACATTGTATCGGGTTTAGAACGTAATCGTTAATTTTAGTTTCAATGCTTATAATTAGCTTTTACTATGTACCTGCAGCTTTAACGATTATTCAAAGACATACTAATCCAAACTCACCTTTTCGAATTAGCATCACCTTAAGTCGGGGGTTTTTACACCTGATGTTAAATAGTAACGATTGCAAAGTCAAAGTAAAGAACGCAGTCAGGAACGTTCCCTATGCACTGCCCTGCGTCTCTCAACTTGAGGCATACAGATGCTCAGCCTCACGTGCCAGTAATTTAGCCAGCACCCACCGGTGAGCAGTGTTGTGGTGCTAACATCCTGAGGAAACCCGTGACTTAGTCAGCTCCGCACGTATTGACCATGTCTTTCCTGTGGATTAGACCGACTAAGCTGTCAGAATGGTATAGGTGCTGGGCAAGCCTATTCCATCTAAAATCCTGTCACAGGCACTATGGCGTCCACCAATTAGGGCTTGAGTAATCACCAGTTGCCCCTGACGCTATATAAATCATCTACAATAGATGCAAAACATCGTGACGTGAGGAAACGGACATGTCGTAGAACCTAAAAAGTTCGAAAATATGGTGTCAAGTGCACGAAAGGATTTAAAGTGCGCCTTTCACCACACTTTGTTTGAAAGAATCAGTGACACGATAATAAGAAGAAGATGCAAAGGCCTGTTTAATTTTTACTTTTTTTAACCTATTTTGTCCCACTGCTGGGCAATGGTCTTCCCCAAAGACTTCCACTTCTCTCTCTCGAGCCTCCTCCCACCATTTCACTTTTTACTTAATCTAGAGGTATATAAATCATCTAAAATAGATGCAAAGCCTTTTAACTTAATCTAGCATAACCTAGGCCCCTAAGCCCCTCTAAACCCACTAAGCATGGCTCCCAAAATTATCTGCCCCCAATCCCCTACAAAGCCACACTGCATAAAGCTTAGCCCTATTTACTATTCCCTCACAAACACGGTTTTGCCATAATCACGAAATAAATTATAAATGAGAGGCTGTGAGAATAATTAGCCTGAACAGAGTAACCATGAGGACGGTAGATCGCGAGTGGTGAGTATGAACGGGCGAGCAATTCTGGGCAGAGAGCTTAGTCCGAGTTTTTTGTCGCAGTCTACTTACACGCATAAAGTAATGGTGTTGGCGTATAAAACGCGTTTTTTATCTGAGGGCGTAGCAAGGGTTCGAAGCAAGGGTAAAAAGCAGCGACCAGCCCTTAGCCAGTACATGGGCGTTTAAACGGTAAGCATTTAAACAGACTTTTTTCGTTAAGCAAATACATTTTCAATTATCTGTCGAAATTGGACCTTATTTTTATGACTGTAAGAAAGCATACTGGTCATAATACTGCACGATCTAAAAATTGAAAAATATGACCAAACTGAAAACAATGACAAATTAGATACATATAATATTGAAAATACCTTGTATTATGTTTGTGCTATAAACTTATAATCTGCTTTTGCTTTTAAAAAGTAAGAAAAGTTAAAAGTTGTTTAAGCTAAAACGCAGATTATGTAAACAAGCAACTTACAAACGTCGGTTATGAAAAAAAGCGTAAGCATATAGATATAAATTTTAAGTCGTTATTCACATCTATACGTATAGTAGGTAAAATCAATCAGAGTTCTTAAGAGGCCGGTGGAGGGCGAACTTTCATACAAACGTAATACCAAAATTATTACTAGTTTAGGCAGATTTTCACTATATTATTGTAATATCTGTATCCGTATAGTATTTATCTAGGTTCCTGAACAGTTTTTATTTTAAATTACTTACCTCAAATGAAATAAACACCAATCGCATTTTACACATTTTTTTCATTGCAAAATGTGATTGGCATTCATTTCATTTGAGGTAAGTAATTTAAAATTAAAACTGTTCAGGAACCTAGATAAATACTTTACAAATACAATTATTACAATAATATAGTGAAAATCTGCTTAAACTAGTAATTATTTTGGTATTACGTTTATATGAAAATTCGCCCTCCGCCGGCCCCTTAGAGCCTGTCCAGAAGGGGCGTTTTACGCGCGAGTGCGCTCGCGCGTAAACATACGCGCGTTCTCCAGATACTAGAGCGCTATACATCCCGTCCAGATGCTGCCGTGCGATTCCTCAATCGCGCGTAAAACGCGATCAAAGCGCTGGACTCTCGACTAGCGCGTGTTGCGCGCGAGCGCCACGCGAGTCGAGATACTCGGGTGCCATTGCTGCGTCCAGCGGTACGCGCGAGTCCGACGCGCTTGGACGTATTTGGAACGAAAATGGAGAGTGATAATTTTGATAAGTTCTAGTAAATCATCAAACGATGTTACTGACATCCGAAAGTAGTTAAAAAACTTTTCGTTATGTTCTCTGAGCTTTGGGTATAATGTCATAAACATACTATGCGTCATTCTGTCACGTAGAATTGGATGCACATTAAATCGTCGACGACGACGTTTCCATCGGCGGTATGCAAGCCGCAACACGACTGCTTTGTCTGGCTCTGTGTTTATAACTGTCCCTGGGTCCCTCCCAAATACATCGCGCGTAGGAGCGCGCGTAAAACGCGGCATCTGGACGCAATATAAATTGAAACGCGCGAGGGCACTCGCGCGTAAAACGCTCCATCTGGACAGGCTCTAAAGTTTTGACGGAATTTTGTCAAAAATTCTATGGGTTTTCTGTCAGAATTCCGTCAAAGATTAAAATTGGGATCGGAATCGCGTACAACAGTAGACCGGCTGGTATTTCTTCAATTGATTGAACTTTATTGATTTATTAACTTAATTAGGTACTTTATTGGGCAGGGCAGTGCATCGCAGAGCACGTTTTTGATGTGCGTGACCTATGAGGCCATGCTTTGTTGCTATGGTTGCTTGTTCCATAAGTAAGTTGTAAAAAAAACTAGTTAGTGGTCTTTTGTTGTCATGAATAACATTTCCCTGATTATCCTTAGGTAAAATCTGTGTTGAGGGAAAATGTTTTTCCGTCTATTTATATCTTTCCACCCCTGCCCCAATTTATGAGGGTTGAAACAACACGCGTGTTGTATTCTTTATCCACTTTCCTTTAACAGGCTTAATTCAACCCTTTGTTCTACATCGTTGTATTTTCTAGGCTGGTGGCCTAGGGTAGCAGCTAAGGTCGTGGGTTCAAATCCAGCCATGTACCAATGCGTTTTTCGGTCATAAAAAATGTTTTTTTTTAATAGTGTACGCTGTGTTTTATAAACCTACTCTGTTAATATTACAATCTATCTGTAATTCAGGCTAATAGGTGATTTGTCAATAACCTAAATTTCTAAAGTAAACTACAACTTAGAATGTGTTCACTAACACTTTTCTTCTTAAAAAAATATGTGCTCCATGCCAGTACTCTCAAACGGTGAAGGAACATCGTGAGGAAACCGGCATGTCGAAGTATCTAAAAAGTTCGAAAAACATGATGTGTCAAGTGCACGAAAGGAGCCTCTTTGAAGCGCACTAAAAATCTAGTCTAAAACTAGTGAAACGATAAGGAACAGAAGCCTCAATATCATCAGCCTGATGAAATCCACCGCTGGAATTAAGACAACCGAAATAACATTCCAGGGAATAACGATTTTATCATTTTATTTGATTTCGAAGCTTTTTCATCCAACAATTTTCCTACCATTTTCTTTGGCCTTCAAGAGATATACAGAGCGTGCCTGGGGATCACAACCATGTTTATTTTTAGGGTTCCGTACCCAAACGATATAACGTGACCCCATCCCTATGACTCCGCTGTCTGTCTGTCTGTCTGTCCGTCAGTCACCAGGCTATATCTCATGAACCGATGTTTGAAATATTCCAAGAATATTGAGTTATAAATTCACTTAAAACATAAATAATAAAATAAAACAAATATTTAACGGGGGCTCTCATACAATATACGGTTGTAGGAAAACAAATATTTAACGGGGGCTCCCATATAATATACGGTTGTAGGCAATAAAATTAAATATTGCACATCGTCTCTTCTGCTTTCGTAGAGCGCTGTCTCTTTCTGACGCACACTACGCTCTATGAAGCCGAAATTAGCCGATGTGCAATATTTGTTGCCTTCATTATCTTTTAGTACGGAACCCTTCGTGCGCGAGTCCGACTCGCACTTGCTCTCGCATTCGCATTTCTATATTTTTACCAATAATATTATATCCGCTGTCTTTTTGTTTGAAGGGTAAAATTACAAGAACGTGAGGCTCAACATCTAGGGCACGAAGCTAACTTGCGTGACCTGCGGGCAATGCTTTGCTACAGGCGAAGGTTATTATTTACCATCATATAGCATATAGGTGCATTAAAGGAGCCTCTTTGAGGTGCACTTAAAATCCTTTCACCACACTTGGTTGGAAAGAATCAGTGAAACGATAAGAAGAAAAAGCATATAGGTAGTCTATAATGCTTATGCGACTAATTATATATGCAACCAGGAGACGGACATTAGATACTTTTTATCCCGAAAGTCACGGGAACGGGGCGAGCAAAACCACGGGCATCCGCTAACAAATAAGTGCAAAAATAATTAATAATTAGATGCTCTGAATTTTCTTACTCTGAAATAATTACCGAAGCATTACTGACCCGGCGCCTTTCAATGACATAAGGTCGAGAGTCCCGTGGCGTAACGAAGGATTATGTTCGCGAGACAAAGCGATACTAATTATGTTAAAACGCAATTTTGGACGTTGTGGAAAATTTATTATTCTATGGTTGGGTACATTTTACGAGTCGTAAGTATTTTAGACAGTAAAACGTTACAGGATAGATGAAAACCTATGAAAAGAAAGAATGCGTTTTGCAAATATCACGATACAATATACGCAAGTAATGCGTCAAAAAAACTTGGACTAGACCCTGAGAAGATTTTTGAATTAAGAAATGTCAAACATGTGTTTCAGAAAATTAAAAAAAACCTTTTTCCCCAACTTTTTTTTTTATTCGCCCCTCAAGGGCCAGACTAAAGTCCTAAGACCATACTTCCTCTACTTCAATTGTATTTTACTTGGTATTCGTCTCAACAATTTGTGTGACAATACAAACGCGTTTCGATTCGTTCGATTTGGCAAAAAACAGAGAGACATTATGATTAATACTTTGAAGCGTAGCGTATGCTGTCTTTGAAACTTTTGCTTTTGTAAGTGTAACCACACTGAAACTTCACTGCTATTTTTATTGAATCAAACAAAAAGCTATAGGAACCAAGCCGTAGGTTGTTGCCTGTTCTTCTAGGCTTGGCCGCGTGGAACTGGTACCTAGACTCACCTGCACTTAAGACATTTCAAAGTGATCCTTGTACTTTTTTTTACAATTTATAGGCTTGCGTTTGACCGCAACTCACCTGCTGTTAAGTGCTAATGGACGGTGTAGCACGCTAACCTAGAAGATGGCTATTCACTCTACTTTTAAAAACATCCAAGTTATATTTGTTCGAAAAAACAATTTGTCTATGAAACTCAAGAAAATTACGTTTTGTTTGTTTTATAAACGTCGTAAATTGTAGTTAAAGTTTTGTTTTTGTGTGTACATAGTTAATGCAGCAGCGCAACCGACACGCATATTCTCAGTTTCAACACAAAGATCTATATTGTATTGTCTGACTGTATCTACTACTGACGTCTACCTAGGTGCAGTCAGCGGCAAAAGCAGGTGTCCATTTCTGGTGTCTAAAGTTTAAATATCTTCAGCTCAGTTGGTAGTACCACTGCCTTCTGCGTAACTTCGAATAAATATTTGTGTGGTGAACGCAGATGGTTGTTCTCTGTCTGGGTATTTACGTAGTATTATGAAGAGGGATTGTACAAAAAAAATCGGTTGTCTGTAAAGTCGGTTTACTGACGATAGTTGAACGTGACAACGTCATACAGCTGTCCACGCGGACGCATCGCTTACTCAAGTAGGAGAGAGACAGATGTCGAACGCTGCCGAACGCGGAGGCCGTGCGTGCCTCTCTGTCGCTCGTTCCGCGCTCTCGCTTGAACTTCAAGCCTTAAATGGAATGCCTCAGAGCGAGGTAACGCCGCATGTGTCATCGTACGGTAACGTTCCTGTCATTAGCATGCCGACCCCATGCTAATGACAGGAAGGTAGAGATCGTCCAATCTTAAACTGCACGTCCCACTACTTCAGTCAGTCAAAGTAAATTGTTCTTTATTACCTACATCACAAAGATCATTTTGGAGTACTTTGCTGTGAGCCAACTTCAAGAAAACGTGGTGGAGGGGCGTGCATTTTTGACTGGTTTATCTTTAACTTTGATGCTGACTGTACGGCGTGTTTACTGTCTTCACTCAGCTTTGAATACACACGAGTTATTTACCGTACTGACCTCGACCTGAGAGAAACATGTCAGATAAGAGAACGAACACAGTTTACCTACACAAATCGTGCGTAAAACCATTTTCTTCAGAAAGGGCTCTTTACCTACTATAAGCTTTTTTTATTACTATAAGAACATTTATATTAAGCTGCCATTATTCGTTTATCTGTGGTCAAGGTGTCATGTCAAATTCGGCGCGCTGTCACTGGCGATTTGAGGGAAGAAGAAGGATTCCGGATAATAATAATCCAAAATGAAACGCCTTTTTACAATTGCGTAGTCAAAAATAGCATAATAAAGCCGTGTTTTATGTACTAATTATCTTGTAATTACAGGCTACATAAAAGACGATGTTTACTTTCTGTTAAATAGAATAATAGCCTCTATTTTGGGAGTTACTAGCGGTACAGTAACACGAGCTAGAGTTTTCCCTTCTGTCAGCATTCCCGAGGCGCCACTACTTTTTGACGTGACAACGTCTTATAATTCTATGGAGCTGGCTGCACGCACGAAAAAACATGATGCGTTACCTCGCTCTGAGGCGTTCCATTTAAGGCTTGAAGTGCAAGCGAGAGCGCGGAATGAGCGACAGAGAGGCACAATCGGCCTCCGCGTTCGGCAGCGTTCAACATCTGACTCTCTCCTACTTGAGTGAGCGATGCGTCCGCGTGGACAGCTGTATGACGTTGTCACGTTCAACTAACGTCAGTAAACCTTTACAGGCGACAGATTTTTTTTTGGTTTTTCGTTTTCTTTATTTGCGAGCCCAAGTTTATATGCAGTGAAGACGCAACGCAATAAGCGCCTCTATCGAGCGTGCTGAGAACTTTAGTGACTCCCATACAATAAACCGACCGTAATACGGAAAATCAAAACTGAAAATTGCCTTTATCCCTCTACACATACTTTGGTTAGTTTAGGAGCCTCTTTGAAGCGCACATAAAATCTTTTCACCACACTTGGGGCTCAATTCTAGACCAGTGACTTTTTTGTCACGGTAGATATATATCACAAGAACTGTCAAATTCACTAAAGAAACTGACAGTTCTTGTGATATATATCTACCGTGACATCAAAGTCACTGGTCTAGAATTGAACCCTTGGTTCGACCAAACCAGTGACATTATAAGAACGTACCTCACGTTGAATTTTTTTTCAATTTTGCTTTTGATGCGATATTGTTTTTTACGGGTTTCGCCTGCTTTGTGACCCTTTATAATGCCGATGACTGTACCTTGTACCTGTTTTACGGTGCGTTAACGTGCCCGTTAAAGTCAGTCATGGGCTCCAGTCGTTACATGGTGGTCTGGTGGTCTACAGGAGGCCTAACAACTCATCCTCTAATAAACAACTGTGGTTTGAACAGTCGTCAGGCAAAAATCTGGCAGATCTAATCCGAAGGTCTTACACAAGACCAATACCCCTAGTCTGAGTTTAACTAAATCAGTTTGAACTATTCGTTTTGCCTCTCTCTCTTTTTTATGGAGAAATGATGAAACAAAAACTTGATTCAATCTTTTATTGTTCACCACACAAACATGTACAGTACAGGAAATAAATTTAAACAATTAGGTACGAATAATAAGCGACCTTATCGCTGAGAGCGATCTCTTCCAGGCAGTCTTGGCATAGATAGAAATAACGAATTGAAAGGACAAATTCGAAAAAATGTATTAATGTGTATAGATCTACAACTTTATAATTTTTTTCGTATGTGAATACCTGAATACCTAATCACTATTAGGTACTTAATTAATATTATCCTTTTCTACGTAACGTATTGTTGTTGTCTCATCGTTTCTTCATACAAAGGAGAGAGACACGCAGGCGAAACGGTTATTCCAATTGATAGCGTAAACTGCGACATGCCCTTCTGATGTATTGTGTTCGCAGAGCGGAACCTGGTGACCTGTAATACAGGTTCTTAACCTACATCAGGCAACAGTCCTTCATTAGGCCTTGGCCACACTAGACGGAAATTCCGTCGCCGAACTTCCGCGGCGGAACGCCAATACATGTTATTGCATATAAAATACAAATATCGGGCACACTACGCGGAAGATCGGTCGTTCCGTCGCGGACGATAGCGGACTGCTCACTCGTTCGCTTCTGCTCGGTCGTCCGCGCACCGATCTTCCGTCAGCGTAAGATCAGCAACGTCGCATTACAGGTATTTGTATGCGACGCGCCACATTCAGCGGATAACTCGCTATCACTTCTATCGGATCCATCACGAATTACGACCACCGTATAAGCGCAGGCAGCCGACTGATGATCTGCCACTGAAATACAGTGTGGCTGGTATCGCATAGAACGGATTGACCGCCGCGGAAGTTCGGCGACGGAGTTTCCGTCTAGTGTGCCCAAGGCCTAATGTTGGAACTTAAGAACTTGTTCTGTAGACCTAAGTCATAACATAATAATATTGTAAAGGAAAAACAAACAAATTACCTTCATCTTCTAGAACAACACTATCTTGCCTCAAATTAAGAAAAGCTTGTACTTTTCTTTTTATCGTGTTGTTCTTTCCTCTTATTCTTTCGAACCAGTGTGTGGTGAAAGGATTTTAAGTGCACCTAGAGGCTCCCTTTGTGCCGATGTAACTAGAGCTATGGGAACCAGATAGCTGATTACAATACTTAAATATCAATTTTTTAGTACATAGAATACAATATAACACCCAGACAGAGAACAAACATCTATGTTTACTAGATAAATATTTGTTCTCGGTGGGGATCAAACCCACGACCTGCGGTGCAGAAGGCTACTACAAACTGAGCTGAGAAACCAGTCAATGTCAACAGTCAATATCAGCAGCATAAAGGGTTTTCCTATGGACTCCAGAAACGAGATAGAATAGAGATAAATAAAATAAAATAAGCCTTTATTTCTCCGACCAAAAAACTTATACTCCTACTTACTAAATATACTAACTAAGCAAAAGTTTCTATTATGACACCGACGTGGCGGTACTGCATAGGTCGGGTTGTCCTTCGACAAAGGCCTCCTCCAGGGTTTGCCACTTGGCTCGGTCCAGACATGCTCTGCGCCACTCCTTAGGGAGCTCATCCTCCCAACGCTTCAACTGCCGCCCTCTGTTGCGTTTTCCATCTCTAGGGTACCAGACTGTACAATCATACGTCCATTTACTCCTTCGGGACCTCATTATATGACCTGTCCAGCGCCACTTCAGCCTTCGAATCTTAGTCGTGACATCCTCGACTTTAGTTATTTAGACAAATAACTAAAGAATAGAGATAGCACTTTTTAAATGGAAAACACGGGTATTTAACGCGATTACCTTTATTATTTCCCGAACTTTCGGCTGTGTTGCAACAGCCGTGGTCACGGGCAGACTGGAGTTCATTGGAGTTACTGACGAGAAGCGGTGGCAGTCGCAGTTGCAACTACCCTCACTTGGTCTTCAGAATTAGAAATGTCCTGAAAGCGGACATTTCTAATTCTGAAGACCAAGTGAGGGTAGTTGCAAAGAACTGCGACTGCCACCGCTTCTCGCTTCTCGTCAGTAACTCCGTTTATCGTTGGAAACGTCGAGAAATAATAAAGGTAATCCCGATAAATACCCGTGTTTTCCATAGAATAGAGATAGTTTCCATTCATCGACTTCCTACGACATTGACACATCGATCTATCGAGTGGTGGTCTAGGTGAGCCATTTAAGTCATAAATTATTGATTTTAAAACAAGGCCTTTATGGGCATCATACTTCTCATGCCCTTACGCGACGTTTCATGGCCGAAGACGTACGAGTTAGTTCTGAATTCAAACAGTGCGCGGCTAACTAACAGATATAATTTGTTTTTATTGTTATTGTGCACAAATTTCACTTATTGCCTTTTTACTGTACGTCCGGAACGGACATAATGTGAAAATGAAAACTGTACCTACCTAGCCATAGATAAAAAGATACTTTCTGTACAATAGTGTTAAAATAAGTATTTCAGAATCCTGTAGATGAGCCCTCTGCTTCCTTCTTATGTCTTCTCCTTCTTCCTGCCTCTACTGTACCCGAAGTCCCAGTGCATTTACAACATTTCGTTGCCAAATGTTGTTTTCGTTTCGCCTATTTGTCTCTGTCTATTGTTGGAGAAAAGATGAAACAACAACTCTAAGTACGCAACGTATTTTTGCCGTCTCATATTTTCTGCATACAATAGAGACACTATGCGAAACGAAAACAACATTTGGTAACGAAATGTGATGGCAAAACTCCGACTTCGGGTACAGGTCATGATCGTGGGGTCGGTGGTATGTTCTTCTCTTCCATTCTTATCTGTCAGCTGTCATCTCTGTATTCACTTCCTTCTTTCCCTTGTCATCTTAGATCTTACACAGATCGTCTAGATGTAGGTACGCAAATCTTTATGTAGGTAGGTATAGCTACAATCAACGACTCATTGGCTACAATCTAGGTAGATACAATGCAAACATCGGGATTATGTATATCACCGGCGTTATTTAAAGAATCGTCTACACAAACAAGCGATGTAGTTAGGTAGGTAAAGTACCTACCTACATACTTTTAAACTATTTTTAATGATTCTTAAATAGTTTTCAGTGGTTAGAGTAAAATGGATTGATAATGTTCCTTACCTAGGTTATGTAAGTAATAGAAATAGAAATATTTATTTAACGTCACAAAACATCATGGCACACACAAAAAATATACAACAAGCAATAGCAATAGTGACGAAAAAAAGGCTTCCACTCAGCATTTGCCGTAAAAGCGCGAGAGCTTAATACGGCGCTGGTTTTCAGTGGTGCCGAGAGTAGGTAGGTAGGTCTACACATCATAAATCCACCACATAAGTTGGCTTAAAACTAGTGATCGGATTCGAGGGTGCAATTTGCTGTCAAAAACCGCCAAAAAAGATATCAATAGTATGGATAAGACCACAGAAATACCGGTATCACCAAATTTTCTTTAATTTGAATAAAGATAAAGTCAGTTGATGTGATCTTCTTTATCACATCAACTGACAGTTGACAGTTGTCAGTTGATGTGGTACTCTGCAACAGGAGGTTGGCTGACAGAATTTTAAATTCATTTCAGTTCATGTTAATTAATGCAAAGGAGTTTGCCAGCAGTAGGACGATATAGGCTAGGGAAAAACAGAAGAAAGTTCAAGCATATTTAATTACAAATTAAATTATGCACATACTTGATGCAAATATTCACAAAATGTACAAAAATATACAAACGAGTCGCCATTCGAGAACCTTTATTCCCCAACGGTTGTCGGTTCTTCGAGCTATATTATGACCTGCCCATTGCCACTTCAACTTAATAATTCTACGAGCTATGTCGGTGACCTTGGTTCTTCTACGGATATCCTCATTTCTGATTCTATCACATAGGTATATAAAAGTTGATGATTTAACAATTATTATACCTACCGTATATTAATTGTTAAATCATCATAATAAAATTATGATGTGAAATCATCATAAGTAATAAAGTTTAACAATAAATAAGCATAAGATAAGGACAGGAAGATGATGATGATGAGTGGGGCTTTGATTATTTAGGTAGATAAAGGATAAAGCCTGTCCCAGGCACTGTAGTAGCGTCCCGTAAGTAGGGGAATGAGTAACCACCAGTTGCCCCTGACGCTATATATAAATCATCTACAATAGATGATACTGTTTTTGTAGTGTGGATTTGAAGGAGTCCTCGTGTTGAGAACTCTTGTGACCCCACACCAAAAAAAATACTTACCTAGGTACCTACATTATTTAAAAAACTATCTCACATCACTCAAAAAACGGTGAGCGCAACTCAGACTACGGCTACAGCCAGGGACTACAGGTTGGGTGGTACCTATACCGATACGCGATAGGTAGGTATACTTACCTTGTGGGTACCTACTTCATAAAAATCGTCTTATATCATACACTTTAATGTACTTAACTCAATAAATAGGGTAGGAACGTGGATGCGTCTTCTTATTTACGCATCTGTAGAGCTAGGCAAATAGGCATGGCATATACCATAGTTAGTACGTATCATAAATAAGTAGGTGCAATTACTATAATATTCTATCTATTGAAAAGTCAACTCACCCTCACAGCTTCCAATTTCAAAAATTCTCACATCACATTGCAGTTGATTGCACTCCGTTTTTTTTTATCCGTTACACGCACACGCTAATGCACAATATTCATACAACTACTTCACATTTAATTTTGGAACAATTTTTACACTGTAGGCTATTTACAGGCTTTTTAATTTAACCGGCACCTAATTACACTGTACCTACAATAGAAATGTTTGGTCCTAATCACGGAAAACATGCCCATGTTTTTGGTGGCATATTAAATTGCGAGAAATTTTGCCGGGAATAAAACGAACTGACGACGTTCCGACCCAGCGTTCTATCTGATACTGGCGCGCTGAAATTATTTGTTGAATAGGTAGTGAATATACTGAATACCTACTTCTCCCTCTGTCTACTGTACTCAACTCGTCCCACGCGCACGAGCTTTCAGTAAATCTATAGAGAAAGTACATAATACGACCATCCCTATCTAGCCAGGGTGTTGCAGAATGCAGCTTTCTCCTTCGTTCATTTACCCAGGTTACCCCGGGGACTAGGCTACCTGAAACTGAAAAATGTATCGTGCCTACAAAAAAAAACAAACGACCACAGACACATTTTGCATGCAGGTATGTAAAGTACATAATAGCGCGAGATGAAAGACATCAAGAGTCATAGGTAAGTATCTAATTTATATAAATTAGATACATAACTATGATTCTGTTTTCAAATTCGGAATCGAAGCGCTGTGAATGATGATGATGATGATACCATACATACCAACCAACTCACGTTCTATAGTACTCGAATACAGGTACAAGTAGAGGTACATGTCGTCCATGGGTAGGTATTACAAAACTTTTTTGATTGTCTTTTTTGATTACTCAATGTCATTTGATCGCGAATGTAAATGTCAAAGTCAAGCTGACAGTGGCTCTCACCATCGTGACTGATGATATGACATTGACATAACTAAGTCATGGTGTCAAAGTCAGGATGAAAGCTTCAAGTCATGACACATGACATTGACATAAGTACCTTAGGCCGGCCGGTCGCGTTGTTTTGTTTCGTTTGTTTTGAATTTCGATTACAACAAAATCGAGTTCCAGTCCAGTCCAGCCAGTCCACCAGAATCACATTCGATAACAATAATAACTGAGTGCTTACTGCTTAGAAAACTCGTTGATTAGTGTAATTCGGTACGCACCAGTTAATTTCAGCTATTCAGCTGACCCCAGTTCAATGATAAGAAACCAGTAGGTGTCAGAAACATCGTAGAACACACAAAAACATGCCTCGTGTTAAATTAAACCTCATTGCAGCGGCTTGTGATAACATGGGCATAGGAGTCAATGGAACTCTACCATGGAGGTTGAAGTAAGTATAGGAACTTTTTTGAACTCTGGCTATGCAATATTTATATTCGTCTCGTGGAACCGTGGAACTGACACCTAGGCCCGTATTCATAAACAGTGCTTGAGTCTGAGTTGAGCCTAAAGCACTCAAGCATAGATTTTTGAAAGTTCTCCATTCAAAAATATCAATGTAAGCATGAGGCTCGACTCAGACGCAAGAACCTACTGTTTCTGAATAAGGGCCCTAGACTCACATAATTCTAAGACGTTTCAAAGTAATACAACTGATTAAAGAACTTTTTGAATCAAGCTCTGCTCAATTTGGGGCTAGATGATTTTAAGCACTGATTTACAAATTAATGGCCATCTGTCAGATGTACCGTACACTCTTAGGAATTGATAAATAAAAAATTATAATTTTTCATTCCAGAAAAGAAATGGCCTACTTCAGTTCAATGACCACAAAAGTGTCAGAACCATCAAAAACAAATGCGGTGATCATGGGCCGAGTGACCTGGGACTGTATACCGGATAAATACAGACCTCTGTCTGACAGAGTCAATATAGTGCTCACTCGACATGTTGAGAAACTTAAGGAAAATGTAAAGTATAAAATAACCCATTTGGTTTTGTTATTTATCTGTCTAAATGCATAGGTTTTGTCCGCAAAATGGTTATTAATAACAAGCTATTTGCCTTGGCTTCACTTCACGTTTTTGGCTGAAAATTGGTGGAGAGGTAGAATCCAAGAGACCGACATTGGATATTTTTTATCCCAAAAAATTAACAGGAACGAGGCAAGCGAAGCCGCGGGCGGCTGCCTGAAATAATTATAATATTTTCCCTTTATTAAATTAGTATGAAGGATGCTACAAGTTACAAAGGGGCCATTCCAGGGTGGCGGTCGGGACAGTTTTACTCCATTTTTTGTCATATTTTTACGTGTAGCTTAGTAACTATATAAGTTTTGGGTAATATAAATATACAGCAATGTAGTTTAATAGTTGTGTAAGGATATCATCCAGTAAAATGCCCACATTTTATCATTTTACTATGTTAAATCCCACCTACAAAAAGAGCGGCGGTCGGGACAGGTACGCAACCACCCTCTCCAGATTCCAGCATAAACTAGTAATGTTCAGCCCCCCTAGACGTGCTACAGCTTAACCATTTTTTTTATAGGTACCTTGATAGTTGTTCTTAAGAACGTGATTATGAAATTAGCATTTTGCTATAAGAATAGTTAGATATTTTTTTTGGAAAAGTGCGGCGGTCGGGACAAGGATTTGTTCCGGTCGGGACGAGTACCCAAAACCAGTTTTTTCATACAGTCAAATAGCTCAATTAAGGATGCATTCAACAATAACAATTAAATTATAATAAGAGATAAAGTCTAAACACACATCATACATGGTTTATCTAAGTTACACATTATATTTTTTCAAAAACGTCGGATGTTCTCATCGAATTCGTAATATATATGATATCCGCATGCATTTAGGAGAGTTTCGTTTAAAATTTTCAATATTTGGTCAATGCTAACATACGAAATATCGCGTTCGTTCTTCGTGAAAGTTTTAGCGTTTTCTCCAGAAGATCCTTTCATAAACATCACTTGTACTTCACCATCTGCTTCTCCTTGGCAGATTGCCGCGTACCTAAATTCTTTTTGAGTTTTTTTATTGTTAGTATCTATTTATCTTTACTAAAACGTATGTTCCCAATGCCAATATTTTTGCGATAAAGCTAATTTTTAGCAAGCAATTTTATATGCAAACCCAGCACCAACATAATTATATGCTTGCATAACCATAGCCGTTACAAAAAAACCCATTTTGTATGGAAGCACGTCAGTAATTTGTAAATATTTGAGTAAACGTGTCATATTCATGGATATTATTCAATATGAAGATGAACGCGCATGCCACAACAATGACAAGATGTATTTATTCATCCCTAAAACCAAGCTCCGTAACACTTAAAAATAAATTTAAAATTAATAAAATTCTACAAAGCATTAATATTGCGGTTGGGGCAAAATTTTGGTGCCCAAAAAAAAGTTTTATTTATCGCTTATTAACGCTATGCCACACTAATACATGCCCAAAAACACTCTCTAAGCATTTAATTTTTTTTAACCTCGCATTTTTAGCGCGGCGGTCGGGATCAAACTTTGATCACCCTTAAAATATTCTGGTTATCTCCTGGCTGCTCGCAAATATGCCTAAATAATAGCTACCTAGCTTCTTATTACTTCTGGAAGTTATTTTCAATGCAGGTTCAGAAGTTTTAGGCTAGAACTACTAAACGTCTATTTTTGCGTTCCGGTCGGGACTTGAGACATACCTATCTTCGAGGCGTCATAAATCGGTAATTGACTTATATATTTCTGTTTTATGTTCGCCAGGCAAAAGAATAGATCCTTCCGTAAACTTTTGCTTGCCAAAACTTTCTGTGGCACAAACAAAACGGACGTTATCAGTTATAACAATCTATTAACAAAAATCGTACCACGCGACAATAAGCGCACCTCAGTGTTTCAGTCCGAAAAAATCGTAGAAAATGGTTGTTTTTTCTAGCGGTTTTTGTCAATTCATTAAATATGGGGTTTTTACTATGCGTTCTGATTAAAATAAAGTCTATTTAGTGAAGTTTTTTTTTTTGGTCGTGGTTTCAGTTAGCCTGGAATGACCCAAAGGCTCAAGCAGACAAGCATAAACACACTTAGGCCTGTATTCTGAAACAGCGCTTGAGTCTGAGTCGAGCCTCAAGCATAGATTTTTTGACAGTTCTCCATTGAAAAGTGTCAAAAACCTGTGCTTGAGGCTCGACTCAGATTCGAGCACTGTTTCGTAATACGGGCCTTAGACCACATATTTTACGAATTGAGATTTAAAATCATAGACAATGTTGTTTGGTTTCCAGGTGCCCGAAGGAGTTATAGTGGTCCAAAGTCTAGATGAGGCTATAGACTTCATCGAGGGTCGGCCAGATATAGAGAATTCATGGGTTATAGGAGGCTCCTCTATTTACAAGGTGTGTACAAAATTTATTTTACAAAATAATTGTTGCGTGAGAAGTTGATAAGAGAATATCAAGAGAACTTTAGGGTCCAGTTAGTACAGCGCCATCTAGGAATCGAATGAGAAACTTTGCTATATTACACCTACCTCTATTTCTGTTGAAGCAAAAACACTTTAAAATTAGCTAAGCCAATTTTTTTTCAGGCAACTATGGAGCATAGTAACTGCGGCAAGATCTACCTTACAGAAATTCAGAAAACATTTGAGTGCGATACATTTTTCCCGAAAATTGACGATAAGTTCCAACGGACGACGGAAGATGGCGTTCCTCAGGAATTACAAGTTGAAGGCGACATTAGTTACTACTACAGGATCTATCATAAAGTTTAGAATAAGTTGTTTCTAAGTGGTTTTATTAATACTATTAAAACTAATTTCGGTATCTACCCGAGTGTCAACCACTTATCAGGTGTCCAAAGAGGAACAATGTCATTTCGGCGTTACGTACTAGTAATCAATTGATGAACTATTTTTGAAAAAAAATATTCTGTCTGTTTGGGGTCGGACCAGTAAGTTTTATAAAATTTTCTTGGCCCATCAATCTTTTCTTTTTCTAAAATCCATTTTTAGGGTTCCGTAGCCAAATGGCAAAAACGGAACCCTTATAGATTCGTCATGTCTGTCTGTCTGTCTGTCTGTCCGTCCGTATGTATGTATGTCACAGCCATTTTTCTCCGAAACCGTAAGAGCTAGACTGATGAAACTTGGAGAGTAGATGTATTCTGTGAACCGCATTATGATTTTTACACAAAAATAGAAAAAAAAACTATAAATTTTGGGGGTCCCCATACTTGAAACTGAAACTTTAAAAATTTTTTTCATCAAACCCATACGTGTGGGGTATCTATGAATAGGTCTTCAAAAATGATGTTGAGGTTTCTAATATTGTTTTTTCAAACTGAATAGTTTGCGCGAGAGACCAACTTTTTTCCACTTCCAAAGTGGAAAAAAGTTGGTCCCCCCCCCTCTAACTTCTAAAATAAGTGACTGATAAAGCTAAAAAAAATATATGTTGTACATTACTATGGAAACTTCCAACGATATTTGATTTGAACGAGATCTAGTCAGTAGTTTTTTTTTTATACGTCATAAATCGTAAACCGCAATTTACCTTTCGACGAACTATTAGAACTTCTAGAACTCTATGTTATATTACTTACTGCTACGGAACCCTTCATGGGCGAGTCCGACTCGCACTTGGCCGCTTTTTTTTATGTAGATGGTTCATCCAAGAAATTTCTTAACTAAGAATATACCTTGTGTTCATGTTCCTTACTTATTTTATATAAAATCCTGTCCCAGGCACCATAGCGTCCCGCAAGTACGGCTTGGGTAATCACCAGTTGCCCCTGACGCTATATAAATCATCTACATTAGATGCAAAGGCCTATTTATGTTCCTAACAATGTGATAACGATAAAATTATGTCTAATAAACAGGTGAACAATTTATTTTTAAAATAAAACCCAAGATTGGATATAATTATCTTTATTCCGTCAATGAATGAATACATAAAACTACTCTATGGCGGTCCTAAACGAATCGGGATGAAGAACAGGACAATACTGAACGTAGGACCGACTGATTAAAATTAAGAATTGATTGTCGGACTGTATATTAGCCAAACTGTGCCTCAAATAAGAACTAAGATGTTACTTAGGTCACGCAAGTTAGAAACGTGCCTTTCGAGGCATATAGATGTGCCTCATGTAACTGTATTGTCACTGACTACCTTCAAACTGAAAAAGCAACGCTACTTGACCATAAGTTGGACACAAAGTCATAAAAAAGCTTATTTATGACTGTAGACTTAAACAAGGCACAATTCAGTTAAACATAATACATTGCCAGCCCGACAATCTTAATACTAGAGAAAAATAATGTGCTTAAACTATACTAATAAGCTATGCTAAATATGGGCGGTTTTACAAACAGAGTAAGCCATCCGACAGATGAAAATATCGCCGTCTCTACTTTAGACTTGTCAAAAATAAGGACGGAACGATTTTTTACAGAAGAGTTACTCCGAATTGGTAAAACCTCGTCATAAGACAGATACTACTTGACATCTATTAAGTTAAGAAAAATCCTGATTTAATCAACTTATTCTTAGCTTATGTTATACTTAGCGCTTTCCTAACGTAGTAAGTATAGTTAGGTATAATATTTTATAGAAATACTTTTTAAACTCTTTGCTTAGGCGCAACTTACACCGCCGCGGAATGGAATGGATGCTACATTTGCAACGAAATTGTATATGAACGCGCGTCTTCCAAATCCTCGCGCATTCTCAAGAATTCTCCGGAGCGAATTCCGGCGTCATGAGAATTGACGGTTCCATTCCGCGGCGGTTGAACCTAAGACATTAGTGATTAGTGAATAATTAAACGCAAGTATTCTCATAAGCACAGTATAAGTTATTTTAAGTTAGTGTAATAAAAGTGAAGATAAAAATGATTTTCATAATTAAGTGAACTTAAGTGGAATATTTAAACTTATTTCAACTCGCTCTCACCCGGTCAAATAGTACACGACAACAATAAACACTAAAATAAAGAAAAATATATTACTATAAGACAATACTCCTACCAGATCAGTTTCTATGATCTTCGAACTCAAAAACTGGAATAGTAGAAATAATAGATAATGATTTCATTTGAGTTACCAACATCAGTACCCAGAGTCCCAGTTTTGCTACCACATTTCGTCTACCAATTTTCGTGTGAGCACGTCTCTCTCTTTTGTATGGAAAATTGATGAGACAACAACTCGTTCCGCTCGTTTCTGCGTAACGTACTTTTGCTGTCTTATCTTTTCTCCATACCATAGAGACAAAAAGACGAACGAAAACAACATTTCGTAGACAAAATGTTGTAAATGAAATGGGACTAGCCCTTCTGATTATTTCCAAAACTGAAATGTTCTTTTTCATGTTAGAATGTCTTCAAATCGATGAAAAAAGCCAGTAAATGTTGAAAAACCCAGACTGGTTTTTTTTTTAATATAGATAGCTAAGCATTTGGCTGCCATCACACCTGATGGAAAGTGAGGATGCAGCCTAAGATGGGGCATACTTAGACTTAAATTATGAGTAATTCAAAAGATATCATACCGACTTATTAATATTAAACATTAGTTCTAATACTACGTAACTTTTGAACGCTACAAGCTTGTGATTACAATTCAATACGGTGCATCCAATACTGATATAAAAATGTTACAATTATTGACAGATACAATTCGGAAAACGCAACTGTACTCGGAAAAAAAGGAAAAACATTAGAAAATAACTTGGGGGTTTTTAAATGGATCAAAATCTGTAGATCTAGAAAATGTATAAGCGTGCTTAACTAGAAGCTTTACAGTTATTGGTGTGGAATAAGACTTTTGTAATGACTATTTTAACCAACTAGTTTTCCATGCCTTATTCCAGATATTAACGTGCTATCAGATCTACTACACTTCCCAATATAACCCACTTTCCCATCGCAACCCAGTTCTTATCCAACAAACCCCACTTTTAGCCATCGTAACCCACTTTTTCCCATCGCAACCCAGTTCTTATCCAACAAAAACCACTTACTAATCCTAACCCAATTTACACCCAAAAAAACCCACTTTTTCCGATCGCAACCTAGTTTTTCCCAGCGTATTAGATCCGAGTACGTAGCGAACCGATTACTGCATGGTGTAATGCAAGAAGATGTAGTCCGGATGGTCGATTTCGCGCGGCATTAGCTGAGAGCCTGGCGGCAGTACCTGGTGACAAGAGAGAGAAATCAGTGAACAAATACAGAAAAGAGAAGAACTGCGGTCATGCGCCGTCTGTATGGGAAACGCTGTCACCAGTCATCAAATTACATACATACATAAAATCACGCCTTATTCCCGTGGGGAATAGGCAGAGATCACGGATCAGAGCAAACATCTGCGTTCACAACACAAATATTTGTTCTCGGTGGGAATCACACCCACGACCTACGGCGCAGAAGGCAGAGCTACTACCAACTGAGCTAGAGGCCAGTAAAACCCAGATAACCCAATTGTGTGTCATAAAGTAGTTTCTGTATTTAACTAGCCAAAACATTGCCACGTAGGTCAGGAGCGTGCCCTACGATGCACTACCCTGCGTCCATCAACTTGAGGCATACAGATGTTCAGCCTCACGTGCCAGTAATGTGACCGGCACCCACACCCTTCAAACCTGTACACAGCGATGTTGCTTCACGGCAGGAATAGGCATGGTGGTAGTACGCACCCCCACGAGACACACACAAAGAGTACTACAAAACTTTGTGTATAGTGGCGGAATGAAATTGTTCGTCGATTTTCAACTTGATTCGTTCAACGTATCACGATCACATACTACCTTTTGAAACTGAATAGACAGAATACACTGATAAGTTAACGTCACAAATTATGTCAAAATGTGTTCATGATCAAGGCACTGGTGCAAGTGAAAACCGACTCTAAGGTGACGAACATTTTCATACCGCGACTGCACAATAACGAGTTAATCAATCTATTTATAATGTATTGTAAGGTACATTACCTGGAAGCCCATAAACATGAAGGTGCGCAGAAGAGTAGCGCGATCCTGACGGGACTTCAGCACGCAGATGATGCAGCTGGAAGCAAAGGAATAAATTATAGTTTCAAAAACTAAAAAAACACGCTTTTATAACTAATTGAACTAAACAGTTAAAAATAAAACTGTAAAAATCAATTGAAAAATTTATTGCATGATGACCCTCATAATATGATTTATATGAAATACTAGTGGCCGCCCACGGCTTCGCTCGCCCCGTAGCCGTTACGCCCCGTTGATTTTTCTTTTAAAAGTTTTTCCTCTTTTTCTCCGCTTAGGGAAATAATTTTCCAATTTCCTTTCTTAGTGCACCCCTATGCTATAAAACGAACATACCCTCCAAGTTTCATGCTTCTAGGACTTATGGCTTAGGCTGTGCGTTGATTGTCAGTCAGTCAGTAACGTAAGAGTTTTATATATTTAGATGAATTGGAGGTGATATTTTCTTTATCAATAAGTTTCTGAAAAAAAGGAAAACATACGAGCACGTATATAGCAGATCTGGATTTTATGAGACAAAATGGTTACTCTAGAGGCATTATCCAGGGAGGAGATAGGGGACTACGTTTGTATGGAGAGTCGCCTGTGTGATTCCCTCTTAAAGAGGGACTGGGCAGGTCACATCTGCCGTATGAAACCCGAAAGATGGGCCAAAGCCAGCACAGAGTAGGTCCCTGCAGACGGAAATCGCCGCCGAGACAGACCAGAAAGCGTTGGCGGGATGACCGGAACGCGTTCTGCAGGGAGTGGCCGAGTTTGGGTCAAGTGCGAGATGAGTGGAAGAAACGGGGGCAGGCCTTTGCCCAGCAGTGGGACAGACTGGGCTGAATAAAAAAAAAAATACGTACTTGGAGCAGCCGAGACGTTCTTCAGCGAAGTCTAGCAGCAACAGGAAGCTTTCCTTGCTGCCCGCCTGAAGCACGCTCGGGACGCGTAAGTACATACTACCTCCTGATACCACCTGAAACAAACAAGATTAATCGTATATTTATCTTTCTTATACCTTTAAACGAGAAAAGCTAGTATATATAACCTGAATCTCGGAAACGGCTCCGACGATTTAATGAAATTTTGTATACAGGGGATTATAAGGGTGATCAATTGGGACACTTGTATACAAAAAAAACTATACAAGTAGTATATCAGCTATCTGATTCCCATAGTACAAGCTCTGCTTAGTTTGGAGTTAGATAGTGTTGTGTGGATTGTTAATAATATTAATTTTATTATTAGATATTATCAGTAAGCGAGTCCGTCGAACCGAGATAACCTTTTGCCTAACTACCTAATGCTTAGAGGACCTATTGTGTAAGCGATAATATAAAGCTTTGATGATCATATCGGTATCACAAAGTAGCGCCATTGAGAGATAAACTGAGGAGCAATAGGCTGGCGGGGTATGGTTCTTTGGTTTACCGCTCATATATTCATACTCATCACTCTTCCAGTCACATGACTTTCATTCCTCCTGACATGCCTATACCGCGCCAGCCTAAGGCTACGCTCACTTTGGATACGAATTACATCGTACGTAAACGTACGAACACTGTTCGTACGAATTGAGTGCGCACACTGAATACGTTTTTCTCCGTCAAATAGACAGAGTACCGGTGTTAGCACATACGTTTGATGATGAACGCACGAACGTGTAATAAAATCCCAACAAGCTCGGATTGATTTCGGACGTCGGACTTGCAGTACGTATACGTACGACTAACTCGCGCGCAGTGTGAGCGCTTTCATAGTACTCAGAAGGTCGGGAATGTTCGTACGTTTTCGTGCGAACATTCCCGACTGAATGGAATTCGTACGAAAACGGATCCAAAGTGAGCGCAGCCTATTGCTCCTCAATTTTTTAGAGACAGAAAAATTGAGGAGCAATTAGGATGGATATAAGAGCAGCAGTCTTACCCCCGAATACTGAAACGCAACTCAGATTTAAGCACGTCTCAAGCGACGAATATTTGACAGATTTTCGCTTGAGACGTGCTTAAATCTGAGTTGCGTTTCAGTATTCGGGGGTTATTGTCTAACTTGAAATCAATTATCTGTGAACTTTAAGACGATTGTCACTGTCAGATTTTTTTTGGTATCGTCTGCCTTCCTACGGTGCGTGGTTCTGCAGATCATCACGCACAGCCGACGACGACGCACGGCAACGCACACAGACAGGGCTCCTGTGCTACCGCGCACCTCGGCGCACGAGACCGTTCCCATGGTGTGTCGTGCGAGCTGATCCGCCCCTCCGTGCACGATATCACACACCGTGGGAAGGCTATAAGGTATCCAACTGAAGTTCATTTTGGCGTTACGCAATTCCAAAATACGAATATCCATCAAGTTCCATTCATTCACTAGGTTTGAATTTCGGTGGTGGTGGCGCTACTTATGTCAGATAGTTATACAATACGAAAGTGACAGTTTCAGTCTAGGCTAGGTTTCAAAAGTTTGAGAGCACTAGCATTTTGTACATCTTTCCAAACAGAAAAATCCATACGATGGATTCGAACCCGGGATCTTAGGATCGGAAAGCGGGGATACTATCACTAGACCACCAGTGCTTCTTCAAACTAACTTCTACTACTACTACTAGAACTATGAATTAACTTACAGCTTCCCAACGCGTCGCGGTGTTTTCAGTGAGATAGATCTTGAAATCTATCTTCACCGGCTGACGCTCCTTACGCTCCAAGATCTTGGCAACCACCTGGAAATGGTGTTTATTGACATCAGTGTTTATCATCAGTCATTATACATCTTAGTGGCTCTACCGGAATAGATGTTTTGTATTCTATTGGTATTGTACGGGACATCAAGAATAGAAGTAGTTTAATTTGACACACGTTTATTTAATGCTTTACAAAAGGTGTTGATGAGTCGCGGGTTGTTGAAAGACTGACCGCGCCCGCTCGGTTTCCACGCGTTTGCATGAAAATGCAGTGTTAGCAAAACTGTACGGTATGTGGACCGTACAGGTATGATGAGTGAAAGTGACCATAAAAGTATTATGTAAGCAGATTTTCCCCCCCCCCCCTCCCATGTTTACGTAATCAAATACGGTCCTAAATGTGTGAAATCAATCAACCAATCAAATAATATATTTATTCTTATTATGACAAAACTCTTACCTCCAGCAAAGACCCCCCCCCCCCCCCCCGCAAGCGCTTACGTTATACTTAAAGGCCCCCCTACCGTTTTGTTTGTATGTGTGTATATTTACCTGTTGGTTCTGCTGCAGTTGTTGATGCGGCGCGGGAGATGATAGGCTCTCGGCGCTGCTGCATAGCGAGCTGGACGAACTCCACAGTAGTGCGCTCAACAAGTCACCTGCAACACATCGACATTTTAAGTGGGCGATCCATTGGCGAGCTAAAGGTATAAACCGCCAATAAAGCACCTACAAAACCGCTGTTTTGTAGTTCCATTGGCGGTTTATACGAGGTCGGTCTCAGCTCGCCGATCACCCGCTTTATACCGCTGTTCCCGAAATCCCAGTGCAATTACAACATTTCGTTACCAAATGTTTTTTTCGTTTCGCCCATTTGTCTCTGTCTATTGTATGGAGAAAAGATGAGACAACAACTCTGACTACGTAACGTATTTTTGCCGTCTCATATTTGCTCCATACAATAAAGAGAGACAAATAATAGGCGGACAATATATAATTTGGTAACGAAATGTGGTAGCAAAACTCCGACTTCGGGTACTGGTTTTGCCTTTTTGTGGGAAAACATCGTGGGGAAATTCAGAGTCAGACTGGGCCGGAAGAGCCCGGGTGGCTGACCACAAGCCCGGGTGGCTGACCACAAGCCCGGGTGGCTGACCACAAGCCCGGGTGGCTGACCACAAGCCCGGGGGACCGAGGCAACCTTATTTCGAATAATTCAATTTCATTTCTCTCTAATTGTATGAACGAACTATCAGATTTAGTTTTACATTTAGTTCGCAAGAACTGAGACCTAGCCTGCGCGGGCCTCCTATGTTACGGTCTGCAAGCCCCGCAAGCCAGGCCACTGAGGGGCCCGCGCAAACTGGGGCCTTGCCGGCAAATGCCATTTCGACGCTGTGGAAATAGGCAGAAATAAACCTAAATACTTGAAGTCTTAGGCCCTGAAGCCCGTATTCAGAAACAGTGCTGGAGTCTGGGTCAAAGTTCAAGCATAAATTTTAGAGATATAGACGTGAAAATCCAAGGTGTCATTGCCACCAGAATAACCAGGAGTAAAAACTGTGTAAGAAGAGGAATTCAGCCCATCTCTGTCGCACTTGCAGCTTTGATCAAGGGTGCAACAAGGACATCGTATGTCAGCCAAGGCTTCAGAGACACTAGGATCAGGAAGTTACCGTGTATAGAGAGAAACTCAGCCAGCGTTTGTCTCTGTCACACTTGTGGCTTTGAGTAAGGGTGCGACAAGGATATTGGATGTGAAGAGTCAAGGCTTCAGTGACACTAGGATCACTGTGTCTAGTTACCGTGTATAGAGAGGAACTCAGCCAGCGTCTGTCTCTGTCGCGCTTGTAGCTTCGAGGAATGGTTTGACAAGGACGTCGGCAGCGATGTGCCAACGTCCGAAGGTGGAGCCTCGATATTTATCATGGTCAATGCATGGATTGATTTACGTCTGATTTCGATATGAAAAGTCTTTCCAGACAGATTTTAGGGCTCTGATCAGCAATAATGACAAACCGTGAGCAGAACTTATGTGGAAACCATTAATTGAATGGTTTAAACATAATACAACACAGTGAATTCGTTTCGGTTTTGCTGATTGATTTGACTTGTTAAGCTACCGTCAATCAATTCTGAAATATACTCGAATGAGATCCAACTCTGTGCGAATGAGGTTTGTTAAAGAATTCCAAAATCTTTGGTTTTTAAGAAGGCAGACAGAAGGAGAAAATGGCGGAATAGAAAGATGAGTGAATCGGCGATGACCACTAAGTACGTCTACTCCATTTTCAATCAGGATGCCCCAGGCATAACAGCGTCTTCGTGACGCGCAGAATTGCAGCAGCCTAAGAGGCTTTTCGAGAATTGCCGAAAATACCTTTGCCCGGTGAAGTCGGGCTGTGGATGATGAAGGCATGCATGCCCACGGCTATAGCCTCTAATTCTAATTCTAATTGTGTTGGGGGAATAAGATCTGCACTGACGTCCCGCGATGTCATCCCGCGATGTCATCCCGCGATAAAAGGCTATATCTATATCTATACTAATATTTTAAAGAGGAAAGATTTGTACCTATTTTTGTATGTTTGTACGTTTGTAATGAATAGGCTCAAAGAGTACCTACTAAGCCGATTTAAGAAATTCTTTCACCAATAGAATGCTATATTCTTCCAATTTGACATAGGCTACATTTCATTTTGAAAAAAAATAGGGATCCTTGGTAAAATTTGAACAATGTAACCGAAGGTGTAGAAAAATGAGTCTTAAAATGTCTTTCGTCGAATGCGCTGCCGAAACTATTAGCGATAGAACAAAATAATGTACAACAATATTGTCTACCCCGTGCGAAGCCGGGACGGGCTGCTAGTAGCCTATAAAGATGGGGATGGTTATGTACTTACGGTTGTTGTCGTCGTGTACTGGGGTGGACGGGATTGCGGGGCTCGCAGCCCCGCCGCCCACCCCTCCGGGAGGGGCTGAGCTGTGAACAGGGACATCAGGACCACCTGGAACAATACCTATAGGTTACGAGCTGGAACAGTCACCATGTTTTGTTTTCTACTCAATTTCGTCATTCACTGCTATTATTTTTGATTTGTAAAAAGATCATATAAAAAAACGGTAACCAAGCTGTAGTTTATTACCTGTTCTTCTAGGCTTGGTCGCGTGGAACTGGAACCTAGACTCACCTAGCTTCAAGGTGATTCTTGCAATCCTATTGAATAACCTACACTTTTGATTTTTTTTTACTCTTTTGTGTTGGTTCCTAAAAAATGTCGCTTAAATCTCTGTGTACGGCCAAAAAAACTGTGAAAAGCTGACGCAGCCGGTAGGATCTACGTATGGATAACAATAATTTTAACTCGCTACACGCTATACTACTAATTTTGATGACTGAAAGCGTTGGCTAACGCTAAATTCTTTGAGTCGTTCAAGTCTTGCGAAAAATTTTGAATTAACTGGCGCAGCCTATAGATTTAGAATATATATACTTATGTGTGCTTACCACAGAGGCCCGGCACCCAGGCACAGCGAGAAACACTCGGCGTCCGAAGCCGACAGAGCCGACCGCTTGCTGCCCGCAGACGCGGTCAGCGACGCACCGTCACCGCTGCAACAACAAAACAACTTATGACACCAGATAGGGGGTAAATAAATAAATATTCATAAAAATAATTATAAGGACACACAACACAATCTAGCCCTAAAATAAGCAGAGGTTGTATTATCACTTCTAACAAAGCATTGCCCCGTTGTGACTTATCAGCTTATCACACACGAGAAAACGTGCCCTACGATGCCCAACTTGAGGCACAGAGATGTTCAGCTTCACGTGCCAGTAATTTCACCGGCACCTACACCGTATCCGTCAAACCAAAACACAACAATGCTGCTTGACGGCAGAAATAGGCATTGTGGTAGTACTTCCCCGGACGAGCTCTTCACAAAGAGCTCTCCTACTACTAAAATAAAGACGATAATGAGGATCTCCTTTTTTTTATTTGGAGGTGGTTAAAAATATGTTTTCCTGAAAATATATTTCCCTTTGTTACAAACAAAGGGAAATATATTTTTGGTTAATATAATATTGGTATCGTAATAGGCTTATCTAGACCGCCGTATCTTTATCACAATAATAAAATGATCACGGAGCACTTTCGTCATTGACAATAGAAGTGAACCAACAGCGATAAAAGGATTTCTGATATGAATGTAAATATTGCTTTAGTATTTATGTCTTTATAATAAAAAAAATAAAAATAACTATTGTGGACAATTCACACAACACTACCCAGCCCCAAACTAAGCAGAGCTTGTAATTTGGGAACCAGATAGCTGATATAATCCTTGAATGCATTTTTTTTTTGTAAATACATACTTAGAATACAATATAACACCACAGACAGAGAACAAACATCTGTGTTCACCACGTTGATGTTTGTTCTCAGTGGGGATCGAACCCACGACCTACGGCGCAGAAGGCAGAGCTACTACCAACTGAGCTAGAGGCCAGTCCAGCAAGAGGCCAGTTTATAGATACCATTTCAAGCGGGAATACATTTGAGCAAGCCAAGATTTCAAGAACCCAACATCTCAAACGCGTCCACTCGTCTGCAGTCATTGGCTTTCAAAATCCATGTTCTGCATAAAGTTCCAATTGCCTCCAATATCTATTAAAAAAAACACCCGAATAGGGAAGCTCCTCCTTTTTATTTGTATTTAAATGATTTATTTAAACTATTATTTATTCCCGTTACTTGTTTGGGATAAAAAGTATCCTATGTATGTCCTTCTCCCGGTTCAAAGCAGTTTTTCCATTAATTTTCAGCCAAACGGGTTCAGCTTTTTGAGTTATAAATACTGTAACTAACACGATTTTCTTTTATATATCTATGGCCTTACTTATAAAAATATGTCAAAAGATAAACAGTGCTTAAGCTATTGCCATCTCTTACCACTGGGTAATGACAAACAGTGACAGGGCTAACTTTAAGCAATAATTAAATTTAAATTGCGTTTATGAGTAGGGCTACTAATAGATAGGTATAATCGTTTGTATTGTGTGTGCTGAAGTAGCAAATAAATGCTTATCTTTGTCTATTTCTATTCGTTACTTCGAAAGCCGGGACGTTCAATCTAATGTATATTTGATCGAAGACCAAAACGCATTAACTGTACATCGTTTAACCACGCTTATTGGTTTGGTATTGTTATGTAATGCACACGTGATAAAGGCCTGCGCACACCTAGGTCGCCGGCGTCCGCGATCAGTGAAACGCTGTCAAATGTGACAGCGATATTTGACAGCGTTTCACTGATCGCTATCGCCAGCGACCTAGGTGTGCGCAGGCCTTAATACACTGGTGAGCACTCACACAGACTTAAAACCAGAGACAGAGCCAGACAGAGCTTGTGCACGGAAAAAACGGAGCACTAGCAAAGTACCAATTTGGCTTGGTTATTTTTTATTTGACTACTTATAACTAAGACTTATCTAAATCGCACAATAAAGCTCTGTTAATAGTAAACAAGCCGGTTTTGCTGTATATTCTAGGTAATTCTAACAGAGTACTTGATAGTTTCAAAGCTAGTGCCTCAGTTATAGTAACCTATTCAGTTTACGTTTGAATATAGATAAGTTTTCAGATTTATAAACTGACAAGTTGACCTATCTAAGTTTAGACTACTCCTACTCGGTTAAATTTGTATAGATTGGTATGATTACAAATAACCAAGACTCATTTAAAACGTACAATAGAGGGAATAGACGTATGTTTGTAGTAAACAAGCTTGTTTTGCTGTATATTCTTCCGAGTAAATCATTATTTCCCAGTGAGTATCTTTGTTAAAGTAACCGTAGCAGAAGTTTAAAAACCTATGCTTCTTCTACTACAACTATAAATGCGAAAGTTTTTATGTACATTATGGATGTTTGTTGCTCTTTCACGCTCAAGCCAGTGGACCGATTTGGATGAAATCTTGAGCAAATATAGATTGTATCCGGTATTGAAACATAGGCTACTTTTTTCCCGTAAAAATAACAGAAACGGGGAATAACTTCTTTAGCGATGGCACTTATCACCAATAAAGAACCCTTCGAAAATTCGTGTATAGGTCTGTGTGCATGTACCTACTTTTACCTACACAACTGACAGCGCAATGCCGTACATAACAAAACTCGACGAACATAATAGAACTTTATTATGTTACTTGTTGCTACGGAACCCTTCATGGGCGAGTCCGACTCGCACTTGGCCGCTTTTTTAGGGTTCCGTAGCCAAATGGCAAAAACGGAACCCGTCAACGGAATTCGTCATGTATGTCTGTCTGTCTGTCTGTCTGTCCGTCCGTATGTCACAGCCATTTTTCTCTGAAACCGTAAGAGCTAGACTGATGAAACTTGGCGAGTAGATGTATTTTGTGAACCACACTAAGGTCTTTACACAAAAATAGAAAAAAAACTATAATTTTTTTTCATCGAACCCATACGTGTGGTATCTATGAATAGGTCTTCAAAAATGATGTTGAGGTTTCTAATATGGTTTTTTTTAAACTGAATAGTTGCGCGAGAGACACTTCCAAAGTGGTAAAAAGTTGCCCCCCCCCCCCTCTAACTTCTAAAATAAGAGAATGATAAAACTAAAAAAAATATATGTTGTACATTACTATGCAAACTTCCACTAAAAAGAACCTTTTTATTATGATACTTGTTGCTACGGAACCCTTCATGGGCGAGTCCGACTCGCACTTGGCTGCTTTTTTATCCCTACATTTGTTATTTACGACTGTGGGTCATAAAACTTTAAACAAGTAAATTAGCTATCAACAAGCAAGTAACACAGCAATCAATAGATAAGTGTTTGGCTATTTAATATTTTAAACAAGTAACTTAATTGGAACAACCGAAGAAAATGGTTATTCGTTGACATGTGAATTGTGTAAACTCGGCTAATGCGTTTAGACACGCGTGCAATTCAAGGACAACGGCCATTTCTTTTCAACAAGTTCTTGGGTGCGGACACGAGAGTATCTGCTTTTATAATAAACAGTGTGAGAGCAGAGGTTGAGTGAGTTAAGTGAGATTGGCACCTAAACATAGAAAATTTGCAGCGCTTTACCAGTTTGTCATTCATCATTTTTGATAAAACTGCATTAAGTACAAAACGCCCGATGGATGAAGACGTAAGGAATCTCCTTACTGCTTGGGGCTTGGAGGAGTATATCGAAGTTTTTCAAAGTAAGTATTACCACGGTGATTATTGTAGTTGGCAGAACTCGTTGCTATCGTGTGTGCTAATTGGTGCTTGAAGCCATTACTTCTACCTACCTACATTAGGTGAAAGACAAAGAATTACCTGGTAGAACTTTCTGCAAAAAAGCCGTAGTTCTGTAATTATATGTGCCATAATACCTACCTAACTTAAAGGTACCTAGCACACTATGCGTGGCTTGCCACAGCATCTTTACCGGCCGGGCGGCCGCGCCGCGCGCCGGGCAAGCCGCCGCGCAGTGCGCCCGCGGTTGGCTTGGCTCACTAGGTATAGCAAACAAAGTGTGGTGCGTGCCGCTGAACAAGCCGATTTTTTTTTTATTTATTTATTTATCCTTTCACAGAAAAAAATCCTGCTTTGAAGGACAACATCTTTGAGCTAGCTAAACTGCGCACCAAGACCAAGGACAAAAAATTGGATTATCTCACCACTTATCAGCATGGTAATTTATTAATTTATTTTTTATATTATTAATATTTGTTCTCGGTGGGGATTGAACCCACGACCTCCAGCGTAGATGGTAGATCTACTACCAACTGAGCTGTCAGGCTGTCAAACGAAAAATGCTCTCATAAGTTTGAACATAGTATTTTATTAAAATTTAATTCATCCTGTTAGGTAAGTAACTACGAGTACTATATCTATTTTAGCGTTTATAAATTATATTTTCTAATTTTAGGTTCAGAGGAGGCATCAAATATAGCTTGTTTGCTGCTTATGCCATCTCTCGTGGCTGTTACAAGTAAGTGTTCGGCTGAAGAATAGTCGCAAAAAGATTTGGTGTCCTTCGAAAGCTGAAGCAACTGCTAGTTTTGTACAGCATGTGAAAAACGATTCGGATATCCACATTGCAATAGCAAGTAAGCGAACAAAGTTTCAAGAATATAGACTTACAATGCAACCTTTTATCATGATCGTAGGCGAATCTCTTGACAGTATAAATAACTACTTCGTGGTTATAGATAGATGAATTCATCAACACCCTTCCAGCTATTTGCAAAAAGCACAAACTTCGTATTTATAATATAAATGTGGTAAACATAATTGTAACTTACCAGTATGGTGCTTACAAAATAGGGGTGGGTATAATTATAATGTTTATGATCTAAGTACCGATCTCGCATATTGTGCATTTATATGAGAAACTGTATATTTTGCTAAGACTATGTAGGTAAAATAATCTTCATTTACTTAAGTTAAAGCCATCATCATCAACATGATGAGTAATTTAAATTAAATACCTAAAAAAAATTAAATGTTTTGTTATCATACAAAATACTTGTGTATAAGTACTCGTTAGACTTATGTTTATTAAAATATTTTTAAGTACCTATTTCATAAGTTAACAAACAATATTTATGATAAATATTGGTTAATATAATAATTGAAAAAGTTGAGGTAAAAATGACTTTGTACAAGTTAACAATGTAAGATTAACTACTCTCGAATGTAACTTTTTATGTTGATTAACGAATAACATATTTGATTCTTCTCTGATGCATACATCGTTATTTAGTATTGTGTATCTACTAGCTATTAAGAGCGCTTACATCCTTCTATTGCCTTTAAGCTTTTTTTAGAAATAATAATGTTTCTATGTGAGTAACTTAAAAAAAAGTTATATTAGCATTTATAGATATAGGACATCAATCATAATTAGCTTTTAAAGATGGTTACAAAAAAATCATAAACATATGAATTTACTTATATTTTTTTATTAAAATTTTATAAAGATAGCTGATAGATGTAAACGCTCTTAAAAATATTATTTTTAGTTGGTCTTATTTAGAATTTTAGAATTTATTAACGATTGTTGAAGAATTTAAATAAAACTTTATTATTTCATATACATTCTTTTAACTTCCCTACATATCAACTTTTCACTAGCGTCAAAATGAAGAACTTTTTTACTTCTAGCCTACTTTAATTGGAGTTTTAGCAATGTTGTTTATTGTTCTGCTGGTTTATTGGGTTGATTAATACTGCTAAATACTTAGCTGCTGGTACCATTTCCGATTGACAACAATATACTTAGTTATGCTACAGATTTTAAGTTTGAACGTGCATTGTACTAAAAGCAGCTATCAAACTTAAAATAAAGCTTATTAATATTCATGTCACTTGGAAATGGTAGCTACCTGCAGCTAAGTATTTAGCAGTATTAACCCAATAAACTTGCAGAACAAAAAACAACATTGCTAAAATAGGTACAAATTAAAGTAGTCTAGAAGTAAAAATGTAGATGGGTTGTAGCGAACCCAATAAACCCGCTTAGGAACAACAAACTAGATGGGTTGTAGCGAACCCAATAAACCCGCTTAGGAACAACAAACTAGATGGGTTGTAGCGAACCCAATAAACCCGCTTAGGAACAACAAACTAGATGGGTTGTAGCGAACCCAATAAACCCGTTGAAGAACAACAAACTACATTGCTAAATATACCGATTCAAGTAGGCTAGAGGTAAATATGTAGATTGGTTGTAGCGAACCCACTCAACACGGCTGAAAGCGCGAGTAACTTTGCTAAGTATACCTATTTGAATTGGTTAGAAGTAACAAAGTATATTGGGTATGGCTATCCAGTGGACACGATTGACAGCGCCGAGTAACTTTGCTAAGTATACCAAAATTTGACAAAGTTACTTTGTTAAACATAGAAACGTTCATTAGCTGTGTTAACAAAGTTGATTTGATAAAATCGACGATTTAAGCTAAGATGCTTGGTTATAATTAACAGAATTACTCGATTCACGTTCACAATTAGCTTTGTTATCTTTATTAAATTAAAAGGTTGGAAGCTACCTAGCCCAGGTTATCAAATTTTAACCAACTTTCTAGATTAATATTACTAACTTACAGTAGCAAAGATGGCTTGTCTAGCATTAGCAATACACTTTGCAGGTTCCCTCCGAAACGAGTTGCTTTGTTGTAAATAGCAATAAGTTATTTAAATCCAACCGTTACGTTTTTTCCGTGTGATAGGCCTACTAATGTATATTAATCGAAGACGAAAATGCATTAACTGTACATATTTTAACCACGCTTATCGGTTTGGGATTGTTATGTAATGCATGTACATACGTGATAAGTCTGACGCTGGTATAGGTGTAGATATGTGAGTGGTAATAGTATGTATATCTATCTATGTGCTAGATTGTAACAGGTACCTACCTATTTACATTGTTAGAATAACTCGTGATGATTGTCGATATTTTGTATGTAGAACTTGTATGTACGTATTGCATTTTTTTATATCTATCTTATACCTTTAAACGAGAAAATCTTGTAAGTATATAATATAATCAGAATCTCGGAAATGGCGCCAACGATTTTCACGAAAACCTTTAAACGAGAAAATCTTGTAGGTATATATAATCCGAATCTCGGAAACGGCGCCAACGATTTTCACGAAATTTAGTATACAGGGGTTTTCGGGAGCGATAAATCGATCAAGCTAGGATTCATTTTTAGAAAAAGATTATTTAGCCCTTCTTCTTCTTCTGTCGTATCGATATTACAATCGTTATCATTAAAGCCATTTCGACCAGTAGGTGGCCACATCCACGGCATTGGCCGAGCCACACATGATTATTTAGCCCTGAGTTTAATAATTAAACATAAACTGAATATAATGACTGCTCCTGCCATCTATTGACGATTGTGAGCAACTTACTGCAAGCATATCCAGTAGATGGCGTTGTTCAGTAAGAATAAGCCAATAAAGATAATATGACTCTTATGATTTCTTGAAAATACAAATTAACAATAAAAAATACCGAGCGAAGCTCGGTCACCAACTGCTAGCACTTACTAATATGATAAAGCTGAAGATTTTGATTGCTTGTTTGGTTGAACGCGATAATATCGGGAACTACTGGTCCGAATTGAAAAAATATTTTTGTGTTGGATAGACCATTTATCGAGGAAGTAATGAGTAAACATCTATGTTCACCACACAAGTATTTGTTCTCGGTGGGGATCGATCCCACGCCCTCACGTGCAGAAGGCAAAGCTACTACCAACTAAGCTGTGAAGGCTGAAATAGAGGTAAACACTGAGGATAAACAAAAACAAACTCACCGATATAACTTAACCATGATGCCTAAATATATTTTTAACTACTAAAAACACAAACAAACAAAACCCCGTACAGAAACAATAAACAACAAACACGTAAACAGGAATGTTTCAGAAGCCAACAATAACATACAAACTAAAATATTTTGTAAATTTTCAAAGGAAATTTCCAAAAGAAAATTATGCTGTATGACGTACACAGCATTATATGTTTTTTTGATAAAGTTTTAGTTTCTGTGAGTCGTGTGTTGTGGCCAAAAAACACTTTCGCACTGGTGAAAGACTTAATATCTGCGGATCGAAAATAAAGGAAGCTCTGCCAAGACAAGAATAGACGGTAGATAGATTTAAAAGAATAATAGGGTAAGCTGTGCAGTTGTGGACCATCTGGGATTCAAATAAAAAAAAAATGAAACGACAACATGGATTTCTCTAACAAATATTTGTGTGGTGAACATAGATGTTTGTTCTCTGTCTGGGCGTTATATTGTATTCTAGTACCTATGTATTAATGAAAATAATGTATTTAAGTGTTATATCAGGTATCTGGTTCCCATAGTATAAGTTCGGCTTAATTTGGGGCTAGATAGTATTGTGTGGATTGTCTACATTGTAAAAAAATATATTTAGTTGTGCTTTCCGAAAATGTATAGCTGTTTATGTTTATATAGGTAACGAAAGTAAAAAGATATACCAACAAATTAGGTACAATAATAGGTAATATAGTAATTATATTGTTGTGTTAGGTAATATTGTACAATCCCACATTCTTGAAAAAGACAAGCTCATCAAAACCTTTGTTTTATAATTCAACAAAAACAAAAAGCATACAATCGCAAATAGAATGTTCGAGAATTCTGAGAATTCGACATTGATAACAATTGCCGGAATGTAAACAGACGCCCTTAGAAATAATTTATACACGACCTAATTCCTAGAGGGTGTTATTAATAATCCTAGCGTAGCGTTGGACTAGTTAATCCGTGTTTTGTCACATTTGCTCGAGTTGACAATTGCATGTCAATGCAAGAGACAAAACACGGATTAACTAGTCCAACGCTACGCCAGGATTATTAAGAAGACCCAGAATGTTCAACGGGGGTTAAACCTTTACAATAATAATATTTTTGCCTCAATATAGGTTTTTTCTGTTCGTGTCAATCATTTTTACGAATAAGTGTGTAGTAAAGGGATCTAAAAAAAACGACTGGCAAAGTGCACATATTTTTTTGACAAAACGATCAAGAGTGGTATGAGCCGCTACCACCAGACTGCTAATAAAATGATGAAAGTAAACAATGACACCTTGAACAAATATTCCTCCCCCGAATTCTGGCGAAGTTTGCCGATCTTTAACGAAGAGGTGACGCTGACGAGACCACGCTGTCGACACCAAATAGCCCAAACTGGTCAGCTTACCCTAGAACGCGTTCAGTAGTATTTGCCAAATCTACTTTCTCTGATTTACGATATGACGATAAGGAAAACTACCGTTCTGGCCTACTTCCATTAAAATACGGTAAACAATAGATTGAAATAAATACGAATTAAATTGTTCTTGGAATTGGGTGGGCAGCACATAGGTACAGTATTTTTGAAAACTTTTTATTTTTTTCATTTTTTATACAACTAAGTTAGCAAACAAGCATACGGCTCACCTGATGGAAAGCGGTTACCGTAGCCTATGGACGCATATAATATCACGCTACAACGACCCGTGCGTAGCTGGGGCGGATCACTAGTATACAGGGTTATTCATTATTAGCGGCAAATACTCAGGAATTAGGTTCAACAAATAAAATAAAAAATATCTATGAAATTATTTTTTTAAGTTTTGTTATGAAAATCCCGAGAAAATCGATAAAGAATATCCTTTGAAATCATTGGTGCCTGACTTATTTGCGCCTGGGTGGGTCATTGTCCTGTTCTCCGTGGCAATCATTATGCAATAGCCGTAAAGAAATTAATAAAAATATTGATACAAAAACTTAAATCAGTTTAGGAATCAAATATTCACGACCCAAAAATTAGGCCCTGTCAGTTTGTGTAGCTAATAATGAATAACCCTGTATACTGACTGTCCAACTAGGTGGACAGCGTGGTTAGTTGGTTGGTAATAGACGGCTTGCGGTTTGCGTAGGGCAGATTATATACTTTGACCTTGTGGAGACCTGGTAAGAGTGACAAGTGTCGCTTGTCGCTCATCTATTTCGGATCATCTCCATATAGCACGAGCTACTTAGTATCAGTTATGGCATTGTTTCAAAACTTTCAAATTAATACTTTTCTTACCTACCTTTCTGACGCAAGTACTTGGCGAGAATATAATATAGAGGAAAGTATATCAATCTACTTTGTCTATAGTCTGTTATCTATGGAAAATTTTACTGTTAAGTTAGTCTTTTTAGGGTTTAAGTTTTTTTATACAACAAAGTAGACAAACAAGCATACGGCCCACCTGACGGGAAACGGTTATGGACGCCTGCAATACCAGAGGCATCACAAGCGCGTTGCCGACCCTTTTTAATATTTTAAAACGCTCTTTTTGAAGAACCCCATGCTATAGTCCTAAGAAAACCTCAGGACAGGAAAAACTGGACCCTATTACCTATTACTAAGACTCCACTGTCCGACACTTCTTTCGAACGAGAGTGAGGTCAAAGAAATCAACTTTTTTTCAGACGTAATCTGTGACCTACGACGTTTTTAGGGTTCCGTAGCCAAATGGGAAAAACGGAACCCTTATAGATTCGTCATGTCTGTCTGTCTGTCTGTCCGTCCGTATGTCACAGCCATTTTTCTCCGAAACTGTAAGAGCTAGACTGATGAAACTTGGCGAGTAGATGTACTCGGTGAACTGCATTAAGATTTTCATACAAAATTAGAAAATAAACAATAAATTTTGGGGGTCCCCATACTTGAAACTGAAACTCATTTTTTTTTTAACATCAAACCCATACGTGTGGTATCTATGAATAGGTCTTCAAAAATGATGTTGAGGTTTCTAACATCGTTTTTTTCTAAACTGAATAGTTTGCGCGAGAGACTTCCAAAGTGTTAAAAAGTTGGTCCCCCCCTCTAACTTCTAAAATAAGAGAATGATAAAACTAAAAAAAATATATGTTGTGCATTTCTATGCAAACTTCCAACGATATTTGGTTTGAACGAGATCTAGTCAGTAGTTTTTTTTTATACGTCATAAATCGTAAACCGCAATTTACCTTTCGACGAACTACAAGAACTTTTTATTTGTTACTTGTTGCTACGGAACCCTTCATGGGCGAGTCCGACTCGCACTTGGCCGCTTTTTTTTTATTACCACCACAACAGAATTTTAGTGCGACAAAACAAATAACACGCGAGCGATTTGGCGCGATTATTGTTTACGTTTTATTTTTAAAATGCCGGGCGTGGCGGACGCAGTCTAAACACTATGAATATGTTTTTTTTTGTTTTTTTTTACAGCATTTGGGATAAACTCTTCCTGCCCCTATCCCACTTCATGTGTGGTCAGCACAACATGTCTTCCTCCTCCATTCTCCTCTGTCAGCCATCTCTGTTTTCACCCCTCTCATATCCATGTCATATTTCACACAGTTCACGAAAAAACATGACTCATGCGGCGTTACCATGCTCTGAGGCGTTCCATTTAAGGCTTGAAGTGCAAACGAGAGCGCGGAACGAGCGACAAAGAGGCACGCACGGCCTCCGCGTTCGGCAGCGTTCGACATCTGTCTCTCTCCTACTTGAGTGAGCGATGCGTCCGCGTGGACAGCTGTATGACGTCGTCACGTTCAACTATCGTCAGTAAACCGACTTTACAGACAACCAATTTTTATTTTTTATTTAGGTAGAACTAATTTTAGTAAAATCCTACTAATAATATAGCTAATACACCAGAATAACACACCTAGGCTACTTTCTAAAAAGATATTGTAACGGAAACAGATGTAAGTAACGGGAACGGGGCGAGCGAAGCCACGGGCGGCCGCTAGTACGGTTATAAAAGTGACTGCTGTCAGCGGTTTTATTATTATTATTTATTTATGAGAACTTTATTTTTCTTTGAAGTCTGTTCAAAATAAGGGAAGATAATTTTATACACAGTCTGGCAATAAAAACCAAAAGGCTAGAATATAGTTAGATTTGCAAATTTTTTTTTAAATATTACTTCTTGAATAAGTACAGTATACTTCTTCAGTCTAACGATGATGATTAAGTGGATGGAGAAGTACTCAAATCTACATCAATAACTGACAATCAAAAACAATATAGAATTTTATGTAAATGTCCTTGGACTTCTTGCTTCTACATTCTCTTATGATCATTATTGCAATGTGTTTAGAGTATAAATTAACATGCTCTCTATGTTGCAGCTTCTAGAATGTTCTATAGATTAGGAACGTTACATGTTTTGTTATGAAATTGAAGAATTGAATATTCATTTCTCAGTTTAGAATGCAAAGCACACATGACAGAAATAAATTGAAATTGAAATGTCTGGTTTTGACATGCTGTGATGTTTCCTAGCTGACTGGCCTCTCAGCTTAGTTGGTAGTAGCTTTGCCTTTTGCGCTGTAGGTTGTGGGTTCGATCCCCACTGAGAACAAATATTTGTGTGGTGACCACAGATGTTTTTTCTCTGTCTGGGAGTTAAATTGTATTCTAAGTATGTATTTACAAATTTTGAAAGCACTGGTGGTCTAGTGGTAGTGGCCCCGCCTTCCGATCTAAAGGTCGTAGGTTTAAATCCAGTCGTGTACCAATGAGTTTTTCTGTCGAAAAATGTATGTGCACTATGCCAGTACTCTCAAAACGGTGAAGGAAACCGTCGTGTCGTAGAACTTAAAAAAGTTCGAGCAACACGTGTCAAGGGTCACGCAAAAAGGGCCCACCAATGGCTTACTTGCGGAAAAACCTGGGCGGTTGTTCGGTTTTTCCGCAATACTATAACTATAATTTTTTACATCAGCTATCTGGTTCCTATAGTACTAGGTCTGCTTAATTTGGGACACAGATAGTGTTGTGTTCTCTACTCTGGTTTGAAAGAACCATTGAAACAATAAGTGTTGTGTAGATTTACGAACTAGCTAAAATAATGATTAATGACCCACCTGATGCTAAGTGGTAACCCTCATCATCATCAGCTTGAAGAAGTCCCTGGCCTCTAAGTAGGTTAGGTACAGAACGTCATCCTCAAACTTACTTCAAAACACAATCTTATCTGTATGAATTGTACAAATAACAGAAATAAACTTGTAACAAGATTAAAGCCTAGCTTGGTCAACATTCCGAGGAATCTTGTTTTAATCCTTATTTACAGAGTGGTAGAATATATTATTGCTTGATAGCAGTTTCAAATAGAATGGAAAGTTCCATGCATAAGATCCTAAGAATACTGTCATCATTGCCATCATCAGTGCACAAAAAGTGCCTCTGAGAAGCGCTTAAAATCCTTTAAAACCCTTAGGACAGCTTCACGGCTTAGTACGGTAGCCCCAAACTAAGCAGAGCTTGTATGATGGGAACTAGGAAGCTGATATAAAATTGGAATATATATACATATTTTTATAAATACTAGGAATACAATATGACACCTAGACTGAGAAAAATCATCCGCGTTCACCGCACAAATATTTGTTTTCAGTGGGGATCGAACCTATGGCATACAATATTCAATTTATTTATTCAAGAACAATAAAGGTTCTCGAATGGCGACCACGAACCGGAAGACGAAGCGTCGGGCGACCACCCACCAGATGGACCGACGACATTGTTAAGATCGCGGGAAGTCGATGGATGGAAAGGGCTCAGAATCGTTCTTCCTGGAAATGTGTAGCGGAGGCCTATGTCCAGCAGTGGACTTCTTCAGGCTGATGATGATAATAGTTCAAGAACAATAATATTTAATCGTATTTACTATCATAAAACTCTTCAATGAAGTAGAAACATTTCTCCAACAAAAGCTTCTCCAACTGTCTTTTAAAAGCATTAGGGTTGCCGATAGACTTCAACTCAGTAGGCAGAGCATTAAATAGTTTGATGGCCTGGTACCAATCGCCGTGCATTGCCACATTTAAGCGCATTTCTGCACAGAAGGCAGGGCTACTATCAACTGAGCCGTGACAGCTGTTTCGGGTTAGGATGATTGGGAATATAGTATAACCACTGGAGTACAAATTAGTCATAAAGGTCTTTATTCAGTTGTATCACAAGGATCACTTTGAAACGTCTACCTAAGAACTATGTATGTACCTAAACTAAACCATGTTTATGCAATAAATGTATTGAGTATTGAGTCTTAAAGCTAGGTGAGTCTAGGTGCCAGTTCCATGCGACCAAACCTAGAAGAACAGGCAGTGCAACCTAGCATGTCGACAAGATCCATCATAAAAGCTAGCTGTTTGCAGATGCTAGGGAGAAAAGGAATATTTCATTTGAAGAGAAAAAGTTATGTGAGCTTAATTCCACTCACAATCCGCATCTCTAATATCACTAGAGCGAAATTTTCACAAGATGGTTTTCTTAACGTTCTTGTTTTCAAGTGATGGTAAAATGTGTACTAATAAAGTTCTGTTATTGTAGGTATTCAATGTTGAAGGTGTCACTTTTTTGGAATTACCATTTCTACAAATAATCTGAAGGCCATTAGATTTAGGTTAGTTTATTTAAAAATAAACCATAAACTTTTAACTGGTTCTAAGCAAGTCAAGTATGCCATCGATTATACCAAATGATTAGAATCTTCGTCTGGCAAAACTACCTGCCTACAGCTGTTGCAAAAAAAACAGATGACATGCGCTTTTACAAAATATTTTTTAAGATTCAAAAAAAGAACGCAGACCTTGAAAAGTTGAAATCTTATTCGCTTACCTACGAAAACATGTGAGATGTGAGAGTTATCATAAACCAATCTTGTTTTTGAAAAATAATGAAAGTAAAATTGTAGGTATATATCGCCAGCTGATGACGTAGGATTTATGAAGGACGATCAAACACGGGTAAAATCGATGCAGAGATAGAAAAACAAAAATAGCATTCAATCTGCGTGACTAATACAGAAACAGACGCCAATACAAGCACGTACGGAAGATTAATCTAAAAATACTCACCCATATTTTTTCTTCAAAGAGGGCTCCAGTCCAGCCACATCAACATCGTATTTACTAATACTACTACTAAAATTTAACTGTTGTATTAACTTCGTCATCTTGATAAATCGTAATTAAGCCTTGCAGTAACTTTTTGTAAAAATTACGGACCGAACCGTGATGGGCGCAGCGAAATTGCGTAGTACACACAAAAAACTCGAACAAAACTTCAGAGCAAGCAATCGAATTTGCTAAATCAAATCAAGTTGAAGTTCGAACAAAAGATGCAAAGCTACAAATTAAAAAGACCCGTATTTACATCTGAAGTCATGTCAAATTCTAGCCTTCTGAGCTTAGGCGCATTACATTTTATCCAAGATGGCTACCGGAAATGTGACGTTTCGTTACCATGAAGAAACTACGTTCCATTCTGCACATCAAACAGAAAGTATTTGAACCTCCCTCTACTTCTATTCTAGTAATTATAGCTAATAAGGCCGTAGTTTCATGTATATTTTTTATTTAAACCCAATTCGCTAAACTTATGCCCAGAAAGTTCATATAAACTTTTTCAAACAAAGAAGCTTCCAAGGGATAATAACTTTTAGCGTTTCGTTTCGCACAGACTCTACAGCCCTCCTGCCTACAAGTACGAAGCTAGCAACAAGTTGGCGATCAATAGGGATTTTATCGTCATTGCGTAAAAAAAGAAACTTTTTATCGATTTTGATACTTACCGATTCCGAAATACTAGAGACGGCATTGTATCCAAATTCGAATCAATAGTTTTAAACCGTTGTTTCATGTATTGTACTGCCGGAGTGGCATATAACGTCATCACTTCACTTTGACAGGTCACTTCACTCGAATTCACCCTTGCTTACGGGTATTTAGTTTTTCCACTGGCCAAAACATACAATGGAGACAGTGTTTCTGATTGAAATTGAAATCTACAACAACATTGTTCCTTCAAAACAGACATTCAAGTGGGGCGGCGGTACAGTCCCAACTAGTTCACTCCGCAGTTCTTTATTCGGTATGTCTGTATGTACCTATAAACAGCCTCTCTCCCTCTATTTTTAGGGTGCTGAAGGGGAGGAAATACACGGGTGGAGTTTCTTTCAAACTGGACATAATATAATCATCACCACACCTTAGAAGCATCCTAACGGCAAAAAATGCTTCTCCAGACTAAAATCGGCATTTTGATGTGCGGGCTTATTTTTCCGCAAGTAGGCCGCTTAAGGGCCCTTTTTGCGTGACCCTCGACACGTGTTTGCTCGAACTTGTTTAGGTTCTACAACATGCCGGTTTCCTCACAATGTTTTCCTTCACCGTTTTAAGCGTACTGGCATAGTGCACATACATTTTTCAACAGAAAAACTCATTGGTACACGACTGGATTTGAAACCACGACCTTCGGATCGGAAGGCGAGGCCGCTACCACTTGACCACCAGTGCTCTCGCTAATTTATCTAAGTAGGTGTCTACATTTGCGAGGCTACTTACATATTGACCTAAGTGCCATACCTTAGCACCAGCACATTACCTACTATACATTATTGGGAAGTACGCATAGGAACTCGTCTTGTTATTTTACAAGCTATGCTTAGCTCGCTTTGTGAAAAGGTTCAGCCATATTTAGTTATATTTCAAGGTGTCCAGCTAGAAATCGGGTATAAATAAAAATACCTAACGAGCACCCTCCCGTGTGTTTTGTAATTCTTGAGCATGCGCAGACACCATCCCGTGACGTCACCTGTTTACCCAGGTACTAACTTTTCATAACCGTCTGTGGAAAAATACCTTGAATATAATTCAATCAGCATTTCGCCGAAGCGAGACCAATTATATTGCCCACTTTATCAGCTGATTGATTTCCTTTGCTTGTAGGTCTTAAAATGTAGGTAAAACCAAAAAATCGGTTGTCTGTAAAGTCGGTTTACTGACGATAGTTGAACGTGATAACGTCATAAGAAAAAACTGATGGAATGGTTGCATTTTTCAAAAGAATTTAAATTAATAAAGACTCGGAACCGGGTCCGTGTCCGAGTCGGGCCCGGACCCGGACCCGACTCGGACTCGCGGACTCGAGGACTCGCGGACTCGCAGACTCGCAGACTCGCGGACTCGGACTCGGACTCGAACTCTCGGACCCGGACCCAGAACCCGACCGTACCCTTACCCTAACCCTCATTTACCCTTACCCTCATTTACCCTTACCCATTACCCGACCCGGGCTCGGGCTCAGGTAAATGGAACGACGAAACGACGTAACGACGCATGAGTCATGTTTTTTCGTGCGTGCAGCAGGCTCCATCGATTTATAAGACGTTATCACGTCAATAAAAAGCAAAAATAACGACACTTGGTAACACACTTTTATTTTTTGTTATAATCACTCGATAAATAAATTATTCACTGCAATAAATTACCTAATAATCAACTATTTGTTGACGTGACAACGTCTTATAATTCAATGGAGCCAGCTGCACGCACGAAAAAACAAGACTCATGCGGCGTTACCTCGCTCTGAGGCGTTCCATTTAAGGCTTGAAGTGCAAGCGAGAGTGCAGAACGAGCGACTAAGAGGCACAATCGGCCTCCGCGTTTGGCAGCATTCGATATTCTGCCTCTCTCCTACTTGAGTGAGCGATGCGTCCGCGTGGATAGCTGTATGACATTGTCACGTTCAACTATCGTTAGTAAACCGACTTTACAGACAACCGATTTTTTGTACATAGGAACTTACCTAATTGTGCGGTTAAGTGGACTGTAGTATAATTAGGCGAAATTTATACAATGGAATCGACACGAGAAAGAGAGTCACAAGTTAATAGCACCGATAGTGGTAACTGAGGTCCTGCCGACTTACCTCTAGGCCCCGGATAGGACGTGCGATGCACTTCTGCCACCGCACCAGCAAGGTTCTGGTGGTTTCAGAGTCTCTGGCCAGGTCGTCTTCCTCCTCCGTCAGGTGCTTGCAAGGGCGGCCGGTGCAATCCAGGATTTTGCAGGGGGCTTCAAGGAACACTAGGGTAAAAACTTGTGACGTGCGCGAATAAAAATCACTCGCGACTGGAGTAATTGCCGATTGGGCAATATTCGATACGAAAGAAGAATTAAATGAATTTGTGAACTTTGTGAAGTGTTAACGATACGAGAATACGAAAACGACTACTAATTTAAATTTACCGTTAATTTTACTAACGTCATAATTGCTGAAATGCATTGACCAATCATAGGGTCCCATAGCTATTACTTGCAGTTTTTTAAACATTTTGACATTTCGACATGTTGGACAAGCGTGACACTGACAAGAGTGTATACGAATAGGCTAATGATGGCGAAATAATGTTGTCAAAACTGAACATTCCGACCACCAAAATACACAGTATTTTAACCAAGTTATTATAAGACCAATGACAACGACAAAATCATGGAGCTTACAACAAATTAATAGTAAAATGTGCTAGAGCACTAAGCCAATTTAACGCTGACCTGATATCATGGCGTCAATAAAATTCAAAATAAAACGAAACGACAACAAAATTATATTAAACAACGAAAAATTAAAATAAAACAGACAGGCGTAACGAAAAAAAGGCGCCTGCAGGCATAAGGGAGGCTAGATAAACCTCTAACGCGAGCTCGAAAGCGAGCTCCAAATAAGTTGCTTCCGCACGAAAGCTGCGAAAGGACGTAAATGTACCCATTGGGGCGTCCTAACTTTTCGGCGGGCGAAAGAAATGCCGAACGGATCGACAGCGATGGAGTTGACTGAAGAAAACGAGAGAAGCTTCAGTCGACTCATGCGAGAAAAAGGTGCTTCCCTCACTCGATGAGAGGCATGCAGTTGAATAATGACTGGAGATTAAAACTGATAGGTCGTTTGGGTCCACATTCAAGAAGGACAGCAGAGCCTCGCTTGGTGCCAGCAGCGTGTTGAATTCGTACGTTAGAAGCTGTCGAGTCACAATACGAGCAAGATGAGCTTCTGTTGATTTACCACCAGCCTCAGCGAAGCCCGACGAATGGGGGCTGCCTGGGGGGTGCACAACGAATTCCACCAGCTCAACCAGTGTAGCTAAAAACGTCAAAACCTTCAACAGGCCGCCGGTCACAACGAAGGGCCTGCCTCGGTCGGACACCAACCGAAAGTAGCAACCTCTCCGAATTGTTATCCGCCTAAAATAGGCCAAATAGGCCTCCAATGTGAGCTCCGAAACGAGCTCCAAGTGCACTGTCATCGTGGCAATGCATACGAAAAGGCAAGCGTACCGATTGTACGTGCGATTACCTTGGCTATATTCCAACGAAATGTCAAATGGGCCGGCAAAGTCAACTGAAGCAAACGACAAAGACTTCAGCCGATTTTTTCGAGATACCGGAAGTTCCCGCATTCGACGAGGGATACCTAGCCGAAGGTTCACCTGGAGACAATGCATGCGCGACAGAATCACGGACCGAATTGTCCGCTTTGGTGACAAAACCCAAAACTCGCGAGTGAGCATATTCTGTAGCAGTTGCAGTCCCGGGTGCCAAAATTTATGAGAGTAGTCATTGACTAATAGCGAGGTGAGTCGACGGGTTCGAAGGAGAAACAAGAAAGGATGCTGCTGATCACAGCCAAGCTGGCAAAGGAGGCAACGACCGCCCACCCTCAACAAACTACCTTCATCCAAGAAAGGGCAAAACTTTCTGCAGGACGCAAAACGATTGAGAAGGTTATCAATAAGAGCGGCGTTACTAGCCGTGGCAAGGCTTGGCATCCTCTCATCCAAGGCATACTCATCACCACATCTGGATGACTGTGGCCAACTATCCAGAGGAATCGACAACCATGTAGGCCCCGACCACCATGGCTCACACGGGTCCAAGCCCTTAGACGGTAACCAACACGAGCTATTGTCAGCTGGACAGTCAGTTACAGACACATGATGCCTACGATCAGGAGGTATATTGTCCAGCTTCTCGGTCACCCGACTAACGACAGAGCTGCCCCAGCGTAACGAACAAGACTTGCTACAGGTCATGGCAACACTGGAGTCAACCAAAACGAAATTGTTGGCGACACACTGGATTCCATCCGACGTGACAGCAACCGGCGAAATGAGCTCCGACAAAAGACCCGCTGCCATCAAGCGCACTCCGACAAACGATCTTTTGCCAGCGGCGCAACCGTAGATGGCGGCGCAGTACCCACGTCCAGACGCTTCACAGAAACCGTGAAACCGAGGGACCATAGAAGCCGGAACGAAGCCACGAGGCAGCGGTCGGATCAGGCAATTGATCCCACTCTCTTTAACCTTAGGAGTAGGCAGCGACAAATCCTTCGAAGTCCTACCGTCCGCATTCGATGCACAAGAAGCGAGAACTGATCGAAGCGGCGGCGGCGCGGTACCCGAACTAAGGCAAAAATTCCCACGAACGGAAATATAATTCACCTGACCGACATCTAACGACAAGGTAGCGACCTCATCCATGAGACCACTATTTAGATGGCCAGTCACGAACCCATCTTGAACCCTCTTAACGTAGGGGTACCCATGGGTTTTTCTTGCTAGGTTAAACAATGGCTTAAAAGCATTTTCCCTAGAAGACGACAACGAAAGTTTACACCGAGGTTTAGCACCAGTCTGGTGTACCACTAGCCTGTCCGGAGGAGTTCGACGACAAGAAGACATGTGATGTTCACATGGCAACTCCTCTTCGGGCAGAGCTAGAGGTTTGGGCGGACCGACAATGTCCGACTCCCGACACCTGATGACTGGATTACCTACCGACAGGTTCGAAACGAAAATGCAATTTTTCTGATGGCTATCAGAATTGCAACGACAACGAAAAGAGTCAACATCAACTATGCATTTACCCATCTGTGATCCCCCGACGAAAGTGGGAATGACAGTGGGTTTCAATGCCGAAACGAGAATGTTAGCGCTGACTAAACTATCATCCAGTCCTGGATTAAACAAAACAGGATCGGAAACGTTCAAATATTTTTTAAGATGCCCCGAGGAAATGTCAATTTTCCTGGCTGGCATCTCCGAGTAAGCAGAAACCTCCAAATGTAATTCAGGTAACGAATTCCCACTAGTTGGGACAATAACATTCACCAACTGGGCACAGGAATTTATCTCTACTCCTAACCGCTGAGCACAAGTTTCCTCAACAACATTAACCTGTACAACCTTCTCCCGATCAAAATATTTATGCAAAGTTTGATATGCTAACAAGTAACTTGCATCCGAAATTGGGTACTTTTTTATCAGGTCATAGGCCAAACCTTGCACACTAGTCAGAAGATAGTGTAGTTTTTCCACATCAGGCAAATCCCCGGTGTGTATGAGTGTGTCATACAACTCAATAAACGAAACCCAGTTTTCCAATTTACCATCAAATGATAAAGCCATTTTATGTTTTCTAACGTTAGGTAGTTTAACTATGCTACTAGATTTAACTTGTTTTACATCAGTTTTGAATAACCGGCTTTTAATACTGCGTACCTTGGTGTCGAAATCAACTGTACATAAAAACTCCGTACTTCGATCAGCTGTAGGAGTTTTAAACAACAACCTTTGTTGAGCAGCGTGAAACTCCGAAATAATTGGAGCGATGTCTCGTTCGCAAACTCCGACTAAATCCGAGGCATCCAACAATTCAATCCTCATCATAGCGTAGTCGCGTGCAACTCTGTCTGCGTCACCCAGCATCCCTTCCTCACAACCGGCATGTTTATCCGTAGGCATTTGTGAAGGAAGACCGTCCAAATTCTAACGATAAACAAAGTTATAAAGTTGGGAAAAGTTCCACAACAAACGTAAACAAAACAACCAATTTACTATTTTTACGTACGAAAATATGCATAGACAAAGTTCTACCAAGTACGCGATTTTACCTTGGAGGAACACTATTACTACTATCCGTTATTTACACGTAAAGAACGAACGAAATGAATGGTTTGAACGAGATTTGATAATGTGTCAAGACAAACGACAAAACGTCAAAGTCACGAGTTGACTTTGGCACGACAACGAAAAATTGACTGACAGTTACCAAACCTCCAAATCAAAACCAACGACAATACAAAAAAAAAACAAAATTTAACTGATTTGACTATGACTCTTAGCAAAATAGAAATACCCTACGCTTTTATTTAATTTCCGAAACGACAACGACAAAATGAAATTACACTAAAAACGATACGAACAAAGTATTCTAGAATGCTCAAGGTCACTAAAATCAAGTTATATGTGCCTCGAATGATGAAAATGTACCGTACGTCACAACAAACGAATCGACAAACTAAAAAATGTGTCGCAGGTAACTTTAACAACTATTCGGGCTATCGAACACACAACACAAATATCCGTAGTTATCTCTAACAATAAATACGGTTCAATCGATCAACAAATCCAGTTAATTAGTAAAGATTTACGACTCAACGGACCAAAATGTCCGTAGGCAACTTTAACACGAATTTAAGCGGCCTCGAATGACCAAAATGTCTATAAGCAGTAAATTTACGATATCAGACTAGCAGGACCAAAATGTCCATAGGCAGCTATATCACGAATATCCGGCGAGACGGACCAAAATGAACGGCTCAACGGACCAAAATGGCCATAGGTAACTTTATCACGAATATCCGGCTCGAAGGACCAAAATGTGCGGTTAAGTGGACTGTAGTATAATTAGGCGAAATTTATACAATGGAATCGACACGAGAAAGAGAGTCACAAGTTAATAGCACCGATAGTGGTAACTGAGGTCCTGCCGACTTACCTCTAGGCCCCGGATAGGACGTGCGATGCACTTCTGCCACCGCACCAGCAAGGTTCTGGTGGTTTCAGAGTCTCTGGCCAGGTCGTCTTCCTCCTCCGTCAGGTGCTTGCAAGGGCGGCCGGTGCAATCCAGGATTTTGCAGGGGGCTTCAAGGAACACTAGGGTAAAAACTTGTGACGTGCGCGAATAAAAATCACTCGCGACTGGAGTAATTGCCGATTGGGCAATATTCGATACGAAAGAAGAATTAAATGAATTTGTGAACTTTGTGAAGTGTTAACGATACGAGAATACGAAAACGACTACTAATTTAAATTTACCGTTAATTTTACTAACGTCATAATTGCTGAAATGCATTGACCAATCATAGGGTCCCATAGCTATTACTTGCAGTTTTTTAAACATTTTGACATTTCGACATGTTGGACAAGCGTGACACTGACAAGAGTGTATACGAATAGGCTAATGATGGCGAAATAATGTTGTCAAAACTGAACACTAATTTTTTTTGATACTTATCTAATTATTTTACATTAGAAATTTGATTAGGAGCATAGTTTTGATTAGTTAGACTTCCATCCTCAAATCATTACTGTCCAATCTTAGACATGTGATACGGTACAAGAACTGTAATAGTTATCTTCTTCAATAAATTACCGTACAACTGAAACAATGATATTGCTTTAGGCTTGAACGAAATTGATACTGATTCCTCTGAGTTTCCGCTGTGTACGAAAACTTTAGTTGGGATTTGATTAGCCGAAACAGAGTTGGGAACTGGAGTACTGGGCTTCAAAGTCTGTGCAGTATTCTCAATGTTCTTTTCGATGACTTCTCTGGGTGATGCTAAATTTGACATGTCCAGGACATCAGCTGCTCTTTGACAAGGGATTGTGAACTTTGCTGGGCTGGATATAGCGTTTGGATTAGCGTACACTGACTGTGGAGAAACTGGGATCTGTCTAGGACGTGCTGGGTAGAGATCATTCCTGACAACTGGTCTCGGTTTGAAGATTGGAATCATTGAAGGAACTTCTGCGTTCTTTGCGTTGGTCGTACAATCATTAGTTTTATCTTCTTTTGCTATATCAACTAATTTAGCGTTTTCTGCGTAACTTTTCTCAGATCCTTTTTCCTTTTCTACGATAGCTTGATAGGTATCATCGTTTATTTTATCTTCTAAAACGTCTTCAGGAGAGATTAAGTTTTCTACTATTTCTTGACATTCAAAGTTTTCTATTTCGTCAGAGAGTGCATTTTTCAAAATATTTAGTATGCAGGAGAATTTATCTTTCTTAGATCTTGCTGTTTCTTTGAGTTTCTGAACATGTGAACTAAGGTCTTCGCAGTTGAACGTAGAAGTTGGACTTTCGCTTGAAGCATGTGTGAAAATGTTCTGGAAAAAAAGGTTAAAATGTTACAAAATAACAGAACCGGACCTAAAAGTGAACAATTATAAGCAAAACAATGCGATAGGATAAGAGCGATCTCTTCTAGGCAACCTTGGAAAATAATGTTGGTTTGCTGGAAGACAAAACGTACTTAAATCTCTCGAACTCGATGGAATGATAAGAATAGAGAAGGCTCAGACTTGTTCTTTCGGGAAATGTAAAGAGGAGGCCTGTGTCCAGCAGTGGACTTATTCAGGCGAATGATGACGATGGAGTTCTTAAGCTAGTGACCTACTTTGGGCTTCAATGAATAGTAGGAATAAGTCAAGATAGCGAATGACATAATAAATAAGTGAAGTTTATAAAACTTGAAACCGACTGTAGGGGCAAACTTCTGAAAAGATTTTGATGAAGTTTCTATGTAGGTAAAACCTTCCAGACCAACATTTTTGACGTGAGAAAATCTTATAGTTCGATGGAGCTGGCTGCACGCACGTAAAAACATGACTCATGCGGCGTTACCTCGCTCTGAGGCGTTCCACTAAGGTTTAAAGTGCAAGCGAGAGCGCGGAACGACCAACAAAGAGGCACTATCGGTCCCCGCGTTTGGCAGCGTTCGACATCTGTGTCTCTCCTACTTGAGTGAGCGATGCGTCCACGTGAACAGCTGTATTACTTCACGTTCAACTATCCGACTAACCGACTTTACAGGCAACCGATTTTTTTTAATTGACTTTTAAAATGGAGAAGTTATACATAAAAAATACAACCGAATTTAGAACCTCCTTTTTTATTTGAAGTCAGCTATAAAGGCAAGCGATACAGGGTAAGTATTTGATGCAGGCAGATCGGTACGTATCGTAAAACTTACATGATATTCTAAGCAAAACAGAACGAATACGGTTATGCGCATTTTCAAATTATAATAATTATTTTTATCATGTGCCATAAAAAGATTGGCTCTCAGTAATAACAATTTATCAATGATTCAACGATTGCAAATGCAACTATATGTATAACCTATGTTATATCGATTATGCAACACGATTACGTTAATCGATTTCAGCTGTAGCATTTCACTTTCGCGTCACTAGTAACCTGGGTGACAAAACAAAAGAATGTAATGTCAAAATCTAACGGAAATTGTTTGATTGTTATCAGTTGCACAACTTTTTCTGTTCTTACTTTACCTTCCTAAATTCCATATCTTATTTCGATATATTAATAAATAGTTAAATTGAATTACCAAATTTACTAATACACTCAAAATATCATGAATGAAGTAAAAGAACATACGCGCGAATTTGACTCAATTTCAAATTTGAAAGAATAATGCCAAAGAGCAAAGAATAGATAGAACCTGAACCAGCTGTCTTATACCTACTGCGAACGAATAAATTTTGGTTTACGATTTTACGAGAATGATATTTTACCTAAATGCCATGAAGAAATAAAATTAGGAATGGAAAAAACTTGCGCATATCTAGATAGCCTTCGATGGCGATCAGTGTATAGCTGTCAAATATCACACTGTCAATGTACGCGGCAGTGCAGTGTGTGCGGATGTAGATAGGGAAAACTTCACGCTGAAACTGATCAGTATCGCCACCGCCATCGCAGATCGCCTAGATATAAGTATGGTTACTGACTATGGTTCTGATCAATAACTTTACCCCGTAAATAGTCTTTTTACAATCTAAATCGAACGGAATCGTCCTACCAAAGGTATTTTTGTTTTTTTAATTCGACTAACTAATTGAACAAGTAAATAGCCCACCTGATGTTAAGTGGTAACCATAGCATAAAGTTAAGCATTTCACCGGCACCCACACCCTTCAAACCGAAGCACCGCAATGCTGCTTCACGGCAGAAATCGGCATGTACACTATTTGTGACACATTAAAATGTGTGTCATTTTATTTAAACCTAATTATTTTGCAATGACGTGAACAATATCGTGCAATATTTAGAAATATTACGTTATCGAATGCCATCGATAATAAAGTTTGACCAATTTATTATGACATACTTCCCTATATAGAGTACTAACCTAGTAAACTTAAATACACGAGTCTAATTAGTCATTAATGTGAGACTTTATCAATAATAATAAAATGAAGTCTTTTGTATGTGCACTCTTGGTAGCCCAGGCGATTGTACAGGTACATTATATTTTTTAATTATTACTGAAGTATTTGTATAACCTATGAATTCTCTTATAATTGTGCTGGGAATATAAAATCTAACAAAAACTAAAATAAGCAAGTGAATAAATATTTATATTTTTACGAAAACTATACTTACCATAGGTACTTCCTAAAACGACTTACCAAAACAATGTTTATTTTAGATCAGCAACGCACAATGCATCCGCACTGTAGCTGGACCAATAATTGGCTCCTGCGCTAGCTCTTGCGGTGGCCCACTCATTGGCCCCTGTGGTGGCCAGGTCATTGGTCCCTGCGGTAATCCAGTCATAAACTCCTGCGGCTGTGGTGGCCCACTCATTGGCCCCTGTGGTGGTCAAGTCATAAACTCCTGCGGCTGCGGTGGCCCACTCATTGGCTCCTGTGGTGGCCCAATCATTGGTCCCTGCGGTGGTCAAGTCATCAACACCTGCGGCTGCGGTGGCCAAGTCATCAACTCTTGTAATTGCGGTGGCCAAGTCATCAACTCCTGTGCTTGCGGTAGCCCCGTCATCAACTCCTGTGGCAGCTCGATCATCAGCCCTTGTTCCTACGCCGCACCAGTGATTGCGCCTGCTGTCCTCCAGTCCAACTCAGTCGCTGCCAGCCTTGCTGACACACTCTCTCTTCTGACTGTCAGCAGTCTGTTATCAGATACTCTGCCCCTTGGTCCTAGCGTGTATGCAATGTCCAGTGGCTGCGGATGTGGAGGTCTTGGAAACTGTGGATGTGGTGGTTACGGTGGCTGCAGTAGTTACTACTACTAGATTGTTAAAATTTAAAAATAAACTTACAGACTGAACTGATGTAATTTATCAACTGGCAAATAAAATATTGCAAATACCTCATACACAATTTTTTTTTAATTCAATCTGCCGTGATGCAGCATGTCTGTGTTTTGGTTTGAAAGGTGAAATTATAGGCACGTGAAGTTAAACATCTGTATGCCTCAAATTGATGCACGTATTAAGGCAGTACATCGTAGGGCACGTTCTAACGTTCTCGAGCTAAGGGACAATGCTTTGCCATAGGCGGTGGTTACCACTTAACATCAGGTGGTCAGCAATCTGTACAAAAAAAATCAAACTTAATTTTCAATGGTTCATCTATTCCATACTCTTTGGCAGTCGCAGGTTAGATAGTCAAAGTTTAAGTATAAACTTTTGTTTAACGACTTTTCGAACTACGATTGGTATCTCTGAAAAAAACTGCAACGAAGTTTCAACATTAACAGCTGACTTTATACAAAGTGACAACCCTAAACTCAGCTACAGAGGTAGTAGGTAGTAGTAGTAGACCTACAGAGGTAGTAGGTCAAGGGGTCAAGGGGTTACAAGGATAGGGTTGTCAATTTATTTAGGCATTATGAAATTAAATATTTTTGTATTGGAAACTGAAAATAGGAATTTTTAATTATCTCCCCTCCACAACTGATCACCATTGTGGTCTGAAACCCCCCACCTTCGCATAGTACACATATTTAGATACACCTTGTATAGATGTTAGAAAGTCGTCTGGGTCAAATCGGACGATGTAAGGTCTATTGTTAGTTACTAAACCAAACCAACCCTAGTCTGGGCGTATCGATCGCCCTCTATTGCAAAACCTTTTTCCAGCTTTGTTGGTAGAGTCTGTTCAGAAAGAGAGCCGTCGTGGGATTGGAGGGCGCTGTGCTTAACTACCTACCTTTTTTGTTTAGTGGGCAATACAATAGCGCGTCTGTTGCGTTTTGATCCTATTACAACAAGTGTACTATTCCTTTATTAATTTTTATGATGCAAAATGCTGACAGAAAGAATGGGATGAGCTGCCATATAAAAATCGAAACGTTAGCGTAGTAACTTTATTAATCTGTGACGTTAGTTCACAATTTGGCCACGGTGGCTCTCTTTCTGAACAGTGAAACATGGCAACCAACGAGGTAACTTATCAAAGGTTTTATTTAAAAATCGGGCTGTCTTCCAAAATTAAAACCTGTGTGTTTAAAAAAAACAAATGAACACTTCAACTCGACAAAAATTTGTCTTGTTCGTTGTTACTTGTTAGTCGTATTTTTGTGTACCTATTTGACAAAATGAGTTCAAGGAATGTAGTTTTAATTTTCTCGCATTATTTGTGAAAATTACACGACTAGGCATTGGTAGACTTTAATAAGTGTGCCTCGGCTTCGCCTTGGCCCACATTTATTTTACACGTTCAAACAAAGCATTGCCTCATAGTTCAAGCACGTCAGGAACCTGCCCTGCGTCCATCAACCCGAGGCATACAGATGTTCAGCCTCACGTGCCAGTAATTTCACCGGCACCCATACCCTTCAAACTGAAACACAGCAATGCTGCTTGTAGGTCACGCACATCAGGAACGTGCCCTGCGTCCATCAACCCGAGGCATACAGATCTTCAGCCTCACGTGCCAGTAATTTCACCGGCACCCACACCCTTCAAACTGGAACACAGCGATGTTGCTTCACGGCAGGAATAGGCATGGTGGTAGTACGCACCACCACGAGACACACACAAAGAGCTCTACTAAGCTCTAGTTACAACTGAATGTGGCTACGTTACCAACGAATGTTCTTTTATGGTAGCTAAATGCTGCACACTACCAATTTATTTGTACCTACCTCAATATACGTATACACTCACACACACATGCTTGTCCTAATACGTGACTAGAAACTATTGTTTATTCTGTGCCTTATGTAAAAGCTGACATAGACAATTCACTGAATTAGGTACCTACTGATTTAGTAGGTAGATTATTTATCTTTCGCTCACGTATTAATCTTACAAATGGTAAATCACACGTTCCTAAAACTACATTATTTTTCAATTTGCAGACATTTTTTTTGCATGAAAGAAACTTTAAAATAAAAATTAAAAAACATACAAATATTTCGGACCACACATACTTATCCACAATATCAAAAAGAGTTTACACTTAAAAAACTAGCAAGCGTTATATGGGTCCGGTTAATGTACGCCCAGTTAATGTATACCCAGTTAAAACGAATCCACTTTTTTACCGGGATATTGCTTATGCCCAATGTACACTGTAGTTGATATATATTTCGATTATTTAGTGTACTCATGTAGCTTAATTGGCATTGTAATAACGGGGTGTACAAACACATGAAGTACATTATCGCCTCACTCCCTTTTATGCCAGATACCTATTAACTTTATTAAGACGCTGACAAACTTAGGCGTCCATAGGCTACGGTAACCGCTTCCCATCAGGTGGGCCGTATGCTTGTTTGTCAACTTAGTTGTATAAAAAAAAAAACTTCAACAAGGATTTCAGGAAAAACTGTTCCAAAACCTCCATTTCTACAACATGCTGCAACGCCAGTGGAGATATAAGGAGAAAAAGATTGAAATACCCACCAGTGTTTCAATCTTTAGTGTTTTACTTCTAGGGATTTTAGGAGTATACCAAATAAACAATTTATAATGTAGCGAATATTTATTTATTAATCTAACACACTAGCATCTACATCCTTCAAAAACCGAAGCCACCAACCCCCCTCCGGTATTGATAACCGCAGTACCCGCGGACGGAACAACGCCATCTACCGACACAACGCCGTAAACTGGAAAACACCCGCTAACTTTGATTGTCCCTCCAATAGGAATATCTCCGGCTAAATTTACGTCTCCGAATTGAAGTGAGGGGAGAATTTCCGTTACGAGGGGGACTGTGGAGGTCTGTGAGGGTCCGAGATAGCCCCCCACAGTGGTGACAGCATTGCCTGTTGCGATAGTAGGAGAAACGTTGCAACCGTTGAAGGGAAGGGAGAGAGCTTCCTGGAAATATAAGAGAAATAAGTTTTGGTAGACATTTTCACGCATGTTTTGTGTCTACCCTAAACATAGCTTGTTCTTATTCTTTAATAAGGGAAATGCGAACTAGTTAAATATTTTTTTATTAAATTATGTATTGTTTGTATCACATTTCATTTTCAATGGCGAACTGACAAAAAATCTATGCTTGAGGCTCGACTCAGACTCAAGCATTTTTCTCTAAGGTAAAGTAGCATCTATAAAGGGGTATTATATGAGTTGATACCCCTTTGAGAGCCTTTGAGAATGAGAGTTTTAAGACGTTTCAAAGTGATCCTTGTGATACTACTGAATAAATAAATTTATAATTTGAATCACAGTTCACAACTGTTTGTGCCTAGGCACGATAAACATTCGCTTTTGATTCTTTATTTTTATATTTGAAGTTTTTGTCGATGCGTAGGTACCTTACCTATTATTTAAACTTTTTTGGGATATTATCATATTATTTAAAACTCACCTTTAAAAGGAAAACTTGTAAACAAAGCAAAATGATATGCCTGTACATCGTTAATTTCGGTAATACTAAACGGAATTCTAGAAAATTTTGTATTTATACATATTTCTATACAATTTCAAAAAAGTTATCAATTTCTGTATTTTATAAGTTCGTAATATTTATAACGTAATAAACAATGATAAGTTAAAGTTATCATATTAGATAACGAAATATTTGACCTAAGTAATGTATTGAAAGATAACTGAGTAACTTACTCCACAAGATAAAATAAAGATAAGCAAACGAAGTAGTAGAGCTCTTTGTGTGTGACTCGTCCGGGGAAATACCACCATGCAAGTTCGGCAAGTTTATCATCCGCACTTGATGTGCGGGCAGGTTTTTCCGCAAGTAGGCCGCTGGTGGGCCCTTTTTGCGTGACCCTTGACGCGTGTTGCTCGAACTTTTTTAGGTTCTACAACACGCCGGTTTCCTCACGATGTTTTCCTTCACCGTTTTGAGAGTACTGGCATAGTGCACATACATTTTTCAACAGAAAAACTCATTGGTACACGAGTGGATTTGAACCCACGACCTTCGGATCGGAAGGCGGGGCCGCTACCACTAGACCACCAGTGCTCTCAACACCATGCCTATTTCTGCCGTGAAGCAGCATCGCTGTGTTTCCATTTGTTCTGTGCTCAATGGCTTCTTGCCTGCACTTGACATATTTTCGAACTTTTAAGCCCTTAATCAGAAACAGTGCTTGAGAGAGAGAGAGAAATAAAATAATCCAATACAATATTACGGTTACTACCAATTCAATTTGCGGGAGGCGATAATGTACTTACATCATATATTGTACACCCCGTTATTACGATGCCAGTTTAGCCACATGTAGCAACTTAAACATGGATTTTTGCTTTTTTGTTCTGACACTGGATACTTTTATACTTGTCCATAATACTTAAAAGGGCGGATCCGACTTGGATAGGCTTGGTTATGTTAGAATATAAAAATTATGCTCAAGGCGAGCGAGCAGAGTGGGCGTGCCGCTGCATTGGCATAAAATGTTTTTTTCAATACCCTCAAAAGGGTTGCCCACTTTAGGACAATTATCCATCGCTAGATAAAAAAGTATTAATTAAAATATTTATCTGCTACAGCTACAGTGGACATCAAAAGGTGATTCGTTTTTAGCAGGGTGAACATTAACTGGCCGTGCATTAACCGGACCCCAATTGGCAACTAAAGAAAAATTCTAAAGATTTCACGCCAATAATGGTTTTTTTTTTATTTCTTCTGTATGCATTTTACAAAAGAGATCGGCGATTTTAGTTCCATTTTCAAAAATAAAATGTTGTTTTTTTTAGGAAACAGTATTAGGTATGTTGAGTCATCATCAAATCTTTAAATCTTCATTCATGATTAGTCTACTTAGAACTAAATACTTTTTCGTTTTTGTAGCCTCATTGTCATAATTTGAAAAAACTTTTTGGCCCAAGAGGAAGACATGCTATTTTTTCTTCGCTCTGCCATAATACTTTTAGCACAGATAAGATAATACTAAGTATGCTAGTACTTTTAGGATAATATAAAGTTATCAGTTTTTTAAGTTTAATTTTAAGATCATTAGATTTTACACAGTTTTACAATAAATTTTCGAGCAAGAGAAATTACAAAGCAATTTTCTCTAAAAGGCGATTCCAGTAAGTATGAGTGAGTGTTTGTTGCTTCTATTTTCCTAAAATTACCTACCACAGACCGTGGACGGGATGCATCATGCAAATTTCTTAAGAAATTGATGACAGGCAGTTTTTGTACCTAAAATTACTGCATTTGCACATTGCATGTTGATTCCATGTATTCTTTGTTTAATATCGCTTTAGTTTCAATATCGTGAACTATCCACATACTCACCGACTCCCAACATTCGTCAGCTGCACTGCTGGCCTACCATGAGCTTCATAATGGTTATAATAAATAATAATAAATATTGTGGACAATTCACACAACACTACCCAGCCCCAAACTAAGCAGAGCTTGTAATATGGGAACCAGATAGCTGATATAATACTTGAATACATTTTTTTTTGTAAATACATAATTAGAATACAATATAACACCCAGACAGAGAACAAACATTTATATTCACCACACAAATATTTGTTCTCGGTGGGGATCGAACCCACGACCTATGGCGCAGAAGGCAGAGCAACTACCAACTGAGCTAGAGGCCAGTCAAAGTTATGGTTATGGCTGTCAAAATTGTGTCGACAGTGTCAACACACAACACCAAAGAAGAAATGAATGTGTGGGTCAGCCGATCTATACACAATTTGACAGCCATACCATAACCATATGGAGCTCGCGGTAGCCCTGGGCTCTGAAAGCTGACAATTCGACATTATGTGTCACAAAGCGACAAATTTGTGGAATTGTCACGCATATGCTATTGATAAAAGTGTCAATTAGGTCACAAAAGCGCGACAATTCCACAATTTTTTCGCTTTTTGACATAATAATGTCGAATTGTCAGCTTTATTAAATAGGGGCCTGTATATTTTATAATCATCATCATCATCCGCAGCTCGACTTAACCCACTGTTGGTCATAGGCCTCTCTTTGCTCTAGCCACTTATCACAATCTTGGGCTACCCTCATCCATATCACTGAAAATGTCGTCCCATCGTGCTAATGGGCGTCCAAAGCCTCTCTTTCCAACACCTCTCTTTCCAGTCCTCGGCCACCACTCCGTCAATTTTTTGCATCACCTGTCGTCACCACGCCTTGCCAGGAATCCTGCCCAATTCATCATCTTCATTATCAGCCTGAAAAAGTCTACTGCTGGACATAGGCCTCCCCTACACATTTCCAGGAAGAACGATTCTGAGCCTTTTCCATCCACCGACTTCCTGCGATCTTAACAATGTCGTCAGTCCATCTGGTGGGTGGGCGCCCTACGTTTCGTCTTCCGGTTACCTTTATTCCCAATGGTTGTCGGTTCTTCAAGCTATATGACCTGCCCATTGCCACTTCAACTTACTAATTCTAAGAGCTATGTCGGTGACCTTGGTTCTTCTACGGATATCCTCATTTCTGATTCTATCACGTAGTGAAACTCCAGCATAGCTCTCTCCATAGCTCGTTGAGCTTGTGTACGAGGCCAATAGTTAGCGACCACGTCTCAGTTCCGTAAGTCATCACTGGCAACACGCACCCTGCCCAATTGAGTACCATCATTCGTATCCCGACGTCTTGGATATCATACTTACTTACTAATTATAAACAGGAAAGATTTGATTTGTCCTTTTGAACCAGAGTGGTCAAAAGATTTTAGGGTTAGGGTGCCCAAAAGAAGACCAGCGTTGGTTGTTAGCCAACCAACATAATGCTGAGCCAGAGTCCGTTTTGCGACGCACAAAGCTCACCTCTGTAGTGATTGTAAGTGTGAGTTTTGCTTCGCAAATAAATATTTTTCTTTCGTCCTTTCAAAGAGGCTCCTTTCGTGCACATGAGACACGTTTTCCAACCTTTTTCTAGGTTTTTCGACATGCCGGCTTCCTTACAATGTTTTCCTTCACCTTTAAGAGTACTATAGTGTATTGTATGATTTTAGTAGCGAATAAATTCAAAAACCACTGAAGGCCTACCACAAGCTCTGTCTGGCTCTGGTTTTGAGTCTGTGAGAGTGTTAACTAAACAAATCTTACGTCGAAGCGTCACACACATAGTATAATACACTGGGTGAGCACTCACACAGACTCAAAACCAGAGCCAGACACAGAGCTTGTGGTAGGCCTACTAGACAGATTAAAAAACTTTTGATATAAAAAGGCTACATTATCCCTGAGTTACATAAATTATGTTTTGTAATTAAGAAACATGCGAAAAGGTTAAAAATTAAAATTTGAAAATTTCCGCTTAGGCGTAGCTGGCGCGGGTTGCTAATAAACGTAAAAATACAATAAGGATATTTTACAAACAGTCTATTTTATTTATTTAAACACCTTATTCTATATCACTCCGGTGAAACGCTCTCAAATATCGCTATCATATTTGACAGCGGCTTCACTCAACTTGTTCTCTTCTCTTTTACGTCGGAAAACCAGTGGTATCTACTTAGGCCTAAAACATACACAAGCGACGTAAGGCAGCAGGCGTGGAACAGGCGTGGCGCAGGCGTGCGCCGCTTCAAAACGATTTCATACAAAATGTATGCAGGCGACGTTTTTGAAATATACTGAAGCGACGCGGCGCAGGCAACGAAACGGCGTGTCTGCGGTCACCTGCTGTTGAAAACGTTCTACAACGTGTATCAAAATATGTGTACTATCCTGAAGGGGGGTGAATTTCCACCCCCCGGGGAACAACTTTTGTTCAACGACTTTACGAACTTCGATTGGTATCTCTGAAAAAAACTGCAACGAAGTTTCAACATGAACAGCTGACTTTATACAAAGTGACAACCCTAAACTCAGCTACAGAGGTAGTAGGTAGTAGTAGTAGACCTACAGAGGTAGTAGGTCAAGGGGTCAAGGGGTTACAAGGATAGGGTTGTCAATTTATTTAGGCATTATGAAATTAAATATTTTTGTGTGGGAAACTGAAAATAGGAATTTTTAATTATCTCCCCCCCACAACTGATCACCATTGTGGTCTGAAACCTCCCACCTTCGCATAGTACACATATTTAGATACACCTTGTATAATAAATCTGCGCCACGCCTGTTCCACGCCACGTCGCTTGTGTATGTTTTAGGCCTTAGACCATCTTATGGAAAACGACACAATACTTTATTATGGCACAATAAAACACAAAAACTAAAACATTCTTGGATGCACTCCGCTTGCTGTAAAATATATGTATAAAGTTTATTTATATTGAACATCATATTATTTTGAGTCGTGCAACATGGAGATAACATGAGGGCGTCAAAAATAACGTTGAGGATACGAGGAACGAGGAGTTTTAGTTGAGGATCTTACAGAGTACAATTCACTTACAGTTACACAATCAGATGAACTTCGCTCGATAGAAAAAAAAACCAAAGTTGCCTCGTTTAAAAATCATTTTTCAATACCTAAAATAAAAAAAATATTGACTTTATTTTTACACCAATCTTTAGATAAATCACTTTTCTAGTACAAATCGCTTAGGTGGATGTTGAAGTGTTATTTTCCTATTTAGGATGTATAAAACACTACAAAACCACGACGCCGTGGGCTACGTCACTCGCGCGGTGGCGCTTACTGACGACGAGCCAAGGACAAGGGGGCCTTAAGCACAGCCCTCATAATTAACAGCCCCAACCCCTGCAGCTGCCAATGACCCTTCCAGCCCCACAGAACCAGTGAACGGCAGCTTCCCCGACACCACTATAGGACCAGACATGACCAAGTCCTCGGAGCATATGCTCACGGTTCCAGGACCTAGTGTGGCTGAGGTTAGGACTGGACGGCATGATGAGATGATGGACTGTCCTGAGATAGTCTGAAAGTAAAAGAAGATTGTTACTATGGAACATCTCTATAGTTGCTGCTCTGCCTTCTGCACCGAAGGCAAACCTCACCGAGAAAAAATATTTGTGTGGTGAACGCAGATTTTGAAAGACAGAGATAAAACATCAAATATTTATTCTAGGAGGGGATCGAACTATGGTTGCCACCTGTACTTTATAAAGAATAAAGAATATTGAATAAAACCTAGTTTATTTTTTAATGTAAAGATATTTTTAAATAGTCTGAAATTTTTGCGTGTAACACTTAGACAATTTAACCTAATTGTCTATGGTGTAACAGAACGGACTGCTTTGGTACGTAACCAAAGACGTCAAGGAACGTAACCAAATACGTTATATCATGTCATGTGAACTTATCAGTTTTGTTTACTTTGGACTCGTTGTAAGATGCCGTTATTATACCTACTTAGTTTAAGAGTAACAAATATTTGTTGGATTTTGCTATAAAGACGCAACAAAACTATTTCTCTTAAATTTTTTATTAAAGAGAAATAGTCTGGTAAGTAAATAGTACTTTATTTTCAGATATTGTGCTTATTTTTGCATAAAAATGTAATATGCTTTTTTTTCTTAAAAGAAAGGTGGCATCCCTAGATCGAACCCACGACCTACGGCGCAGGTCGAAGGCAAGGACACTACAAACTGAGCCTTGACACCTGTCAAAGGTAGTCAAAAGTATTAGTTAATTACCTGAACCAAAACGCCCAATAAACAAATTAAGACCACTTTCTGCATTTTGGTATCACTACTAGACTAGTAGCACTCGCCTATAGTACTAAATTATATACTTATCTTAGGTATTACATAGGTTATATACTGATTGTAGGTATTACATGGACTCGGGACGTGCAATACCTATTGACACATATAGATGACCTTATCTTCCTTACAAAATGATTAGATGTTTGATTGCGGATATTATTGAAACGAAGTAGAATGGAGAAGATTAGTTGAACGGTAAAAGTTACGAACGAAGAGGTCTTAGAGCGAATAAAGGAGAAAAGAGTTATGCTTGAGACGATACACAATCGAAGAGACATAATTATAAGTTTAAAAAACTTGAGAAACCGACTTCATTGTCAAACGGCTAAACCGATTTTAATCAAATTTGTTTGGGACAATCTGGACGTAAGAATAACCTTCCAAATAAAAAAATAATTTTCTAAATCTGTTCATAAATGACGGAGGCATGCAGTTAACAACATTAAAAAAAATATTTAAAAAAAATGGCAACACCGATTTTAATAAAATTAAAATGGAACCAATCTGGAAGCAGTACCTTTCAGATACAAAAATAACTTTTGAAATCGGCTCACAAATGACGAAGTTATGTGGTAAAAAAGATAAAAAAAAAAAAAAAACAACCGAAGTGAGAACCTCCTCCTTTTTGATTGGAAGTCGGTTAAAAAGGTTTGGACATCTTCTACGACATGACAGCTACATAAAAAACAGAATAATTGAAGGATAGGTTGAAGGAAAACGGGGAAGAGGAAGGCCAAGAACAAGTTACGTGAGCCAGATAAAAGAAAAAGTCGCTTTCACGCTGAGGAAGTTAAGGAGGCCGCATTCGAAAGACTAAATTAGAGAAAACTGCATCAAAACCCCGACAAGAGCGTAGCTCTTAGATTTAAGAAGAGAAGAAGAATATTAGTAGGTTAGTATACTAACACGACTACTTTTTAGTAGTAGTAGAGCTTTCTACGAGGGCTCGTCCGGGAAAGTATTACCATCATGCCTATTCCTGCCGTGAAGCAGCATCGCTGTGTTTCGGTTTGAAGGATGTGGGTGCAAGCAAAATTACTGGCACGTGAGGCTGAACATCCGTATGCTTCAAGTTGATGGACGCAGAGCTGCCGACGAACTGCCAAAGAGTGGAACTCTCTACCAGCGTCAGTATTTCAGGAACGCTATAATTTAGAAATTTCAAGACAAGAGTGAACAGGTGGACTATGGCTAAGCTTGCTCCATCATAGGATGCATCTTCACTTTCCATCAGGTGTGATGGCAGCCAAATGCCTATAGCTATAATATAATAAAAAAAAGGGCAGGGCATCGTAGGGCAAATTCCTGACGTATGTGACCTACGAGGCAATGCTTTTGCGAACGCAAAGAGCTCTACTACTTTTAAAATGCTTATATCTGCTGCGTGAAATATTGCCAATAATTCTTTAAATAAAGTCACGCGCGAACCAATTTCGCTAATAAGAGTTCCCTATCTTCAACTAGCCGCTGTTTTCCTCACGTACCATCATATCAGACGGCGTAAGCAAAATGTGGTTTAAAATCACGTATCAGGTCATATTTTTGTATCAATAGTTCTTTATAACCATAGTGATAAAAAAAACGAATGTATGGTTTTATGAAACCACGGTAAAGTGAAACTTTTTTCACATTATAGACATTATAACTAAACATTTTTGGAATCAGACACTACACGGTCAGCTGATGCGAACTATAGGCACCACCATATTGGCCTCGGCTGCTCTGACGAGCGCCTTTACCATTATCCCTACTCCGCGTTCGACCGTCACGCGCGACATGCAACACAATGCAACATGCAAGCTTGAGACGAAGCTAAAATAAAGCTTGGATTATGTGAAGATTGTTACTATTTTTGACATTTGTATTACTGAATTGTCATACATAGATATAATAAGATTTTCTATAAATAAGAAGTTTGTTACTTAGATTTACCTAATTTAATTTAATTTGCCGTAAGGCCATTGTAATAAAAGTTTACTTTAAAAATATTGTGGGCAATCACTGTTAAGCCCCAAACTAAGCAAAGCTTGTACAATTGGAACCGGATAGCTGAAATAATCTTCACCTGCCTGCCCTTATCCTACTTTATGTAGGGTCAGCACATCATGACTTCCTCGTCCATTCCTCTCTGTCAGCCGTCATCTCTGCATTCATTCCTCTCTTATCCATGTCATTTTTGATACGGTTCATCCATGTTTTCTTTGGTCCACCTCTGTTCACATAATAATATCCAAAGATTCATTGTATAACATAGAAAATGATGATATATAAAGGAAAACATAGCGAAGAATCTTTGGATGGAGATGGAGAAAAGCCACGGTCAGGTCAACAGGACCGGGGCTGACTAAGCCCCGGTCCTGTTGACCTGACCGTGGCTTTTCTGTGTATAAAGCTTGACTAAGCTGAAAGGATACCACCATGCTTATTTCTGCCGTGAAGCAGCATTGCTGTGTTTCGGTTTTAAGGGTGTGGGTGCCGGTGATATAACGGCACGTGAGTCTGAACATGTATGCGTCAAGTTGATGGACTCAGGGCAGTGCATCGTAGGACACGTTCCTGACGTGCGTGACCTAATACGAGGCAATGCTTTGTTTTAATAAAGTACCGCCTGATTTTATGTGGTAACCATCGCCTATAGGCGATGGTTACCACATATATATGCTCGTTACAAACGATAATGATATATGCTTGATCAGTCAGCTAGTTTTATAAAAAAAGCAGCCAAGTGCGAGTCGGACTCGCCCATGAAGGGTTCCGTAGCATCAAGTAACATAATATAAAGGTTCTTTTAGTTCGTCGAAAGGTAAATTGCGGTTTACGATTTATGACGTATAAAAAAAAAACTACTGACTAGATCTCGGTCAAACCAAATATCGTAATGTACAACATATATTTTTTTTAGTTTTATCATTCCCTTATTTTAGAAGTTAGAGGGGGGGGACCAACTTTTTTCAACTTTGGAACTGTCTCTCGCGCAAACTATTCAGTTTAGAAAAAAACGATATCAGAAACCTCAACATCATTTTTGAAGACCTATTCATAGATACCCCACACGTATGGGTACGATGAAAATAATTTTTTTGAGTATCAGTTTGAAGTATGGGGACCCCCAAAGTTTATAGTTTTTTTTCTATTTTTGTATAAAAATCTTAATGCGGTTTACAGAATACATCTACTCGCCAAGTTTCATCAGTCTAGCTCTTATGGTTTCGGAGAAAAATGGCTGTGACACGGTCGGACAGACAGACAGACGGACAGACAGACAGACAGACAGACAGACAGGCAGACATGACGAATCTATAAGGGTTCCGTTTTTGCCATTTGGCTACGGAACCATAAAAAAGGATGGCTTAGGCACAGGGAAAGCCTAACAAATTGGTTAGGAGAGTTCGCAAAGTATAAAATTAAATACAAGAATGTTCAATAAATTAATATTTATTACTAGTCTTAATAACCATACGATCCACAAGAACAGGTTCCTGTTATCGTGACAACCCCCGCAGCGGGCAACGATCCCCCAAACTGCACACCCCCAATAACTGGCACCTGGCCTGCCACCATCGTAGAGCCAGCAACTGGCAACTCTCCAGCCACGGCGACATCACCACTGCCTGAACCTCCATAAGCGCTCGCGCCCCCATAAGCTCCGTAATTGAAGGCAGGACTTAATGGACCAGCCTGGGCGCTAGGTCCAATGTTCGGGCCAATACTGCCGGGTAAGATCTGACCAGGTATGCCGAACTGTGACGGTCCATAGCCAGCAGCAAATTGTGATAATGCCATCTGAAATTATTGACATTTTGTTAAAACAAAGTAGTAGCAGGGCCTTTGTGAAGGGCTCATAATATTACTCATATTATAACTTTTGAAACTATCATGGTTTTTAACACTATTTTTATGAAACAACGGGATATTTACCATGATTAAATTTTGATGAGTTGAACTCCACCACTCACTGTTCAACCGTGATCATGGTGCATGCAACTGTGCCGAAATATCGGAAGTCAACTCATCAAAATTTAATCATGGTAAATATCCCGTTGTTTCATAAAAATAGTATTACTCATATTATTTAGTGCAATTATTATGTAACATGGTCTTAAAGTTAAAAATGGGTAATACATAATAGGACTTTGAGTTTAGGGCATAGCAATATTTGGACTGAAGTTTGAATAAATAAATAAAAGCCAGCTGTTATTGTTGTATTACGAATTAAATTAAATTATTTCTCAGGCAGTGTAAGTTGTTCGTCCGGGAAAGTTCATGAAGCAACATTGCTGTGTTTCGGTTTGAAAGGTGTGGGTGCCGGTGACATTACTGGCACGTGAGGCTGAACAACTGTATGCTTCAGGTTTATGGACGCAGAGTAGTGCATCGTAGGACACGTTCCTGACTGATAAATATGATCGGATGTACCTATCTATCTATGAGTACTAAGTTAAATTATGGTTAAACTTTACTTAAAAAATGATTTTTACCTGGAATAAGCAAGTAAGACAGATAATAGTGAGATTTTGAAACGCCATTTTAGAATAAATTTCAGTCAACGGTTTAATCAAAATGATATCAATTTAAAATCAAATGTTCCTTTTATAGTTACAAACTGATTTTAAAGATAAAAATTTCTTCATAATTTTAATAGTTTTTATAATTTGCCAATTATCGATTGCATGATTTCAATAACTGATAAGTGTGGGTTATCTTTTTGCCTTAAATTTTGTAATATAAAGCCTTATAAGCTCTAAGTGAGTGTTTAACACGTCATTATTTTTTGAACTACCATTGTTTTATCTGATCGACAAAATGGGATACAAATTAGCAATTCTTGGCACAGTGGCTGTTTTGGTTCAGGTAAGCGGAATACTTGAGAAATTGGCACCTAGACAAAGCTAGCTTTAAGACGTTTCAAAGTGATCCTTGTGATATAACTGAATAAACATAATATTGAATTTGAATTAAAAAAAGACTTAAGGACTTTTTTTTTACTGATAAATAATATTGTTGTCAACTTCTGTACAGCACCATATCATATTCTACCAAATAGCTAATAAAATACTCTAATCATATATTTTTCTTACTCAGTCAATATCTGGACAATACAATGGGAACCAGCTGAACGGGCCTGCCAGAGGATTTGGTAACGGCTTGTCATACAGCGCAAACTTGGCTGGAAACGCCCTGCCCTACGGATCAAACTTGGCTAATAACGCCTTGTCGTACGGTTCAAACTTAGCTGGTAACGCCTTGGCATACGGGTCCAACTTAGCTGGTAACGCCTTGCCTTATGGGTCAAACTTAGCTGGTAACGCCTTGTCGTACGGTTCAAACTTAGCTGGTAACGCCTTGTCTTACGGCTCAAACTTAGCTGGTAACGCCTTGCCTTATGGGTCAAACTTGGCTGGTATCAATGGACCTAACCTAGGTAAGGGATCTGGACTAGGTGCAGCGTCTACTGGAGGCAGCTTTGCAGTCACCAGCTCATCCCTAGTCTCTCCTACAGGAGTGTCAGTTTTGGCTGAGAACTTGGCGATTGAAGGGCCGTTGAATGTCGGTGGGAACTTACCTTTCTTAGGTTCAGTTGGTATTGAGGGCTCCATGCCTAATGTTGGTTCTGGATCTGTTTCTTACGGCTGTGGGAGTGGGAACGTAGGAATTGTTAGCGAGAATACTGGAACCTATGGGTCAGCAGGGTCACTTGCTGGTCCTGTTGGTCCGGTTGGTCCTGCTCTAAGCTATCCTGGATCAGTTTCCCCTGCATTGGGTTCTTATGGTCCTAGTCAGGCAGTTTCAGGTAATGGTCTGGTTGGATCTCCTCTAGGTCTAAGAGGTTCTCAGATTGGACCATCAGCTCTTGGTTTCGGGTCAGGGTTAGGTTTTAACGGGTTCAACGGCCTGCGTAAATAGTTTAGATATATTTAAGTATTTATGAAATAAAATTATTTGATGACAATCATGTTTTAATCTGATGTTCACCTTCTACACGTTATATCCATTTCTTGAAAACCCACCCATCCTCTGCAAGCTACGTAGTGTGGTGTGGATTGTCCAGAATATCTAATTAATTATTTATTAGCATTAATATAGATTTTTTCTTCTTGTTATCGTGCCACTGGTTCTTTGGAACCAAGTGTGGTGAAAGGATTTTAAGTGTGCTCAAATAGACTCCGTTTTGATAGACCAATGCTAATGAATAGCTGGCCTTGATAAGTTTTGTCTGTCTTTATCTAAAAGTTCGTAGTAGGTAAGTTGTTTGTTCGTACCTACCTAAATAATAAATGCATTCTATCATAAAAGATTCCTGAATTTTCAAAATTAAAGGACAAATTACATATTGGAATAAAATATTTAGTGCTGCTGCCAAAGTCTTTATTTAAAAAATATAATGCAAAACGATCACTGAACTTATTGGAATCAGTACATGTAGGGTCCACCGCATCCACCACAAGCGCAGTTACCAGCAATGGTGACAGCACCTGCTGCAGGAACAACGCCGCCGTACCCAACAGCGCCTATGATGGGCACTTGGCCAGCAACGACGGTCGAACCACCAACGGGAAGCTCGCCAGTGATAGCGCAGTTGCCTACTCCAGCACCACCGTATGCTGCTCCACAGCCAGCCAATGGGGCGGTTAGACCGTAGCCAGCACCGTAAGCGCCACCGCAACCAGCCAATGGGGCGGCTAGACCGTAGCCAGCGCCGTAAGCACCGTTCCAACCAGCGCCGTAAGCGCCGCCACAACTGGCGATTTCAGAGCCGTAGCCGTAAGCGCCTCCATAGCTAATAGGACCGGCGATCTCAGCGCCGTAGCCGTAGGGACCAGCCATGCCAGCTCCATAGCCGATGCCTCCAAGACCGAAGGCATTCTGTGAAATTAATATAAAGATTGAATATTTGTTTTTATTAAGGTTTTGTAGCTAAATGAAAACAGGAAAAATGGCCCTGTTTGCTGTTTTTCGGTCCAGAACTCCAGAACTATTATCTCAGGAAATGAAACTTCATTTTATCAACTTGAAATAAAACCAAAATATAACAGATCTATGACCATTAAGCGCTAAAACAAATTCAATTTCAAACCATTGTAATAAAGAAAACCTAGCTTATTTCCAATAAACCCCCTTTTTTTGTGTAAAAAGCTAACACAACTAAAGGAGAAACTAAAAAAATCAGGAAGTTCGAGTGTTTTGGATGATGACATTAATAAAACTCGAAAACGGGCTCAAAAATGTTGGAATAATTTTAGACCTCTGGCTACGAATTTTGCTCAAACTTGTCGATTTTCTAAAACACTCCAGAAAACACAGTTAGAAGTTGGTAGAGCAGGGTAAACTTTTACCTGGATCAGACAAGCCTGGACGCACAGAAGAAGAACAGTGAAGGAAGACATGTTTTGATATTTGATAGTTAGCTGAGTATGTGTCAGTATAATTAGGTCAACGTTCTAAATACTATTTATACTAGCATTTCCTGATTAAGCTGAATTGAGCAACTATTCACTGTACCGATAGCTAAAACCGCGAATAAATATAATTGAATTGCTAAATTCGCTTATCACCATCAAATTCTAGGAAGCAAATACATTTCTTGCAAATTATTTGTGATCGATTCTAGGTCACGTTCGGTTTGGTTTTTTATGCGTTTATCCTGTCAGGTATTGCAATATTCTTGAAAATTAATTAGTATTTAAGCTCTAGTGGACACTGAGAATTCAGCATTCAAAATCTTTTGGAATTTACTACAATGTCAGTTAAGGCAGTTTTGGTCTTCTGCGCATCAGCGCTTTTCGTCCAGGTAAAAAAGTTTTTTTATTCAACTAGCTGATGGAACAAGCATATGGCCCATCTGATGTTAAGCGGTAACCATCGCCTATAACAAAGTATTGTCTGGTAGGTCACGCACGTCTGGAACGTGCCCTACGATACACTGCCCTGCGTCCATCAACTTGAGGCTTACAGATGTTTCGCCTCACGTGCTAGTAAATACACCGGCAACCATGCCCTTCAAACCGAAACACAGCGATGCTGCTTCACGGCAAAAATAGGCATGGTGGTAGTACTTCCCCGGACGAGCTCTACTACTACTAAATAATTTGATTGTCAATAGCCTATTGTGTATACTCAGAGGCCATAATATCAACGGGATAATTCTCGTTGAATGGACGAAATATCATATTCGATAAATACCATATAACTGTCAAAATATATATTCAATAGTTGAATGGAAGCTTGTGTCAAGTGCACGCAAACAACCTTTATGAGACGTACCTCTACAGTCGTTCCGAGAATATTAGTTTGTAAGAACTAGTGTTACGAAAAGAAAAAGAGATGTGAATATAGAATGCTGTGGAGGTCACCCCTTTTCATCAGACATCGTTGGCATAAAAGTAAAAAAAAGACCAATCTACAAAAAGCTTCCATTATTTTCAGTCGGCGTACAGCCAGTGCATAGGCAATGGCTATGCTCCCTTCGGTGGCTTCAACGCTGGCCTCGGATACGGTGGCTTGGGCTTTGACGGAGCTGGATTCGGCTGCGGAGTAGCCTCAACTGGCGGTGGTCTTCCATGTGCCAGCGCTTCTCCCATCCCTCCCGCAGGCGTGTCTGTTCTCTCTGAAAATGTTTACGAAGGTGCTTTAGCTGTAGGTGGCAACCTTCCATTCTTGGGCACCATTGCGTTAGAAGGAGTGTTGCCAACAGCTGGTGCTGCCGCTGTCTCATATGGCTGTGGTGCGGGAAATTGTGGGATTGCGGTTGAGGAAGGTCCTATTGCAACTGGCATTGCCCCATCAGTTGGCTATGGAGCTGGTTTCGCTGGCTACGGTGGGTTGGCTGGTGCAGGTTACGGGACTGGATTAGCTGGAGCTGGGTTCAATGGACTGGGATACGGAGGTTTTGGAGGCATCGGCTACGGGATGGGAGGTGCTTACTACTAATCTTCTGATTATGACGGATTCTGAATAAAATCGAACTGGATGGCACTTCTTGTTTTTTTAACCTACTTAGTCTTACTAAAAAATAAGCAGGAGTCAAAGCTGCCAGGCTGAAATGGGATTGAGCAAGGCATCTCAGCCAAATGCCTGCCAACCGATCCATCAATTTACTGCGGGGAGAGTCCATCAGCATACTTTGGATCCCTGGTGTGCGGTCACGGAGTTGGCCGAGAAAGCGTTAACGAGACGATACCTACACCTTTGAAAGAATCTAATTTCAAAGGTGTAGAGACACTGTTCTCTCTTCAGCCTCTTATCTGGCCTTCGAGGCTCGAGAGAGAGAAAAGTGGAAGTCTGAAACCAGCAGTAGGATGAAATAAGTTAAATAAACAAATCAGCTTGCAAGAAACTTAACTTATGATTGAACCTTGGATTCTTTAGACTCACCTAGTTTTAAGACGTTTCAAAGTGATTCTTGGAATTGAAATGAATTTTATTGAATTTGAGAGTTTGAGTAGAATGATAACGTAGATACGTATTTTCTCATGGTCACAGCCGTATTTTCTGAAGAAGATTCGATAAATATTACAAAAGCTATTTAATTCTTATGCAAAACACTGATGTTGTTATCGTTAAGAAATAGGTTATTGATAAAACCGATATAATAATTGTATTATTGGAACATAATGTTGTCATAGATTTAGTATAAAATACTTTTATTTTAATCAGATTATCATTCTCCATCCAGTGTTCATCCAAATCCAATAGAAAAAAAACAAAATGGCTGGAAAAGCTATCCTAGTATTTTGCGCCCAAGCTCTTCTAGTCCAAGTAAGTTACATTCTCATCAACCTCAAGAAGTTCACTGCTGGACATAGGTCTCCCCATTTCCAGGAAGAACAATTCTGAGCTCTTTCCACAGACTTCCCACGATGTAAACATCGTGTTTTTATATATTTCTTCACTCAAATAGTCTCATGTGCACCAGTAAATGAGGCTTACCATCACATAAACCCATAAATTCATCAGACGAACCTCTGATTACTATTTAGAGATCCACGGTTCCTAAGTGTTGTAGTATTGTAGCTTTGTATGCCTGCATGCCAATTACAAATATGACGACACGACGTCAAGCAAAGCTTCAAGCAAAGCTCCCAAATAGTCACCTGCCTGTTTTGAGAGCTTTGCTTGAAGCTTTGCTTGAAGTGCTCATGCATGGTCCTGCCTTCTACGCTGTAGGATTTTGTAATTCAAAGTCGTTTGTAAAAGTATCATGGTTGACAGTTTATTTTTCTTTCAGTCTGCATTTAGCCAGTGCCTCAACCGTGGTATCAATGGCATTGCTGGTCTCAACTCAGGGTTAGCCCCTGGCCTGGGTGGAGCATACGGTGCTGGCTGTGGCGGAGGAGTAGTTTCCACCGGCGGAGGCTTCCCAGTCAATAGCTTCTCCCCCATGTCACCTTCTGGTCTCACAGTCCGCTCAGAGAACTCCATCGAAGGCTCGTTATCAGTTGGTGGTGAGGTCCCGTTCTTGGGAACTGTGGCTTTGGAAGGAATCCTGCCTACAGCTGGCGCTGGTGCCATTTCTTACGGATGTGGTAATGGAGCTATTGGCATCACCTCTGAAGGACCCATTGCTACTGGTATCACTACGCCGGGAACTTTTGGACCTGGTGTAGCTGGTCCAGCTTATGGAGCAGGCATTGTTGGTCCAGCATACGGAGCTGGAATTGTTGGTCCAGCATACGGAGCTGGCATTGCTGGTCCAGCTTATGGAGCTGGAATTGCTGGCCCAGCTTATGGTGCCGGTTATGGACCTGGTCTGGGCTACAATGGCTTTGGCGTTGGCTGCGGAGCTTTGTAAATTGTTATGTTGTTATAATAAAGTTGTTTTTTAATTTTTATTCATATTTTACTTCTCCTGACTCTAATATTCTAACGACTTCAGTAGGCCTACCATGAGCTCTGTCTGGCTCTGTCTATGGCTCTGGTTTTGAGTCTGTTTGAGTGCTCATCAGTGCATTATACTGTGTGTGTGACGTTTTGACGTAGGATTTATTTAGTCAACACTCACATAGACTGAAAACCAGAACCAGAGACAGAGCCAGACAGAGCTTTAAGCCTACAGAACTTTAAACTTCTGTCATCTTTTAGAATTTAAAGCATTCATTTAAGCGGACTGTCCATCAAAGCCTAGACGATATAAAAATCTAAGCGCTAGGCTTAAAGTTCCAGCAATAAACCAAACTGAATCTGGGGGCCCACCAGCATAGTTTTGAAATCAATGCAGTCTTACGCATGCGTATGGGTTTCCTTGCACCCACATTAACCCCACCCAAATTTACAATTACTTAGTTTAAAATTATTGGTAGCACACACACAGACTTGGAAACCTACAAATGGTGGGTGCTCAGGTTGTACTATCAGAAGCTGGCAAAATTATGAAGCAAAATAAATCAATAAATATATCAATTATGAATTTTCAGCCCAGCGAATATTGGAGCCAACACAGACAGACAAACAGATTAAATCAGAAACACAAATCTTTATAGCCAGAAATACATTCAGATACCAAAATACATCTCTATTAGGTATAAGAAAATCGTGTTACTTACACTATTTATAACTTAACGGCTGAACCGATTTGGCTTCAAATTGATGGGGAGGTAGCTTAGAACCTGGAGCAGCATACCATACCATACCAGCCATTTGGATTACTTAATTTGATATTTATCGGCATTCTGTAAATTATTTATTTTTGTTCTAAGCTTAGCTTTATATTTTTGTACTGTATACCTAAATTGTCTTTAAATTTCTAGTATTTTTTTGACGTGATAACGTCTTATAAATCGATGGAGCCGGCTGCACGCACGAAAAAACATGACTCATGCGTCGTTACGTCGTTTCGTCGTTCCATTTACCTGAGCCCGAGCCCGGGTCGGGTAATGGGTAAGGGTAAATGAGGGTAAGGGTAAGGGTTCGGTCGGGTTCCGGGTCCGGGTCCGAGAGTTCGAGTCCGAGTCCGAGTCCGAGTCCGCGAGTATTTTCTTATGACGTTATCACGTTCAACTATCGTCAGTAAACCGACTTTACAGACAACCGATTTTTTAACTGTCTTTGTAGTTTAATGTTTTTAAATTTAGTTTCACTTTATGTTAGCAATCTAGCATTAAACTTTGCATGTCGGTCTCCGACGAAGTATGTGGTACTACACTGTTATTAATAAGAAGTTTTTCAAAATTGACCATACTTCAAGCGAATAAATGCATTTCATTTCATTTCATTTCTAATTCTCGGGCCGATCGAGATTTTGCATTGCACAACCCCGCACTTTTTCTACGTTTTCCGTTTATCGTAGCTGCATGTCGAGGCTTCAACGATGAGGTAGTCGATGAACTATTCAAGGAAATCATCCATTCTCTCTTCGAAAAGAAGCTATAAAATAAAATTGCAAAATGATCTTGGTCGGCCCGAGAAGGCTCCAGGAGACGGGAATAAACTACTTTTTATCTCGAAAATGTTACGGGAACGGGCCGAGTAAAGCCGTGGGCGGACGTTAGTTACATATAAGTACATTCTTATTCAAAATTCTTGTAAATTTTAAGTATGCAAGTATGACGGTAAGTGTTATGATTAGGTATGTAGAAAGTAGCTTTGTAGACATTCCAAGAATCATTAACAAAGAAAATAGTGGTTAAGCGTTTTTTTTAATCATATAGAAATAAACAAATATTGTGGACAATCCACACAGCACAATCTAACCACAAATTAAGCAGAGCTTGTACTTTGGAAACCAGATAGCTGATAAAATGCTTAAATACATTGTTTTTTAGGGTTCCGTAGCCAAATGGCAAAAACGGAACCCTCATAGATTCGTCATGTATGTCTGTCTGTCTGTCCGTATGTCACAGCCATTTTTCTCCGAAACTAAGGTAAAAGCTAGACTGATGAAACTTGGCGAGTAGATTTATTCTGTGAACCGCATTAAGATTTTACACAAAACATTACTATGCAAACTTTCAACGATATTTGGTTTGAACGAGAGTTCTAGTCAGTAGTTTTTTTTATACGTCATAAATCGTAAACCACAATTTACCTTTCGACGAACTACAAGAACTTTTATTTTATGTTACTTGTTACGGAACCCTTCATGGGCAAATCCGACTCGCACTCGGCCGCTTTTTTGTAAATACATACCTAGATAAAAAACAATGTAGCACCCAGACTGATAACAAACATCTACGTTCACTACACAAATATTTGTTCTGTGTGGGGATCGAAGCCACGATCTAAGGCGTAGAAGGCAGAGCTACTATCATTTGAGCTGAGAATCCTTGAAGTCAATAAGGTGAGCCTTCAGGTATGACTGGCCTCTAGCTCAGTTGGTAGTAGCTCTACTTTCTGCGCCGTAGGTCGTGTGTTCGATCCCCACCGAGAACAAATATTTGTGTGGTGAACATAAATGTTTGTTCTCTGTCTGGGTGTTATATTGTATTCTAAGTATGTATTTACAAAAAAAAAATGTATTCAAGTATTATAATCAGCTATCCGGTTCCCATATTACAAGCTCTGCTTAGTTTGGGGCTGGGTAGTGTTGTGTGAATTGTCCACAATATTTATAAATCTATATTTATAAAAGAAAGTCGTGTTAGTTACACTATTTATAACTCAAGAACGGCTGAACCGATTTGGCAGAAAATTTGTGGGGAGGTAGCTTAGAACCGGGAGAAGGACATAGGATACTTTTTATCCCGAAAAAGCAACGGGAACGGGGTGTTACGGGAACGGGCGAGCGAAGCCGCGGGTGGCCACTAGTAGAATATAATACTACTTTATTGTAAACCAAAATAAATGAACAAAAAAAATACTTATAAACTATCTACTAATTTTACTGGTACTTACTAAAAGACACTTTACTACGTTACGGTTTGCTAGTGGTTACTCTGAGAGCAATGGTGGTCTAGTGGTAGAGGCCCCGCCTTCCGATCCTAAGGTCGTGGGTTCAAATCCAGTCGTGTACCAATGAGTTTTTCTGCCCAAAAGTTTATGTACACTATGTCAGTGCTCTCAAACGGTGAAGGAAAACATCGTGAGGAAACCGGCATATCGTATAGTTCGAAAATATGTGTCAATTGCACGAAAGGAGCCTCTTTGAGGCGTAGGTACTTAAAATCCTTTCACCACACTTGGTTCGAAAGAATCAGTGACACGATAAGAAGAAGTGGTTACTCAACTATCGATCACATAAACACTATGTAGCAGGTAAAGGTTGAGTTCCGAATGCAAAAAGTTCCGTTTTTGTCGATCACAAGAAAGCTTTCGACAGTGTCGAACATATTTTGCCTTCATTGCTGGTATATCGATGCTCGATAGTGTGAATACTCCTGGAGTTAATGCTTCTTCAATGCTTCTGTGCTTCTTCATCTTTAAGCTTTGATATTCTATGCCATGACAAGTAGTAGTGTATGACAGATGACATACCTTCAGCCCAGATGGCTCAGATATGAGAGTCATAGCTTATTGAAATAGTAACATAAATCATAAATCATTTTATTCATACAAAAAAATACACGTCAGGACACAAAAATTAAATTCATAATGTAAGTACGTACAAAGTAGGTACAAATCACACAATCAAATTAAATTCATACATTAAAAAAATAATAATAATGCAATCCAAATTGAGTACTTATAAAAATTAAGTAGGTACATAAGTAAACAAAAATGTGAATAGAAAATAGCAATTGTTGCGTTAGGTACTATATTTTCTTGTCCAGAAACTCTTCTACAGTGTAGAAGGATTGCTTGATAAGCCAGGTTTTCAGTCTTCTTCAATACTTCTGTGCTTCTTCATCTTGAAGCTTTGATATTCTATGATGCCATGACAACTAGTACCTAGTGTATGACAGATGAAATACCTTCAGCTCAGATGGCCCAGATATATTAGAGTCATAGCTTATTGAAATAGTAACATGTTAATGTGTTTTTAAATTACTCTGTAGAAACAACGCTAACTACATGAGCTCATAAAATCATTATATCTATCAAAAAGGGCGTGAGACAGGGTGACCCCATTTCACCCATGCTCTTTGCAGTCGCATCGAAAATGTGAAGGCAACTCGGATTCAATCATATTATACAATTAATAGATTAGATATTGAGATTACGCCTCAGCTAGAAACTCTTGAAAGATTTTTACAAGTATAATATAAATTCTTAGATTATATTTAATTAAGAAAAGTCGCCAAAGATCGTGATATTAGTTCGAGTTTCGAGATTTTGGTCAAAGTCAAAGTCAATAATTTTTTATTCAGTACGATGCAAGAATCACTTTGAAACGTCTTAAAGCTAGGTGAGTTTAGGTGCCAGTTCCACGCGACCAAGCCTAGAAGAACAGGCAACAAACTACGTCTCGGTTCCTACCGTTTTTTTATATGATCCTTTTACCTTTGGAGGAGACCTTTTGGAGGAGACCTTTGCCCAGTAGAGGGACAAAGCAGCAAACATTCAGACGCACAGGAGCATTTTTAGATTGATATAGATTAACCACTCCCACAAAATAATTAAATCGTTATCTATAATATTTCTAAACTTATGACAAAAGCAAAACGTTATGTCCTACTACACTACAATTTGTCATTGATGTAACAAAAACTTGTTATCTATATTACAAAATTTGTTACCATGATTTTAAGTATTTTCATATTGAATTGCATTATCCTTTTGTATAAAAACTTCAGTTGGGTCAGCTTGAACCATTCTCGAGTGTGTTTTTGCATTTGAAACAACAAAAATGGCCGCCAGATTCCTTATTGTATTATGCGCTCAGGCGCTTATAGCACAGGTAAATAGTAGTTGTAAACAAAGCTTAATATAAAGTAGTAGAGCTCTTTGTGTGTGGCTCGTCCGGGAAGTACCACCATGCTTATTTCTACCGTGAAGCAGCATCGCTGTGTTTCGGTTTGAAGGGTGTGGGTGCCGGTGACATTACTGGCACGTGAGGCTGAACATCTGTATGCTTCAAGTTGATGGACGCAGGGCAGTGCATCGTAGGGCACATTCCTGACGTGAACTACGAAGCATTGCTTTGTTAAAGACGATGGTACCACTTAACATCAGTCTTAACATCAGTTGTATCATCAGTTCAGATCAGATTTATTATGATAAATATTAAAAATTAGCAATCTATCAAACGATTAGTATGATGTCCTAATTACCTCATCATTTTCTCAGCCCGGTAGCACCCACCGCTGAGTATTTAATTTTATGCCAATCTCCGCTGTGCTGTGGCTTTTTCTTAACCTGCAGGGCTACCACGAGCTCCATATGGTTATGGCTATGGCTGTCAAATTGTGTATAGATAGGCTGACCCACACATTAATTTTTTTCTTGGGTTTGAATGTGTTGACACTGTTGACACAATTTTGACAGCTGATGTTTTCTGCGACTTTTACGTTATCATCGAGCTACCACCCTAACCACTTGCCTAAATGAAACTTAACTATTTCAGTGTGTGCTGAGCCAGTGCATTGGCCGTGGTCCCGTCCTTGGGCAAGGAACCGTTGGAGCAGGCATCATTGGGCCAGGCTTCGCCGGACCAGGTATCATTGGTGGCATCGGTGGCTACGGCGCTTACGACGGATTAGCTGGCGCTGGCTGCGGTGGAGTGTCTTCAACTGGTGGTGGATTCCTTGTCTCCAGTGTCTCTCCTATTGCCCCTACTGGCCTAACTGTGATATCTGAAAACGCTATCGAAGGTCCTCTAGTCGTTGGTGGCAACCTTCCCTTCTTGGCAACTGTTGCTTTGGAAGGACTTCTGCCAACTGCTGGTGCCGGTGCGGTGTCTTACGGCTGTGGTGATGGAGCTATTGGTATCGTGAGCGAGGGACCCATTCCTACCGGGATTGTTGGACCTGGTTCGTACCCACCTGGCTTGCCAGCTGGCCCAGGTTACGGGCCAGGTTTGGCTGGTGCTGCGGCGTATGGCCCAGGACTGATTGGCGCTCCAGCATACGCTGGCTACGGTGGTCTTGGCTGCGGCTGTAATGGCCTTTACTAGATAGTTCGTTGAATTTATTGTTGAGTATTGAATAAAGATTTAGAGAGATAGAAATATTTGTTTTTTACGATATTCCAACGTACCTCTTCAGTGCCGTTCTTTGTCGATGTTGACGTACCTACTGATAAAATTATCAGCTAGAATAAAAAAAAACAGGCCTTAGCATCTATTGTAGATGATTTATATAGCGTCAGGGACAACTGGTGATTACTCATACCCCTTTACGGGACGCTACAGTGCCTGGGACAGGATTTTTAGATAGAATAAGCTTGCCCAGCACCTATACCATCCCGACAGCTAAGTCGGCCTAACCCACAGGAAAGACAAGGTCAATACGTGCGGAGCTGACTAAGCCGCGGGTAGAAAAACTTCACTCATTATCCTTTTGTAAAGGGAAATCGTATTTCAGGGCCAATCTTATGCAACATAGTAACTGTCCCTCATGGCATAGCATTACGGCACGTTGAAGTGCCTGGGACTGAATTTTGATGAAATCAATAAAATCAAATAATTGATCGAGTGAGCGAAGCGAACGAGATGAGTAATGAGCGAGAGAGAGATGGAGCCAAGGTCTGTTCAACGGAACTTTTCAACCAATTGGTGAATTGAGTTAAAACTTGTTTACCATACAAAGCTAGTGAGGGATAGTCAGAGGTAAGGTCTAACAGTGAATTTCAAATAACCATATAGGATTATAGGTACCTATGTGCTTAAATTTTCGGAATATTTGGATCGCATCACGAGATCTCAGTTCGTGGCGAACTACTAGTAATAAATATTATAGACAATCCACACAACACTCTAGCCGCAAATTAAGCAGAGCTTGTACTATGGGAACCAGATAGCTGATATAATACTCACATATTATGTTCCTTTTTTTGTACCTACCTAGTATATTAACACCCAAACAAAGAAAAAAAATATCTGCGTTTACCACTTAAATAATTTTGTACTCGGTGGGAATCGAACCCACGGCCTACGACGCAGAAGACAAAGTTACTAACAACTAAGCTGAGAGGCCAGTCATCAATAACCAGTCAGGAATAGTTAGGCTTGTCTATTCCATCTAAAATCTTGTCCCGGGTAGGTACTTAATAAGGGTAGCTCGTATAAAAGGACATGAAATTCCCTGACGCCGTTAGAACATTCAAAATTAAATAGCTGCTGGGTCACAAACTCATGAAATTAAAATAACAGCCAAGTGTGAGTCGGACTCGCGCAGCAAAGATTTCGTACAGTTATTTACTTAAACGGCATAATAAATCACGTGTGTTGTATGGGAGTTTTTATGTTGTTTTAAAAGTGAACTAAATGCTTTGTGAATATTTTAAGGGTCTACCTGTTGCCGCTATAGAGCAAAAACGAGCAAAAAGGTTGGGGAATAAAGGTTTTCGAATGGCGACCACGAACCGGAAGACGAAGCGTAGGGCGCCCACCCACCAGATGGACCGACGACATTGTTAAGATCGCGGGAAGTCGATGGATGGAAAGAACTCAGAACCGTTCTTCCTGAAAGTGTGTATATAGGGGAGGCCTATGTCCAGCAGTGGACTTCTTCAGGCTGATAAAGATGATGATGATGATGAATGTCATAAGTTACTAGGCATTGAACCAAGAAAGATCGAAGACAATTAGCCTAGCAATAATATACACCACTATTTTGTAATTACCAAAAAAAAATGCCTGTTGATACTGAACACCTCCACGAAAAAAAAATTTTTTTGAGACAAAGAAATATTTTTAAATAACCAAATTTTTGGTCAATTATTGAGAAATGATTCAACAAGCAAAAATAATTTCATTCATTAACGCTAAATACCAAGCGGAACCGAACAGCGTAATTTTTTTCTCTCTCTAGCACTACGTAACTAATGTGTCCATAATTTTATGCAGGATTTCTGAAAATTTTAACATTTAATAATTTTGTCATTTTATCGAAACTAACAATTCTGATTGCACATTCATAATGTTCTACCCCTACTACATTACCCTATTTTTTTTTGGTAGTTACAAAATAGTGGTGTATTTAACGTAGGTTGGTAGGTAAGGTACTTAGTAGTTGATGTTTGTAAGAACTTTGGGTACGGAACCCTAAAAAGTCTATGCGAGAGTAATCAACAATAATCTTATCACCACAGAATTGTGAAATGTTCAAACGTGTTCGAATGCATGTTTTATAATTAAACTCTGCAATGTATGATACTTTACGTGATGAGTGAGTCGTGACCTAGAAGTGCAATCAACAAGGATGTTATGTGGAATCATCAGTAAAAGCACTGTATTTGTAAAAGATAATAAATAATAAATAAATAAATATTGTGGACAATTCACACAACACTACCCAGCCCCAAACTAAGCAGAGCTTGTAATATGGGAACCGGATAGCTGATATAATACTTGAATACATTTTTTTTTTGTAAATACATACTTAGAATACAATATAACACCCAGACAGAGAACAAACATTTATGTTAACCACATAAATATTTGTTCTCGGTGGGGATCGAACCCACGACCTACGGCGCAGAAGGCAGAGCTACTACCAACTAGAGGCCAGCCGATTGGAAATAAACTTTTGTAAAAGATATTTTTGAAATCGAAATTGATGCAGGCGTACGCATGTAGATGTTCAGAAAGAGAGCCGTCGTGGCCAAATTGTGAACTAACGTCTCGACTTTTATATGGCAGCTCATCCCTTTCTTCCTGTCAGCATTTTGCATCATAAAAATTAAATAAAGGAATAGTACACTAGTTGTGATAGGATCAAAACGCACCAGACGCGCTATTGTATTGCCCACTAAACCATTATTATTTTTATTTATTGTTTTTGTATTGTAGGTACTGTAGATATGTAGTAATATGTATTCTTTTAGTAGGTCTCTAGTTTTAAGTAAGTGTTTCTCTCTTCCCTTGTCATAAAGCACTACCACCCACTCCATTTAGCACAATGGTTAACTGGAAGAAAATGTTAATTAGCATTAAGTTCGCCTATGTACTATTTTTTGTGCAATAAAGTATTTTCTAATCTAATCTTAACAAAAAAGGTAATTAAGCACAGCAGCGCCCTCCAATCCCACGACGGCTCTCTTTCTGAACAGACTCTACCTACATAGCTTTGTTAACCAGGAAAACATACACCATGTAATGCAAGATGTGTTCCAAATTCAAAACCGTGGCCATCCATCTACAGGTTTGACGTTACAGTCAACTTCTTACCTGCTTGCAATGCTTTTGGGACATTATAAAAATCTTAATAAAGTTGTTTATGTGTATTTTTTTCTAATAATTGTGCAGGTGCATAGGCACGCATAAAAATATCATGTTAGATCACATACACAACGATGTCCTAATTTTAAACAATGCTTAAGGAGCATCAATGATGAGGAGTAAAACGATTGATACCTCAAACTTAGTAGTAACTCATTAATAATTATAATTATTATAATGTTTACTGATTACCAATTATTGGTAATCAGTAAATAAGTTAATCGATTCTTGATCACAGCTCATTGGGCTTAAAAGCCACCGCATCCACGGCCGTTGCCGATGCCTCCAAGACCGTAGCCGCTACCGAGTCCAGCGCCGTAGCCGATACCTCCAAGTCCAGCACCGTAGCCGGCGCTTCCAAGACCGTAGCCAAGTCCTCCAACTGCGCCAACTCCAGGACCGTAAGATCCGGGGGCAGTGATACCGGTGACGATAGGTCCCTCCTCAGCGGCAATGCCGACAGCACCGTTACCACAGCCGTATGAGACAGCGCCAGCACCAGCGGTGGGCAGGATGCCTTCGAGTGCAACGGTTCCGAGGAAAGGCAGGTTGCCACTGACGTACAAAGTTCCCTGGTACGTGTTCTCAGAAATAACTGATAAGCCAATGGGAGCGAGGTAAGAAGCGCTGGAGGCAGGGAGTCCACCACCAGTAGAGGCTACTCCGCAGCCAGAGCCAGCGCCAAGACCGTATGCCACGCTATTGTAGCCTAATCTGGCGCCATTGAGGCCCAGACCACCACAACCAGCTCCTATTCCAGTGCATGCGCTGAAGACAGACTGAAAATTTGTTTTTTAAGCTTATTGGTGTTTTAAAATAATCTTAATAGACTCAAAGGGTGTTATTAATAATCCTGGCGTAGCGTTGGACTAGTTAATCCGTGTTTTGTCACATTTGCTCGAGTTGACAATTGCATGTCAATGCAAGAGACAAAACATGGATTAAGTAGTCCAACGCTACGCCAGGATTATTAATAACACCGAAAGGGTGTTACTATTAATCCTGGCGCAACGCTGGAGTAGTTAAATCGTGTTTTGTCACATTTGTTCGAGTTGAAAATTGCATGTCAATGCAAGAGACAAAACACGGATCAACTAGTCCAACGCTACGCTAGGATTATTAATAAGACCCTATTGGTATTAGATGGCCCACTACGATGCTGTTCTAACCATCACTCATAACAAAATCACTCTAGGAAAGTGCTTTTAAACAACTTGAGACATACAGGTTTGATCCTCACAGAGAAAAAACATGGCGATGAGCATTCGTATTTTTCTGTGGCTGACTGTTTCAAAGAATGTACAAAGGATTTGTATCCTTTTCATTTAGTAGGAGTTAAGTAATCCCCATAAGGCCTTTGCATCTATTGTAAATGATTTATATAGCGTCAGGGGCAACTCATGCCCCTACTTACGGGACGCTACAGTACCTGGGACTGGATTTTAGATGGAATAGGCTTGCCCAGCACCTATACCATCCCGACCGATTAGTCGGCCTGATCCTTAGGGAAGACATGGTCAATACTTGCGGAGCTGACTAAGCCGCGGGTTTCCTCACGATGTTTTCCTTCACCGTTTGAGAGCACTAGCATTGTGTACATACATTTTTCGACAGAAAAACTCATTAGTACACGACTTAGGAATTAAGGATCGGAAGGTGGGGCCGCTACCACTAGACCACCAGTGCTCAGTTAGTAGAAGGACTAAGAATTATTAGTTCATCATAGGATTAGGTGAATCTGATTTTCCCAGCACAGGCACTGAATAAATGGAGACTAAATAACACAGCATGAAGATAAAAAGACGAGTAAAAAAATTACCTGGATAAGCAGTGCCTGAGCACATACGAGAACTGACTTGTACATGTTTGATTCTGATAAAACTATGGTTATTTGGATATATGCATTTGGTTTTATACCTAGCAACAGTATGAACAATACTGGGTTTTTGACAAGGGTTGAGCAGCTGAAGATACGATGACAGGTGTCTTGCTTGCCTTCTCAATGACAATAGGGCCAAGCACGTTTCTGCTATCACTAAAATTGTTTCATGTTCCTACAAGTGTTCTTTTTGAATCTTGTAAATTTAATCTGAGCTATATATAAAAAGGGCATTGGTCTTTGTCAGTTATTCGACTCTACGAAGAATAAACCAACAGAAAACATGTCTACCTTTGCTTTTTTGTTGGTCTGCATTCAAGCTTGCTTGATCCAGGTAGGTCAAGAGCTTTATTATGCTCAAAAATTCAGAGGTTCTTAGATTTTTTGTGACTTATTTTTTACTTTCACTATAGTTGATTCATTTCATAAATTCTCATCATCATGATATCATCAGCCTGAAGAAGTACACTTCTGGATAGGCCTCCCCTACAAGTTTCCAGGAAGAACGATTCTGAGCCCTTTCCATCCATCAACTTTCCGCGAGCAATGACGTCAGTCCATCAGGTGGGCGGGCCTACGTTTCGTCTTCCGGTTTGTGGTCGCCATTCGAGAGCCTTTATTCCCAACGGTTGTCGGTTCTTCGAGCTATATGACCTGCCCATTGCCACTTTAACTTATTAATTCTACGAGCTATGTCAGTGACCTTGCTGTTTTATTGAGCTATGTTGGTGTAAAGTCTCATACTTATTTTCAACAAACTTATTTTTCTTATGCAGAATGTGTACAGTCAGTGCCTAGCCGGTGCTGGTCTGGGAGCTGGACTCGGCTACGGTGCCGGTATTGGAGCTGCTGGTCTTGGCTACGGAGCTGGTATTGGAGCCGCTGGTCTTGGCTACGGAGCTGGTATCGGAGCCGCTGGTCTCGGCTACGGAGCTGGTATTGGAGCCGCTGGTCTTGGCTACGGAGCTGGTATCGGAGCCGCTGGTCTCGGCTACGGAGCTGGTATTGGAGCCGCTGGTCTCGGCTACGGGGCTGGTTTGGGTGCATCTTACGGCGGTGCTGGCGTCGGTAACGTGGCCGTCGCCGGAGAGCTGCCCGTGCGCGGATCCACCGCTGTCAGCGGACAGGTGCCCATCATCGGCGCCGTACAGTACGGAGGACCCGTCTGCGCCGCTGGCTCCGTCACCATCGCTGGCAACTGCAACTGCAGGTGCAGCCCATGTGGTTACTAATTCATATCAAAACTGTGCCACTCATCTGCGCTTATAAAGAATAAAGGATGAACTTTATATGCTATTAAAAATTTTTTTATTGGCTATTTAGTAGACTCTAAGAACTTTTAGAAAAAAAACAGCCATTTGACAAACTTGAAAGATACTCTTCTTAACGTCACAATACACATCTCAGAATGATGAACACACATTGCTACACTGATGGTTTTGGACTTTCTATAAGTATCAAATCATTATTACCTTAGTATTTGGTGAACGAGGTTTCTGCTGTCCAAGTTGCTTAATAACGTAAAAACTTATTATGACACTAACTTAGAGCCAGGATCATAGAAGACACATAACTATGACAAAGTAATTACAAAGTTTGACCGTATAAAATGGGAATAAATTACGTACTGTTAAACTATTTATAAATAAATAAAAGACAATGTGCTTTAAAAAGTATCTATATAATCACAAATAAATTGCACCGAGACCACATCCAGAGCTATAGATGCTATTACCGTAGCCGAGTCCATATCCCAAGAGCCCGTTACCATAGTTCAGTCTAAATCCATATAGTCCGTTAGCGTAGCCGAGTCCAAGCCCTTTACCATAGCCGAGTCCAAGCCCATACAACCCGTTACCGTAGCTAAGACCATAAAGTCCGCTACCGTAGCCGTAGCCAAGCCCAGAGAGCCCGAAGTCAGAAGTGATGCCAGTGACAATAGGTCCCTCTTCAACGATATCCACCACGTCATCACCACATCCATATGATACCGCTCCAGCGCCAGCAGTACCCATGATGCCTTCAACAGCAACAGAACCCAGGAGTGGTAGGCTGCCTTCAACGACCAGGGTACCGTCGTACTGGTTGTTAGACACCACGGAGATGCCAGTGGGGGCAACAGGAGAAGAGCTGGTCACGACGAAGCTACCCCCAGTGGAAGCAGAGCCGACATTATTGCAGAGGGGCAAGCATTGGCTTGATGTACCCTAAATGAAAAAAAAAATACTTAGCATTTTGTCACAGCAGGAATGCTCGTATTGTGCTCGTGTGTATGACTGGCCTCTCAGCTCAGTTGGCGGTAGCTCTGCCTTGCAGGTCGTGGCTTCGATTCCCACCGAGAACAAATATTTATGTGGTGAACGCAGGTGTTTGTTCTCTGTCTGGGTGTAATATTGTATTATATTGTATGTATTTACCAAAAAAAATGTACATATGAGTATTATATCAGCTATCTCGTTCTCATAGTACAAGCTCGGCTTAATTTGGGGCTAGATAGTGTTGTGTGGATTGTATGCAATACATATTTATTTATTGTTGTGATGGGTAGGGAATGGGTGTTGCTATAGTAGATTGTTACACAAGGGCAATAAGTGTTATCTATTTACAAGGCAAGCATTCTACTTTAAATTATTCATGCGAGATAAATATAACATTCAATAAGGGTATGACAAAATGTAATGTTATTTTGAAAAAAAAAAAAAAAAATAATGTTACTAGTGTAATATTTGCACTGGTATCTGCTAAAATAGTCGCAGACGCACATTAATGCTCGCATCTATGATGTTACTTTTCACTAAAAAGTTTTCTTATCATTTTATAAGAAAAGAAAAGAAGAGATTATTTCACCAAGAAGGTTTGCGTAGCTTGAGTTTTGAAAATGGAACGTATTTAAAATGTACTATGGGAACCAGATAGCTGCTTAAATACTTTTTTTTGTTAATACATACATAGAACACAATATAACATCCAGACAGATAAAAACATCTGCGTTTACCACACAAATTTTCGTTCTCGGTGGGGATCGAATCCCCTACGGGTAGAGCTAGTACCAAACCAACTGACCTGTTAAGAACTCAGCCAAAAGATGAAATACAGATAAAGTTAAGATAGGTAAATTAGTTACCTGAATATAAATTAGCGCACAAAGCGCCAATATAGCTTCTATAGCCATTTCAGCAATACTTTTCCGAAGGCGTTCAAAACAATAGCATTACACACGTCAGCTGGTTTATATAAGCCTCACTATCAGGGTTTTTTCCAAACTAAGTAGTAGTTTAACCACTGAATCGCAATTAAGCAATTGACCTTTTCATCGCAAGGACGGTTATACCTACCCGATGTACAATGCGATACTTCGCCTATTTCCCACAATTATTCATTACTTAAAAATGAAATACCTTCTACTTCAAAATTTCTCTGCAACTTTCTACAATACGACCAGTCTGCCTCTATTTTTGTCTGTTTGGTTGGCGGGTCTGAAGTTAGCCATTCGTCAAAATTTCTATGTCCATCCTTTTCTATCACATGTAAGGATTTTTTTAAGTACTCGATTTTGTCAAAACGTTCTAGAATAGAATGCTCTTAAACGTTCTAGAATGTTCTTTAACATCCTGGAATGCCTAAGCAACGCTGGGCTTGCTGTTAGTTGGGTATTTAACCAAAAACGGCTGACTTCAGACCCGCCAAGTTACCCCCGCCCAAAGTTGTTGTAATTTAAATAGTATTAGACCAGTACCGTATTGAGTAGATAAAACTGTACGCAATAGAACCTACTGTTGAAATTGTAAATGGGTCATTATCTCACGTATGTTTGTACCCTGGTTGCTTAATTGGAGTCTTTGGTGGTATAAAAGTGTTGGTGGAGGTATGATAGCCCATTCTGGATCCTACGACCCGTTGAAACCACAACAATGAACGCTATTGCCATCCTCCTTCTCTGCGCTCAGGCTTGCCTGATCCAAGTAAGTTGGGTTTATTTTCTGGGATATTTATATTATGGGATTGAGCAGGGCATGTGGCTCGTATGCCGGACATTCTTTGGGCCAAAATATTAACCGATTGGGTCCCACAAGGTCGGCGTCGTAGAGGAAGACCCCGGAGAAGATGCCGGGACGATCTCGATTGTCATATGACTGGCGCATTGTAGCCAAAGATCGAGAGGTGTGGAAGAAGGGGAAGGGGGTCTTTGCCCTGCAGTGGGACGACCTAGGCTAAAAATAAAAAATAAATATTTATATTCAAACAAGCAGCCTTCGCCCCGTTCCCGTTAATTTTTCGGGATAAAAAGTATCCAATCAAAAATCCCTCTCCTGGTATCCAGCTACCTCTCCACCAATTTTTAGCCAAATCTATTCAGCCGCTCTTGAGTTATAATATAAACGTGACTTTTTCTTTTACATATGATTAAAAACAAATCCATCCCTTGGGAACCATACATTTCACCGGGATAAAAAGTTGCCTATGTGCTATTCTATTACAGACTGTAATCTGTATCTGTGCCAATCCGTTCAGTCGTTTTTGCGTTATTGAGTAACAAACATCCATCCATGCATCCATACTTACAAACTTTCGCGTTTATAATATTAGTAGGATTGAACATAGTTGTATGCCTACTGGAGCTATCTACTCATAGAAATAGAAATAGAAATGTTTATTTTACGTCACAAAACATGGTACACACAAAAAATATACAACAAGCAATAGGTGACGAAAAAAAGGCTTCCACTTATAATGGTTCAAGTCTTTAATTAGTGACGTCGTATTCATCATTATAATCATCCACAGCTCCACTCAAACCACTGCTGGGCATTTTTTTGTCCGGCCATTCAGCATGGTTAATATTTTGAGCTTCTTTTTCTGTCAACGTCCGCGTTTAAACAAAATAACATGCCCCACTTTTAGTTTTGATGAAGTAGGTAAAGAAAGAAGGAAAAGCATTTTATTGGCCGTAGCTTAACATAATACGGCTATTCCGAGACATCAATTCTCTTGTAGTAGCCTAATCAGACTTATCTACACGAAACCTAGCCGTAGTCAGCTCCGCAACCCAATAAACTATTGGTATACAGTGGGCAAAAAATAAAAAAAGGTATTTATTTAGTAGAGTTTCAAGGATCACTTTGAAACGTCTTAAAGCTAGGTGAGTCTAAGTGCCAGTTCCATGCGACCAAGATTAGAAGAACAGGCAACAAATTACGGTTTGTTTCCTACCGTTTTTTAATAGTTTTTTTCGCAGTAATATTCCAGTGTGGTGCCACTTCACTTAGTGAGACGTATGCAATAATACAAAAACAAGCCAGCGGAAATGGCCTCTTGAGTCTGATAATAACTAACTGAACGACTTTATTTACAGAGCCAGTGCATCGCTGGACCTGGTATCGGAGGCTGGGGCGCCGGTCTCGGCTACGGAGCCGGTCTCGGCTACGGAGCTGGTCTCGGCTACGGTGCCGGTATCGGCGCCGCTGGTCTTGGCTACGGTGCCGGTATCGGTGCCGCTGGTCTCGGCTACGGAGCCGGTTGCGGCGCATCTTACGGCGGCGCTGGCGTCGGTAACGTGGCCGTCGCTGGAGAGTTGCCCGTGTGCGGTACCACCGCTGTTGCTGGACAGGTCCCCATCATCGGCGCTGTGCAGTACGGAGGCTGCGTTCCCGCTGCTGGTTGCGTCACCATTGTCGGTGACTGCGCCTGCGGTTGCGGTTGCGGATACTGAAAACCTACTGAAAACCTGACAATAAAATCGGCTACTTGAACGCATAACTTACATCTTTTACTTTCTATTACCTGTTCGATTTAATCTTGAAAACCCACCAGTCACCAGTCTTGCTCACCAGTGTATTATACTTTGTGTGTGTGACGTTTCGACGTAGGATTTATTTTGTCAACACTCACACAGACTCAAAACCAGAGCTAGAGACAGAGCCAGACAGAGCTTGTGGTAGGGCCTACAGATGTTAAATGAAGATGCAGTCGACGGTGTAGCGCGCTCACCTATTCACTATTTTTTTGAAAACGGCCAAATAATAGATATACCTATTCATTCCTTTTTTAAAAAACGTCCAAATTATAGGTATTCGGAAAAACAGACGCCGGCAACGAGTTCACTCTTTGGCTGTCAGCGTTATAAAAGTGGAGGTGAATGGAAAATTTATAGATAGAAAAATAGGCCTAGATGGACTTACTATAACTTACCTAGACTGTACCATGGATTTTGGTAGATAGATCATGATTTGGCATAAGTTACCAAATACCTAAACTATTCTGTTGAATTTAACCGTTTCTATACGAGGTAGTTTTCCTCCCGATCTTTAGCGAGGGAGTTAATAGAAACTGAGTTATATTATTGGGTTCTTAGCGCCGTGTGTTACACGTTACTTTTCACTATGATTGCGAGGAAATAAAATTATCTAAAACAGTATGATAAACATAATTTAAATTAGGAAAAGATCTAGAGATTTCGCGCCAATGTCTTTTTAGGGTTCCGTAGCCTAATGGCAAAAACGGAACCCTTATAGATTCGTCATGTCTGTCTGTCTGTCTGTCTGTTTGTCTGTCTGTTAAGTTTTGGATGGAAATGAAAAAATATTACACAAAATATATTAAGAGATGAAGTTGCAAAAAAAGTTACTGACTCTTAATTTTGGGCTAGATAGTGTTGTGTAGATTGTCTCGGTTATTTATATTAACTCTACGATTACTTTTTTTAAATCTTTTAAGCAGTCAAGGAACCCCTACGCACTTGTTCAGTTTTTGTTAGCAACAAAATGAAATCAAAAACATTATGTTAATTTAAAAATACAACAGTTTTATTTATAGATTTAAAACATATTAATAGATAGCACCGTAACCACATCCTGAGCCGATGCCAGCGCCAATCAGGCCAGAACCGTACGCCAGACCTGAACCACAGCCCAGACCGCCAGCGCCAATCAGACCAGAGCCCAGACCACCGTTGACCAGACCAGAGCCCAGACCACCGTTGATCAGACCAGAGCCCAGACCACCGCTGACCAGACCAGGCCCAACCGCACCAGGGGCCAGAATACCAGTCACAATGGGACCTTCTTCAACTGCAATACCGATCGCGCCATCCCCACATCCGTAGGACACTGCACCAGCCCCGGCTGTTCCCAACGCGCCTTCCAGCCCAACTGATCCTAGAAGTGGCAGATTTCCTTCCACGAGAAGACCACCTTCGTAAAGGTTTTCAGACACCACGTTGAGACCTGTAGGTGGGACGGGCGAAGCGCTGCTGACAGCAAAGCTGCCGCCAGTGGATGCTACTCCGCAGCCAGCACCAAGACCTTCGAATGCCAGACCTGATCCCAGGCCAAGACCTGAGGCTGCGATTCCTGGACCAGCGATGCCAGCGAGTCCAGCTCGGCTGAGGCACTGGCCGAGGACTGACTGTAAAAAAAATTAGAAAATTTAAATTGGCAATTGATAGTCTGATGTTTGATAAGTAAGAAAAATAATTCGAAATGCAAGTTAGCTCTTAAGTACAGTTTATTTATGTAGAGAGATGCACTTAAATGAATATCCTACTTCCTACAAATATTAGAAACGTGAAAGTTTGTAGGTATGGGTGGATGTTTGTTACTCTTTGACGTAAAAACTACCAAATGGATATTAATGAAACTTTACAATAATTTAGCTTATACATCAGAATAACACATAGGCTACAATTTATGAAGATATTGTAACGGGAACGGGGCGAGCAAAGCCGCGGGCGGCCGGTAGTTTATAATAAAAAGAATAAAAATTATTGTTACCCCTAAATAAATACAGGGGGGTTAAAGTTTGTAATAGCAACGCAAGAGGAAATTCGTGAAGGCATTAAGGCGTAGAACTAGCACTTAGAATCACTCAGCTTTAAGTCATTTTAAAGTGATCCTTGTGATACAGATAAATTAATGTTTTTGATTATAACTTTGATTCTACGCGAAGTAATCAATTTTTCGACTAAGAATGTGAAAAAGAGCTGGAGATATTATTATGTTGTACAACCCGCATGTCAATAAAGAAAATACTTAAAAATAATCATTACAGGTTTATAATTCATTCCCTCTCACTCTAACTTATTGTTAACAGCAAAGTGCAAGTGAGAGGTAATGATACACGGCGTCATTTTGTATTTCTTGGTTATTAAAGAGATGAATGGACGCCCGTCAAAATGGAACATAATTGTTTTATTTTACTAATCACGTTCGGTTATCTTATCAATAGATAATCTTAGATATCTTAGATAATCATAATTATAAGATTGGTTTACCTGCAAAAAGCACGCCTGCGCGCAAATAACCAGAATTGTGCGTCTCATGATGTGTATTGACTATTAAAGAATGTTTGGGCTCTTCTGTTACAGCTTTTATATTGAATACGTGGACAATTTACAAAATGTTTAGTAACTATTACGTTACTTTATTTAGTAATGAATACTTGCTGTATGACTGAAGGCATGTCTTATTTACTGAATAGGTACAAGCGATTAAGCAATTTAGGATAACAGTAGGTAATACTCGTGGTGGCGGGTCCGGTTACTGTACACCCAGTTAAAACGAATCCACTTTTTGAGCAAATTTTTAATTTTAATTGTTAAGGCCCATGTACACTGTAGTAGACAAATATTTCGGTTATTAGGTCCAACTTTTTTTATCTAGCGATGGATAAAATTGTCCTAAAGGGGAGAGGGGACAGGGCTCTTTGAGGGTATTGAAAATACATTATCTGGCACTGCGGCGACCGCTACCGTGGCTCGCTCACTCTGCTCGCTCACCTTGTGCGTAATTTTTACGTTCTAACATAACCTAACTTATCTAAGGCCAAGATTCATAGTCGTGACTTTGCTTTACAGCATAGGTCTTTGCAAAGTAAGCTTTGTTTATCGAAGTTTACTTTCAACATTTTGAATAAAGAAGAGCTTGACAGAACTATGAAATATATTTTTGGTTGAAAATAGAACTTTCCATCAAAGTACGGTCTATGAATCTGGGCCTTAGTCGGTTCCGTCCTATAAAGTATCAAGAATAAGTATAAGTATCCAGTGCCAGAATAAAAAAGCAAAAAATCCATGTTTTAATTGCTCCAGTGTACATGTGGCCTAATTGGCATCGTAATAACGGGGTGTACAATAACATGATGTACATTATCACCTCCTGTGGTGGCCCTGCGAGTCTTCAAAATGTCGTCTAGGAGACTGATCTATGCGACGCGTGACCCAAGGTCTGGTGCATCCTTCTGGCGCAGTGCATTAGCATTGCTATGCCACCAGCTTCTTAGGGACGCTTCCGTCTGGTACTGATATGGATCAGTTGAGCTATCTCTAACTCGTTTGTAACGATCTGCAGATAGTTGGACTGTTTCTTGTGTATTTTGTAAAAAAGTAAACAGGGCTTTGCATCTATTGTACATGGTTTATATAGCGCCAGGGGCAAGGTGTTTACTCGTTCACTCGCGGGATGCTATAGTCCTGAGACAGGATTTTAGATTAAATAGGGTTGCCTAGCACTTTTTTAACCGCGTGCTCAATTTTGATGAACGAGCAAGCGAAGGATTTTAAAATTAGAATCCTGAGTGTTAGCGAAGGAATCAAAAGAGCACGAGGGGAAAAAACTTTGCATTCGAGTGCAACACGTAATTTTTCATCCCACATCAGCGAGAAAATCTGTAATTCGAATCAATCCTATTCCCACGAATTATAACATCATCATAACCCTCTCCCATACTAGCTATACTTTCTTTAAAAAAAAAATGTTTACTAGTGTGCATCATCAACTTATTATATTATAAAATGATGAAAGCTTTAATTCAAATCGATTTTAAATGAATACAGTGGGATTAAACGTTAAGCTTACAAAAAAAGTTGCGATTATAAAAGAAAGATAGGTACCTACTTAGTTGAATAACATATGAAAACTTTAGCCCAGAAAGTTAAAACGAAACTTATAAAAGTTGTGAAAAAACATTTCGTGGCATTAAAGGTTTTTTATTTTATTTATTTACTGGCGGACGCCCGCGGCTTCGCTCGCCCCCTCGCCGTTACGCCTCGTAGATTTTTCTTTTAAATTTTTTTCCTCTTTTTCTCCGCTTAGGGAAATCATTTTTCAATTTCCTTTCTTAGTGCACCCCTATGCTATAAAAGAAACATACCCTCAAAGTTTCATGCTTCCAGGACATACGGTTTAGGCTGAGGGCTAATTTTTTTTAAGGCTTGCGGTTTTGAATGTATAAAAAATAATTTATTTGTAAAAAATTTAATAGAAAAAAAGACTTAGAATTTTAAGTCTTTTTTTCTATAAAAATTTAGGCTATGTGTTTTTGCTTCGAAATTTCGGCAGAGTCTTTGCACACGGTTAACTATACTCCGACCAGGCTGAGCGTTGATTGTCAGTCAGTCAGTCAGTAACGTAAGAGTTTTATATATTTAGATTTAAAGGGCTTTGTCGTTATACGACCACACTACCCTATAATAAGACAGCAACTATAACTAAACTTTAACTAAATCTAAATTTATCCAAATTTATTGTCTAGCTAAACTTATTTCTGCCAATTTACAACATCGGGTCAAGCCAAGATGCTATTAATATAGTTCGAGGGTGCAATAGCTACTTATGACCGAGGTAAGCATTCTACTTTACATCATTCATGCGAGGTAAATTTTTAACTAGCTGATGGAACAAGCATATGGCCCACCTGATGTTAAGTGGTAACCATTGCCTATAGCAAAGCATTGCCTCGTAGGTCAAGCACGTCAGGAACGTGCCCTACAATGCACTGCCCTACGACCATCAACTTGAGGCATACGGATGTTCAGCCTCACGTGTCAGTGATTTCACAGGCACCCATACCCTTCAACTAGAAACACAGCAATGCTGCTTTTCGGCAGAAATAGGCTTACAATACAACAATAACACAACATTTATACGGGTATGACAAAATGTAATTTTAATTTGGGAAAATAAAATTACAATAATAATATAAGTATTATTATAATTACACTATTAATTTTATTAAAATTAATAGTAAAATATTTGTACCGGTAGGTATCTGCTAAAACAGTCGTAGACGCACCCTTATGCACACATCTGTGAGCTACTATATCTTTTTAGTAAAAAGTTTTCATATCGTTTTGTAAGAAAAGAGATTGTTTCACCAAGGAGGTTTGCATACCTCTTGAACTGTAATGAACCATTACGTATCAACCGTATCAAGCATGTGTGACGGTAAAAGTGATTTGAAAATGGAACGCATTTACAATGCACTGGGCTGCACACGCCTACTTACACAGCCTCTTTGCGCTAAAGAAAATCCTATTTACTGAGCATGTATGATGTAAAAAAATAATTGGCTAATCTCGAAAATTAGACGCTTCAATCGCTCAAGTCAAGGTCTTCTCCAGCAAAGTTCATACAAAAAATAACGTTAGGAACCAAGCCGTAAGTTTCGTGTTGCCCTTCTTCCACCAGTGGGGATCGCTGTGGCAGAGTTTAGAACTAAAGAGGATGTTGCTGCTGCAACCAGGATATCTCGAAGCACAACGCTCAGAGACCATAATATAATGTTAGGTGGCTAAATAATATCTAATAGATGATTGAATCTAACGATCGAGGAAAGAAGAAAAAACATTTAAGTGATCTCATTTCGGGAATTAAAATTAAATAACTACAAAGGTTTACGTTTCATTCATCATTTTTATTCTTCAGGTCATTTTTGTAAAGCAGTTTTAGGCGATTTTGATAAGATTGTTATCTTATTCAATAGAAGCCTCCGCAAGGGCTGGCGCATCCGCAGTTGCAGGTGCCAGCAATGGTGACGGCACCAGCGGCGCAGACGGGGCCTCCGTACTGTACGGCGCCGATGATGGGCACCTGTCCGCCGACAGCGGTGGAACCGCACACGGGCAGCTCTCCGGCGACGGCCACGTTACCGACGCCAGCACCGCCGTAAGATGCACCGCAACCGACTCCGGCTCCGTAGCCGAGACCAGCGGCTCCGATACCAGCTCCGTAGCCGAGACCAGCAGCTCCGATACCAGCTCCGTAGCCAAGACCAGCTCCGTAGCCGAGACCGGCTCCGTAGCCGAGACCGGCTCCCAGACCAGCTCCGGAAAGGCACTGGCTGTTTACAGTCTGCAAAGAAAAAATATTGGTTATTTCGCTGTGAAGGAAGCGTATTTGGGTAAAGAATTAATCAAACGAGCCATGATTTATTAAACTAATCGATGAATCAGTTTTGATAGATAGTTAGCATCTCAAAATGATGAACTTAGTTCTATGAAACATAGGGCACGTCTTGTACGTGCTCTGTTATGTTATACAATTGCTGAACAAGCGAACCAGCGATTTCTTATGTCACATTTACGTATAATGTAAAGATATACTTACGAAGACCAAGCAAGCTTGGATGCACAGGAGGACAAAGCTGAAGGAAGACATGTTTGTTGTATTGAACTGAAGGATTTCAGAATGATTTTACAAGGAAATATGTGGGTTTTTATACCAATTTCATAAAAATATTTCGAAACTGTTTATCAAAGTCAAGGGCGCTTGTACTATAATTTGATAGATTGTATACAAATAAAGTGCTAACAACACGTAAATAGATGAATTTGGTAATTCATTTGATAAATGTATTCGTTTTTTTTTCAAGGATTCTATTTTATTTCACAAATTTGGATAACGAAGGGAATATAAAAGGTTTCTTTGTTTTCTATTCGATCATTGTAAAGCATTGTGTTGAACAAGCAACTAAAATGGCAGCCAAAATTATCATCGCTTTCTGCGCCCAGGCTCTCGTAGCCCAAGTAAGTTTGTACATTTATAAACTACTAGCAGCCCGTCCCGGCTTCGCACGGGGTAGACAATATTGTTGTACATTATTTTGTTCTATCGCTAATAGTTTCGGCAGCGCATTCGACGAAAGACATTTTAAGACTCATTTTTCTACACCTTCGGTTACATTGTTCAAATTTTACCAAGGATCCCTAATTTTTTTCAAAATGAAATGTAGCCTATGTCAAATTTGAAGAATGTAGCATTCTATTGGTGAAAGAATTTTTTAAATCGGCCAGTACTTTTTGAGCCTATTCATTACAAACATACAAAAATAGGTACAAATCTTTCCTCTTTATAATATTAGTGTAGACTAGCTGCCTCTCCCGGCTTCGCACGGGTGGACATTTCTTTTATAAACAAATATAAGTATAGCCTATGTAACTTAGGGTGAATGTAGCTTTCCAATGGTGAAATAATTTTGAAATTGGCACAGTAGCTTTTGAGTTAATTCATTACAAACATACACTTAAAAAATACAAATCTTTCCTCATATTATTATTGATTATAAAATAAGAAATAAGCTCATGTTTGAAATCTCCTGGGGATACCCTCTTAATACTTAAAGTACTTATATAGTCAAGTTCTTTTGACATGATGTCTAAGAAGGTCTGAAGGGTCCAGCAGAAGACTTTTCTAAGGTGACAATAAAGAGGGCTTGAAGGAATTACCTGATGATGATCTGTGAATGGTTTCTACCGTGATGGAAGAAGGATGTTTTATTAATAGTCTGTTTCTTTCAGGTCGCCTTCAGCCAGTGCCTGAATGGACTCGGAGGTGGCTACGGAGGTATCGGTCTGAATGGACTCGGAGGTGGCTACGGAGGCTGGGCCGGAGGCTATGGAGGCTTGGCCGGAGGCTATGGCAACGGTTGTGGTTGCGGCGGAGTCGCCTCCACCGGTGGTGGTCTTGCCGTTGGCAGCGCCTCTCCCATTGCTCCCGTTGGTCTGTCCGTGCTGTCCGAGAACGTGTACGAGGGCGGTCTGACCGTCGGCGGCAACCTGCCTTTCCTCGGAACCGTCGGTCTTGAGGGAGTCCTCCCCACCGCTGGTGCTGGTGCTGTCTCATACGGCTGCGGCAACGGCCCTGTCGCCATCGCTGAGGAGGGACCCATCGCCACCGGTATCACTGCCCCTGGATCTTACGGTCCCGGTGTTGGTGCTCTTGGTGGACTCGGCTACGGTGCCGGTCTCGGAGGTATCGGCTACGGTGCTGGTCTCGGAGGCATCGGCTACGGCGCTGGTCTTGGAGGCATCGGCTACGGTGCTGGTCTTGGAGGCTGCGGATGCGGAGGCATCTACTGAAATGATTGAATAACAATTCAACACACCGCGTTGTTCATTGACAAATAAACCGACTACTGAAGCAATACCTATTTTTTTTTCTTGTATACGACACAGTAGTTTACACTATGGAATCTATAGTATTGGATTGTCGGTGCAGTTTAGTTACTTACCCTCATCAACAATAGTTAAATAAGTCGACAATTGATATACCCCTGAATACTGAAACGCAACTCAGATTTAAGCACGTCTCAAGCGACGAATATTTGACAGATTTTCATTGAAAACTGTCAAATATTCGTCGCTTGAGACGTGCTTAAATCTGAGTTGCGTTTCAGTATTCGGGGGTAAGACTATCAGTTACGTTTATATAGGCCTTTCTCTACTCTTGGCATTCCATAAGATGTCGGGCTATTTTGGTCAATCCACACAACACTATCTAGCTCCAAACTAAGCAGGGCTTGTACGATAGGAACAAGATAGCTGATAATTATGCATTGCTGATATTTTTTTTGTAAATACATGCTTAGAATACAACGTAACGCCCAGACAGAAAACAAACATCTGCGTTCACCACACAAACATTTGTTCTCAGTGAGGGTCGAAAGGGGTCGAACCTTCGACCTACGGCGCAGAAGGTACAGCTACTATCAACGGAGCCGTGACGCCTGTCAAATATGCAACAGTTGGCTGAGAGCATTGATTGAAGGACTCTGCAGAACAATGTAATCTGAGCACAGCATTTAGATATATTGAGTATTGTAATATTATCGAGCATCCGCTTTAAGTTATGTCAGCAGATCTTCAATCAAACGATTGATGTACGTGCAGGTTGAAGAGTTTCGGGGATGCAATCCTTCCTTGGTGCACCCCGCATTTTCATCTACTCCTCTGAGATCACATTAACATACCGACCATGTATTTTGGTGCTCGTACCAGTATTTATATGTAACGTACTTACACTTACATAACTTCGGAACTGTCCACCACTTAAACCACTTTTTACAGGATTTATAAAGTTATACGAGAAGGTCAAATGCCTTTGTCAAAACAAGAAACAAGCTTAAACAGACGTTTTCTTGCTCGTTTAACATTGGACAATACTCTTAATGCATTGTTATTTTCACTGCTTATAAGTTTTTTGTAAAATACCATTATATTTATCTATAAATAAACTAGCGACCCGCCCCAGCTGCGTACTGGTGCAAATGTGCAAAACGTGTTTATTTACTGGCATTAGAAACCTCTAAACTTTTCAGTGTTTCTTTAAAATATTATGCGTGTATCATAATATAAACCTTACTCTTGAATATCTAATATAAAACACCGTTTCAAAATCTGTTGCGTAGTTTTAAAGATTTAAGCATACAGGGACAGACAGTAGAACTTTGTTTTATACTATGTAGTGACGTATTTTAATACATTTTTTTAAATAAAATCATACAGCAAAACTCACACTAATCATTGAAACAACACAATCAAACTAATGGCACGTGCCGACTTACTGATCACGTTCTACCGTGAGAAATAGCGAGTCATCAGTTATCGTAAGTTGATTGACCTTTATGCTGACGATGTAAGATAATGTAGTGCAGTGGGCATGTAGGTCAATTTTGCATCAGCATTTTATGTGTCATTGCTTTTATTAGTAAAAAATAAAATTACGTGATGTTTTTCGGGGTGTTATATTGTATTCTAAGTGTGTGTGTAAGTATGTCGTATTTACAAAAACTAAATGTTTTTTAACCAACTTCCAATCAAAAAAGAGGAGGTTCTCAATTCAATTGTTGTTTTTTTTTTTTAATGTATGCTACCGCATAACTTCGTCATTAGTGAGCCGATTTGAAAAAATATTTTTTTATCTGAAAGGTACTGTTTTCAAATTGGTTCCATTTTAATTTTGTTAAAATCGGTGCTGCCATTTTTTTTAAAGTTTTTTTTTTAATGTTTGCAACTGCATGCCTCCGTCATTTATGAACCGATTTAGAAAATTATTTTTTTATTTGGAAGGTTATTCTTACGTCCAGATTGTCCCAAACAAATTTTATTAAAATCGGTTTAGCTGTTTGGCAATGAAGTCGGTTTTTCTGGTTTTTTAAACTTATAATTATTAGTATTATTACATCATGCCGTCTGATTCCCATAGTACATGTTCTGCTTAATAATTTGTTAATAATTTTTTAATAATTTGACTGGCCTCCAGCTCAGTTGGTAGTAGCTCTGCCTTCTGCGCCGTAGGTCGTGGGTTCAATCCCCACCGAGAACAAATATTTGTGAGGTAAACATAAATGTTTGTTCTCTGTCTGGGTGTTATATTGTATTCTAAGTATGTATTTACAAAAAAAAAATGTATTTAAGTATTATATCAGCTATCTGGTTCCCATATTACAAGCTCTGCTTAGTTTGGGGCTGGGTAGTGTTGTGTGAATTGTCCACAATATTTATTTTTTATTTAATATAGGCCTAGATAGTATTGTGTGGATTTTGAGGACAATCCACACAACTCTAGCCCCAAATTAAGCCGAGCGTGTACTATAGGAACTATTAGCTGATAAAAAAATGTATAATACTATACATTTTTTTTTGTTAATACATACTTAGAATACAATATGAGACCCAGATAGAGAACAAACATCTGCGTTCAACACACAAATATTTGTTCACGGTAGGGATTGAACCCACGACCTGCGACGAGGATATAAATTTTTCCAAATTGTAAGCAGTACTATTTTGTTAAATTTGGATTTCGAACCAGGTTTCAACCAATCTAAGAAACAAGACACAAGTTAATGTGACTTAAGTTTTGACTTTTTCAAAACTATGGTTGTACTACTAATATAACGGGTAAAGTCAAAAATAAAATTACTATATCAAATAATACTTCAGTTTATTTGAGAAAAATGCAAATTAATCATCGTTTTCAGTAGATGCTTCCACATCCGCAGCCTCCGAGACCAGCACCGTAGCCGATGCCTCCGAGACCAGCGCCGTAGCCGATGCCTCCGAGACCAGCGCCGTAGCCGATACCTCCGAGACCAGCGCCGTAGCCGATTCCGCCAAGACCGCCAAGAGCACCAACACCGGGACCGTAAGATCCGGGGGCAGTGATACCGGTGGCGATGGGTCCCTCCTCAGCGATGGCAACAGGGCCGTTGCCGCAGCCGTATGAGACAGCGCCAGCACCAGCGGTGGGGAGGATGCCTTCGAGTCCGACGGTTCCGAGGAAAGGCAGGTTGCCACCGACGGTCAGACCACCCTCGTACACGTTCTCGGACAGCACGGACAGACCAACGGGAGCGATGGGAGAAGCGCTGCCAACGGCAAGACCACCACCGGTGGAGGCGACTCCGCCGCAGCCGGCGCCGAGGCCGTATCCAGCGCCGAGTCCAGCGCCGAGTCCAGCACCGATTCCGTATCCGGCACCGAGTCCAGCTCCCAAGCCGTAGCCTCCGTAGCCACCGGACAAGCACTGGCTGTTCACCTGCACCAGAAGCGCTGAAGCGCACACCAATAGAGCTCTGAATGCCATTGTTGTTTCTTGAAAGTAAACTTGTCAGAATGATTTTCCAAATTCAAGGAATACGTTATATACTGGAGTATGAGATGCCATGGTACCTTATCATTAGTTAATATTACGTAAAATACGTGACTGAAATGAAAAGTTATATTTGTTTGTTGCTTAGGACCTAATTCCTTATCATAAAAAGGTTATTGTGTCATACAAATTGAACTACTGACATTAAAACAAGTAACTATGATAGGGTTAACATTATCAAGCACTGTTTGATTAGAAATCCAATGGAATTACTGTAATACCTTGCAATAGTCGTTGTTCAAGCACACAAATTCCTTTTTACAGGTATTCTGAGTCTCTCTACTAATAGTCTAGTCTAGGTATTTCCTAATTTGTCGTGATGATTACGCCCTAACCTAAATAAGTTTGTGTGTATTAGTTGCAAAAGAGTTTTTCTTCTTCTATAAAAGAGTATGGACTAGGTTAGTTTACATTCAGTACTTCGTTGAATACAAATCAAACACCATGTCTTCCTTCGCCTTTTTGTTGGTCTGCATCCAGGCTTGCCTGATCCAGGTTTGTGGAAATTTTAAGACTAATAATTTTTTTATAATGACCTAAAAGTTAAGAGCCGAGCGGGATTAGAACCCGCGACCTTCCCCTTGGTACGGCTGCGTTGACCGTTGCGTCATTGGATACTAATCACACTTGACGAATAACTCTTAGACTGTTCGGCAATAATGTGACTAGTAACAAGTCACAAAATAACATCTTGTGATTTTGGTCATCTAGTTTGTTACCAATCTAGCCTGAACTGCTTACGAAAGCATTCGAACTAACTTTATTTATTAAAATTTTATTGTTTTTGTGGCTAAACTTTGCTTGAAATGTCAGATCAAAGATTATCAAGAATACTGTTGCATCTTTGCGTCATTTCTCTTAATGGTCCTTAAATCTCTTTGCTGCGATACCCAACAGCACTAGTACTACCCTCTTTGTTTCCGATACTTATGCAGCCCTAATGTATTTTGGAAAAAAACATGCAAAATAGTTACTTGAACAAAGACGTACTTAATACTCAATCCTCAATAATATTTACGTGCAACGCTGATATGGCCAAGTAGCTTAAAAGCTTATGGCTCGTTGTCTTAAGTATTCTTTACTCATAAGACGTGATTTTCACAGTGAAATAACCAATATTTGTTCTTTACAGAATGTGTACAGCCAGTGCCTTTCCGGTGCCGGTCTGGGAGCCGGTCTCGGCTACGGAGCCGGTCTCGGCTGTGGCTGCGGAGCTGGTCTCGGCTACGGAGCTGGTATCGGAGCCGCTGGTCTTGGCTACGGAGCTGGTATCGGAGCCGCTGGTCTCGGCTACGGAGCTGGTATTGGAGCCGCTGGTCTCGGCTACGGAGCTGGTTTGGGCGCATCTTACGGCGGCGCTGGCGTCGGTAACGTGGCCGTCGCCGGAGAGCTGCCCGTGTGTGGTTCCACCGCTGTCGGCGGACAGGTGCCCATCATCGGCGCCGTACAGTACGGAGGACCCGTCTGCGCCGCTGGCTCTGTCTCTATCGCTGGCAACTGCGCTTGTGGATGCAGCCCCTGCGGTGGTGCCGCTTGGATCTAAGTTATAGACACCTACATCAAAAAACCACTAGCGTTACATTGTCAAAATCAATTTTGATTGAAGATTGTGATACGCTCTTGCTAGGTGGCAACTTACTATGAAATTAAATGACATTATCCTGAATAACAAACTTTTTTATTACCAATTCTGCCGTAGCAGTAAGTAAGATAGACTAGACTGGGTATATGTCATCATTATCAGCCTGAAGAAGTCCACTGCTGGATATAGGCCTCCCGCATTGCCAGGAACAACGATTCTGAGCCCTTTCTATCCACCGACTCCCTGCGATCTTAACAATGTCGTCGGTCCATCTGGTGGGTGGGCGCCCTACCGTTCATCTTCCGGTTCGAGGTCGCCTTTCGAGAACCTTTATTCCCCAACGGGTTTTCTAGCTATATGACCTGCCCATTGCCAGTTCAACTTACTAATTCTAAGAGCTATATAGGTGACCTTGGTTCTTTTTCTGATATCCTCATTTCTGATTCTATCACGTAGTGAAACTCCCAGCATAGCTCTCTCCATAGCTCGTTCTGCAACTTTGAGCTTGTGCACGAGGCCAATAAATAAATAATAAATAAATAAAAACTTTATTGCGGTCAAATTAGAATAACTTAACTACTCATTATACAATAGTTAGCGACCATCGTCATCTCTGACCATGATCGCTCTGACAAGAGTGAAGCGACTGGGAAGAAGATCATCATCTTAATCATCAATCATCTAAAAGAGTACCTACAATTGGTCTGAACTAAAGGGTAGGCCCTTGGCACCCTGCTTTCCGACCGTAAGGTCACGATTTCAAATAAGATGGTACTTACTTGGTACTCGGTACTTGGTGAGTGGACTGTTTTCCGCAAGTAGGCCACAGGTGGGCCCTTTTTGCGTGACGGGTGGTGGTGTTGCTAGCTCAGCCACCCGATGTCCTCTAAGAAGGCCAGCAGCTTGTGGATTCGGGCGCAGGCCCCCCTAGGCGTGTTTGGTGCTCCATGATGTTGTTCTCGTTGAGGCACCACGCTGCTGCACAAATAAAATGGTGCATTGATGGGTTTTTATTTTCGAAAAATGTATGTGCGCAATACTAGTCCCCTCGAACAGTGAAGGAAAACATAATGAGGTAACCCACGGCTCTATACGTATTGACCATGTCTTTCCTGTGAATTAGGCCGACTAAGCTGTCAATATTGGTATAGGTCTAAAAATATTCAAAAATACTGTCCCAGGCACTATAGCGTCCCGTAAGTAGAGGTATGCAAAAAACAGTTGCCCCTGACGCAATATAAATCATCTGGAATAGTTGAAAAGGCCTGTTTTACTTATTATTTATGTCATCTTATAGACGGACATAGACTTGTGTTATGTCATATAGAAACTTATGCTTCTGAATCATAGCCACCGGTGTTCATATTAGGGGAAATATATATTTTTATCTCTCAAATTGAAAATCTGCGCATCCCTCCGTATGCTAAGGCATATACTCAGCCTACTTTAAAAAAATCTTTAGGATGTTTATGTTGATTTAGGATCTTTAGGATCCATTAAAATGTGAAATACGTGATGTATTATTTATTAAACTTACATATTATGAAGAACACGAGGCTGTCATAAGACAAAAACGACTGTGTTTACAAGAAATCGAGGAGTTGACTAGAGTGCACGAATAGGGTGATCAAATGGTTTTGATACTATAGGCATATCAGGCAGCAAATAGCTGAGTCGGGGCCTATTCGACATAATATATCTATACATATACTATTCAGCACGGGACGGGATTGGCTGGGACCCAGACCCAGGTCTGGTCATATAGCTCGAAGAACCGAGAACCGTTGGGGAATGAAGGTTCTCCAATGGCGACTTCAAACCGGAAGATGAACCGTAGGGCGCCCACCCACCAGATGGACCGACGACATTGTTAAGACCGCAGGGAGTCAGTGGATAGAAAGGGCTCAGAATCGTTCTTCCTGGAAATGCGGGAGGCCGATATCCAGCAGTGGACTTCTTCAGGCTGTCAAGTCTAGCTTTCTTACTGCTACGGCAGAATTTGTAATAAAAAAGTTTGTTATTCAGGATGATGTCATTTAATTTCATAGTAAGTTGCCACCTAGCAAGAGCGTATCACAATCTTCAATCACAATTGATTTTGTATACAATGTAACGCTAGCGGTTTTTTGATGTAGGTGTTTATAACTTAGATCCAAGCGGCACCACCGCAGGGGCTGCATCCACAAGCGCAGTTGCCAGCGATGGAGACGGAGCCAGCGGCGCAGACGGGGCCTCCGTACTGTACGGCGCCGATGATGGGCACCTGTCCGCCGACAGCGGTGGAACCACACACGGGCAGCTCTCCGGCGACGGCCACGTTACCGACGCCAGCACCGCCGTAAGACGCGCCCAAACCAGCTCCGTAGCCAAGACCAGCGGCTCCGATACCAGCTCCGTAGCCGAGACCAGCGGCTCCAATACCAGCTCCGTAGCCGAGACCAGCGGCTCCGATACCAGCTCCGTAGCCGAGTCCAGCTCCGCAACCGCAGCCAAGACCGGCTCCGTAGCCAAGACCGGCTCCCAGACCAGCACCGGAAAGGCACTGACTGTACACATTCTGTAAGCACAAAAAAAAGTTATTGCAATTCTTTTGACAAACACGCACAAAAGGTTAAGTCATCGGGAACCTACATAGCTCCACCATTGGATTCAAGTGTTCTCATTTCTTTTCATTAATTTCCAGCTTAAACCCTTTTTCATTCACGCAGTCCTCCTATTTAGGAAGACTGCGGGAGTGGTCAATGCGTTCGCTGGAGGAGCGTTTTTTGATACTTCGAAAGACGCACCCCTTTCCTTCCTTACCATAGCATGCTCATCGGTATTTTTATTATGTATTTTAAAAAGGCTCCTAAAAGACCATAGTTCTCTTCACTTAGTAAACAATTCAAGTTTTGAGATAACTTGAAAAACATACCTGGATCAGGCAAGCCTGGACGCAGAGCAACAAGAAGGCGAAGGTGGACATGGTGATTGGTATTCAACGGTGAACTGAATGTACAATAATGGAGTCAGTACCATTTTATAAGAAAAAAATCACAGTTTTGAAACTATACCACTCAAACAACTACGTTTATTTTTTCATAATTCTTGTAATCATGTCAATATTAGGAAACCACAGTTAAACATATTGAATTGGATCAAAATGTGACACATTTATGAAATTGCGATAATCCAATCCATACATTCTTTAAACAATTTTTTTGGTCACGTATTTTACGTAATATTTTTTTTGATAATGTTAAACTAGCAGTATAAAACCTAAACAAAGAGTTTAGAAAATCATTCTGACAAGTTTACTTTCAAGAAACAACAATGGCATTCAGAGCTCTATTGGTGTGCGCTTCAGCGCTTCTGGTGCAGGTGAACAGCCAGTGCTTGTCCGGTGGCTACGGAGGCTACGGCTTGGGAGCTGGTCTCGGTGCCGGATACGGAATTGGCGCTGGACTCGGCGCTGGACTCGGCGCTGGATACGGCCTTGGTGGCGGCTGCGGCGGAGTCGCCTCTACCGGTGGTGGTCTTGCCGTTGGCAGCGCTTCTCCCATCGCTCCCGTTGGTCTGTCTGTGCTGTCCGAGAACGTGTACGAGGGTGGTCTGACCGTCGGCGGCAACCTGCCTTTCCTCGGTACCGTCGGACTCGAAGGCATCCTGCCCACCGCTGGTGCTGGCGCTGTCTCATACGGCTGCGGCAACGGCCCTGTCGCCATTGTTGAGGAGGGACCCATCGCCACCGGTATCACTGCCCCTGGATCTTACGGTCCCGGTGTTGGTGCTCTTGGTGGACTCGGCTACGGCGCTGGTCTCGGAGGCATTGGCTACGGCGCTGGTCTTGGAGGCATTGGCTACGGCGCTGGTCTCGGAGGCATCGGCTACGGTGCTGGTCTTGGAGGCATCGGTGGATGCGGTTGTGGAGGCATTTACTGAAAACAATGATTGATTTGCATTTTGCTCAAATAAACCACAGTATTATTTGATATGTTCATTTTATTTTTGATTTTACCTATTAAGGCTCGAACACACCTAGTTCGCTGGCGGTAGCGATCAGTGAAACGCTGTCAAATATTGCCGTCAGATTTGAGATTTGACAGCGATATTTGACAGCGTTTCACTGTTCGCTACCGCCAGCAAACTATAGTCGGATTTTTAATTAGACGAAGCCAGCTGACGTTTACTGTGTTGTCAGTTTTTGATGAAATAAAAATAGTGTTGTGACAAAGTGAATGATTGAAAAAACTCCTGAATGAATGAAATTGCCTCGTTTTTCTAGTGAATAGTTAGTGTGCCGAACTTGACTTGACGTGCTTGTTTGAGGATCCATATCGTTCGCGCGAAACAATATAGCAACAAAATACACAACAATTACCACAAACACAACGTAACGAAAAACTTTACAAAAACAATAACTAAACAGCGTGAGCGCAGAAAAACATTAGTGTTATCAGACCAGAGGTTAGAAGCCGAATTACAAACAAAATGATGACCGACGCGCGTGGCGTTCATCGGTGTTGGCACTAGTCGCCACGCCGCGCTTTGTAATAAGCCGTCAAAAAACTGATTGTAGTACATACTACAAGTAACTTATATCAGAGCACTTTTATACATTTTCTTATACAAATTTCAATATTATTTTATAGTTTGAAATTATTAACTATTCCCTCATTGTTCATTCATCTGATTGAACGAGAACTGAACGCAGCACTATTACTTTAAATATGGCAACATTATTTTACAAAGTGACATTAGCTACTGTCAGTCGGTATCGTCTAATTAAAAATCCGACTATTGGTGTGCGCAGACCATTATACTAGTAATATTACCATAACTTCTTTCAAACATAATTATGAAAATGTGTCATTTTATGGGCTACTTTTCTAGAGGTGCTTGAGACTAATTTCTGAATTCAAAATGACGATAATATTTTAGCATTTTGTATCTAAAAGAATCGGTTGTCTTTGTCAAAGTTAATTATACTTCATAAGTAATTTTTAGGGTCATGCGGGATTTGACACGTATGCCAGATTTGCCCGTGCTATTATAGACATGGGCATTTATTTATTAACTACTTAAGCACACTTATACCAGTAAAAACAAGGACACTAAAAGAAGAAAGATACAAATAAAACATCGACCTCCAGATCTCCAGAGAAGTATGACGTGTTTCTGTTCTGTGTTCTGTTGTATGTTTCTGTTGATAGCTCGTGCACCACAATTTAAAGGCCTGCGCACACCTATGTCGCTTGCGTCGGCGATCAGTGAAACGCTGTCAAATTTGACAGCGATATTTGTCAGCGTTTCATTGATCGCTATCGCCAGCGAACTAGGTGTGCGCAGGCCTTAACACTCTCATTTATCAAGAGTAATAAAATAAATAAATATTATTGACAATCCACGTAACACTATCGGCAAATTCAGCAAATTTATCATCCGCACTTGATGTGCGGCTGGTTTTTTCGCAAGTAGGCCGCTGGCAGGCCCTTTTTGCGTGACCCTTGACACGTGTTGCTCGAACTTTTTTAGGTTTAACGACACGGCGGTTTCCTCACGATGTTTTCCTTCACCGTTTTGAGAGTACAGGCATAGTGCACATACATTTTTCAGCAGAAAAACTCATTGGTACACGACTGAGCCCTCGACCTTCGGATCGGAAGGCGGGGCCGCTACCACTAGACCACTAGTGCTCTCACACAACACTATCAAGCCCCAAATTAAGCAGAGCTTGTGCTATCGCCTATCACTATGATTAGAATACGAGTACAATATACAGTAGGGCCTCGATTATCCGAACGCCTAAAATTTATACCCTGTTCGGATGGACGCAGCGTTCGGATTATAGTATGCATACATTTTTGGAAAAAAAAATAATCAATTTAGTAATATTGTTTATTAATTAAATACATGTACATTTATACTTTTTTGAAGAATTCTAATATAGTACATTGACGGTAAGTATTTAGCGACATTGAAAACGCTTTGTCTCTTAATTTGCGCAAAAGCATTTTTTCTGGAATAGAATAATGTCGACTTCATCTGCCCATTCTAAGCAGGTATTTAAGGAAGACACAACTTGAGTGTGTGAAACCCTTGCGACTGGTTCAGATGCTTCCAATTCTTCATCAATTTCGCTGTCATGCTCAGTTGTGATTTGTTATTTCTTCGTTCGGATTATAGAGGTATTCGGATTAGCTTGGGTACGGATTATCGAGGCCCTACTGTAACACCCAGACAAAGAACAAACATGTGAAATATTTGTTCTAGGAGGAGATCGAACTCACGATCTGCGGCGCAGAAGACAGAACTAGGTACTACCAACTGAGCTGAGCCCGGGATACTTTGTGTAAACAAAACTAGCTTCACTTTTCATATAGCAGTTCAGTTTACACGAAGCTAGAACTGCTAGCTTGCTAATAGCTTAATATCACTATCTTGCTATCCTGGCTTGAAAAACGAGCCTCGTGTACTCCGGGCATTAGTCAAGAGAGGATCAAACAAAACTAGCTAATGACTTTTTAAAATTGCTGCTGTTTTTATGAAACAACGGGATATTTACCATGATTAAATTTTGAGTTTTGACTTCTGATATTTCGGCACAGTTGCATGCACCATGATCACGGTTGAACTGACCAGAATTCTTCTCAGGAGGTCAATCAGGTATCCAGAATGAGAAAGCTTCAAAGCAAGTCCTCAAAATTGTCACGTCAGGAAAAATTGATACTAGTTCAACTTGTTACTTGGATTGCTACTTACTATTGGATATCTTGTGACATAACCCCTTATGTCACAAGATATCTAATAATGATAATCAAAGGCACATAAATAATTTGTAGTTTCAATGTCTATGTTTCATAGCAAGATGATTTTTTATACAACTTCTTGATAAAACAATCATGACATGCACCTACGTCTATCGACTTGAGACATTCAGAAGTTAAGCCTCGTGTAACTGTTTGCATAGGATGTGAAACGTAAGCAAGGGTTTGAAGGGCTCTCAAGAAAGCCTCCACGTTAGCAGCAGTGAGCTTACTGTATGATGTCCACTGCCTAAGACTTCTCCAAAATAAAAGGGTAGACATGGGTATTATCAGTAAGACGAAATCATTTAAAACTTTGGTATAGTTTATTGTATTTATTAAAAAGTAAGTTAATCTAGGCATCTTCAGTAGACGCCGCATCCACAACCGGCTCCACCAAGACCGTAGCCCAGACCAGCGGCACCTCCGAGACCGTAGCCGAGACCAGCGGCACCTCCAAGACCGTAGCCGAGACCAGCGGCGCCTCCAAGACCGTAGCCGAGTCCAGCAGCGATGCCGGAGCCAGCGATGGCGCCAACACTTGGACCGTAAGCTCCAGGGGCAGTGATACCGGTGGCGATGGGTCCTTCCTCAACAATTCCGACAGCACCATTGCCGCAGCCGTATGAGACGGCGCCGGCACCAGCGGTGGGCAGGACTCCTTCTAGTCCGACGGTTCCGAGGAAAGGCAGGTTGCCGCCGACGGTCAGACCACCTTCGTACACGTTCTCGGACAGCACGGACAGACCAACAGGAGCGATGGGAGAAGCGCTGCCAACGGCGAGACCACCACCGGTGGAGGCGACTCCGCCGCAGCCAGCACCGAGACCGTATCCAGCGCCGAGTCCAGCGCCGAGTCCGTATCCGCCCAAGCCTTCGAGTCCCAGACCAGCTCCCAAGCCGTAGCCTCCGTAGTTAGCGCCAGACAGGCACTGGCTGTTCACCTGCACCAGAAGTGCTGAAGCGCACACCAATAGAGCTCTGAATGCCATTGTTGTTTGGAGGGTTGTTCGTTTGTAATGATGTCCTATAGCTGGATGTAGGAGTTTTTATACAACGTCCTTCGCAACGTTTGCAGCTTCAAAGCAATCATTATACTTTTACCATTAAATACGTGACACTTTCATATAACTTTTAATTTCTTTGATGTCAAAACATCTAGGTAACTGTTACATACCGATAACGAATCTTTCCATGACATATTTTCACAAGAAATTATGATAAACATTGCACCAAGTTTGTGTAACCTACTTTCCTCGGACGTCGAAGTTTTTTTATATAAATGTATCGACTTCTTTTCACCAAGCACTCTGTACTCAAACACCAGAAATCAACAATGTCCTCCTTCGCTTTCTTGTTGGTCTGCATTCAGGCTTGCCTGATCCAAGTAAGTACCGTCCATTTATTTCATACAAACGGCCGCCCAAGGCATCGCTCGCCCCGTTCCTGTGAATTTTTCGGGATAAAAAGTATCCAATGTCCGTCTCCTGGTTTTAAGCTCCTCCAATTTTCAGCCAATCTGTTCAGCCGTTCTTGAGCTATAATATAAACACGACTTTCTCTTATACATATATTTCAAAACCAATCCATCCCATGGGAACTATAATCTATATCTGTTATTGAGTAACAAACATCCATCCATCCATACTTACAAACTTTCAGGTTTATAATATTAGTAGGAGTAGGATAGGATTATCAAATGGCCGTGTAAGCTTTTCCACAGATCTTTTCATTTTGCTAGTGAATCTGTATTAACAAAGGCTTGTTCTGTTTCAGAATGCTTACAGCCAGTGCCTTGCTGGTCCCCTCGGTATCGGCTACGGTGCCGGCATCGCTGCTCCCCTCGCCGCCCCCGGTCTGGGTCTCGGCTACGGAGCTGGTCTCGGAGCCGCTGGACTCGGCTACGGTGCCGGACTTGGCTACGGCGCTGGAGTCGGTGCCGGGTGCGGTGCGGCTTACGGCGGCGCTGGCGCGGGTAACGTGGCCGTGGCTGGGGAGCTGCCCGTGTGTGGTTCCACCGCTGTCGCCGGACAGGTGCCCATCATCGGTGCCATCGAGTACGGTGGTGTGGTGCCCGCTGCTGGCGCTGTCACCATCTCTGGCAACTGCGCCTGCGGGTGTGGATGCGGAGGACCCTACGGTTACTGATTCCATCAAAATAATGACATCACAAATTTTATTTGAAATATAAGTAATTTAAAAATACCTATTGTATTCTTCATTCCCATATAAAAAACGAAACTAAGTAGGTAGCTGCTTAGATTTTTATTTTTCAGTTTCGTTTGTCTATTATCTTTCTCTTATACTCCAGTAAGAATGATAGACGCAATGCAAATACGCGTAGGGTACGCCCTCGTGAACTCTTCTGTATATCATATCATATCATATCATTTATTCATGAACGATCATACAATCATGTTTGAAATAAGTACATACAATTGAAAGAGACAAACAAGAAACAATCAATAAACACAAATTAAATAATAATAATAGTACAAAATTCAATTTTACATAGTCAAGTATCAATATTTGAAATGTCATTATTTATAAAATCATCAATGGAATAGAAACACCCTTTCAACAAAAGCTTTTTCAATTTAGTTTTGAATTTATAAGTACTGTCTATTATTTTAATGTCAATTGGTAATGAATTATATAATCTAATGGCCTGATATCTACAGCAGTGTTTCGCGACATTAAGCTTTGGACAGAAAGGCATTTCCATATTTTTTCTTCTTGTAGTGAGCCGAATAGTAGATTGCGCCGTTGTTTCATAGCGGTACGGATGCTTGAAGACGTCTAGTAACGTCACCAGAATGTAAAGGCTAGGTACCGTTAGAATATTTAATTTTAAAAAGTGCTCTTTACACGATTCCCATTGTGGGATTCTTACCATGGTGCGTATAGCTCATTTCTGCATGATAAAAGCCTTATTTATATTATAATTGTAACTACCACCCCAGAACTTAATACTATATCTTAGCTTTGACTCTATAAGAGCATAATATACTAGTTTAAGTTGATCAACAGTTACCTCTTCTCGAAGACTTCTTAATGCATAACAGGCGGAGCTTAGAGAGTTTTCTATTACCTCTAGTTCGGTTTTCCAGTTTAAAAATTCGTCAATCTGTATGCCTAACAACTTAACACTATTGGAAAACTCAACTTTTGTTCCTTTACAGATAATATTTATATTTATAGTGCTTTGTCGTAGGAGAAGTAACCATTCAATATCAGGTGGGTCATCCATTTATTTTACTTCTCTAAAATACGAGCCGTAGCTTGGCTATAGCTACGGGACTGCTCAGTTTATCTTTAAATCAATAATAATTTCAACAGTAGGCCTACCATGAGCTCTGTCTGGCTCTGTCTCTGCTTTGGCTTTGAGTCTGTGTGAGTGCTCAACAGTGCATTATATGTGTGTGTGTGACGTTTTAACATAGGATTTATTTAGTCAATACTCACACAGACTCCAAACCAGAACCAGAGACAGAGCCAGACAGACGGCTCATGGTAGGCCTACCGGTCCTATTAATCTATTTTTCATTGCTCATACTCGGAAAGTATGTCTAAAGTTGCCTGAGGGGCCTAATTGAAAGTAATACTTTCAGCCCTAGGGAGAATCGCTTTCTGACAGCTGTCAAATTATAAAAAAAAACAAGTTCTATTTAAGTTTTTTTTTATTCAACCATGTTCCAACTTTCTAAAGTCTTTCTAACTGCAAGGAGTTTATTGAACCAAATTCCAACTTTTTATTCAGCAAGGAGGTTGGAAACCCATTACAACGGTAAGAAGTTTAAAAAGTTTAATTAGTCCGCGATGTAAAATTTAAATTAAAATTTCATTTGATTTGATTTGATTTTATTCCAGTAAGATACCATGGCACACTTGGAAATGTCAAAAAAATAAAATAAAATAATATGATAATAAAAACAAACTATTACAAAAAATAGCATCGAAACTAATAACGTTAGTACAAAACATTGTAAACCAAACATTTATGGAGTGTTTAAATTATCAGCGAGTGCTTTCGTGCTACGAGAGTATAATAAGATTTGGTCATTAATAGTTCCCTAACTCTAACACTAAAACAGTCATGACTTGAATTTCTCAGCTCCTGTGACAATTTGTTATAAAGCATAACACACACACATGTGAAACTTTTTCCAACTTTGGTTAGTCTGTGTTTTGTTTTGGAAGACAAAGATCATTTTTATTCCTAGTATTATAGTGATGGATGTCAGTTTTACAATCAAACTTATCAATATTTAATTTTACATACATAACATTCTGAAATACAAACTCTCCAACCATAGTCATAATTTCTAGGTAGTTGCCAAAATTTTTGTCTGCATGATTTCAGATTGTTCATTTGCAAAATTGAACGTATTGCTCTCTTTTGCAATATGAAAACTCTGTTTGACTGGGAGGCATTTCCCCATGCCAGAATGCCATACGTCATGATGGAATGAAAATATGCATGATAAACAGTTTTTGCAGTTTTGATATCACTTAGCTGGCTAATTGTTTTTATTGCGTACACAGCTGATTTTAGTCTCCCTACGAGAGTGTCAATATGTTTATCCCATATCAATTTGCTGTCAATGTCTATACCTAAAAATTTAATATTGTCAAGAGTAGTCAAAAAGTGTTTATCAATTGTATTTTTTATTATTTCATCATTATGTCCTAAGAAAAATTTTACAATATTGGTTTTCTCTACATTTAGTAGAAGATTATTGGCACTGAACCAGTCCTTGAAATTACCAATAAGCTTGTCTAATTTTAAACATAAGTTGGTTTTGTTTTTATCACTTATTATCACCGTCGTGTCATCGGTGAATAGAACTATATCCATCTCATTTTCAACACAAACTACAATATCATTTATGTACAGTATAAATAATAGAGGCCCTAAAATAGATCCTTGTGGAACTCCCATCGTTATATTATTTGCATTTGACATTTCTCCATTACATTTCAAGACTTGCTTCCTTTTTTCTAGGTATGACATAAAAATTAGAAGTTCTTTATTCCTGACACCGTAATATTCCAGCTTAAGCAAAATAATTTTATGGCAGACACAGTCAAAAGCTTTTGATAAGTCACAAAAAAGACCGTATGTATTTTTACGGCTATCTAGATCCCATAAAACTTTATCTATCAAAGAAGCTATCGCCTGGCTGGTGTTTTTATTTTTACGGAACCCATACTGTCTATTATTTAAAATGGAGTTTCTTTCTATAAATTTGTCAAGCTCATTTGAAATATATTTTTCAAATATCTTACTAAAAATTGGTAAAACAGAAATCGGTCTATAATTATTTGCATCAAAATGAGAGCCTTTTTAGGGTTCCGTAGCCAAATGGCAAAAACGGAACCCTTATAGATTCGTCATGTCTGTCTGTCTGTCTGTCTGTCTGTCTGTCCGGCCGTGTCACAGCCATTTTTCTCCGAAACCATAAGAGCTAGACTGATGAAACTTGGTGAGTATATGTATTCTGTGAACCGCATTAAGGTTTTTACACAAAAATAGAAAAAAAACTATAAATTTTGGGGGTCCCCATACTTGAAACTGAAACTAAAAAAAATTTTTTTCATCGAACCCATACGTGTGGGGTATTTATGGATAGGTCTTCAAAAATGATGTTGAGGTTTCTAACATCATTTTTTTCTAAACTGAATAGATTGCACGAGAGACACTTCCAAAGTGGAAAAAAGTTGGTCCCCCCCCCTCTAACTTCTAAAATAAGAGAATGATAAAACTAAAAAAAATATATGTTGTACATTACTATGCAAACTTTCAACGATATTTAGTTTGAACGAGATCTAGTCAGTAGTTTTTTTTTTATACGTCATAAACTAAACTAAAAAATTTTTTTTTCATCGAACCCATACGTGTGGGGTATCTATGGATAGGTCTTCAAAAATGATGTTGAGGTTTCAAACATCATTTTTTTCTAAACTGAATAGATTGCACGAGAGACACTTCCAAAGTGAAAAAAAGTTGGTCCCCCCCCTCTAACTTCTAAAATAAGAGAATGATAAAACTAAAAAAAATATATGTTGTATATTACTATGCAAACTTCCAACGATATTTGGTTTGAACGAGATCTAGTCAGTAGTTTTTTTTTTATACGTCATAAATCGTAAACCGCAATTTACCTTTCGACGAACTACAAAAACCTTTATATTATGTTATTTGATGCTACGGAACCCTTCATGGGCGAGTCCGACTCGCACTTGGCTGCTTTTTTATTTATAAAGCTTTTATTAGCTTCACCTGTATGTATGTATGTAACCGACCTCTTTGAGCTCGATTTTGTCCTACTTTGAACGATCAGATTTGATTCAAACTTTGCACACCTGTCAAAGGTCGATGACAATGCAATAATATGAAAAAAAAAAAAAAAAAAAAAAAAAAAAAAGTAAAAAATAATTCATAGTTTAAAAAACTAAAAAAAAAACACTTTTATAACTAATTGAACTAAAAAGTTAAAAATAAAACTAATAATCAATTGAAAAATTTATATTATTGTACAAAAAGCGTGGGGTGCTTGATTTTGATTGTTGTAAATATTTTATCAATAGTTGATTATATCTGAAGTTATTATAAAAAGCACCCCACGCTTTTTTGTACAATAATATAAATTTTTCAATTGATTATTAGTTATATTTTTAACTTTTTAGTTCAATTAGTTATAAAAACGTTTTTTTTTTAGTTTTTTAAACTATGATTTATTGTAGAGTGGAATCACCTTTGCCAATTTTAGTGCGTCTGGAAATTGTCCATTTTGAATACATTTATTTATTTTCGGTCGGTGATCTGAACTCTGTTTTCTACCTGTAATACCTACAGGTGGAAAACAGAGTTCATATAAAATTTTCTAGTTTCTTATAACATGTAATTTTTATTTTTTCTTTTTAATTAGGTATTTTATGTTGTTTAGTAATAGTTTTTGTAAATAATGTATATTCTGTTGTAAATAAAATATATTATCTGAATTTATAACAATGGCCAGAGGTGAAGCTATTTCATTTTTAATATTTTTTATTACAGACGTTGATATATCCCAAAGATCACATGAATTTTTACATTTTAATAACATAAAGATAGTATTAAATAAAGAATATATTTTCTAAATGACTTTATTATTATTAAGCTTCAACTATTTCTTTAAAACAACATAGATTTGAGCAAAACATTTACCATTTTTTAAATTATAAAAATGAAAATAATGGCTGAATAATGCTGAAGGCCCGTGCCCAGCCGAAGGCCCGCCAGAGAAAAAAAAAGCGGGAAGGCGGCAATTCAAAATTCAATCTTCGTTTTCTCAATTTTTCTATCATGTTTTTATTTTTACTTTCCTTGTATTCGTAATGAAAAGCACAGTGTTTACCTTGGATGAAAGACTTTTTTAAGTCCTTCAAGCTCTATTGGCGCCAGAGCGTAGCGAGGGCGCCAAACCCGTCTCGGGACTCAAAAAAAGTGACTTTCAACCCTCAGGTAACAATGTACTATTGTTTTACGTCTCCATTGTAGATAGCATTTATATTAGGTACGTTACTACCTACCACTACGGTGAGTTGTTACCTGTAGTGACAACGAACTTAAACCAAAATATTGTGGGAAGGAATTAAAAATATATTTTTTTAGCTTTCAGTGTTTATATTTGTGTAGTAAAGATAAAGACTAGATAGTAGAGATTGACTAGAAGAATTAGTAACCGTAGGGTCCTCCGCAGCCACAACCACAGGCGCAGTTGCCAGAGATGGTGACAGCGCCAGCAGCGGGCACCACACCACCGTACTCGATGGCGCCGATGATGGGCACCTGTCCAGCGACGGCGGTGGAACCACACACGGGCAGCTCCCCAGCCACGGCCACGTTACCCGCGCCAGCGCCGCCGTAAGCTGCGCCACACCCAGCTCCGGTGCCGTAGCCGAGTCCAGCAGCTCCGAGACCAGCTCCGTAGCCAAGACCCAGGCCGGGTGCGGCGAGAGGAGCGGCTATACCGGCACCGTAGCCGAGTCCAGCGGCTCCGAGACCAGCTCCGTAGCCGAGACCCAGACCGGGGGCAGCGAGGGGAGCGGCGATGCCGGCGCCGTAGCCGATACCGAGGGGACCAGCAAGGCACTGGCTGTAAGCATTCTGAAACGAAAAGAGACTTTTTTAGTCTTACAGATAACTAAATGTAACGAGTTATGTAAAAACCCCATTATCTTCTTGCTTCACGGGTTCGGTACAATATTTTTTTTCTCTTCACTGTCATAAAACCCATAGGTGCTTATAGTACCTATAGGTGGTTATAGTAAGTCCATCAATGCCTATATAGTTGTGGCCAAGACTTGTATAGTACTTTTCTCAAATAATTCGAGGAAATTATAACAACTATGTATGCTATGCATGTATGCTATGTATTAATTAAAAACTATGTATGTACAAACTAAACCATGTGTAAAGCAATAAATGTATTGAGTATTGAGTATAACAAAGTAGTACTTTAAATATTTTTGTCAGATACAATGGCGACCAACATCGAAAAACATTAATTAATATCGCGTTGAAATGTTCATTTGAGCTTTTTTTTATAAACAGTATTTGCAAGCCAGTTCGAAATTTAAATAAAACCTTTTTTAAGTTACCTCCTTGGTTGCCACGTTTCCGAGTGGAAGGTCGCTCTATTTTTAAATTGTAAAGATTATACTCGTTACACGAAAAAATATCAAAGTTTACTATAGTGTATTCTGGTCGCTAAACACAACAGTAATAGATTTTCATACAACTTTTGCCGGCCGCTGCTCACATGTAGGGCAAGTACAGCAGATTCGTTTTATCTCGAAGAAGGTTGTCAAAATAATGCTAAAGATTTCGAGCATGTTTGTGGAAAAGCTCATACTATTTTATTGATTTATTTGAATAACATAGTGAGTACTTACATGGATCAGGCAAGCCTGAACACAGACCAACAAGAAAGCGAAGGAAGACATTGTTATTTTTTGATGTTTGAATACAGAATGCTTGTTTAAAGATAAGGTCAATTAATTTATACAAAATAATCCTCGATGGTCATTGAATGTAGGTTACATAAAAATTAATGCAACATTTTACATAATTTCAATTAAATATGTCATGACAACCCTTATCTGCACATAATTTTATTTTGACATGAATTTATTGTAAAGTCATTTGAAAGTGTCACGTATTTTACTGTTTAGTTATAGCAATTGCTTCAGGATGCTGTAAAAATTACGAAGGACGTGGTATATAAACAACTACGTTGGCTATAGGGCATCATTACAAACGAACAACCCTCCAAACAACAATGGCATTCAGAGCTCTATTGGTGTGCGCTTCAGCGCTTCTGGTGCAGGTGAACAGCCAGTGCCTGTCTGGTGCTAACTACGGAAGCTACGGCTTGGGAGCTGGTCTGGGACTCGAGGGCTTGGGCGGATACGGACTTGGTGCTGGACTCGGTGCTGGATACGGCCTCGGTGCCGGCTGCGGCGGAGTCGCCTCCACCGGTGGTGGTCTTGCCGTTGGCAGCGCCTCTCCCATCGCTCCCGTTGGTCTGTCCGTGCTGTCCGAGAACGTGTACGAGGGTGGTCTGACCGTCGGCGGCAACCTGCCTTTCCTCGGAACCGTCGGACTCGAAGGCATCCTGCCCACCGCTGGAGCCGGCGCTGTCTCATACGGCTGCGGCAACGGCCCTGTCGCCATTGTTGAGGAAGGACCCATCGCCACTGGCATCACTGCCCCTGGATCTTACGGCCCCGGTATTGGTGCCATCGCTGGCTCCGGCATCGCTGGTGGACTCGGCTATGGTCTTGGAAACGCCGCTGGTCTCGGCTACGGTCTCGGAGGATCCGTTGCCGGTCTCGGCTACGGTCTTGGAGCCGGTTGTGGATGTGGCGTCTACTAAGATGACTACATAGATTTAAATACCACCTACGGTTTGCCATAATAAATAGCGTATAAAATTAACTTTTATGTTTTAATACTAAATAATGTAGGCAATGCATTTATTACATCAGGAAGATTTATTTTCTTGACTATATCAGGGAAAGTCTGAAAGTACCACCGGTGACAAAAAGCTGAGGTGAAACAGGCTGGCGTGGTACGGGCATATCTTGAGGAGGGATGAAAGTCATATGACTAGGAGAGTGATGAGTATGAATGTAGATGAATATGTGGGTTGAGGTAGACCAAAGCAAAGATGGATGAACAGTGTGAAATATGACATGAAACCGTGTATTTTTAAACAAACACTATGCAGCCCTATGCAGTAAATCACATCGTTCCTTTGCTGTAGAAAATATTCAAAATATCCATCCCAGTGGAACCATATATTTAATGTAGCCTATGTGCTATTCCAGACTATATAATCTAAATATGTGCCAAATTCCATTCAGATCCGTTCAGTCGTTCTGGCGTTATTGAGTAACAAACATCCATCTATCCAAACAAACTTTGACATTTATAATATACTAGCGGCCACCCACGGCTTCGCTCGCAATTACCGTTCCCGTTGAAAAAAAAAACCTTCTTTGGACCTCCACAAATCATTCAAGACCAAAATCAGCCAAGTCGGTCCAGCCGTTATCGAGTTATAGCGTCAGGAAGGAAAACCCGACTTATTTTTACATAGTAGAAGATAATAAGTGGGAAGTGGGATTCAGTAGTATCACAAGACTTTGAAACGTCTTAAAGCTAGGTGAGTATAGGTGCCAGTTACACGAAGGTACCCTAGTGTTCAGGGTGCCTTCAGATGACGACGAAAGGGCTTCAGCCCTTCCTTAAGATGATTCCGCAAGGATAAGCGCTGACGGGGTTGTGGAACGAAACGAAGCCGTGATCTCGTCCACCCAGCGCAAAGAACACCCCAGGGTTTTTAATCAGTAGCAAGAGTCTGACATAACCCATTAGTTCCCCCGGCTTGTGGGTATCAAAAATCATAAAGGAAAGAAAAACCTGTCGTGGATTATTTTTAATAGAATTAGTAGAATGCAGTGTGGAACATAAGCTTTATATTATATTGTGTTAGTTATCTGTCACTGTCATTTTAGAGGTTAGGACTCTGCAAAAACCCCCAGCAAGATGAACACGTAGCTATTAGATCGTCTAGTATAATAACTAAGAATATGTGAGTCTTCGATGCAATAAAAGAACCTGAACGATGGATATGGTGATTTATTTGAAGACCAGAACCTATCCACCACAAAACCTCCTCAGCCTAAGAAAAAAAAAGTGCCAGTTAGGGTAATTTTCAGACTGATGATGACGAATGTTTTTGCTGATTTTCTAGGTCAATGTTTTAATAAACATACTGATACCTACTTTAATTCGAATTGTTAGGATATGACGCACGTGCGAACTAATTTCAAAGCTTTGCATTTTTAAATAGACATAGACAATCATTTTTAGGCTTTTAGCACACAACAAACAACATACAATACATGAAATAATGAAAAAACAATTATAAATAAGTTAACTTAAGTAATAACAATGATAAAAAGAGAAGGGCAGAAAAAAAACATGGATTCATGGATACATAGATTTATGAGTTATGAGAGAGCTAAGACAGTTACATATAAAAAGAATACATTGGACATTTATAAAGGGTTTCCGTCAAAATTGCCCCAGTCTCGGCGCACAAGAATTGTATCTCAGATTTTAGATCATTATTAGTAGAAACAATTTCAGGTGTCGCTATTTCCTGATTCCGTGGCTAACATGTTTTTTTACCCAGAGAAGTTTAATAGGCGCTACATTCAAAAATGACACTTATTAGGAAAAACTTCATGTTACTGTGCTAATTGACATTATAGTTAGGGAGGCGAGGTAGCTAAATGGCGTAATTCAACGGCGCCGTCGAGACCTATCAAAATCGAAAGATAAAATAATTTCGAAAAGAAAATCTCGTATGGCAAAAACCATTTTAGCGGTGGGTTTGGCGTGTACGGTTTTTCAAAAATGTAAAAAAAAACAGTTACTTGGGCATTCTCGAGCGCGTCAGATATTCATTCTACGTATGCCCCGAGTGCCTCTGATAACAACGGTATACTAATCTGCCGGTTTGCGTGGTGGGGGTAGGCATATAAAGTAGTCAAAAATGCAAAAAAAAAAAATTTACTCGAGCGCGTCAGATTTTCGGAAGGGGTGTTAAGTAGGCCCCAAGGAAGCTCCCTTTAAAAAAACTGACGATTTCGGCGTGACGATAAGTTACGATGAATTTTTGAAAATGCAAAAAAAAAACGTTTTTTTGAAATACTCGAGCGCGTCAGATTTTCATAGGGGAGGTTTATCTCGGTATCCTGAAAGCATATTTTTTTAATCTGACTAAAATGTTGGTGGGTTCTCTTAATCTGACCGAAAAAGGTTTTTTGGTTTCTTTTTTTTCCTTTCTTTGGACAAAAATGTAAAGAGACCTTTTTTGTGTAAAATAAAATTACCTTTTTTGTTTATTTAAACTTTTTTTTTGTAAAATGTATCGTTCGCGACTTATATGCCGTAACGCGTTCTTAGGAAGACGAAATGGCTCCTTCACACTTCCGGTCATGCGGAAACCGGCAGATTTTGCATTTTTAGTAAGTTTTAGATTATATTCTTCAAAATAAAAATAAAAAAATCGCGCTCGAGAATGCCGGATTAACGTTTTTTTTTACAAGTTCGCGACCCTATAACTCGGCGGCGTCAAGGACTTATCGTCAGATTAGTTAAATTTAGTCTTTAAACACTAAAATCGACCCCCAATATCTAAATCTGACGCGCTCGAGTATTTCAGACTATCCATTTTTTTTTACTAATCTGATCGTCTATCCTAGGCGCGCGTCACTACATATAGAGCTAAATACTTAACAAGGTTTTTCTATTAGGTCTAAGGTATCTCTCATATCTTAAACTGCCACGCTCGAGTATTTCCGAAAATTCCCCTATTCGCCTCCCTAACTATTAAGTTGGCAAAAATGAATAAAACACATAATATAAACATATATCACATAATTATGTAGTAATATTATGCCATTATTTTGAAAAACTTCATTTTACTGTATTAATTCACTCTTTAACAACACAAACGTGTGGGTAATTGCAAAAAAATAAAATAATAGGTACATATGCGTACACACGGTTTTATACTCTTGTCTACTTTTCTGTGTCCCACCCGGGTATTGACCCCGTTACAAATAAATGATTTTTCTTTCTTTCTTTCTTTCCTTCCGTCTGGATGATTATACCAACTATTATTAGAAATATAAAAGTGTGCGAGCGAGAAATTGTATCACGACCATACAACCATAAAGATTTTTTTAAATCTTGAAATGACACGCGAAAGCTATAAAAAAAAATCTCAACGATAAGATGCCTAAGATGTCTTATAGCGACATCTAGTTCTGTACACCGTAAACTAATTTATGCTCTGCTGGTTGTGTGATTTTTTTGTATATTTAATCGACTTCAAATCAAAGAGGAGGTTCTCAATTCTGTTGTACATATTTTTTTACTGTTTGTTATCCTCTTATTTTATCATAACGAGCCGGTATGACCGAGCTTCGCTCGGGTTTAAAAAAAAATAGTATTATTATTTGCCAATAGATGTCAGGAAGAGTCGTATCTTTATTGGCTTATTTTTAATTAACAACGCCTTCTAGCTTGCAGTTAGTTGCTCACAATCGCCAATAGATGGCAGGAACAGTCGTATATTGAATTTATGTTTGATTAATGCAATACACCAACTTCTCGTCATTTTCTTAAAATGAATCCTAGCTAGATCGATTCATCGCCTCCGAAAACCCTTGTATAGTAAATTTCGTGAAAATTGTTGGCTCAGTTTCCGAGATCCTAAATATATATATATATATACAAGATTTTCTCGTTTAAAGGTATAAGATAAGAACCTATTAGATTTTTTTATTTATCTGAAAGAAAATAAAATGTAGGTACTTCCAATTTGGTCCCATAGAAATTCGATCAAAATCGGTTCAGCAGTTTGGCCATGAAGTAAGTTTCTCAAGTCTTTTAAATCTACACTAATATTATAAAGAGGAAAGATTTCTACCTACCTATTTTTGTATGTTGTAACACCCGATTTCTAATAGGTAAACCCAATAGTAGGTAACGATCGAATAAACTCATACCTTTTCAAACGTTCCTGCCATTCAATTTGAAGCTTCCTTTCAGCGAGATAGTTTTTATATCGCCAAATGGAACGGCTCCGCATTATTTAGTTTTTACGGAAACATCAGTCCTTCTGTCACAGTGTCCACAAAACATATTATTTTATTATCACATGAGCTTGAAGACATGATTTTTGTTCGTAGTTATCTTATTTACACCAGCTGGTTTGGGGTTGCCCGCTCAGCACGGCCCACACTAAGGGTTAGGTGAGTCGGCTTGACACCCAACCCCGAGAGCCCATTTAATTGTTTATACCTCCATATTATCCATCATTGAATACTTACTACGTCTTAAAATGCTTACGCGATTCCATATCCGAGCTTACGGTCTTGTTCATAGTAAAATAATGACGATCCGAGTTGGCGGTCGATATTGCGCAGTTGAGTTTAGGGTAACCGCAAACCGGTAGCTGGCAACATGCCGGCGCGACGTGCCACAGACTGTCTATTGCGAATAGGAGTTTGTCGATCCGAGGGATTGTCTATTGATCGCCATCGAGTATCGAGAATCGATTATCCTACTAACATATTGCCATTGTTACGAGAATGTGCCCTGTTTTTACAGGATACAGGATTTTCAAAACGTTATGCATTCGTCCTAGACCTCCGTCCGCCTTTTCACGGCTGAATTCGGGCCGATTCGTTTGTTTTTTTTTCTCCATCGATTTCATTTGAAAATCGATTATAAGATCGCTAGCGCGAATCTCTCTACTCTAGTCTATGGTCTGAATTTTTGAAACAGCTGGCTGACAGAGAGAGCAACGACCCATTGAAAACCGAATTGATTCTTGGATATCTTATTTAACAGATTTCTGTCGATTTTATTGTCCCGTAGTGGATAAAAATATACCCTACGCATAATATTTTCCAGCCTCAGGTGAGTCGAATATTCCTGATTGCGAGCGAGTTCAGTGTTTTTGTAAAGTGTCGATATTAAATTTGTTCCCTTTTCTCGTGATCAGTAGAGGCCGTCTGGTAGCTCCTGGAGGTTCCTGCTGCATACGGGCCCCAGGCTCTGAATATTGGCACTCGTCCCTTCGGCAAGGGAGCACCGATTGTCACTCCCCGTGGTCGAAACTTCGGCTGAAGGACCAGCGCGCATTTGCCCACGCCAGCTCCGTTCCGAGCCCGCTACCGACTTGCGAACGTGATATTGGTTAGATCTCAGCCTCCGAGGTTAGTCAAGGTGCTCGTGGAAGCACCAACACACCGGCTGCGGCCGCTATCTTCGGCGCCCTAAGGCCCGCCGTTGTTCCCTGTTGCCACTATCACACCGTCCTCCCACGGACCAGATACCCTTACGACGGACCTAATCCTGTTCAACCACTGTAGGATAAACTAACGCAACTCCTTATTAGTAGCCAAACCAAATTCGAGGCAGGCAGGTCACCAACCCAAGATATTTCTAGTTACGGACAATAAGTTTAGATAGTAATAAGTTATAGGCACCTAATAAGTTCTCAAGGATCCGAAGAAGCCTAGGGACATAGCGGGCCCCTTAGGATAATTAGAACCTAATATTTTCCTATGTTTGTTAACCGAATAAAGCACAAATAAAAACTTTTGTAATATAAGTGTTTCTTATCTTCCTACCCCGTAACTAGGAGATTTTCAGCATTACAATGTTTGTAATGAATAGGCTCAAAAAGTACTGGGCCGATTTAAAACATTCTTTCACCAATAGAATGCTACATTCTTCCAATTTGACATAGGCTACATTTCATTTTGAAAAAAAATTAGGGATCCTTGGTAAAATTTGAACAATGTAACCGAAGGTGTAGAAAAATGAGTCTTAAAATGTCTTTCGTCGAATGCGCTGCCGAAACTATTAGCGATAGAGCAAAATAATGTACAACAATATTGTCTACCCCGTGCGAAGCCGGGACGGGCTGCTAGTACATAATATAAGTATTTTAAGTAAGCCGATCGATTATGGCTGATTCTTTTGTTGCCACCGCAGCGAGAGTACAGTAGAGCTCTTTGTGTTTGTCTCGTGTGGGTGCGTACTACCACCATGCTTATTCCTACCGTGAAGTATATAGCATCGCTGTGTACAGGTTTGAAGGGTGTGCCAGTGAAATTATGTACGTGAGGCTGAACATCTGTAACACTCAAGTTGATAGACATAGAGCAGAACATCGTAGGGCACAACCTTGACGTGCGTGACCTACGTCAGGACTACTTAACATCAGGCGGGCCATAATTATGCTTGTTCCTTTCAAAAAACAACAAAAGCAGACTGGCGAATCAGGCCGATGGTTTGCTCCCACCCTCTCGTTGCCTGCATACCTCAGGAGGTGACTAGCAGTTGTGTGAAGTACGTCCTATATTACGATGTCTTAAGTGATAAGGTTCTAACATAGATAATGAGTGTTTTCATGATAAAATACAATTACTTAATTCTTATTGATGAAATTATTGCATTTTATCGATTGTGGGTATAAAGACTCAACAAAATACATTTAATTCTCAGTTTACAACCAACACTAAGAATTTTACAAGATGGTGGCCAAGATTTGTATTTTCTTCGCTTTTGCGTTATTCCAGGTATGTTTATAGAAATAAGTACCTACTTTTTGGTTTATTACTGACTAGCGGCCTGTCTCGGCTTTGCACGGGTAGACATTTATTTTAAAAACACATGAACATAGCCTATGTTACTCAGGGTGAATGTAGCTTTCTAATGGTGAAAGAATTTTTGGAATCGGCACAGTAGTTTTTGAGTTTATTCTTTACAAACATAGACACAAAAATATAAATCTTTCCTCTTTATAATTTTAGTATACGACAAGTAGATAGTATAAAAATTTAGATATATATAAAACACGAGCTTCAAAGGTACACTCTTTTGAGTAAAGAATTTAAGAATAGTTTGTGATTTGATTCAGTCAATTCGTTCGGGCAAATAGAAAACAAAACAAGAAGAGACTCATGCGAAAACATGTTCACTCAATCATTCTTCGTACGAAAACATGTTTACTGAACCATTTTTGATTTTTTCAGACCATCTCTTGCCAGTGCATTGGAAACGGCCTTCGTCCAGGCCTGAATGGAAATGGCTTAGCCGCCAGCATCCTTGCCGGGAACAGCATGATCGCTAACGGAGGCTTAAACGGGCTGGGAGTAAATGGTCGGGGGGTAAACGGGCTGGGAGTAAACGGGCTTGGAGCAAACGGGCTGGGAGCAAACGGGCTGGGAGTAAACGGGCTTGGAGTAAACGGGCTAGGAGTAAACGGCTTGGGGGGAAATGGTATCGGATGCGCTGGCGTAGCTTCTACCGGTGGGGGGCTTCCAGTCCAGAGTGCATCAGCCATAGCCCCAACTGGCGTGTCTGTTGTCTCCGAGAACGCCTATGAAGGTTCTTTGAACATTGGTGGTAACCTACCACTTCTGGGAACTGTTGCCTTGGATGGTGCCATGCCATCAGGAGGTGCTGGTGCCGTTTCATACGGCTGTGGTGATGGAGCAGTTGGTATAGCCACTGAAGGACCCATTGCTACTGGAATCGTGAGCTCGGCAACCTACGGGCCCAACGTGGCTGGTATTGGAGCTGGCTTAAATGGCTTGGCTGGAGGTTTGAATGGTATATCCGGAGTGGGGCTGAATGGCTTGGCTGGAGTTGGATTGAACGGAGCTGCTGGTTTGGGCAGAATTGGTTACGGAGTTGGCAACTGCCTTTAAGTCTGAGTAGCTATTATTAAGCTAAGAATAAAATAAAATAATTAATTATTGTAATTTTGTGTTTCTGTTAAGACCTAATTATCAAGAACTGCCTTATTATTGCAGAACAACTGCATGGTTTTTCTCAAAGGGTTAGTCCCACGAATAGCACGTCCATACAAATGAGAAATCAAAATTTTCATCCATGTAAACATATTTTAGACGGTTTGAAACCACAGTTTCTGCCAAGATGATCTTGGGAGAATGCTTCTGTCTACCAACCCTAAGTTTTGCAAAGTGCGCCTTTCTTGGTAGAAAGGCGCACTTTGCATAAATAATATTAATGTATATAATGTATGAAAACTACAAAAAAATTACCAATGGCGGCGTTTTGTGGTTGTGGTTGGAGGCCCTAGTGTGGAAACACTTAAAAATTAAATACTTACCCACTTGCATAGATTTATTTTGTCTGGAATATAATATGCACACAATGCTAATACGTTCAAACGGTGAAGGAAAACATCGTGAGGAAACCCATAGCTTAGTCAGCTCTGCACGTCAGTCAGTCGAGCAGTTAGGATGGTATAAGGTGCTGGGCAAGCCTATTCCATCTAAAATCCTGTCCCCTTACAGCGTTCCAGAAGTAAGGCTGGAGTAATCACATATTGCCCCTGACGCTATATAAAATCATCTACAATGATGCAAAGGCCTGTTTACTTTTTGCTTAGTTAGTAATAATAAAATGATGAGAGCGAGCTGGTCTGATGATGGAGCCAAGATCTATTCAGTGAAGTTCTTACTAAAAAACAGTAGGAAGCAAGCCGTAGTTTGTTGCCTGTTCTTCTATGCTTGGTCGCGTGGAACTGGCACCTAGACTCGCCAGCTTTAATATGTTTCAAAGTGATCCTTGTAATAAGACTGAATAAACATATTTTTAGGGTTCCGTAGCCAAATGGCAAAAACGGAACCCTTATAGATTCGTCATGTCTGTCTGTCTGTCTGTCTGTCTGTCTGTCTGTCTGTCCGTCCGTATGTCACAGCCATTTTTCTCCGAAACCGTAAGAGTTAGACTGATGAAACTTGGCGAGTAGATGTATTCTGTGAACCGCATTAAGATTTTTACACAAAAACAGAAAAAAAACTATAAATTTTGGGGGTCCCCATACTTGAAACTGAAACTCAATTTTTTTTTTTCATCTAACCCATAAACTCAAACTCAAACTCAATAATTTTTTATTCATTACGATGCAAGAATCACTTTGAAACGTCTTAAAGCTAGGTGAGTCTAGGTGCCAGTTCCACGCGACCAAGCGTAGAAGTAGTTGTACTGTGGCAACAAACTACGTCTCGGATCCTACTGTTTTTTTATATGATCCTTTTACAAATCAAAAATAATCTAAAATAATAGCAGTGAAGTTCCAGTGTGGTGCCACTTCACTTAGTCAGACGTATGCAATGCAATAATACAAAAGCAAAAGTTTCAAAGACAGCACACGCTACGCTTCAAAGTTATACTATAGTATCTACACAGCTTATATAAAAATAAGATACGTGTACATACGTGTGGGGTATCTATGAATAGGTCTTCAAAAATGATGTTGAGGTTTCTAATATCGTTTTTTTCTTAACTGAATAGTTTGCGCGAGAGACACTTCCAAAGTGGAAAAAAGTTGGTCCCCCCCCCCTCTAACTTCTAAAATAAGAGATTGATAAAACTAAAAAAATATATGTTGTACACAAGGATACGCATCAGACTACACACTGCTAGCTCTTATGTCCTTGCAGTAAGCGTCATTTTTCTTTGTTTTTAGGTAACTTGAGCTGTATCCCACTGTACATTACTATGCAAACTTTCAACGATATTTGGTTTGAACGAGATCTAGTCAGTAGTTTATTTTTTATACGTCATAAATCGTAAACCCTAATTTACCTCTCTGCGAGGCAATGCTTTGTTATAGGCGATGGTTACCGCTTAACATCAGGTGGGCCATATGCTTGTTCCATCAGCTAGTAGTATAGAAAAATTAAAAAAAATATTTTTTTCTACAAACTACAAGAACCTTTATATTATGTTACTTGTTGCTACGGAACCCTTCATGGGCGAGTCCAACTCGCACTTGGCTGCTTTTTTACTTTGACTTTACAAATTGGCCATTTCAGCTAAAACTCAGTTACCATGTTATACACCATATAAAAAGGACAAGAAGTAGTTTGATGCAAGTCCAAAATATTCTATTTGGCATTTTAAGACTGAAGTGGACATCACGGACTCGTCGTGTCACTGTTTCTTTCAAATCATTGTGGTGAAAAGAGTTTAAGTGCGCCTCAGAGAGGCTATTTTCATGCACTTGGCACACACTTAATTTTCAAACTTTTTAGGTTCTACGACACACCGGTTTCCTTACGATATTTTCTTTCGCCGTTTGAGAGTACTTTTACATTTTTGTATAGTGCGTTTACATTTTTTGACCTTACAACACATTCGTACACGACTGGATTTCAAACCAACCAATTGTTTTTGGAAACTGGCACCTAGACTCACCTACTAGAAGCTATAAGTGTCACTACACACAACCACAAAACGCAGCCACCGGTATATTTCCAGTAGTTTTCATACATTTTATATGGACTCGCCGCACACGGTTGACGCCGGTAGCCGCCATTTTTTTTATATCTATATCGCTAAGCATTTTGCTGCCATCACACCTGATGGAAAGTGAGGATGCAGCCTAAGATGCTTAACCATAATCCACCAGTTCACTCTTGTCTTAAAAATACCTAAATTAGAACGTTCCGGAAATATTGACACCGGAAGAGAGTTCCACTCCTTGGCATCAGTTCGTATTATAAAAGTGGAGTCAAAGCGCTTTGTACGAGAATGTGGAATATCTACCATGAAGGAGTGGCACTTGTCTAGTTGCGTCTAAATGTCCGGATGCCACACGCTACAAACCGTCGCTATATAAAATGTATGAAAACACAGGAAATATGCCAGAGTGGTGGCGTTTTGTGGGCCAGAGCACCGTGTGCGGGAGCTCTTAGACGTTTCCTTGTGATTTTATTGAATAAATACATTTCTACAAATATATTTGACTTCTGACTTTTTAAAGTGAAACTTAAATTACATCGTCTCAAACGTTTTCGTCTGCGTGTTGCTTGTCGCGTGACGGTCGGCCGCAGAGTAGTAATAAAGTGAGAGGAGCAGCCGAGGCCAATATGGCGGTGCCTATAGTTCGCATCAGCTGACCGTGTAGTGCAGGGGTGCTCAAAGCGATCGATCGTGAAAGCTTTTCGAGTCGATCGCCAGCAATAATGCTTAATATGCACCCAGTAGAATTTCTGGAAACACGCGACCCCTTGCTTTCAAAATACTATCTGGTCGATTGTCGATACACTATAAGTGTGAGCACCCCTGGTGTAGTGTATAGATTCCGAAAAAATTTAGTTAAATATCTTTAATGTGAAAAAACTTTCACTTTTACGGTGGTTTCATAAAACCACGCAATACTTGTTTTTTGTCTAAGCTTTGTTTTAAAAAAGTCCTGACCAACAGTAATTTCTAATCATTTCAATCCATGTTCGTGACTTTTTCCAAGACTTATTTATCACTATCAGTCAATGTACTTTGTAAATCGATAAAAATGTTACGAAAAGGTTTTAATATAAATGAAAATGTTTCAAAAAACCCGATTCAGTGTAACATTGCGATTTGAAATAAAAATGGCAGTTCGATTATTATTTTTGGTTATTTTAGGTCTTATTTCAGTAAGTTTATGAAATACTAATCTATTATCGAAAACACAACAAAACGCTAGCTTTTGTTATTGTAGACAGTTTTGTGTAGTCCTAAACAATACAATACCAACATATTTATTTATGTAATACACAACAATAAAGTATTAATCAGTATTTTCTTCTTTTCAGAACGCATATTGCCAGTTTCTTGGCAACAATATTGGCTACAGAGGTCCAGCCAGCGGAGTGGCAAACAATTTGACACCGAATTGCCTCGGTTCGAATTTGGCACCTAATCTAGCGGGCCCGGGGTTGGCTGGCTACCCCGGCAGCGTTCCTGTTGGCTACGGCAATGTTGCAATTACTGGCGAGTTGCCAGTGGGTGGTAACACGGCTGTAGCCGGCCAAGTGCCAGTTATTGGCTATGTGAACTTTGAAGGTTACCTGCCAGCCGGTGGACTAGTTTCTGTTGCTCCTAATTGTGGCTGCGCTTAAATTACTTACTGCAACCCGTTAATTTTATTTGTTCTTATAGAATGTTAATAAAGTCTGAAAATCATTACGAACCGCATTTTCCTTTTTGATTGTCCATTAGTAATATTTTCAGGAAGAACAGTAGGTTTTTTCCTACTGCTACTTACTTACGCTTCGTTTTGCAGGAAGACAAAAAAAAGCTGGGCACCAAGTACCAAGCCACAATTTTCTTGCTAGTTATTTTAAGGTTTAGTTGCTAGTAAGTGGCGCTTAGATTCAACTATGTCTTTCTGGGTGCTTTTGATTCATAACTAAAGTATTTGAGTATAGATTGCATAATAATTATGAGGTTTTTTGTTTACATAAAAAATGCTATTTGTGAACAATCTACACAGCACTATCTAGCCATTCTCTAGCCATATCAGCTAACTAAGCAATCATGTCATATAAGAATTAGATAGGTTATGTTTACAAGTATACTTTAAAATACGACACCTTTTAAATATTATCTACGGTCTTAGGAAAAAATAAAAAATACAGCTGTTATTTGAGTACTGTTTTATTTTCTGCATTAATAAATTAAGTTTTTAACTTAGAATAAATTACATTTCCTAGGCGTAATCATATTAACTTGAGCATGCATAATTAATAGAACCAGCACCTTCGGTTGATAGTTTACCATTTAAACTAACAGTGCCAGAAAATGGCATCCTGCCAGTAACTGCTACGTTGCCAGCGATTTCTAGAGCATCGGCTTCGATATGAATGCCATACTGCTGGCTGCCAGGTAGTCCCAACGCTGGTGATAAGTAAGAATTACCTGATACATCTGGGTACCAGCTATTGACCTTTGCGTGTTTCGCTACTTTATTACCGATGCCCAAATTACTGGCAAAGTTTGAGTTTATCGGGTTATAACTTTGAGCAGGGTTGTTGTTCGAGCTGCCTAAGCGATACTGAGACATCGCTGGGAGAGTTGACACTGCATTAGGATTATTAAATGCACTTCTGGCAAGTCCAGGATTAGCTGCATTGGCCAAATTAGGTTTGCCTATGTTTCTAATACTGCCGGGTGCTAGAACATTTGCATTTGCCAAGTTAGTGGCATAGTTTTGGCTAGCTGTATTTACAGTCGCTAGATTCGGATTTCCGTTTGCGATAGCTTTGTAAGTATTGCCAGCTGCAACTGCATTAACTGAGTTTGCGATGTTTGAAGATCTAACTCCAACTGGCACGTTTATTGCGTGATTAGACGGTATAGCCATGTTTCTGGCAAACTGTGCGTTTGTATTCAAGAGTTGTGCATTAGGTAAAGCTTTTCTGAATTGAGGACTCGCTGAGTTGATAGCACCAGCACGCACGTTATGACCTGCGATTTGACCAGCAACTATCTGTAAAATAAAATAATAGTTAAAAAATCTGAAAAAACTCTTTCACAAAGACTCGTCACTATATAGGTTTTTATTATATCTAGTTGTTGATGTTACACTTATAGTAAAATAGTTTTAGTCACAACGCAAGTTTAATAATTTTAATTTTTAATTAAAAATGGAAGTAAAAACTCCTTATTTCAAAATGGTTTTTAAAATTTGCTCCTATCGAAGTGTTACTATTCTGTTGACGAATTCTTAGCCGATAAGTTAACATCGTAATAAAAAATTCAGTTTGTGTTTGACATTTGGATCTAATTCGGAATTATTTTAAATATTATTGTATCGAGACATTTTCTATCCTTAATATTTTAAGCTATTGACATGTAATATAATAATAATATAACTATTGACTTATCAGTTATCACAGACAATCATGCAGATTGTAATGATTATACCATATCGGTCCGCTTCTACTGTATTGCAACACCCTTGCAGGGTAAATTTTGTATTGATTCTATACTAGTTCTAAGATCTGACTGTTAAATTTACATGCATAATAATAATAAGGCAATAAATATACTCAAAACTAAATAATTAAATCCTTAGTAATTAAAAAAAAATACACTTCTATCGTATCTTTTAAGATGAGAGACAAAAATGAATAACCTTAATATTATACAGCATAATTAAAACTTACATTAATGAATACAGGCAGAAGTAAATAAGTGAGAAAAGCCATTTTAAAAGACAAGACTGAAATAATCAATTATCGGCTTATTCAACCCTTTATAAAACAATGTTCAAAATATAATCAGTGTTTCGAAAACTTCTTGTTAAAATTTCAAGCAGTTTTTATCAGATCAGCTGATAAAATCGATTTCATTTGAAAGATTTCATTCAGTTTATGGCTTACTTGAGAGTTTGGCAAATAATGATTATGTAAATGAATAGGCTTTTGCAATGATTGCAGATGATTGTTACTTTTTTTAAACAACTAGCTGGCTCTGTCTCTAACTCTGGTTTTGAGTCTGTGTGAGTACCCACCAGTGCATACTGTGTGTGTGTGACGTTTTGACGTAGGATTTATTTTGACAGCACTCACACAGACTCAAAACTAGAGCCAGAGACAGAGCTTGTGGTAGGCCTACAGCAATTGGCTTTATCCACAGGAAAGACATGGATCAATGCGGTGATGACAAAACACCGGACTTACTCACTAAATTCTCCTGTAAAGTAGGTAAAAGTATTTGACTTATCCACTCACCGGCAATATCTGCTTAGTATCTCGCAGCAATAGACACAGTACCAGACACAGGCACCATTCCATTAAATGAAATATTTTCATCAGTATTAGAACTCGACAGGTCTTTTACTGACAAATAATCTGCGGAGTTCTCGAAATGATTGACCATGTGTTCTAACCCTGGCGATGTAAATGGTATTCCTGGCATCATGTGTGGATATGGAGCAGGGTATGATCCAGGGTACGAATATAGAGGAGGGTGATAATATTGAGGGTAAAATGTTGGGAACCAAGGCATTGGCAAATACATTGGTGACATCCCGACTGGACCTGCAAGCAAAACAACGATAATTGATAGTGCTAGAAATATCTTTATCATTCACCTGTAGAAGCCAACTGCTAACCATATTTTTCATCCATTGAATGCCTGAGTTTTTACGATGTTGGTTTTTCTATAGTTATCAGACCTACTAGATAGTCTAGATACCTATTGAGCTGTCAGCAGACTCAATAAAATTTCATTCTAAATGGCTTATGAAATCCAAACTGTTCCTACCTCCACATCCATAGTGTGTTCCTACTGATACTTTGCCCTGGGCATGCACAGGTCCACCGAAGCTGACAGGTCCATCGGGGATCTCTTCTTCATCAAGAACAGCTGTGATCGTTTCATGTGTAACAGTGTGTTCAGGTTCTCCACTGTCTGTAGATTTTGATAAAAATTTTGTGGAATAATTATTGTTTTACTATTTATGATGAAGAGCATCTGCTCTTTCAAACAATTATAATATCGACTAACATCGACTTCTCCGATTTGATGTGACTTCAATTGTGAATAAGGATTAATTAAACCGAAATAAAGACGATATTAGTCGAAGACACACGCCAGAGGTTGGGCAGGCATCATTACTGAAGTCATTAATTGTCATTAAGTACTTTCCAAGCGTGGTGACAGTTTCAAATCTCCCAGTTTCCCCTGCCCCCTACTTAGGGCCACTAGACGTAGGGGAAACCTATATCTGGGAGAGTGATGTAGGTATGTCTTATTTGGGCTTAATTATGACGGTGGTACTTAAGCTATATGGAAAAAGCAACCACGTATGGCAACGTTGTAAGGTTGCTTTGTGGTTATATGCTTAGCTTACCACCACACCCATAATGTGCTGCAATGGACACCTTGCCTTGTCCCTTCGCGCAACCACTGAAGCTGATTACTTCATTACTTATTTCTGGTACATCAACATCCATTTTGGTAATAACATCATCATTGCTGCTTCCTGCAATAAAATCCAGCATTATTGATTGTTCAGTCCGTTCAGTCTACTTCATATTGTTAATGCCGTCAACTAAATAAGATGGGTATGCACCCTTGACATCCATCCAAGTGCACGAAAGAGGCTCTCTTTTTGCGCTATTAAAACCCCTTTCACCTCTTCGTTCTTGCAAACCAGTGACATGATAAAAAAATTAAGAAATCCATAATCATCTTCTTGCCTTTAACCCACTTTATGTGGTGCCACAACAAGTTCCCGTCTTCCGTTCCTCTATATGTCAACCATCATTTCTGTTTCCCTTCCTTTGTTATTCATGTCACTTTTCACATAGCTCGTGCACCTTTTATATTGTCCAACTTCTATCTACTTATTTATTTCACGATATTAATCACTTTCTTAGCTATAAGGCACTTACCTTCACATCCAAAGTGCGCAATAATGGTAACTTTGCCTTCAGCTTTTACAGGAGTGCTCAATTTAATTGTAGTATTTATAACATTCTCGCTGATATCAGGACAATCTTTTAGTAGTGTTTCTTCATTTAAAATTTCACTGCTACAGCTATCTGCAAACCAGAACATGCAAATAATTATTTAGTCATGCATAGTCTTAAAACAAATCTATGAAGTAATATTTAGTTATCCGGCACTTCACCACCCAACGGTGGTCCTTCTCTGCAAAGGTGCAGAGAAGGACCACCGTTGGGTTTTAGTCGGTAGGAGTCCGACATAACTCTTCCGTTGCTCGTCACGACGGAAGAGTATCCATGAAGATTTCCCAACGTTAAAAAAAAAAAAAGGTCTGCAAGTACTAAGTTGCAGTTAATTTCACGCTTCAAAACTTGTTTTACTACTAGATTCATTATTAACTTGCCCTGGATAAAGATAAATTTTAAAGGATATTTGCCAACCCTAAGTAATGGAAAGGCAGAGAAGGTAAACAACTAATCAACAAAAAAAATCTGAGGTACCTTTACCTCCATAATGTGTTGCAACCGTAACTTTGCCATGTGCTTTAACAAGACCACTGACCGGATATGTGACTACAGGTTCTATCGTGTCATCTATATCCTCACCAATCTCACTAACTGAGATATCATCAGCTGTATCAAAAATCAATTCCAATTTGCTGTCATCACATAACATGGGTTCTATGCGGATAACATCTTCTGTAGATTCGTTCAGAATGGTTGCACTATACAGTTCTTGGAATATTTCAACGTCATCTTGTATAGTCTCTCGACCAAAGCTAATCTGTAGCAAACGTTAAAAAAACTTAGGAATTAAATGTAAATCGAGATTTCAAAGTTCTGACTGTACCATCATTAGTAGCCTCTGCTGAAGTAGTTCTTAATCTTTATCTGCTAATAAATACAAACTATGAGTGTATCTTATGTAACCCAGAACCAATACACTTTTATAAGTAGGAAAGAGTAATACAGAGTAAAACTTACTTGTAGTAGAGTCACAGCAATTAAAACTAAAGTAAACATGATAACTTTTAATAATTTTATTTGTACATTGAACCGCTCCAATTCACTTGTGATTTTAAATACGTGACCTCCTTTATAAATAGGTACGAAGGTACGTACTTACACTATCTGTGTTCGTCCTTAGAGTATTCGTCAAAGTTCTTGTCCATCTAATTTTAGTTTGTTTAAAATTGACAGTTTACTTTTGTCTATGTCATGTATCTTCAGTTTTGAATAGTCGTTGAAAACAAATCAACGTTTCTTGCTATCAAAATTTAAATTTTATCCTCAATTAAGTGCGATTACCAAGCCAGTAGTCAGATCAAATAAAGGCTCTCTGGTCTCTTTTTTACCGTTATGCATTACCATAATATGGATGCAGCTCGTCAACACCGCACGCAGCCAGGGCGTTTTAGGATGGGTAAATCTTCAGTAAAAAAGAAGAGAAAGCAAATGAGTAAGGGCTAGTGACCAGCTCGGACAAAGTCAAGCCTAGGTCGGAGTGTAGCATAAAATATTTACGTGACTCTTCAAACATTCAGCGCTGCCATTAATTGCTGATAAACAGTTTCGAAATAACAAAGGCTAACACATTTTGATAGGAAGCTGTCACTAAGCATCCCTTTTAACTACGTATTGTCTTCTTTAGTCAATATATTATTTTAACTTCTTGAACACCAGTATAAGAGAAAAAGAAAAAAGAGTTATACTTGAGATGATACAAAACCGAAGAGTAAAAATGTTTGGACATTTTTTACGACATGAAAGCTACCTAGAGAACATAATTGAAGGAAAGGTTGAAGGAAACAGGGAAAAGGAAGGCCAAGAATATGTACTCAATACTCAATAGATTTATTGCAAACACATGGTAAGTGAGGTGTTAATTTTACAAACAGTGGTAAGTAGCACATGTGAGCTCCTTTAGGACACTACAATAGTAAGAGGTTGGCAGACCGTGGTTTTTTTTATTACAATTAATTTTATAAAAAATAAATTTTCCTATAATAATATATCAGTAGATAGTTATAAATAAATAAATAAAAACTGCATAAAAACCCCGACAAGAGCTAAGCTTTTAAATTTAAGAAGAAAAACACCAGGATCTTCGAAATCATAATTATTATTGTTCCTGACTTCACAAAGACGTGAATTGGGAGTTTCAGCAGGTTAATAAATGAAAAACATTGTTAATCTTTACCATATTTATTGGATATAAATAATTAAATTAATTTAAAATTAAGGTTAAGATCCTGTAGCTATAATTTGGTTAAACTGATCAGGATCAATAACTGACACTGTTTCAGTTATACCAATAATAGGCAGGCCACCAAATATGGGATAATTGCCTAATTCACCCAAACTCAACATGTTATTGTGAGATAAGTTTGCCAAATTAAAAGTATTGCCACTTGGCTGGCTAAACTGCCTTTGTCCAACATTACTCGCTGGCCAGTTAGTCAACCTAATATCATTATTTTGATGGCTCGGAATAATGTTTAAAGGCTGCTGTTCAGTTTGACATGGAGTCTGATAGTTTGTTGGAACAATGTGATCGTTATTCGTTTTAATGTTATTGAAATTCAGAGGAAAATGGTTAGGTATTTCTCCCGTTGTTGCCACTGCACTGGCTCCGCAACCAGCATTAGTTTCTTGATTATAAACTGGAAATTGATTGGGTATTGCATTTACTGGCATGTCATTATTCATTGACAATTCATTCCTTAAAATATGATTTGCAGGAGTAATATTGGCCACCATATTGGCAGTATGTGCCTCATTATTGCTTTGACACGCGATGCCATTATTCTCAATTATACTGGCAACTGGAAAACCATTACCATTAACTGGGTAATAGCCAGTTTCCATCACGTCATTCGTTGGCAAACTTCTGGGTAATTTTAACCCATTATTTACCTCATTATTGATAAAGTTATTTAATAGAAACCCATTTCCGCTGTTAAAATCGGCTGGCACGACATTAAATGGTAAACCATTATTGAAAGGTTGACCAGCTAGCGTCAAGCTATTTATTTTATTTGGCAAACTTGGCGCATTCTGACATGGGGCATTGTTTTCTGGCAAATATTGATACGCGTTGGCAGTAAAACCTTGATAGCCATTGGCTGTTGGAACAAAATTATTCGGTACGTTATTTAAATTATTGACATTAATGTTATTTATAGGTAAGTAAGGATTATTTGGTGTGAAATTATTGACGGAAATACTATTGCTTGGTATCTGTAGATTGTTAATATCGATCAGTGGATTTGGTACTACCAAAGGATTGTTCGCAGCAAGTTGCTTATTATTGATATTTGTCGCAAAATTAATCAAATCTCCAACTTGTCCACCAATAAATGTCATTTTTGGCATATTCTGTAACACGTTCGTTGGAGCATTGCTAGATACTGGCAGATTCATAAATGGAATATTGTTGACCACTGGGAAATTGTTGCCAACTGGGTGTTTATTGTAGTTCTGGTTGATTTCTGGCACTGGAAAATTTTGGTATCCGCCATTTCTGAAGTGGGTAGGCAGCTGGGCGAAAATACTCTGAAAACATAAATGCACATGATTAACGTTACATACTTAAAAAAAAATATAGTTTTTTTCAGCTATTTAAGATCTGTTTCTTATTTAGAGCGTGATTTCAGATGGCGGGCATGTCATGAGGAGGGATGAAAGTCATGTGACTAAGAGAATGATGAGTATGGATGTGGATGGTTATGTAAGCCGAGGTAGACCAAAAAAACATGGACGAACTGTGTAAAACATGACATGGTTAAGAGAGGAGTGAATGCAGATATGACGGCTGATATAGGGGAATGGAGGAGAAAGACATGTTGTGCCACCCCACATAAAGTAGGATAAAGGCAGGAAGATGTCAGATTTTTTTTTATTTTTAACTCTGGGCAGATTTTTGTAAGTAATTTCTTCATACCTGAGTTACAAAAAATAAAGGTAAAACTATTTTAATACATCTAACAGACATTATAACTAGGTACTAAAAGTGTTTCGAAAAACTTTCAATCTTTTATACATTTTGATCTAAACGCAAGTAATCTTAATCAGTAGATTTTGTTCTTAAAAATGATAACTGAAACGTGATGATTACGTTTTTAAGAGCTAACTACCTATGTCATTCGTGAAGCAATAAAATACAACTCTTCTTCTTATCGTGTCACTGGTTTTTTCGAACCAGAAGTGTGGTGAAAGAATTTTAAATGAGTCTTAAAAAGACCCCTTTCGTGCACATGGTAGATGTTTTTCGAACTTTTTAGGTTCTACGGTTTCCTCGTGATGTTTTCTTTATAGCATTGGCATGGTGCAAATACATTTTTAGTCAAAAAAACTTATGACGGGCGACTAAAATTAAATACAATTATTATCCAGTATTAAACCCTAACCCCAAATTAAGTAGGACTTGTACTATGGGAACCAGGTTACCTAGGGGGTATAATACATACTCATATACCTACTTTTTTTTGTAATTACAAATTTATTTATTTATTTATTCGTATGGCATAATAATCTAGTACAATCGTTCTTATAATATAACATTCAATTTCTTTATCCATTGGATAGCGTCTTTTTCAAGGGTGAACAAGTCTAATTACAAATATACTTAGAATACAATAAAACACCCAGACAGAGGTCAAACATCTGTGTACACTACAAAAATATTTGTTCTCAGTAGGGATCAAGCCCTCGACCTACGGCGCAGAAAGCAGAGCTACTACCAACTGAGCTGATAGGCCGGTCCATAAACAGGTAAATCATATTTATAATGAAAGACTTACTGTCAAATATTCGTCGCTTGAGACGTGCTTAAATCTGAGTTGCGTTTCAGTATTCGGGGGTTATCACCAAAAAATTTAAAAACATAGTAAATAATTTATTTCTTAACCAACAGAAAATAAATAGAACCTAATAAAAACATTACTAAGACTAAACTACTTGGATTCTTAAAGGTCGATTCGAAGCATATCCTCCAGCCAAAGACGATAGGAAATCTCTAGGCAACAGAGCTGACAAGAGTTCTTTAGCCATCAGTGGTGTTTCATTAGGAAGGACTAAGTTTTGACGCGGCAAAGACGCGTAGCCTTTCAGTGGTGCAGCATTAGAGATTCTCGGGTTGCTATCATCGCAAACACTAGCTGCAACCATTAAGCTTTGCAGCGCTGAATTTTTCAACACATCAGCTAAGTACACGCGTTTGTTTCTCTTCGGCGGCATTTGCTGGACCGCTGCGGAAAGTACATTGATTCTCTCGCCTAAAGGAGCTTGATTGAAGTTCGATAGTAAATAGTTTATAAGCTGCTGTTTTGTAGCCTGGGTTGGTATTGTTTGTTGGATCTGGGGTCCAAAAGTGTACTGGGCTATGGCGTTCTGGAATAAAATAATAATAAATTTATACAAGTCTATCTTTTTTTTTGAGATATATCTGCCAATTTATTTACACAAAAAAACTTGCAATTAAACAAATATTTACAAATTGTAAAAAATGAAAAAAAATGTACAAATGTACAATGTACTATCTTTCTTAACCTGAATCTTTTCTTATACTAACATAAGGACATGTGGGTTTATTACGTATGTGGTGTGCCAATCATTCAGAATTCTAAGTTTTCATCATCATCAGCCTGAAGAAGTCCACTGCTGGACCTAGGCCTCCCCTACACATTTCCAGGAAGAACGATTCTGAGCCGTTTCCATCCACCGACTTCCTGCGATCTTAACAATGTCGTCAGTCCATCTGGTGGGTGGGCGCCTTACGCTTCGTCTTCCGGTTCGTGGTCGCCATTCGAGAACCTTTATTCCCCAACGGTTGTCGGTTCTTCGAGCTATATGACGTCCCATTGCCACTTCAACTTACTAATTCTAAGAGCTATGTCGGTGACCTTGATTCTTACGGATATCCTCATTTCTGATTCTATCACGTAGTGAAACTCCCAGCATAGCTCTCTCCATAGCTCGTTGCGCGACTTTGAGCTTGTGTACGAGGCGAATAGTTAGCAACCACGTCTCAGTTCCGTAAGTCATCACTGGCAACACGCACTGATTAAAGACTTGCATTACAGATTGATGATGATGATGACTATTTTTCTTAATCTTAATCTTTTCTTATACTAACATTAGAACATGTGGGTTTATTAGGTATTTATGGTATGTCAGTCATTCGGAATTCCAATTTTTACTATACAGATAATTTAATTTTTATTATACTTACATTGACTAAAATTATGAATACACTAGCAAATATTAATTTATGCATATTGTGCGTTGGTTAGCTTCAATGACAAATGATTTAAAAATTATGTTGTGTAAATTACACATGCTTTTATGTATAAATATCTCGTACTTATTCTTAAGTAATACTTATCTTATAAGATGCTTGGAACGAGATATTTTTTTTCAGAGATAAGACACGAATAGAAAAGATTTAGTAAAGATATGAATGTATTTAGTAATGACAAGTGATTTAAAAGAAATGTCATGCGGGGGTGGGGCCCCCGACTTTTTCCCCCGAAAGCTTGATAATAAAAAAAAAAGTTTTTTTAATTGCTTTTAAGCTTTTGATCCCGAAGTTTGTCGATCTTTGCCGAAGAGGTGGTTACGGTACAGACGTAGGTCTCTCCCAAGACGCGTCACTGAGCCCGGTCTTCGGCTCTTCTCCTCCAGTGCTTGCTACATTTCTCAGATCGTCGCCCCACCTTGCCGGAGGGCGTCCTACACTACGCTAACCTAAACGCGGTCTCCACCAGTGGCGTAGCGTGCCTTGGCGGGGCCCCGTATAAAATATTTTTGGGGGCTCTTATGAAGGGTAAAGAATTGTCTCACAAAAGAAAAAAAAAGCTTGCATAAAATTATAAGAAATATTTATTAATCTATGTCACTTTTTCAAAAAGTTTACAAACAATTCAAATTGAATATACACTCTCCTTGCCTCTGTTTCGGCAAACTGATTTATTACATTATTTAATTTATCAAAAGACTTTAGTTTTTCTAAATTTCTGCCTCTATGGACAATAGTGACAGATCTGTTAGGCGTTCATGCGCCATCTAAGCTCTTAGGTATTTGTTTTAAAGTTTTAAGAAATTGGGGTTTTTTTAATTTTGCTTACGAACGTTCGGGGGCCCCGTAGGCCGGGGGCCCCGTATAATTGATACGGCAGATACGGCGGTAGCTACGCCCCTGGTCTCCACTCTAGTATTCGTTTGCTCCAACGATTGTCTGTTCTACGGCAAATATGACCGGCCCACTGCCACTTCACCTATCAGAATGATCAATAAATAAAATGCATTTATATTATCTAATAATTTATTTAATCTTATTAATCCTATGGCTCTTTGAAAGAAGTAGGTTAAGGATCGTAGCAAGTAATCTCTGCGTATGGGAAAGAGGCGTTTTTTTATTATTATGTTTTTTATACAAATAGCTGATGGAACAAGCATATGGCCCACCTGATGTTACGTGGTAACCATCCCCTATAACAAAGCATTGCCTCGTAAGTCACGCACTTCAGGAACGTGCCTTACGATGCACTGCCCTGCTACTACGTCCATAAACTTGAGGAATACAGATGTTCAGCCATACGTGCCAGTAATGTCACCAACACCCACACCCTTCAAACCTGTACACAGCGATGTTGCTTCACGGCAGGAATAGGCATGGTTAGTACGCACCCCCACGAGACACACACAAAGAGCTCTACTACTACTGGTATGTATTTATTTTGTTTATAACAACTAAATAGTTGGTGGTGGTATAGGTACCTTCTTCAAATACTGACATTTTGAATAGCTAAAAGATGGTGGGGGAAGGTACGGTGAGAATTGAGTATAGGCGGAAACTGGTGACGCAGCTGGGAGTAGGGGGTTAGCAGCTGGAGCCAGTACAGGGCTGTAGGGGGTGATAGGCTTAACGGAACCAATCACGCTCGGGTTTTGACAAGCACATCGAGGTGACGCCGGTTGAGGGTTGGAGATCACGTAGCCTTGACCTGCAACCTAGAATAAATATGTTTATACTTATGTCGAATTTTTATTCAGTAGAATCATGAATTAGGTTCAATGAACATTCAAAGGTGCATAAACTCCCAACAAGCTTAAATCAGTAAAATGGTTCAAAACAGAAGACAAGAGAAAATATAACAGAAGATGGAGAGCTTTGATTTATTAACATAAATCTAATTTGAAAGTTCCCCATCATTCCCGTGTATAGAAAACAATGTTTAATTTAATCTAACACTTTGTCTGGGGTCATTTTATGATAAAACTTGCCGTTTTGCTGAAAATCCCGAAAAACTATTTTTTTTACCTTTAACCTCGAGTAATTTTAAACATTAAATGAATAAAATAAAAAACTACATTTTAATAGAACAATGGCCCAGAAAAATAATGAACTCTGTATTTCACCTGTAGGTATTATTTATAGTTCTAGAATACATTTCAATACTCAATACTCAATACATTTATTGTAAACACATGGTAAATGAGGTGTTAATTTTACAAACAGTGGTAAGTAGCACATGTGAGCCCCTTTAGGACACTACAATAGTAAGAGGTTGGCAGACCGAGGTTTTTTAATACAATTAATTATAAAAAATATTTTTTTTTATATTAATACAGTAGATAGTTCGTAGATAGATAGTAGTTCGAATATAATCGCAGGTCTCAGTGGAAGGCCAGCGCTATTATATGTTAACATATGGTAGCATATGCTGAACTGTAGGCCTTTTCACCACCACTATGCATGCGAATATTATTTTTATTGTTTTTTGTAAGTATACATTATGTTAAGTTTTCTGCTTCTTTTTTATGTTTTTTTAGGTATACAATTGTGGTGGTTGAATAAATGATTTTCTTTCTTTCTTTCTAGTTATTTTCCATAGTTTTTTTAGGTTTTTATTCTATCCGATGATACTTACAATAAATGAACACACAATTAATATAAAACTCTTCATTTTTGTGGCAATAGATAAAGAATAGATGCTTGGTCACTTATAGACTAATTCTAGTTCTAATAACAAAATAGTTTTCCTTTAAGTACAAGGATTTATGCAATATTCCTATTAGGTATATTTTTTATCATGCTGTTTTACATAACATAATGATTACATAGAAGCAAGATGGATGTCGATACTATAAGAGGACTAAAAAAAGCGGCCAAGTGCGAGTCGGACTCGCCCATGAAGGGTTTCGTAGCAGCAAGTAACATAATATAAAGGTTCTTGTAGTTCGTCGAAAGGTAAATTGCGGTTTACGATTTATGACGTATAAAAACTACTGACTAGATCTCGTTCAAACCAAATATTGTTGAAAGTTTACAGACAGACAGACTGACATGACAAATCTTTAAGGGTTCCGTTTTTACCATTCGGCTACGGAACCCTAAAAAAGCGGTCAATTGCGAGTCAGACTCGCCCATGAAGGGTTTCGTAACAGCAAGTAACATAATATAAAAGTTCTTGTAGTTCGTTGTTATTTTTTTATATTAAAGTTGAAGCAACTTGTGGTTTACGAATTACGACGTATTAAAAAAAAACTACTGAGTAGATCTCGTTCAAACCTATTTTCGGCTACATTTTACCACTTTGGAAGTGTCCCTCGCACAAAATATTCAATTTAGAAAAAAACTATATCAGATGCCTCAACATCATTTTTGAAGACCTGTCCTTAGATACACGTATTATAGGTTTGATGAAAAAAAAATGTAGTTTCAGTTCTTAGTATTATGGGGACCCCCAAATTTTACAGGTTTTTTTCTGTTTGTATTAAAATCTTAATGCGGTTCACAGAATACATGTACTTACCAAGTTTCAACAGTATAGCTTTTATAGTTTCGATAAAAACTGGCTGTCACATACGGACGGACAGACAGACATGACGACTCTACGACGGGTCCTGTTTTTGCAAAATGGCAAAAACAGGACGACGGGTCCTGTTTTTGCTTTTTTGCCACGGAACCCTAAATAAGTACCTACGCACTATATAAAAATAAGATACGAAAATAGTAGGTACAGTCATTATTTTACTTTGGCACCTACCGTTTGTTTACGTTGTATTTTGTGTTGTTATGCAAAATTTACAATCAAATCACAAACTGTCTCTAAGTATAATGTAACGGAAAAAGAGGTTTTTGCTGTATCAAAATTTCTAGTAACACGTTTGACCAAGATAATTTTATCTAGATTAAGGCCACAGGGCTACCACGAGCTCCATATGGCTATGGCTATGGCTGTCAAAATGTGTATGATAGGCTGACCCACACATTCATTTTCTTCTTGGGTTTGAATGTGTTGACACTGTTGACACAATTTTGACAGCCATAACCTTAAACATATGAAGCTCATGGTTGGCCAGCAGGTTTCTCGTAATTCTCAATAATAATAAAAACATTAAGTTACCTTACCACAATAACCTCATACAATTTTTACAGTACCCTTTTTCATTTATTCATCCTCGTCCTAATAATACCGCATTTTTTTCCATGCCAAGGTTTCCTGGAAGAGATGGCTCAGCTAAAAGTTCGCCCATTATTTTGTCTAGTTATTTACTTTATGTCCTGTACTGTATTTTTGTGTGGTCAACAATAAAGATTTATCTCACCTCTAATGTGGTGGACTGGCCTCTAGCTCAGTTGGTAGTAGCTCTGCCTTTTGCGCCGTGGGTCGTGGGTTCGATCCCCACCGAGAACAAATATTTGTGTGGTGAACATAAATGTTTGTTCTCTGTCTGGGTGTTATATTGTATTCTAAGTATGTATTTACAAAAAAAAAATGTATTCAAGTATTATATCAGCTATCCGGTTCCCATATTACAAGCTCTGCTTAGTTTGGGGCTGGGTAGTGTTGTGTGAATTGTAAAAAAAAAAAAAAAAAAATGTAGGCTTAATTTGATTTTTTCGCGATTATTTTTCCTATTTAGGTTGAAATAAAAAAAACTTCTCCAATTTGTAAAATTTATTAAGTAGAAACATAAATAGAATAAAAATACTCAGTTTAAATCTAAATTCAACCTCCAGTTTAAATTGTTGGCGGAGGAATGGGTATCTTCCTCAAAAATTGTCCCCTCGACTGTGTTGGTGGTGGTAGATTCCCTGGTGACAGAGCAGATACTGGGGACGCTATCGGCAGGTATGGGTTGTAACCTGACAGAGAAGGCACAGGCAGGAAAGGATTAAGCCCTGGACCTGCTAAGCATGGACGAGCAATCTCTTGCTGCAAAGTCTGGAATACAGGCTCAACCGGATTCGGTTGGAAAACTCTTCTAACTTCTCTTACTGGCCCATGTCTCTTCTCAGATACAACAGCTCTCGGATAATCGCTGGCAACGCGAACAGGCTGTCTAGCTGGCAAATCATAGGCAAATCTGGCTGGTAATTCACTGCAGACTCTGGCTATTTCTGGCGATGCGTAGTTAGGTCTGGCAGATGTCACTTTGATCAGTTGCATGGCTTTGTCAGTGTTGGCTGGTGATAGAATGTCTTGGAGTATGGATGATATAGCGCTTGGAGTGATGACTCGGGCTGATGTTAGAGTGATGGCGACCATCACTAATATTAAACTTTTCATTTTGCTGTTGTTCTGTGAAATTTGAAATGTTTAGGAATTGGGCAAAAGTTTAATAATAAGAAACTATAGGCATATAGTGTCAAACGACTACACCTTACACCACCTAGTTCGGTTCGGTGGCTCGAACACACCTAGTTCGCTGGCGGTAGCGATCAGTGAAACGCTGTCAAATATCGCTGACAGATTTGAGATTTTAAGGCCTGTGCACACCTAGTTCGCTGGTGGTAGCGATCAGTGAAACGCTGTCAAATATCGCTGTCAAATCTCAAATCTGACAGCGTTTCACTGATCGCTACCGCCAGCGAACTAGGTGTGCGCAGGCCATTAGAGTCTGTTTAGAAAGAGAACCGTCGTGGGATTATGAGGGCGCAGCTGTGCTTAATCACCTTTTTTGTTTAGTGGGCATACATAGCGCGTCTGTTGCGTTTTGATCCTATCACAACTAGTGTACTATTCCTTCATTTAATTTTTATGATGCAAAATGCTGACAGAAAGAAAGAGATGAGCTGCCATATAAAAATTGAAACGTTAGTTCACAACTTGACCACTTCATTCAAAAAATATTGATGTTCAGTAAAAATATACAGTACTAGAGGCCGCCCACGGTTTCGCGCGCCCCGTTCCCATTACTTACATCCGTTCTCCATTACAATATCGCTGGTTAAATTCTAAACTGCCACATTCCAAAATATGATTTTTTTCAGTAGAGCCATTTTAAAGTTTCAAAAGTTGTTTTTTTTAATAAATGAGCCTTTATTTCTTTTAATACCTAAGTTATTACCTACCAATCGACGCGTAATTTTAATTGGAATCAAAGTGCATTTATAGTTTTTCCTTAACTATAACCCAAAGTCTTAAAAAACTAGATAAGTTACTTTAGCATATAAAAATTAAGGCACATGTAAACAAAAAAATATCAATAAAGGACCTCATTTCATTAAAAAGTTATGATTTATTATTAGTTGATTACACTAAATCAAACTTTTTTAAAGTTTTGAATCACAAACTAGTAATTATGCAATATAAATGCTACACGAACAACAAAGTTTTGAAAAAATACTAATAAACCCATTTTTTCAAATAATATTCCTATCAAAATAAAATGCAACTACTACCATTAACATAGTTTTAATCACATCTCTTTTCAATTTAAACATATTCCTTTAGGGTCTACCACAGGCTCTGTCTGGCTCTCTCTCTAGCTCTGGTTTTGAGTCTGTGTGAGTGCTTACCAGTGTATTATACTGTATGTGTGTCGTATCGACGTAGGGCTTATTTAGTTAACACTCACACAGACTCAAAACCGGAGCCGGAGGCGGAGCCAGGCAGAGCTTGTGGTAGGCCTACTGTTCTTGACGTATGATGTTTTCTATCAACTGTGGTTTATTTATTGTTCCTTTACCTTTCAAATAACGTCTTTTTGTTCGCCACTTAGCGCATTTTGTAAACTCTTATAGGTCTCCAGCGATACAGGCTTCGTATTAGTCTATTGTGTATCTTGGTTTTCGTAAAACTGAATTCTCGAATAAATAATTTGATATTTTTTGAACTGCTGGAGCCAAAGCTTCATAAACATCATAATTCCTTGGTTGAGCATGATTTGAAACCATGCTTAGTATTATTTGTGCTGTGCTTTTCATTCTATGAAAATACAAATAAAGTAAATAAAACAAAGTTGTACAAGCAATTGGTTTTCTCAAAAAATATAGACGTAGTAAATAAATACTTTCTTCATTTGATTTAATTAAATTTAAGTAACTTTTTAAAAACTAAAAACCCCGATAGGGATAATTTTCGAATTTGAGAGAGAATTTGTACAACTTTGTCTAATTTTATATACCCAGTGACGCTCGCGTCATCAAAATGAATTGAATTTCGTGTAGGTTTTATATGCAAAATAGACGCATTTTATATCATGTAACATAGCCTATGTTACAGTTTAAACAGTACCTAAAACCCTTTAAAAATATTTATAACAAGCACGTCATTTCAAAAATTACATTAACGTGCTAAACAATAATGTTAGCCTTCACACAAAATTTGAAACCAGTAAGATCAAGAAAAATTAATCTTAAAAACTAAACTTTGGCTTCAAGAAATATGATTGAATTCACCTTAAACTTATGTGCAAAGCAAACACATCTCAAAAATTAAACTTAGGCTCCAAGAAATATGATAAAGTTCACGTAAAAGTTATGTGCAAAGCAAACACATCTCAAAAATGTCACTTAAGCTCCAAGCAATATAATTAGGTTCACGTAAAAGTTATGTACAAAACAATCGCATTTCAAAAATGACATTGTTGAATATAAAAACGATGTAATTACAATAAGATTTCTCGTGCTAAGGTACCACATTTTAGAATGTGTTACCTTAGCACATAAAAATAATTATTATGTCTTGACGTTGATTTATATTCAAAAGGACCACATTTCGAAATAAGACACTTTTGAATATAAATCTTAGTTATTTTTTTGAGATACGGCACTCTAGCTTATAACTTGCATGCGATTCTGCCAACCACTCAACCACAACTCACAAAGTGGCTGCTTAGCTCTGAAATTTGGCGCCAAAGTGTATAAATGCTAAACAGTCATATCTGCTTTTTTGGTAGTTTTTAATGCGAAAATGAAAGGTGTCTTTTACTCATACTATGAAATGGCTATTTTAAGCGCCATTTTTGTAATAAAAACGATTTCCTAAAATTTTGAGATGTGGCACCTTAGCATTTAACCAGCGATATCTTTATAAATTGTAGCCTATGTGCCTTTATAGATTGTATCAAAACAGTACATTTCCTATATTATATTGTTTTGTTTGAAAGAAGGTTCATGTATTTTTAGGAGTGGTCTTACACTATGCTTTATCTTTTATCATGTTTATTACAGCTACTGAAATACCTGTAGGTCTACCACAAGCTCTGTCTGGCTCTATATCTGGCTCTGGTCTGTGTGAGTGTTGACAAAATATATCCTACGTCGAAACGTCACTCTGTATATTACACTGATGGGCACTCACATAGACTCAAAACCTGAGCCAGAGACAGAGCCAGACAGAGCTTGTGGCAGGCCTCCTGTTTAACCTTATTAAAAAAAACCGTTTAAAAACTCACCTTTTATTATAAGTTGATAACGTGTGCAAGCAATCCGATATACTAAACGCTTTTATAATTTAAACGAATAATTATCAGATTTTATTGCAATATCATTAATAAGAACGTGTTATAAAGACTTTATTTTTATCATTACTATTTATAGTTATCTAAAAATAATTTAAATTCTACGTATATTTGTTTCTTCACTTGTGGTTCGCCGTGAATTGAGATCTCGCGGTATTTGCATTGTTACTTATAGATATATCTATTTATGATCCTAACCTATCTATGACTCCACATTTTTTGATACCTATAGGCAATGGTTACGACTCAACATCAGTAGGCCTACCACAAGCTCTGTCTGGCTCTGTCTCTGGTATTGAGTCTGTGTGAGTGCTCACCAGTGTATTAAACTGTGTGTGACGTTTCAACGTAGGATTTATTTAGACAGCACTCACATAGACTCAAAACCAGAACCAGAGACAGAGCCAGACAGAGCTTGTAGTAGGCCTACAGGTGGGCAATATATTTGTTCCATCAGCTAGTTTAATTAAAAAAAATAGCGAAGTTATGCGAAAACAAACAATAAAAAAATACAACTGTATTGACCTCCTCTTTTATTATTTTAAGTCGGATAAAAAGTTTTGGTACTTTATTTTATAAATTACTTTACCTAAAACATATATCAGCTTTTACGAAAATGGCGGCGGTAATGTAACTTGTCGTAAATATTTGCAGCCAACAGCAGGTGGAGCTATCTGGCAACCACAATTTGGCAACTGGCAACACGCGTCCAAAACTGGCAGTTGATAGCCACACGACAAATCTGACAACTGATACGCATACGGCAGATTTGGCACTGGTAACTGGCAATCACACGAACCAGTAGCCAACTGGCAACCACAGGGTGAATTGAACGCCTGGAACTGGCAACCGCAGTCTAGTCCTGGTAACTGGCATCCACAGGGGAGGTTAAAGGGTTGTAACTGGCAACAGGGCATATCAAGCGGTGACAACGTGCAACCACACGATGTTCTAGGCATTTGACAGCTGCATGGAACATCCGACGCTCTTAACTGACAGCCACACTTCTGTCCCTGGCAACATTCCATCGGCATGTATCCATTTGACATTACAACAGGTCTTGGTGCTTCGATAATGACTGTTTGAATTATTTCAACAGGCATTCTCGGACTTAGCACATCAATCGGGTTCAAAAATTCACAGTTGCAATCGCAAAGACACGAGCGCGGGGTTTGACATTGACAGTTCGATATGTCAGACTGGAACAAAGCTGGCTGGTAAGCTGTCATTCGATCGCAAGTCGAGGCTTCTGCGATTTGGATTCTGTCATTAATACACGCATAAGGGAGTTCTTCTATAAGTATTTCAGCAGGGCAGCCACAGGAACCGAGGCAGTTACAAGCAGTTTCTAACAGTAACTTGGGACTTGGGCGGTCGATGACAGACTGCTGGCGACCACAGGAAGGCTTGATGATTCTGGTCAGTTTTTTCTGCCGTTTGATGACTCGAGCATTGACCTGTAAAGTGTTTAATTTTTTTTTTAGTTTTTGTTAGCAATATCAACGAGTAACATTAGACTTATTTTTTTTTTGTTGTTATCAATTTTATTTGTGACTGTTTTTTATGATTAATTAATTTTTGTTTTGTTATTAGTATATTATTTTTATTTTATTCGACGAAAGATAGACCTACCTATTAATTTGACATGTTTAACTTCTTGTAATTATGTTCTTTAGTGTAAAATCAATTATGTAATTAGAATGACAAAATGTAATTTACCTATTAATTAGTGTAATTGGTTCCCAGACCGTACTAATTAATTAAATTAAATAAATAAATAAAAATAAAAGTTCGAAAATTGTTAAATTAACCCTCTATCGTAACGTCTGACACTTTTTAGCAGCTCGCTTTTAAAGTGACAGTGACAATTGTTTTATAAGTCATCTGTCACTATCATGCCATGACATATTCAATATTTTGTTGCCTACTACTTGATATTATATGCTTCAAAATAATCTGAATCAACACTTACCACCACTTTTGTTATATGTAGGTAGGTACCTACCAATTCTATATTGTTAGTATACCTACCTAGTACCTACTATAATAAATATCTAACTTTCACTTACTAAATCTAAAGTGTCCTAACTAGTGTAGTTAGTAAATAACTAGAAGTGTCTTAAATAGTGTATTTAGTAAATAACTATAGTTATTTAATTAAATATTTTAAGTTTTAGTTTAGTTTCAAAGTGGTCTTTGAATACTTACTTAAGTTTAAAGAATAAATTAAAATTAAAAAATTGAAAATTGAAATTAAAATTGAAATTTGAGAATTAAATTAAAAAATTGAAATTGAAACTTACATAAAGCGCACCTATTGCAAGGAAAACCAATATCGACAAACGCATTTTTATTTTTCAAACGACTATTGTGTTCTAATTATAAAAACTAGGTAGGTTAGCTAAACATACTTATACTAATATCGGTCAATAATTACCAAACAATTTCACCAATTTCAGTACTTTTTCATAATCTATTCTATCAAAGATATCGATTTTACGAAAATTTCAAACATACCTACGATTTAATGTAATTTTTACAAAACAAAACATGACAAGTAACGTCATTCGTAAAAAGTTTATAATATATAAAAAAAAACAGCAGCACTTCGGGAATGCGACAGAAATTAAAACTTAACAAATAGGCGAGTTCCTTCTTCTTCGTATTGTGTCACTGACCCATTCAAACCTGTGTGGTTGCTTTCACCACACTGGATTTTAAGTGCGCCTCAGAGAGGCTCCTTTTGCACACTTTTAAACTTTTTAGCTTCTACGACTTGCCGGTTCCCTCACGATGTTTTCCTTCATCGTTTGAGTATATATAGTATATATATACCTATATAGTAGAGCATAGTAGGTTCACATAATTTTCTTAATAGACTTCATTGGTACACGGCTGGATTTGAACCCATAACCTTAGGATTGGTATCGATCGGTTAAAGAGTAGCGTGTGCTGTCTTTGACGCTTTTGCTATTGTATTATTGCCTACGTCTCACTAAGTCAAGTGGCACCACACTGGAACTTCACTGCTATTAATGATTATTTTTGTTTTGAAAAAGGACCATACAAATAAATTATAGTTTAAAAAACTAAAAAAAAACGCTTTTATAACTAATTTTACTAAAAAGTTAAAAATAAAACTGTAATAATCAATTGAAAATTTATATTGTACAAAAAGCCTGGGGTGCTTTTTATAATAACTTCAGATATAATAAACTATTGTTATAATAGTTACAACAATCAAAATCAAGCCCCCCCACGCTTTTTGTACAATAATATAAATTTTCAATTGCTTAGTACAGTTTTATTTTTAACTTTTTAGTAAAATTAGTTATAAAAGCGTTTTTTTTTAGTTTTTTAAACTATAATTTATTTTTTACTTTTTAGTTTTTTTTTTTTCATTTTTTTTTCATATTATTGCATTGTCATCGACCTTTGACAGGTGTGCAAAGTTTGAATCAAATCTGATGGTTCAAGGTACATAGGTTTTTTTTTTTTTATTTCTTTTCATTTTTTTTTTTTTTTTATCATATTATTTCATTGTCATCGACCTTTGACAGGTGTGCAAAGTTTGAAACAAATCTGATCGTTCAAAGTAGGTTTTGTTTTATTTATTTTTATTTCTTTTCATTTTTTTTTATTTTTTTTTTATATTATTGCATTGTCATCGACCTTTGACAGGTGTGCAAAGTTTGAATCAAATCTGATCGTTCAAAGTAGGACAAAATCGAGCTCAAAGGGGTCGGTTACATACATACATACATACATACATACATGCATACATACATACATACATACATACATACAGGTGAAGCTAATAAAAGCGTTATAAAAAACGGTAGGAACCAAGCCGTAGTTTGTTGTCTGTTCTTCTAAGCTTGGTCGCGTGGAACTGGCACTGGCCAAGTGCTCTCAAAATAGCAAAATATTGTTCTCTTTTCCATTCTCCTATCAGCCTTCATCTCTGTATTCACTTCTTTCTTATCCATGTCATCTTTCACACTGTTTGTTTGCGCCTTTGAATTGAATTTGGCGGCATTTCGCGAATCGTCTATGACTGGTGGACGGATGCGGACTTACGTCACTGATCAAGCGACGGTGGCGCCATCCCGCGACACTGTGGGGCTGTAGACGAAAAGAAATATGGCGGTTTCGGTGTGTGCGGTGAACTTGACGAGCGCTTTATAACAATTTTTTTACTAAAATACATTGTCAACGGCTAATAAAAGTGAGTCTGGGTAGTGGCGGAACCAAAACAATTATTCTGGACTAGAAATTTTGAAGATCAGCTGGCTACGGGACGCGGAAGTTCGCCGTCAAAAACGGTGAGTGATTTGCCAACAAATTCGGATCAAGACACAAGCAACAGAATTCCAGGGTCTTCTCTAGGTTCCGTTGAGACTGGTTCCTACCAGTCTCAACGGAGGCTGTTTCTACAGGATAGCTCTTCACACACACCCTCACACTCCCCTCCACACAGGATCGTTCAGTGTATCACAGCCACTCTCTGTGCTGGAGTGTCTTAGCTCCCCGTTACTCTAAATCCCATTAGGTACCAATATGTAATGGCTTCTCTGTAGTTTTATTTTTTCTATTATGTTAAATTCTTAGGTTTATGTTTTTATCTAAATGTTAAATACCTAATTGTTTATGAGAAACAACATTCAGGTCTATGAGGTGGGCGTTGATAGCTGCGTCACAGTTTTTGTAACTATTTTGGCTATCATCGTACCCTTCTGTTTATACTCCCCTGTGTTACTTGTTTCCCCAATAAATATTTTGATTTTTATAACGCTTTTATTAGCTTCACCTGTATGTATGTATGTATGTATGTATGTATGTATGTATGTATGTATGTATGTATGTAACCGACCCCTTTAAGCTCGATTTTGTCCTACTTTGAACGATCAGATTTGATTCAAACTTTGCACACCTGTCAAAGGTCGATGACAATGCAATAATATGAAAAAAAAAATAAAAAAAAATGAAAAGAAATAAAAAAATTTAAAAAAAAACACACTTTGAACGATCAGATTTGATTCAAACTTTGCACACCTGTCAAAGGTCGATGACAATGCAATAATATGAAAAAAAAAACAAAAAAAAATGAAAAGAAATAAAAAAACCACACTTTGAACGATCAGATTTGATTCAAACTTTGCACACCTGTCAAAGGTCGATGACAATGCAATAATATGAAAAAAAAAAATGAAAAAAAAAAAAGAACTAAAAAGTAAAAAATAAATTATAGTTTAAAAAACTAAAAAAAACGCTTTTATAACAAATTGAACTAAAAAGTTAAAAATAAAACTGTAATAATCAATTGAAAATTTATATTATTGTACAAAAAGCGTGGGGGGCTTGATTTTGATTGTTGTAAATATTTTATCAATAGTTTATTATATCTGAAGTTATTATAAAAAGCACCCCACGCTTTTTGTACAATAATATAAATTTTCAATTGATTATTACAGTTTTATTTTTAACTTTTTAGTTCAATTTGTTATAAAAGCGTTTTTTTTTAGTTTTTTAAACTATAATTTATTGATTTGATTCTAGTCTCCCCTGTTCTCTCGAACACTGTTCATCCATCTTTTCTTTGGCATCTAAGGCCTACGACCCGAAGAATACCTACAGTTAAAAAAAGTTTGTATTAATATAGACCTAGGCACTGTTAGCCGGTTTTGGGAATAGGACATCTCTACTCGGACCGTGCGACGGGATACATTATAGTCGAGAGAAAAGATAAGATGGCGTTGTGATGCGTACATAGTTGTTTGGTTAGCGTTTATTCAAGTAAAACAGAGTTGTAGCTATCTAAATCTAGTACCTACTTACCTTTAAACGAGAAAATCTTGTATAATATATTTATTTAGGATCTCGGAAAATGCGCCATCGATTTTCAAGAAATTTAGTATACAGGGGTTTTCGGGGGCGATAAATTTATCTAGCTAGGATTCAACTTAAGAAAAAGATTATTTCACCCCGAGTTCAATAATTAAACATAAACTGAATATGTGACTGCTCCTGCCATCTATTGACGATTGTGAGCAACTAACTGCAAGCATATCCAGCAGATGGCGTTGTTCAGTAAGAATAAGCGAATAAAGATGACTCTTATGATTTCTTTAAAATACAAATTATTAACAATAAAAAATACCGAGCAAAGCTCCAACTGCTAGTCTGAGATAATACTAGAAATAGCATTATTAGGTATTTGATTAATAAAAATAACTGTTAAGTATTCCATAATTTATTATATTTTACTTTATCTACGTTTACAATAGTCCTTTTCTAATGTTACCTACAAGTTTTTTATTAGAATAGAATATAATAGAATATAACTTTATTGTACACCAAAAATTATAAGGTAAACATGGTATAAAAGAATACTTAAAACTAGAGGTACAATGGGCGGTCTTATCGCTAATAGCGATTTCTTCCAGACAACCTTTGGATGGAAAGAAACATTATTAGTACGAATATGACCTTTATATCCTATTGTATTAAAACTACATATCAAAATTACATAAATATCATATTGTATTATAATATAATATGTATGGTATAGTATTTTTCTTCTACGTAATGACAGCTACATAAAGAACATCATTGAAGGAAAGGTTGAAGGGAAACGGGGAAGAGGAAGGCCAAGAATTAGTTACATGAGCCAGATAAAAGAAAAAGTCGCTGTCATGTCGTATAAGGAAGTCAAGGAGGCCGCATTCGAAAGACTTAATTGGAGAAAACTCTTAGACAATTTAGATCTTAAGAGTAGTAGAGCTCTTTGTGATGTATGCTGTATGTATGTTGTACGCAGAAGTTCTACCGCCTATTTCTTCCTTGAAGCAGCATTGCTGTTTCGGTTTGAAGGGTTTGGGGTGCCGTTGAAATTACTGGCACGGGCGGCTGAACATCTGTGTGCCTCAAGTTGATGGACGCAGGGCAGTGCATCGTAGGGCACGTTCCTGACGTGCGTGACCTACGAGGCAATGCTTTGTTATAGGCGATAGTTACCACCTAACATCAGGTGGGTGGTGCTTGTTCTATCAGCTAGTTGAATAAAAAAAAAATAACGACAATAATGATTAACACCATAACAATTTACAAAAATATATTATTGTATTAAATATGTATTTTAGACAATAATTACTCCATTGACATGAAAATGGGAGCAAAATGTATTTCTTTATTTCGCTCGACTCAAAATAAAATAAACAATTACTATTATAACAAAATAATGTACAAATATATCTAATTATATTAAATATGTATTTATGGCTATAAATACTCCATTGAAATGACAATGGGAGCACAAAAAGTTTTTCTTTATGTAGAGACATAAAATAAACAATTACTATTATAACAAAATAATGTACAAAAATATCTAATTGTATCAAAAATGGATGTATTTACGGCAACAATCACTCCATCGAAGTAAAATGGGAGTATACAAAGTATTTTTTTATTAACAATTCTAAATTAACATTTACTATTATAACAAAATAATCTACAAAATATCGAATCTTATACCTTTAAACGAGAAAATCTTGTATATATATATATATATATATATATCTAGGATCTCGGAATTTGAGCCAACGATTTTCATGAAATTAAGTATGCAGGGGTTTTCGGGGACGATAAAACGATCTAGCTAGGATTCATTTTAAGAAAATGATTATTTCTTTCCGAGTTCAATAATTAAACATAAACTGAATATGTGACTGCTCCTGCCATCTATTGACGATTGTGAGCAACTAACTGCAAGCATGTCCAGCAGATGGCGTTGTTCAGTAAGAATAAACCAGTAAAGATGATAATAAAATATGACTCTTATGATTTCTTAAAAATACAAATTAACGAAAAAATTCCGAGCGAAGCTCGGTTACCAACTGCTAGTTGTATTTAAAATGTATGTATTTACGATAACAATTACTCCATTGACGTGAAAATGGATACATACTCCAAAGACAAGGATATGAAAAAATACTTATTATATGAAATATGTATTCATCACAATAATAACTCCATTGAAATGAAAATGGGAGCATAAAACGTATTTATTTATGTCACTCGACTCAAAATAAAATTAACAATTGTATTAATTACTATTATAACAAAATTGATCCCAGAACTTAAATGACAGGGAACTTGTAAAACAAATCGTTTTCTGTTGAATAACTTATCGTTGAGACTCGTGGACCAGTCCACCAGAGTAGTAGAACTCTTTGTGAAGGGCTCGTCCGGGGAAGTACTACCACCATGCACTTTTCTGCCGTATAGCAGCATTGTTGTGTTTCGGTAAAGGAGTGTGGGTGCCGGTGAAATTACAGGCACGTGAGGTTGAAAATCTTTATGCCTCAAGTTGATAGACGCAGGGAAGGCATCATAGAAAAATCTAAAACAACCTATCCCTTATCTCTTTGCACCACTCTGTTAAATTATTTACTGTCTAATATAGCCTATGTTTCGATTAGAAAAAAAATCGATGTTATTCTGTCGTTTTAGCGGGCCGTGACTGACGTTTACAAAGTCATTGAATACCGTCACTGGCAATCTCATACAGAGCAAACAATGACGGCTCCACCATATAAACGCACTCAAACCAGAAATGCATCGCCATAATATTGCTACTACACCAACCATTCACTTAAAAATTGTGTACTCATTTTAAAAGTAAAAAAAAAACAAGATGGCGAATTTATTTACCGTGCCTCAAGTGCTGTTTTTCAGTCTTGCGTATGGGCGAGAGGAAAGTTTGAAGATTCAATTGCTTGTTGCTGCATTTGCTCATCAAAATGACCGTGGTGTTTCAGTCGGAGAAGGAGCTGCACGTCCTTCGGCAGAAATTTTTGACAAGTCTCATTGAAGAGCAAACGATTACGGCATCAACATTTACAAACGATAACGTCCACCATTTTTAAGCATCAGGCAGATAATAATAAGATACTTTAGAAACCAACTTCTTGGCCAAACTATTAAACTGACTTTAATGAGATTTTACCGAAAGAGAACTGGAACTATACCTTCCAAATGAAAAAAATATACTTCAAATCCGCCCAAAAATGACGAAATTATGCTATAATGTCTTCTGTTGCTCGCTTATCTGTACGCCTGCTGTCTTGTAATACCTGTAATTGTTATAACACTTGACTCTGTATAGATTTTAAGCCCTATCTTTTCAAAATGTACTGGTGGATATTATGTTGGTGTTCAATAGGTAAATAATATAAATAAAAAACATTAAAAACCAAAACTACAACCACGATGGGAATCTCCACGCTTTTTTATTAGACGGTAATACCTGTAATTGTTATAACACTTGACTCGGTATAGATTTTAAGCCCTATCTTTTCAAATTGTACTGGTGGATATTATGTTGGTGTTCAATAGGTAAATAATATAAATAAAAAACATTAAAAACCAAAACTACAACCACGATGGGAATCTCCAAAAAAATTAAAACAACAACCGCGTTGAGAATATCCACGCTTTTTTATTAGACGGTAATACCTGTAATTGTTATAACACTTGACTCTGTATAGATTTTAAGTCCTATCTTTTCAAAATGTACTGGTGGATATTATGTTGGTGTTCAATAGGTAAATAATATAAATAAAGAACATTAAAAGCCAAAACTACAACCGCGTTGGGAATCTCCACGCTTTTCCATTAGACGGTTAAAAATGACAGAACATCTCTTATCACTCTGAAATCAATTACAAAATAACTTATTTTGAAAGAAAATTAACAACAAGTATTATATCTTATTATGGAGTAAAACTACACCTAATTTAGACTTGTCCTTTAAACGTGAATACGTGAGACCAATATCAACAAATAAGTATGATCATACGTTCAACGAAGTAAATACCTAAAACAAGGTAGCCATGTATTTAAAAAAAATACCGTCACAGGCAATCTCATAAAGAGTGACGGCTCCACCAAATAATTACCCCACTGTTATTTATATTTAACAAAAAATGGCAACACCGATTTTAATAAAATTAAAATGGGACTAATCTGGAAGCTCACAAAAAAAAAAACAACCGAATTGAGAACCTCCTCTTTTTTGATTGGAAGTCGGTTAAAAACATTAACATAATATAATGTATACCGCAGATTAACAACACCGTTACTAAAATGGATCTCATTACGTATGTAGTTAAACGACTACCGCTATCACGGGATATGCGAATATGTATTTAGTACATACTGCCAACAAAATCAACAAAATTACCAAGTACAGTGCTTATATTGAGTATAAGGGGATACTGCAATGCCACCAGGGAGATTCAGGATCACTCTTCTACATGTACAATAAAATACATATGACTTGAAGGAACAAACGATGAGAGAGCTCTTTGAGAAGGGCTCGTCCGAAGAAGTACTACCACCATGCACTTTACTGCCGTATAGCATTGTTGTGTTTTGGTTAAGGAGTGTGGATGCCGCTAAAAATTTATGGCACGTGAGGCTGAACATCTCTATGCTTAAAAAAAAGCAGCCAAGTGCGAGTCGGACTCGCCCATGAAGGGTTCCGTAATAGCACGACGAACTACAAGAACCTTTATATTATGTTACTTGATGTATCATAATAAGGTTCTTGTAGTTCGTCGAAAGGTAAATTGCGGTTTACGGTTTATGACGTATATAAAAAAAAACTACTGACTAGATCTCGTTCAAACTAAATATCGCTGGAAGTTTGCTTAGTAATGTACAACATATATTTTTTGAAGTGAAAACTTCTTTAGCGGCGTTGAGCACTTTTTCTGTAATGGGTATAAAATCTTAAACTCGCGTCAGCGCGTCAGGACACGTGACCTGATCGAAAAAGCGTAAGACGGATGGAGAGTAGACAGCTATCCCCTCTCTACGGCGTTGCGAAAATGTATGCCTGGGCCTACTGTTTCGTTTAGGCAGCGCAGGGCGCTTGCGCGAATGTTCGTGTATGTTACAGCGTGCCAAATAACAAACCAGCCCCCCCTAACCATTCCAAAATATCAAACATGCTCAACGTTAATAATCAAGTTTTCACTTCTGCCGGCAACCCGTATTTTTTTTTGTATTATCATTCCCTTACTTTAGAAGTTAGACGGGGGGGGACCAACTTTTTTTCACTTTGGAAGTGTCTCTCGCGCAAACTACTCAGTTTAGAAAAAAACTATATAGGAAACCTCATTATCATTTTTCAAGACCTATTCATAGATACCCCACACGTATGGGTTTGATGAAAAAAAAATTTTTGAGTTTCAGCTTCAAGTATGGGGACCCCCGAAATTTATAGTTTTTTTTTTTATTTTTATGTAAAAATCTTAATGCGGTTCACAGAATACATCTACTCGCCAAGTTTCATCAGTCTAGCTGTTACGGTTTCGGAGAAAAATGGCTGTGACATACGGACGGACAGACAGACAGACAGACAGACAGACAGACATGACGAATCTATAAGGGTTCCGTTTTTGCCATTTGGCTACGGAACCCTAAAAAGACAGAAGGAAGAAAAATAATTATTCAAACCACCACCATACAAAATACAATTGTATTATTTATACAATAAACACCTAATTGAACATATAGAAAATGAAATATACAAGAAGTGTTATTGAATTCGAGATCTGCTGGTGGTGGCAAATGGGCCAACATCCTAGCGTAAATTCGCCATATATTTCCATACGGTAGTACTGGCCTTCCGCTGCGTCAAGTTGATGGTCACAGGGCAGTGCAAGTGTCTATTGAAACTGCGAGTTAACCCTTCCACAACAAGTTCTTTCCAACCTCGGTTCAACGTAGTACTGTAGGTACTTTCGTCTCTGTGAAACTTAGGCATACCGTCGTCGTCGTCGTCGTCTAGTCATACCGTCTTAAATACGAGTATTTAATAGAACTAGGTACCTAGTATGTTGTTAGTAATAACGTATGTTTAGGTAATTATTTAAAAGATTATTTATTTTTAAAATACCTGCTGTAGGTAGGTAGGTAGTGCATATATTTTTGTTTTTCTTGATTTGTACAAAGTTATTTTATTTTAGTTCTCTTTGATCTCCATGTTGTTACCTTTATATTATTCTATTTTATTATAGTACATAGTTTAGCGCATTGGAATAATATTCTGTAATGTTAAGCTAATGATTTTTAATAAACAGAATTTGAATTTGAATTTGAATTCGGATGTAGGTTCGCGAGAAAGTACCACCGTCAAAGGAAATCTCAGGTAAGAGCAAACGATGACGGCTTGAGTGTCATAACTAGAAACAAATTGTCAATAAAAGATCGATTGTATTGTCCTAGTTATCACAACACAACACAACTTCAAATCACATGAGCGTGTTAAGTACCTTCTTCTGTCATTGGAAATCTCATGCAAGAGCAAACATTGACCTTAACATTATTTTGGGGGTTTCACTCAAAATGTACGTTTCATTGCTATGAACAGAGAAAAAATCCTGATGCACGGCCTTAAGCACCTCAGTACCTATTCGACATTGTTTAATATAGAATAGAATCGAAGACGCTTTTATTAGCTTCACCTGTATGTATGTATGTATGTAACCGACCCCTTTGAGCTCGATTTTGTTCCACTTTGAACGATCAAATTCGATTCAAACTTTGCACACCTGTCAAAGGTCGATGACAATGCAATAATATGAAAAAAAAATAAAAAAAAATGAAAAGATTTTTTTTTTTTTTTAAACCTACTTTGAACGATCAGATTTGATTCAAACTTTGCACACCTGTCAAAGGTCGATGACAATGCAATAATATGAAAAAAAAAATTAAAAAAAAAGAAAAGAAATAAAAAAAAAAAAAAAAAACCTACTTTGAACGATCAGATTTGATTCAAACTTTGCACACCTGTCAAAGGTCGATGACAATGCAATAATATGAAAAAAAAATACATGAAAAAAAACAAAAACTAAAAAGTAAAAAAAAAAATATAGTTTAAAAAACTAAAAAAAAACGCTTTTATAACTAATTGAACTAAAGAGTTAAAAATAAAACTGTAATAATCAATTGAAAATTTATATTATTGTACAAAAAGCGTGGGGGGCTTGATATTGATTGTTGTAAATATTTTATCAATAGTTTATTATATCTGAAGTAATTATAAAAAGCACCCCACGCTTTTTTACAATAATATTAATTTTCAATTGATTATTACAGTTTTATTTTTAACTCTTTAGTTCAATTAGTTTAAAAGCGTTTTTTTTAGTTTTTTAAACTATAATTTATATTTATAATTAGCGTTCCGCACGGCTTGGTCGCGCTGCGACATCGGGTGGTAAAATTTAAGGGCAGTGATTTACCTTTGTAAACTTTCCAATAATGATTTTTTTTTTAATTTTAGTTCAGTAGTTGAAATCGTTGACAGGATTATATATATATAATTTTTTTTTTAATTTGTTTACTCACTTATAATATTATAAATAATGTATCCTAATAAGATTACGATCTAGCCATAATGTAGGCTAATGAGCAATTTTATGCTGACTTAAATTTCTACATTGTTATTCTAAGAATGTGTCCATAAGCACGTTTCTTTTTGTCTCTATTCACTTAAGGGGAGACACTTTGTTCTTGTGTTTTTAAAACGTAGCACTAGTTTACACTTACACTACAGTTCACTATTGTATATACACTACACTAACTCAAATGGTTTTTTCCTTTTGAGCCTTCTCACTAGGTCCGTGTTGTCAAGGAGCTGGATTGCCTTGACATTCACATGGTGAAGAAGCCTTTGTTCATGAGCTTCTGCGTGTTTTTTTATCACTTTATCGACGATCTCAATGTTAAGGTCCCTTTGGAGATCGTCGTTGCGTATGTACCAGGGAGCGTTCACTATGCCCCTGAGTACTTTGTTTTGGAATCGCTGGATTATTACTATGTTGCTCTTTTTGGTACAGCCCCAGAGCTGTATACCATAGGTCCATACTGGCATAAGGACTTGTTTGTACAATACAATTTTGTTGTGTACGGACACTGGAGAGTTTTTTCCAAGTAACCAGTACATGCTTTTGTATCTTAGTTCCAACTCTTCCTTTTTCTTCTTGACGTGAGCTCTCCAGCGTAGCTTTGCATCAAGCGTCATGCCTAAGTATTTTGCGTTATTTTCATATGGTATAAGCTTGCTATTAATAAAAATAGGATGGTAATTTTCTTTTTTGTAGCTGAAGTTAACGTGGACTGATTTTGTTCCATTTAATTTGATTCTCCATTGTCCAGTCATGGATTTTATGAACTGCTACTTGGACCTTTTCTGCTGCTTCTGCGTAAGAGGCTCCTACAGCCATTATGGCAGTGTCATCAGCGAAGGTTGATATAGTATTATTTTCTAGTTCTGGAATGTCACTGGTGTATAAAAGGTACAGGACCGGACCTAATACACTTCCTTGTGGCACCCCTGCTTCAATGGTTACCCATGCCTTACGCAGAAATATTGCAATCGTATTTAACAAACAGAGTCTTCAGAGTAAAGCATGAAGATGCCTATTCAGAAATAAAATCAATTGAAGCAGGGATTATATTGACACAAGTCTTTGGGGGAGACCTTTGCCCAGCAGTGGGACAAAATAGGTTGACTAAAAAAACAAAGTTCAGTAGTTTCGGAGCTTAATTGTTTCATAAAAAAAGTTTGTTGACTTACTTATTGCGTAAATAAAAGTGCATTTTTTGAAACGTCACAAGGGGACTACCTTCTATTTAAAAAAAATACCGTCACAGGCAATCTCATAAAGAGCAAACAATGACGGCTCCATAAAATAATTACCCCACTGGTATTTATATTTTAGAATCTTTGTTAAAAATAATGTAGAATATTTATTTGCCAACTCGGATGTAGTTTTGCGAGAAAGTACCCACCGTCAAAGGAAATCTCAGGTAAGAGCAAACAATGACGGCTACAGTGTCAGTACTAGAAACAGACTGTCAATAAAAGATCGATCGTATTGACCCAGAGTTTTCCAACCTGGGTGTTAGAAAAAGGTAAGTACCTATCTAGTTATCACAAGCGCAACTTCAAGTCACATGAGTGTGTTAAGTACCTACTACCGTCAAAGGAAATCTCATGAAAGAGCAAACGATGACGCAGTTGCTTTTACCTGCCTCTTCCGGTGCCAGTGTTGTGACGCCCGCGAGCATCCTATCAGTCAACCACTTGACTTTGATTAAATACAATTACAATGGAAGAAGCAAACAGGATGAACATCTCAGAAAAAGATGTCCAGCAAATGCGTCGAGAGAGCTCTTTGAGAAGTACTACCACCATGCCCTTTTCTGACGTAAAGCAGCATTGTTTGTGTTTCGGTGTAGGTGTAGGTGCCGGTGAAATTACAGGCACGTGAGGCTGAACATATCTATGCTTATAAAAGACAGAAAGATGAAAAATGTTTATTCAAACAACCAACATCCAAAAAAATAAAATAAAAACACCTACAATAACTAACTGAACCTATAGAAAATGAAATATGCAAGAAGTGTTATTGAATTCGAGATCTGCTGGTGGTGGCAAATGGGCCAACATCCTAGCGTAAATTCGCCATATATTTCCATACGGTAGTACTGGCCTTCCGCTGCGTCAAGTTGATGTTCACAGGGCAGTGCAAGTGTCTATTGGAACTGCGAGTTAACCCTTCCACAACAACAAGTTCTTTCCAACCTCGGTTCAACGTCGTACTGTAGGTACTTTCGTCTCGGATGTAGGTTCGCGAGAAAGTACCACCGTCAAAGGAAATCTCAGGTAAGAGCAAACGATGACGGCTTAAGTGTCATAACTAGAAACAAATTGTCAATAAAAGATCGATTGTATTGTCCTAGTTATCACAACACAACACAACTTCAAATCACATGAGCGTGTTAAGTACCTTCTTCTGTCATTGGAAATCTCATGCAAGAGCAAAAAATGTACGTTTCATTGCTATGAACAGGGAAAAAAACCTGATGCACGGGCCTAAGCGCAAAGCACCTCAGTACCTATTTGACATTGTTTAATATAGCCGCCTTCTGCATCAGAACAAAAGTATGCTTTGGGAGGTCCAGTGCCAATGCTGGAAGAGATGGTGGAAACAGTTGGTTCGGAATTACACCCGTGCTAAATGAAATTACTGGTACAATTGAGACCATTAGCAGGTGACAACCTAAGTCACCTTACAAAGGTGTTACAATAATAATTATTGTCCAACGCACGTGGACTAGTAAATTTAACTCTCAGCACATGATGCTAAAAAGAAAATAAAAAATCAATAAGAAGCTAGATATATAGGCTAACAACAACGATACGAACGTTAGTGTTCACACAACCAGTCCTGCTTATTTTTTTCTGATGTCAAGTTACGGGAGAAAGTACCACCCGTCAAAGGAAATCTCAGGTAAGAGCAAACGATGACGGCTTTAACATTCACAAACGCTAACGTCCACCATTTCTAGGCTCACACTATCTACTAGTGCGGGGTCCATTGCATATCTGTATTTTTGTAAAACTGTTTTCTCGAATAAATATTTTTGTGTGTGTATTTCTATGACCACCAAAGGCATCATAAAGAGCCTACAAAAATGCAAAACAACCTATCTCCTATCTCTTGCATCCCACTGTTAAATTATTTTCTTAAATATAGCCTAAGTCACGATTGTTACGATTCGAAAAAAAATCTATGTTATTCTGTCGTTTTAGCGGGCCGTGATTGACGTTTACAAAGTCATTGAATACCGTCACTGGCAATCTCATACAGAGCAAACAATGACGGCTCCACCATATGATATAAACGCAGCCTTGATAACCAAATCTTATCTCAAGGAACGCTTTCAGTTCCTGAACACCACCACCGTTTTTCTGTTTTCGTAAAATCTCTCCATCCAAAGGTTGTCTGGAAGAGATCGCTTTTAGCGATAAGGCCGCCCATTGTAATGTTTCTGTTATAATGTGTTTCTTCTGTGTACAATAAAGTATTAATCTATCTATCTATCAAATCAGAAATGCATCGCCATAATACCGCTACTGCACCAACCATTAACTTAAAAATTGTGCACTCATTTTAATGAACAAAATTAAAAAAACAAAGATGACGCCTGATGGAAGATATTGTAACAGGAGAACTTTGTTGTGCCGACCCCAAATAAAGTGATATAAGAAGAAAGAAGCAGAAGAAGAGTTAAGCCTCCTCTTCTTCTTGTACTAAGAAAAAGAGGAAAACATTACAAAAGTGTAGTCTGATGTAGTTTCGCGAAAAATACCACCGTCATAGGAAATCTCATTGAAGAGCAAACGATTACGGTATCAACATTTACAAACGATAACGTCCATCATTTTTGCCACATGAGCGTGTTAAGTACCTACTACCGTCAAAGGAAATCTCATGAAAGAGCAAACGATGACGGCTTGAGTGTCATTACTAGAAACAGACTGTCAATAAAAGATCGATCGTATTGACCCAGAGGTTTCCAACCTGGGTGTTAGAAAATGGTAAGTATCTAGTTATCACAAGCGCAACTTCAAACCACATGACTGTGTTAAGTACCTACTACCGTCGAAGGAAATCTCATGAAAGAACAAACGATGACGGCTTGAGTGTCATTACTAGAAACAGACTATCAATAAAAGATCGATCGTATTGACCCAGAGGTTTTATTAGGTTAGGTAATATAACATTATTTGTAAAAAGTACTAGACAAGCTTTGGCCACAACTAGGTATGTAAGTTTTGATGGACTTGCGCATGTCATGTGTTGTGTGTCTCGGCTTCGCATCAACATAATATGTTGCACGTTAACACTAAAGCATTAACATGCATTTACACATTCGTCCATCAATTCCTCTTTTGATGGCTGCTGCAGTAGTCTTCTATACTTAGGGTGTTCTATACTTTGCAAATTTAAATAAGGATAGTGTGAATATATAATAAAAATGAATGTTAATAATTATGTAAAATGTATAATTCATGAAGAATATTTTTTTTTATAGATTAAAGTAGGCGATCCACCGAAATATTGTTTCGACTTCGACTAAACTGTTGTGTAGGTAGGTAATAAATTACTATTTAAAATACTGTTTTACTGCACTTAAAAAAAACACCCACGCTATTTAAATTGTATTAACCTTCTCAATGTATGTCTATAATATGAAACATATAATATTTAATAAACTTAAGAAAAAATTACATTATCAACTTAAATAAATAAATTACCTGCACTTTTAAATTAAATCTGTATGAAAGTTAAAGGAATCGTAACGTAACTTGTGTGATAAATTTGAGTTATAATATTGTATTAATTATTGATTTTAATTATAAAGGTATAGCGCTGACATTTTATTATAACATATACTTGTGACATTTAAATATTTTGCATGCTTTAAGGCAGAACATGGCTGAACTTCTTAATTTGTACCATGCTGTAATTATAACCTGTGTTTCGCAAATAAATGATTGTATTGTATTGTATTGTACTTGCGAATTACAAATTCTGTCATGATGTTGTATTTCAACTAACCATAATTATTATGTTCAATAATGCTAACTCTTTCTTTTTTAACTGTATTTTAACCAAATAAATGCACAGACAAATTCCATTGTTTTAATGAAAAACTGTTGCAAAGTTCGTCCATGACAGCAATGGAAGTAAAGTTACTAAGAAGATCTCATTACAAAGCTAAACGATGACCGTTTTCACGGGAAATGCGAATAGGTTCTGAATACCGTTACCAACAAGATGACTTAGGTTCAACCAAGTACAGTGCTTATATTGAGTAAATGAGGAACGAAAAAAGCCCCTAAGATTTGATTTTGATTAGTAATTTTATTTTATTTTATGTACGTTAGTCTCTAAGGTATTTATTTACTATGGACCTAAGATGTTTCATTTTTGTAATGTGTGCATTTTATGTTGTCGTCTGAAACAAACGATATTATTATTATTATTTTTATTATTATTTAACGAAAAAGGGGAGCTACAGAACTATTCTCCTTTATGTATGCTCGTCCGGGGAAGTACTACCACCATGCTTTTTTCTGCCGTATAGCAGCATTGTTGTGTTTCGGTAAAGGAGTGTGGGTGCCGGTGAAATTTCAGGCACGTGAGGTTGAAAATCTGTATGCCTCAAGTTGATGGACGCAGGGAAATGCGTCACGCACATGAGCGTGTTAAGTACTTACTACCGTCAAAGGAAATCTCATGAAAGAGCAAACGATGACGGCTTGTATGTCATTACTAGAAATAGACTGTCAATAAAAGATCGATCGTATTGACCCAGAGGTTTCCACCTGGGTGTTAGAAAATAATAAGTATCTAGTTATCACAAGCGCAACTTCAAGCCACATGAGCGTGTTAAGTACCTACTACCGTCAAAGGAAATCTCATGAAAGAGCAAACGATGACGGCTTGAGTGTCATTACTAGAAACAGACTGTCAATAAAAGATCGATCGTATTGACCCAGAGGTTTCCACCTGGGTGTTAGAAAATAATAAGTATCTAGCTATCACAAGCGCAACTTCAAGCCACATGAGCGTGTTAAGTACCTACTACCGTCAAAGGAAATCTCATGAAAGAGCAAACGATGACGGCTTGAGTGTCATTACTAGAAACAGACTGTCAATAAAAGATCGATCGTATTGACCCAGAGGTTTCCACCTGGGTGTTAGAAAATAATAAATATCTAGTTATCACAAGCGCAACTTCAAGCCACATGAGCGTGTTAAGTACCTACTACCGTCAAAGGAAATCTCATGAAAGAGCAAACGATGACGGCTTGAGTGTCATTACTAGAAACAGACTGTCAATAAAAGATCGATCGTATTGACCCAGAGGTTTCCACCTGGGTGTTAGAAAATAATAAGTATCTAGTTATCACAAGCGCAATTTCAAGCCACATGAGCGTGTTAAGTACCTACTACCGTCAAAGGAAATCTCATGAAAGAGCAAACGATGACGGCTTGAGTGTCATTACTAGAAACAGACTGTCAATAAAAGATCGATCGTATTGACCCAGAGGTTCCCAACCTGGGTGTTAGAAAATGGTAAGTATCTAGTTATCACAAGCGCAACTTCAAACTACATGAGCGTGTTAAGTACCTACTACCGTCAAAGGAAACCTCATGAAAGAGCAAACGATGACGGCTTCAGTGTTTTAGACCAAGGATTCTATTGCATCGAACAGTCCCAAATGTAAAACTTCCAAAGTAGGCGCACGACCCATCGACCCTCGTGTTCATGATCCTAGATGAACAAGGAAGCGTGCCAGGGATGTTCCAGCTGACGGAGACGTCTAAGGACCCAAACCCGATGCAAAGTATAAAGGTAACTGTGTCATCATGACAATCATTACTTGACTTCCGCTATCAAAGAATAACAGACAGCTCATTAGTGAAAATAACTTCTGTGCGATCAAGGCGATATGCAATTTGTTTATTTAATAAGATCACCAAGAAACAATACAAAATAATTAAAATTAGGTTGATACAAATAAAAAATCCTTTCCACAGGTATTTTAATTAAATAGTTAATAAGAATAAACAAAATGATATACCTATGGAAAATACAAAAAATGCAATAAGAAAATTCTAATATTAGATGAACCTACCAACCGTCCAAGGAAATCTCATGCAAGAGCAAACGATGACGGCTTGAGACAGACAGACTGTTAACAAAAGAGTGATCGTATTGACCCCGAAGTCTAAAACGTGCAGCAATTCCTCAAATCTTACTCAACTGGTAATCGAGTGATCGACTATTGGATGCTTTTATTTTACGACGGCAAAAATCTGATGGCCAAAAATCGTAAGTTTTATAGTGGCAGACAGTCAAATACTCATACATTTATTTAGTCAGTATCACAAAGATCACTTTGAACCAAGCCGTCTTAAAGCTAGATGAGTCTAGGTGCCAGCCATTGCCATTTTGAATTGTGGCACACACAAATAAACAGCCCACCCTAGTCCGTGTGCGTGCGGGCCGAGTACGAACGAGCAAGTACGATCAAGTCTCTCCTTAAAATACTTTGAAGGTGTTTAATACCTGGTTTTTGGACTAGGTATGAAAAAAGTACTTGATTTCACAAAAAAGACTCATCTCTAATACTGACGCAACTGAGTTTGACAGTATAATAACAAACTTGCGTTTCGTTCCTCTATTATATTTGCTATTTTGATTATAATGGCAAAATAAGTGCTTATAATGCAATTAATGACAAAAATAATGCACAAGCTGTGTTTTTACAGCTTATTAAATAATAATACCATTTTTGCAACTTGTAAAACAACTAAATCACGAATAGAACCAGTGGTACCAATGAAATGAAATGAAATCAATGGACCCGTGGTCCATTGATACCTACTACTGTCAATGGAAATCTCAGGCAAGAGCAAACATTGACCATAACATTATTTTGGGGGTTTCACTCAAAATGTACGTTTCGTTGCTATGAACAGGGAAAAAATCCTGATGCACGGGTCTAAGCCAAGTGCACCTCAGTACCTATTCGACATTGTTTAATATAGCCGCCTTCTGCATTAGAACAAAAGTATGCTTTGGGAGGTCCAGTGCCAATGCTGGAAGCGATTGCTCATTCAAGTACTAGGCAAACAAACAGCAAACAATGCAGAAGTCCATTGATATTCTTACTCACAAAGCTGAGGACCGTGACGTTAGATGACTTTTATTTACACCCGTGCTTGATAAAATTACTAGTAGGTACAATGAGACCATTTGAAGGTGACACTAAAAGTTTGATTGTTACAATAATATTTTATTGTACAACGCACGTGGACAAGTAAATTTAACTCTCAGCACATGATGATAACAAGAAAATAAAAAAGAAATAGGTTTAATAGGTAGCTAGTATAGATGGGCAAACAACAACGATACGAACGTTAGTGTACACACAAGCAGTCCTGCTTATTTTTTTCTGATGTCAAGTTTCGCGAAAAAGTACCACCGTCAAAGGAAATCTCAGGTAAGAGCAAACAATGACGGCTTCAAGATTCACAAATTCTGTCCATCATTACTTGACTTCCGCTATCAAAGAATAACAGACAGCTCATTAGTGAAAATAACTTTTGTGCGATCAAGGCGATATACAATTTGTTTATTTAATAAGATCACCAAGAAACAATTCAAAATAATTTAAATTAGGTTGATACAAATAAAAAATCCTTTCCACAGGTATTTTAAATAGTTAATAAGAATAAACAAAATGATATACCTATGGAAAATACAAAAAATGCAATAAGAAAATTCTAATATTAGATGAACCTACCAACCGTCCAAGGAAATCTCATGCAAGAGCAAACGATGACGGCTTGAGACAGACAGACTGTTAACAAAAGAGCGATCGTATTGACCTAGAAGTATAAAACGGGCAGCGAGTCCTCAAATCTTACTCAACTGGTAATCGACATCGGCTTCATTTTTAAAAAAATCTAGCCGATAGATATATAGATTAGTAGTCTTTGCTAAAACAGTCCTTAATTTATTCTGGTAATTATACTTACAAAAAGTGGGTGTTGAGCATCACACCATGTTGTGCTAACAAGCGCACTTATGCAAACATGAAATTAAGAAATGCTAGTCACAAGAAAATATCATAATGGAGAACTTATATTATAAAAGCTTTTTTTTAACTTGTAGAAATAATAAAGAGAAAGGCAGAAAATAAATCTTGCAACATGCATTTACAGAAATCCATCTATAAAGTTTCCCTTACGAGCGCGCTAGTTAATGGACCAAATAGCACGGGAATCGTCGCAGAGACAAAATTAAGATCTGTTTTCGAGGCCTGCCGGTTGAATGGTCCGTGTTTTCTATTTATTGAAAACTGTACCTAAGATAGGACGCTGATATAATTAAGCTATTGATAGCCGGTTTTAGGAATAAGAATTCACTACTGAGACTAGGCAACGAAGCACATCACTGGTGGGGAAATAAAAAAAGATGACGTTGCAATGCGTACAGAATTGATTTCCGCAATATAAAAATAAACAGAGAACTGTATTCAATGGATAGAAATCATCCTATCACTAAATATATTTCTCGTCTATAGTATAATATTCCAATGACTTGGTTTAAAATATACTTCTTAGTATCAATGACTAAATTTGTAGGCCCAGTTGAAAAGAGTCGAAAAAATACTGTGAAACTGTAAACTAACAGGATGTTTTATTACAGACGTGTGATTCAATCTTGGAGCATCACCATTGGAGAATGGCCTACAGTTGCATCCTTGAAAGTGGTATATTCAACCACATGCAGGAACGCCTTCCTGAAATCAAGAAAATGCTGAGATCCCTCATTCTGGCAACCGACATTACCAAAAAAGAACTATACCTTAACGTGTTTAAGGTATGTGTAATCTGGAACTAGCTTCAGCCGAGCTCTACGTATACGAGGTGCGCGAAAATAAAGCAGACGAAAGGTAACAATAGTTATACAATTATACAACTTTCTAGATTTAGCTGAAATCTGCAGTGGGCTGCTTCAGGTATATAATAATAAGAAAAAAATCTGCGGGCAAACAAAGCCTTGCCTTGCAATTTTGTATAGACGACTAATCGAAGCGAGACGCGTGACCCAAGCACTGGTGGTTATCTGGCGCTGCGCCATTAGCTTTGCCATTTATTAATAATTGTAAGTATGACATACTTCTTCTTCTTCAACGCAGCCTTGATAACCACATCAGAAATGCATCACCATAATACTGCTACTGCACCAACCATTAACTAAAAAATTGTGTACTCATTTTAATAAACAAAATTAAAAAAAACAAAGATGAAGCCTGATAGAAGATATTGTAACAGGAGAACTTTGTTGTGCCGACACCAAATAAAGTGATATAAGAAGAAAGAAGCAGAAGAAGAGTTCAGCCTCCTCTTCTTCTTGTACTAAGAGAAAGAGGAAAAAATTACAAAAGTGTAGTCTGATGTAGTTTCGCGAAAAATACCACCGTCATAGGAAATCTCATTGAAGAGCAAACGATTACGGTATCAACATTTACAAACGATAACGTCCATCATTTTTGCCACATGAGCGTATTAAGTACCTACTACCGTCAAAGGAAATCTCATGAAAGAGCAAACGATGACGGCTTCAGTGTCATTACTAGAAACAGACTGTCAATAAAAGATCGATCGTATTGACCCAGAGTTTTCCAACCTGGGTGTTAGAAAGAAAAAGGTAAGAACCAAGCTATCACAACACAACTCCCAACGTTAAGTACCTACTACCGTCAAAGGAAATCTCATGAAAGAGCAAACGATGACGCAGTTGCTTTAACCTGCCTCTTCCGGTGCCAGTGTTGTGAGCATCCTATCAGTCAACCGCTTGACTTTGATTAAATACAATTACAATGGAAGAAGCAAACAGCATGATGCTCACGGAAATAAAGAACGAGCGAGACAAGAACGAGTGACACGATAAGAAGACGAAGAATGTATTGTGTTAATTATAGACCGAATGTATTTATCTAGCTGTATGCTTTTTCTTCGTTTTAGACCAAGGATTCTATTGCATCGAACGGTCCCCAATGTAAAACTTCCAAAGTAGGCGCACGACCCACCGACCCTCACGTTCATGATCCTAGATGAACAAGGAAGCGTGCCAGGGATGTTCCAGCTGACGGAGACGTCTAAGGACCCAAACCCGATGCAAAGTATAAAGGTAACTGTGTCATCATGACAATCATTACTTGACTTTCGCTATCAAAGAATAACAGACAGCTCATTAGTGAAAATAACTTCGGTGCGATCAAGGAGATATGCAATTTGTTTATTTAATAAGATCACCAAGAAACAATACAAAATAATTAAAATTAGGTTGATATAAATAAAAAATCCTTTCCACAGGTATTTTAAATAGTTAATAAGAATAGACAAAATGATATACCTATGGAAAATACAAAAAATGCAAAAAGAAAATTCTATTATTAGATGAACCTACCAACCGTCCAAAGGAACCTCATGCAAGAGCAAACGATGACGGCTTGAGACAGACAGACTGTTAACAAAAGAGCGATCGTATTGACCCCGAAGTCTAAAACGGGCAGCGAGTATAGCCTAACTTTCGATTCGAGAAAAACTCGATGTTATTCTGTCGTTTTGGCGGGCCGCGCCGCGACTGACGTTTACAAAGTCATTGAATACCGTCACTGGCAATCTCTTACAGAGCAAACAATGACGGCTCCACCATATAAACGCAGCCTTGATAACCAAATCAGAAATGCATCGCCATAATACCGCTACTGCACCAACCATTAACTTAAAAATTGTGCACTCATTTTAATGAACAAAATTAAAAAATAAAGATGACGCCTGATGGAAGATATTGTAACAGGAGAACTTTGTTGTGCCGACCCCAAATAAAGTGATATAAGAAGAAAAAAGCAGAAGAAGAGTTAAGCCTCCTCTTCTTCTTGTACTAAGAAAAAGAGGAAAACATTACAAAAGTGTAGTCTGATGTAGTTTCGCGAAAAATACCACCGTCATAGGAAATCTCATTAAAGAGCAAACGATTACGGTATCAACATTTACAAACAATAACGTCTATACTTTTTGCCACATGAGCGTGTTAAGTACCTACTACCGTCAAAGGAAATCTCATGAAAGAGCAAACGATGACGGCTTGAGTGTCATTACTAGAAACAGACTGTCAATAAAAGATCGATCGTATTGACCCAGAGTTTTCCAACCTGGGTGTTAGAAAATGGTAAGTATCTAGTTATCACAAGCGCAACTTCAAGCCACATGAGCGTGTTAAGTACCTACTACCGTCAAAGGAAATCTCATGAAAGAGCAAACGATGACGGCTTGAGTGTCATTACTAGAAACAGACTGTGAATAAAAGATCGATCGTATTGACCCAGAGTTTTCCAACCTGGGTGTTAGAAAAAGGTAAGTATCTAGTTAAAGGTGCATAGATCTCTTGAGTACAACCCTATAAATCTTAATAAGAGGATAAAACATAAAGTAGCTACTGTAATTACTGCTCGATCTCAGTATGCATCTCGCCAATATGCCAAACAATCTAGCTACCTCTACAACGCTGTAAATAAAATATTGAATATATACCCTATGAATAATTATAATTGTAAAAAATCTCTTGGTGAATGGCTACTGAAATTAGGCTATGAGGAAACTGAAAAACTCCTGAAAACTGTTACGTAACATGCTGATACTTAAACTTCATTCACACAAACACACCCACACACACACCCTCACACACAACCCGGGGTAGGCTTCCCTCTGTGCTAACCTGACTCTCAAGAGACTGGGGGAATCATGGAGGCCTACCCTCGACACGCTCACACACACACTTACACACGATGGATTGCCCTGTTACCCAGACTCTTATGAGTCTGGTGCATCAGGGCCTTCCTTACACATACATCCTTACACACCCAAAACACTCCACACAAACACACACACCCACGTCTGCTTTTAAACTCACACTTATCATAATTTAATTATACCTTTTTGTCTAACTTAACTTTTATATAGCTTTATTTTTTAAGATCTGTTCAAGCTTAGTATACCCACTTAGTCATAATAGAATGTACTACGGAAGAGCGAGACTCTCTAACACAGGTATTTCCATACTTAAAAGAGAGTCTCAAACCCAAGAAATGTACCATGGATTAAGTTTACTGAAATAAATTATTTGTATTTGTATTTGTATCACAAGCGCAACTTCAAGCCACATGAGCGTGTTAAGTACCTACTACCGTCAAAGGAAATCTCATGAAAGAGCGAACGATGACGGCTTCAGTGTCATTACTAGAAACATACTGTCAATAAAAGATCGATCGTATTGACCCAGAGGTTTCCAACCTGGGTGTTAGAAAATGGCAAGTATCTAGTCATTACCTACTACCGTCAAAGGAAATCTCATGAAAGAGCAAACGATGACGGCTTGAGTGTCATTACTAGAAACAGACTGTCAATAAAAGATCGATCGTATTGACCCAGAGGTTTCCAACCTGGGTGTTAGAAAATGGTAAGTATCTAGTTATCACAAGCGCAACTTCAAATTACATGAGCGTGTTAAGTACCTACTACCGTCAAAGGAAATCTCATGAAAGAGCGAACGATGACGGCTTCAGTGTCATTACTAGAAACATACTGTCAATAATAGATCGATCGTATTGACCCAGAGGTTTCCAACCTGGGTGTTAGAAAATGGCAAGTATCTAGTCATTACCTACTACCGTCAAAGGAAATCTCATGAAAGAGCAAACGATGACGGCTTGAGTGTCATTACTAGAAACAGACTGTCAATAAAAGATCGATCGTATTGACCCAGAGGTTTCCAACCTGGGTGTTAGAAAATGGTAAGTATCTAGTTATCACAAGCGCAACTTCAAATTACATGAGCGTGTTAAGTACCTACTACCGTCAAAGGAAATCTCATGAAAGAGCTAACGATGACGGCTTCAGTGTCATTACTAGAAACATACTGTCAATAAAAGATCGATCGTATTGACCCAGAGGTTTCCAACCTGGGTGTTAGAAAATGGCAAGTATCTAGTCATTACCTACTACCGTCAAAGGAAATCTCATGAAAGAGCAGACGATGACGGCTTCAGTGTCATTACTAGAAACATACTGTCAATAAAAGATCGATCGTATTGACCCAGAGGTTTCCAACCTTGGTGTTAAAAAATGGTAAGTATCTAGTTATCACAAGCGCAACTTCAAGCCACATGAGCGTGTTAAGTACCTACTACCGTCAAAGGAAATCTCATGAAAGAGCAAACGATGACGGCTTCAGTGTTTTAGACCAAGGATTCTATTGCACAGATTAGTCCCAAATGTAAAACTTCCAAAGTAGGCGCACGACCCACCGACCCTGGTCTACATGATCCTAGATGAACAAGGAAGCGTGCAAGGGATGTTTCAGCTGAACGAGACGTCTAAGGACCCAAACCCGATGCAAAGTATAAATAACTGCTGTTTTTCATCATCTATATTAGTCCACTGCTGGACTGTTTCTCCTATAACTCTAATACCCATTTTTGCCAAAGTTTTTGAAAGAGTAATGCATAAACGTTTGACTTTTTGGAAAAGTTTAACACACAAGCAGTCCTGCTTATTTTTTTCTGATGTCAAGTTTCGCGAAAAAGTAGGTACCACCGTCAAAGGAAATCTCAGGTAAGAGCAAACAATGACGGCTTCAACATTCACAAATTCTATCCATCATTACTTGACTTCCGCTATCAAAGAATAACAGACAGCTCATTAGTGAAAATAACTTCTGTGTGATCAAGGCGATATGCAATTTGTTTATTTAATAAGATCACCAAGAAACAATACAAAATAATTAAAATTAGGTTGATACAAATAAAAAATCCTTTCCACAGGTATTTTCATTAAATAGTTAATAAGTGAATAGTTAATAGTGAATAAACAAAATGATATACCTATGGAAAATACAAAAAATGCAATAAGAAAATTCTAATATTAGATGAACCTACCAACCGTCCAAGGAAATCTCATGCAAGAGCAAACGATGACGGCTTGAGACAGACAGACTGTTAACAAAAGAGCGATCGTATTGATCCCGAAGTCTAAAACGGGCAGCTAGTATAGCCTAACTTTCGATTCGAGAAAAACTCGATGTTATTCTGTCGTTTTGGCGGGCCGCGCCGCGACTGACGTTTACAAAGTCATTGAATACCGTCACTGGCAATCTCTTACAGAGCAAACAATGACGGCTCCACCATATAAACGCAGGCTTGATAACCAAATCAGAAATGCATCACCATAATACTGCTACTGCACCAACCATTAACTAAAAAATTGTGTAGGTACTCATTTTAATGTATACATAACGTACACACAACTTGTTTAACCTACCGTTATTATCTCTTTGTCACATGAACACTAATCTCATGAACACTAGTGGGAAAATAAAATAAGATGACGTTGTAATGCGTACAGAATTGATTTCCGCAATATAAAAATAAACAGAGACCAATGGATAGAAATCATCCTATCACTAAAAATATTTCTCGTCTATAGTATAATATTCCAATGACTTGGTTTAAAATATATAATATAATATATAATTTGTAGGCCCAGTTGAAAAGAGTCGAAAAAATGCTGTGAAACTGTAAACTAACAGGATGTTCTATAACAGACGTGTGATTCAATCTTGGAGCATCACCATTGGAGAATGGCCTACAGTTGCATCCTTGAAAGTGGTGTATTCAACCACATGCAGGAATGCCTGCCTGAAATCAAGAAAATGCTGAGGTCCCTCATCCTTGCAACCGACATCACCAAAAAGGAACTATACCTTAACGTGTATAAGGTATGTGTAATCTGGAACTAGCTTCAGCCGAGCTCTACGTATACGAGGTGCGCGGAAATAAAGCAGACGAAAGGTAACAATAGTTATACTAATTATACAACTTTCTAGATTTAGCTGAAATCTGCAGTGGGGTACTTCAGGTATATAATTATAAGAAAAAAAATCTGCGGGCAAACAAAGCCTTAACTTGCAATTTTGTATAGGCGACTAATCGAAGCGACGCGTGACCCAAGCGCTGGTGGGTATCTGGCGCTGCGCCATTAGCTTTGCCGTTCAGCGTGGCAATGCTGCCAGCATATTAATAATTGTAAGTATGACATACTTCTTCTTCTTCAACGCAGCCTTGATAACCACATCAGAAATGCATCACCATAATACTGCTACTGCACAAACCATTAACTAAAAAATTGTGTACTCATTTTAATAAACAAAATTAAAAAAACAAAGATGACGCCTGATAGATTATATTGCAACAGGAGAACTTTGTTGTCACGACACCAAATAAAGTGATATAAGAAGAAAGAAGCAGTAGAAGAGTTCAGCCTCTTCTTCTTCTTGTACTAAGAAAAAGAGTACTAAGAGAAAGTGTAGTCTGATGTAGTTTCGCGAAAAATACCACCATCATAGGAAATCTCATTGAAGAGCAAACGATTACGGTATCAACATTTACAAACGATAACGTCCATCATTTTTGCCACATGAGCGTGTTAAGTACTTACTACCGTCAAAGGAAATCTCATGAAAGAGCAAACGATGACGGCTTGAGTGTCATTACTAGAAACAGACTGTCAATAAAAGATCGATCGTATTGACCCAGAGTTTTCCAACCTGGGTGTTAGAAAAAGGTAAGTATCTAGTTATCACAAGCGCAACTTCAAGCCACATGAGCGTGTTAAGTACTTACTACCGTCAAAGGAAATCTCATGAAAGAGCAAACGATGACGGCTTCAGTGTTTTAGACCAAGGATTCTATTGCACCGAACAGTCCCAAATGTAAAACTTCCAAAGTAGGCGCACGACCCACCGACCCTGGTCTACATGATCCTAGATGAACAAGGTAGCGTGCAAGGGATGTTTCAGCTGACGGAGACGTCTAAGGACCCAAACCCGATGCAAAGTATAAATAACTGCTGTTTTTCATCATCTATATTAGTCCACTGCTGGACGTAGGTCTCTCCTATAACTCTAATACCCATTTAAGCCAAAGTTTTTCAAAGAGTGATGCATAAACGTTTGACAGACTTTTTGGAAAAGTTTAACACGCAAGCAGTCCTGCTTATTTTAGTCTGATGTCAAGTTTCGCGAAAAAGTACCACCGTCAAAGGAAATCTCAGGTAAGAGCAAACAATGACGGCTTCAACATTCACAAATTCTGTCCATCATTACTTGACTTCCGCTATCAAAGAATAACAGACAGCTCATTAGTCAAAATAACTTCTGTGCGATCAAGGCGATATGCAATTTGTTTATTTAATAAGATAGCAAGAAACAATACAAAATAATTAAAATTAGGTTGATACAATAAAACATCCTTTCCACAGGTATTTTAAATAGTTGATAAGAATAAACAAAATGATATACCTATGGACGACCTTAAGGACGATGTAGATGTGGAGAAGGAACATTAGGGCGCTAGCGGTTAGAGGTAATATGGTAGCCCGCAGATTCTCCCGTTGTACTGAACAAGTTAAAGTCACGCTGTTTAAAGCGTATTGTCAGAGTTTTCACACGGGAAGTCTGTGGGTCAGGCATACGAAGAAATCGCTGGACGCCTTACGTATCCAATATAACAACATCTTCCGGATGATGTTGAGACTGCCCCGCTTCTGCAGTGCGTCAGGTATGATTGCGCAATACCACACGGATGGCTTTCATGCCCTGGTGCGCAAGAAAACTGCCTCACTGATCAGCAGAGTGCGGGGCAGTAGCAACAGCATTCTGAGGACTGTTGCGGACAGCTGGTCGTCTCCACTATGGAAGTGCCTTGTGCTGACGACGATAAAATGTGTTTTGTATAATTGTGTGCTATGGATTTATTGTGGTCCAAAATAAACTATTTTTATTTTATTTATTATTTATTATGGAAAATATTAAGAAAATTCTAATATTAGATGAACCTACCAACCGTCCAAGGAAATCTCATGCAAGAGCAAACGATGACGGCTTGAGACAGACAAACTGTTAACCAAAGAGCGATCGTATTGACCCCGAAGTCAAAAACGGGCAGCGAGTATAGCCTAACTTTCGATTCGACTCGATGTTATTCTGTCGTTTTGGCGGGCCGCGCCACGACTGACGTTTACAAAGTTATTGAATACCGTCACTGGCAATCTCTTACAGAGCAAACAATGACGGCTCCACCATATAAACGCAGCCTTGATAACCAAATCAGAAATGCATTGCCATAATACTGCTACTGCACCAACCATTAGCTAAACAATTGTGTAGGTACCTACTCATTTTAATGAACAAAATTAAAAAAACAAAGATGACGCCTGATAGAAGATATTGTAACAGGAAAACTTTGTTGCGCTGACCCCAAATAAAGTGATATAAGGAGAAAGAAGCAGAAAAAGAGTTCAGCCTCCTCTTCTTCTTGTACTAAGAAAAAGAGGAAAAAATTTCATAAGTGTAGTCTGATGTAGTTTCACGAAAAATACCACTGTCATAAGAAATCTCATTGAAGAGCAAACGATTACGGTATCAACATTTACAATCGATAACGTCCATCATTTTTGCCACATGAGCGTGTTAAGTACCTACTACCGTCAAAGGAAATCTCATGAAAGAGCAAACGATGACGGCTTGAGTGTCATTACTAGAAACAGACTGTCAATAAAAGATCGATCGTATTGACCCAGAGTTTTCCAACCTGGGTGTTAGAAAAAGGTAAGTATCTAGTTATCACAAGCGCAACTTCAAGCCACATGAGCGTGTTAAGTACCTGCTACCGTCAAAGGAAATCTCATGAAAGAGCAAACGATGACGCAGTTGCTTATACCTGCCTCTTCCGGTGCCAGTGTTGTGACGCCCGCGAGCAATACAATTACAATGGAAGAAGCAAACAATATGCCACTGAGGGAACTTCAGAACGAGCGCCCCGAATGCGTCGTGGAAGAAACCGCTCTCAACCAGTAAGCACTATTTATATTTATAATTAGCGTTCCGCACGGCTTGGTCGTGCTGCGACAACGGGTGGGAAAATTTTTGGGCCGTAGGTATATGGGACGAATCTGGAAATATTACTTTTCAGATAATTTCAAATACGATTTTTGCAAATTGTTTATGAATAAATGAAATGCTAAAACAAGATTTTTTCAAATCGACGAAATGACGATGACAAAATAATGTGATAAAAACATTAAAAACTATTAATCAAAACTAAACCGATTTTGATAAATTAATAAAGTTCGTAAATAACAAAGTCAATGTTATAAAAACACAAAAAAAAAATACAACCGAATTGAGAACCTCCTCCTTTTTTATTTGAAGTCGTTTAAAAATAATGAAAAATAACGCTTACCACTAGGGGATGAGAGCGAGCCGTGTCTCGTCCTGTGTACCCTACCACCGTCAAAGGAAATCTCATGCAAGAACAAACGACGACGGCTACAGTGTCAGTACTAGAAACAGACTGTCAATATAAGATCGATCGTATTGACCCAGAGTTTTCCAACCTAGGTGTTAGATAGAAAAAGGTAAGTACCAAGCTATCACAACACAACTCCCAACGTTAAGTATCTACTACCGTCAAAGGAAATCTCATGAAAGAGCAAACGATGACGCAGTTGCTTTTACCTGCCTCTTCCGGTGCCAGTGTTGTGACGCCCGCGAGCATCTTATCAGTCAACCGCTTGACTTTGATTAAATACAATTACAATGGAAGAAGCAAACAGCATGATGCTCACGGAAATAAAGAACGAGCGAGACACGAACGAGTGGCACGATAAGAAGACGAAGAATGTATTGTGTTAATTATAGACCGAATGTATTTATCTAGCTGTATGCTGTTTCTTCGTTTTAGACCAAGGATTCTATTGCATCGAACGGTACCCAATGTAAAACTTCTTGCGCGTGAGTCCAACTCGCACTTGGCCGGTTTTTTTATCTGTTGGCAAACGCTTAACCGCGGTCCCACCAGATGATGAGGAGGATGCGGTTGACGGTGTAACCCGATTGACCAGAGCCTCAAACTTACCCATAAGCACCTACCTACTTCTCCCTATCATGCTACTAGTCCATTCGAAACAGTGTGGAGTAATGAAATATATATTTAAATAAATATAATAATGATACAAAGTAATTCAACAGAAATGATACAAAAACGAAAACAAAAAAATCAAATCAACATTTTTTATTAAACTAAAATCACAATATCTCTAAAGAGTTTAAATAAAAATAAAAAAAGTTTCAATATCGTAATAAAGAACGAAATAATACATATTCCCATACCAGCTTTGCTTAGATTGTGGCTAGATAGCGCTCCGTAAAAATGTCCTTTTCTTTATTTACCTACCTAACACTGCTTCCCCTTTTTTTGTGCTTCTTGAGTCTTTTTTGTGATTGTTATGTTAAAGGTCTCTACCCACTACAACGTATCATACCATGACCGTGCTATGAACGTATCAGGAGCGTATCGCCACCGGCAAAATATTCTCGCCGACAAAACTTGCCGCTCTGTGCATGGCACGCAACGGTGCTGTTCGGTGACGGAACAGGCATTGTCTCATGTTTTTAAATACAAAGAATATTTTTTTCTCTGGCACGTTCATAGCACGGTCATGGTATGATACTGTGTAGTGGGCAAAGACCTTTAAACTAACATTACTATTGGACTATAGTATAGTCACTATTCTTATAGTGGATTTTTATAACAAATAAATATGCACAACACCCATACAACAGTAAAAAAGAAAGCAGGTAAGTAGGTACTTAATACAATCTACTGAGCTGAAAAAAACAATCATTATGCTCAATTTTTACCCACCTGATGCTACGCGGTAATCATCGTCCATAATGCACTGCCTGGCAGGCCACAGGAACGTGCCCTACGTTGCACTGCGGCAACTTTCATGTGTTATTGTCTCTTTCACATTTCAACATTTTTGAAGATCAACAACATAGGTATGAAAAAAATTGTGTGTGTCAGCTCCGACGCACGACTGGAGTTTACTCCATATAGGCAAAGTAAGGGTACACACTACCCACGATCTAGCTGCACTGCTCACACCAAATTAGAAAGTTGCACAAGATAGGTTGCGCACCAAAAACGTAACTAGGTCATTCGTTCAGCAGATTTCACTCCCCACATTTTTCTCATACCGGGCGCCTTATATTAAAAAACCGACTCTTTAGGAGTAAACTCCAAAAATATTACACTTCTTATTAAGAAGTCTTCAACAATTATTTTCTATAGATGAATCATTTTTAAACTGGTTTTTGTTCCTAATAAAGGATTATCTTATAGTAGTAGGCTAATTTCAGCTTTAAAGAGCGTAGTGTGCGTTAGAAAGAGATAGCGCTCTTCAAAGCCGATGTGCAATATTTGGTAGGCGATAATGTACAGTCACGGTATGAAAATGTTCGTCACCAGAGTCGGTTTTCGCTTGCACCAGTGCCTTGATCATGAACACATTTTGACATAATTTGTGACGTTAACTTATCGGTACATTCTGTCTATTCAGTTTCAAAAGGTAGTATGTGATCGTGATACGTTGACAAATCACACACAAGTTGAAAATCGACGTACATTTTCATTCCGCCACTATACATCACGTTATTGTACACCCCGTTATTACGATGCCAGTTAAGCCACATGCACACTGGAGCGATTCAAACATGGATTTTTGCTTTTTTGTTCTGGCACTGGATACTTATACCTTGCCCTTGATACTTTATAGGGCTGATCCATCTTGGATAGGTTAGGTTATGTTAGAACATAAAAATTACGCACAAGGCGAGCGAGCGTGCCGCAGTGCCAGAAAATGTTTTCAATACCCTCAAAGAGGCTGTCCCCTCTAGTACAAATATTCATCGCTAGATAAAAAAAAAGTAATAATCGATATATTTATCTACGACAGTGTACATGCCTTTACAATTTCACAGTGGAATACAAGTGGATTCGTTTTAACTGGGTGTACATTAACTGTCCGTTTATTAACCGGATCCCAATATTTATTGCCTACAACAATATAGTATCTATAGGTAGCGGCACATAACTTTAGCGCTGACCGTTATTGCGCAGAAGTCAGTAATAAGGTAACAGAGGGGGGCTAGCGGGATGAAGGGCGGGCGTGCGTAGCGCTGATTGGCTCTCCAGTCGCACTCCGCTCTCTGTACCAATAGGACACTGCACACATCCGCGCATCCAGTGTACGCGATATGCGCACACTACGACGCGCAGCTATCCCCTCCGCGTATCGCTCGGCGCTAAAGTTATGTGCCACTAGTTCTAATCTATGTTAACTATGTAGTACTTCTTTAGTTCTTCAGTGTTGGGTGTTAATGTACACCCACCACTGAAGAACTAAAGAACTGGGTACTGGGTGTACATTATCCAGACCCCAATATTTATTGCCTACAACCGTATCAAATCTACGTACATCTATGTAGTACTTCTTTTGTTCTTCAGTGGTGGGTGTACATTAACCGGACCCCAATATTTATTGCCTACAACCGTATCTAATCTACGTATATCTATGTAGTACTTCTTTTGTTCTTCAGTATTGGGTGTACATTAACTGGGTGTACATTAACCAGACCCCAATATTTATTGCCTACAACCATATCTAATCTACGTATATCTATGTAGTACTTCTTTAGTTCTTCAGTGGTGGTGGCTTACCGCTGGACAGCACCTCTTTCATAGCCTTCATCATGGAAGGGATAAGGCCTATGTGCTTGTCAACACATTTCACTGCACATTTTTCAAACTCGATTGTTATTCTGTCGATCTGGAAGCAGACATTTTTTATTCTTCGGGAGGTTCGGTTTTTTTTATACAATAAGCCGATGGCTTATTTAAACATCTGCATTCATCATACAAATAATTCTCAGTGGGGATCGAACCCGCTGAGAGAGCACTGGTGGTCTAGTGGTAGTGGCCCCGCCTTCCGATCCGAAGGTCGTTCAAATCCACTCGTGTACCAATGAGTTTTTCTATCAAGAAATTTATGTGCACTATGCCAGTACTCTCAAAACGGTGAAGGAAAACATCGTGAGGAAACCGGCGTGTTGTAGAACCTAAAAAAGTTCGAGCAACACGTGTCAAGGGTCACGCAAAAAGGGCCCACCAGCGGCCTACTTGCGGAAAAACCTGCCTGCACATCAAGTGCGCATGATAAACTTGCCGACTTGGGGATAGAACCCACGGCCTGCAGCGCAGAAGGCAGAACTATGAGAGAGCTCTCAAAAGGTACTAACTGTATCCTGTGAAGGGTTCCCTCCAAGCCGGTCTCGGGCTGAGTCGTTGCAGTCCATCACACATCGCTGCACCCGGTTCTGGAAATGCTCGATCTCACCCTAGAGGGAAAAGTTCAACGTCAAAAACCATTCAAATCTTGTAATACCAAATTTTATCTCAAGTTTTTAAACGTCACTTCTACAGTTTTACAAAATTCTTCTCTCTCTCTCTCTCTCTCAACTTGAGAGAGAGAGAGAACAACTCTCTCTTTCTCTCAACTTGAGAGAAAGAGAGAGTTGTATGAGACTTGAGAGTCTCAAGTCTCATACAACTTAAATTTGAATAGTTTTAGACATGTAGAAATTTTTATTGTTGTTGTTACGCAATACAAATAATAAAATATGTCAATATTCTTATATGGTTATATATAATTTCTTTAGACTGATGATGGTTCCCGGCTCTTAATCCGAGATACTCCCGAAAGCTCCTCAACCTGAAGCGTGACAAACTCCGCCTTATTGTCGGAATTGTCTCAGAGCATTGCTCACTAAACCAGCACTTATTTACACTGGGTGTTACTGACAGTCCTCTTTGCAGAGGATGTATAAGCACAGAGGAAACTGCCGCGCATGTACTCCTGGAGGACAGCAGTGTGGCGCCTCAACGAGAGCAACATCTTGGCGCACCAAAGACGCCTAGGAAGGCCTGCGCCCGAATTCACCAGCTGCTGGCCTTCCTGGAGGACATCGGGTGGTTGAATTAGCAACACCACCACCCGTCACGCAAAAAGGGCCTACTTGCGGAAACCAGTCCGCTCACCAAGTACCAAGTAGACTGATGATGATACCAGCATCCCACTAGATGTAGATTTACCTGCACATAGTTGTTGGCTTGGTTGAGTGGCACACTGCACTTGTCGATGCAGTGATGGGCGGTTTGAAGGGAAGTATTCTCTTCATCACAGCATCTGGCCGCACATCTATGCATGTCCCCCTGGTAACAATAAACAATTTTACATATACATTAACATTTTACAATCTTTGTAACCCCTAATTCTAGTTGTGTTGGAATAAGATCTGCACTGACGTCCCGCGATGGGGTGTATTGTGCATTGTCCCCCTGCAAACCCTTACCCCAGCCAGCCCAACTCCTTAAAATAGCGGAGAATGACTTTGGGTTGGTGCCAGCAATGTTCTAGTTGACCCAATGGTGACTCAGATGTGGATGTGGAAGGACAAGACTCAATCAGTTCCCTGAGCCCTGTCCCTGTTTGTAACCCCCAACTGAGGCGATGTTGTAAAACTTATAAATCTATTGTTAGTAGTACTTAATTAACCTATACACATACATTTATATGGAGAGAACTCTGCAGTGTGTAGCCTATCAATGTGTAGTTTTGCTTTTCATTATATGAACCATATCGCAACGGTTCATGTAATGACAATCAAACCTACTGGCAAACACGCTCAAGATGGTGTTGTTCGTAGCCAAATGGCAAAAACGGAACCCTTATAGATTCATCATGTCTGTATGACTGTCCGTATATCACAGCCACTTTTTTCGGAAACTGTAAAAGCTATACTGATGAAACTTGGTAAATAGATGTATTCTGTAAACCACAACTTAGGTTTCGGCAATCTACAAGAACTTTTATGTTATGTTACTTGCTGCTAGGTAGTCCTTTATGGGCGAGTCCGACTCGCACTTGGCCGCTTTTTTTATACAACTAAGCAGACAAACAAGCTTACGACCCATATGATGGGAAGCGGTTACTGTAACCAATGGACGCTTTATATAACAGAGGTATCTCAAGCGTGCTGACGCTAAAAAAAATTTGAAATTATGAATGTGCGGGTTTGGTCTTTAATTAGCCGTTTGGGAAATCCTCGGCCATTTTTGCACAGCTCACTCCAGAACAGGTTGTAGGTATTGTAGCTAAATAAAAAGTCAGTGGAATCAAACCACCTTTTTCTGTCCTTTTACTAAGCGATCGGCTTCTCAGCAAAAACATACAAAATTATCAGTATCTGCGAAGGCTAACGATAACAATCCAACATCAGGAAATCCTGGTCAAACCTCCAAGCCTGTGAAGCCCCTAGGATGATTCTGCACTTAAGGGATTAGTTAGGCTGGCTACAGTTATAGTCTACGCTTTATAGATGGATGGATATGGACCACCACTGACGATAATTGGAACATTTGGAGTAACCGGAAGACTTTAGTAGCTGTATTATCAGAACAAACCAGCAGACCTCGTGTAAATCTAGGCTATAACCTATGATCCAACTAAATCTTAAAGGGTTACATTTTATCGCTAAAATAATGGCGGCTCGGCCGATATTCGATGTTTAAATCTCGAAAGCAATGCTAGGGAGCTACTAGTTCTATTTAATCTTTAGTAATTCTTTACAGTGGTCCATAAATGTTAATTTTTCAGTAATATTGCGTAAGGTGGACGAACGATCGATCACAGCCGGGCGGGGTCGGATCGGGTCACAAACCTGCATTTTGCGCAAATAGTTCTTGTCCAGCTGGTTGATCATTTCAGTCAGCTGCTGCTCAAGCCTCACTTTCTGCGGTTCAACCATGTTTGTTGCAGTTTTATGTTAGAAATTCGTAGAAAAATAATTTCTCTTGCACAGCACGAAGAATAGAATACGATACGAGTACCACACGGCACACCACGAGCCAGAGCCAGAGCCAGTGTTGCCAACACACAAAGCTGACAATGACAGTTTGACTGACAGTTGACAGCCAAAGTTGAATAAGATTTTTTTTTATTCACTGGCGCTGGAGACAACGTTTTTTTGCCAAGTGTTTATTGCTGCCCAAAATATTTTTAATTTTTATAATTTTTTCTTACAAAATCAATTTTTCTTTAGGCTGCCTGCTCGCACAACCTAGTTTTCACATAAACGTTACTTTACTCCACACACGTCGGCACACAGTTCAATAATCATGTCCACAAAATTACTGCAGCTTCTTTGCTATTATAGAACGTTTACAGCCTGAACTTAACTGATTGGAATGAATTTACTCTATCAGCAGCTAGGTAGCAAATAGGTGCGACTAACGTCGGGGTGGGGGGGGCGCCAGTATTGATCGCATCCTGGCTACGGAGAAACCCGAACAGATTGTGACGAGCTGGTGCAAAAGAGACGGCAATAACTTCTACATGCGATGAGTGCTTGCATCTTGCTCTATTGCAGATGCCGAGGACACACCTTATCTGCATAGCGATCAATATCTACTTTAGACACAATTAGGTAAATTTAAGAAAAAACTTAGGTACCTAAGCCCGATATTATGATAGAAATAACACCTTGCGTCTACAGTACCTACCATTGATTGCTGCCACCAACGCTACTAGTAATACAACTTCTTAGTACCACTTTAGGAGATATTAATAATTAGGAAAAATTACGCTGAAATATTGTGAGGGAGATATTGAAGCTCATTTATAATATTTGAATATCTTCAGGATAAAATGTTTAATTCTTTGGTGCAATTATTGTGTGCAATATTATAATTTGTTATTTTTTGTGAGTTTTTGATATTGTTTTTGTTATGTTAATTTCTATGTATAAAATATTATGTTAAGTGCTCGTGTAATAAATTTATCGCTTTGGAGTATCTGTTAGGATGCAATTATGTTCAATAAACAATTTGAATTTGAATTTGAATTTGAGGTTGGTTTCGTAAGATATTTTACCGAGATACATCACATAAATTTTATAATTAAATTTTTGACTGAGTACGAAAAGCAGGAAGAGGTGTTACAATCTAAAATATTTTTTTTGTTTATCTGTGGGCAATAAAATTTCACATTAGAATGTTGCCTACGATTTTCGATAAATAAGTTGTGATTTTCTGTTTTCTATATGTTTAAGAGTGAAAATGTGCAAGCGAGAAGTACATCGACGGTTGGTTTCACCTTAATAGATACTATGTACTTAAATACAGTTACATCAGTGTGTGATTCAGAGGTGATGATAGGCGACACAAGTACTTTACATACATTTCAAACCCTTTTGAACCGATAAGTTGGTAACCCTACAGTTTTTTGCGACATCCTAGCAGCTTAGTGTGAGTGACAGAAAGTTCTAAGCTGGGAACATATTAGGCGGACGCGGCTGACGGACGCGGTTGATATAATTATATCTAGCTAATGAATATACATTGAATTGTGCAAACTATCGGATGTAAGCCGCGGACGTAACCTTGAGCGTTCGGACGTCCGACAGAAATCTGGCAAGCCATGTCCCGTTCGACTGTGCACACACGGCTGAAAGCCGTGTCCGTCAGCCGCGTCCGCTAATATGTTCCCAGCTTTATTTAACACACGCCACTTGATGCGGGCGGGATCAAGGGTTGATGCTGTGGAACATAAAGGGTTCCTGCTAATCCTAGTTATTACATAGAACTTACTTTACTCCACACAAGTCGTCACACAGCACAAAAATCATGTCCACTAATAAAACTACGGCAACCTCTTTGGTAATAAGCAGTTTCACCGTTCAGAGTCTATGAAGAACTGATTGGAGCTAAATTACTCTAGCAACGGCTAGCTCGATATCAGCGCGACTAAAGGCGACTAACGACGACCGTGAGGGCCTTTCAGAAAACACGATGCGTCGTCGGTGCGCCGGTATTGATCTCATCCTGGTTACGGAGAAACTCGAGCAGGTGTAAAAGAGATAGCAATAACTTCGACACACGATGATTGCTTGCATCTTGCTCTACTGCAGATGCAGAGGACACACCATAACTGCAAAGCGATCAATACCTACTTTATACACAATTAGGTAAATTTAAGAAAAAATTTAGGTAATAAGCCCGATATCAAGATAGAAATAACACCTTGCGTCTACAGTACCATTAATAGCTGCCATCAATGCTACTAGTAGGTAATACCATAGACTAAGGAAAACAGTTGTGTTCAAACTTGTTTTCCTTAGTCTATGGTAATACTACTTCATAGTACCACCATAAGGGATATTAATAGGTAGGTAAGTACGTAGGTTTCGTAAGATATTTTACCAAGATACAATTTAGAACCACCCAATAATTCAGTTTCTGACCGAGTACGAAAACCAACTTCCAAACTTTTAAGCAGGAAGAGGTGTTACAATCTAAAATATTATTGAGTTGAACTTTGTGCAATAAAATTTCACATTAGATATTCACATTAGTTGCCTACGATTTTCGATAAATAGGTAAGTTCAGTGATTTTATATTTTCTGTAAAAGGGTCAAAATATGGCGTAAGCGAGAAGTACATCACCGGTTGGCAGATATCAACCCTTCTAGGATCACTTACAACAGGGTGTAATTCAGAGGTGAAGATAGGCGACGCCATTTTTTATTATTAGGTACTTTCCATACATTTCAAACCCCTTTCAACCGTTGATAATCCTGCAGTTTTTGCGACATCCCTAGCAGGTATTATGTGAGTTACAGAAAGTCATTAAAATAACACATGCCACTCGATGTGGGCGGGATCAAGGGTGGATGCTGTGGAACTTACAGGGTTCCCTAGTCATGCTAATTCTAGTTTTTACATAGAACTTACCTTACTCCACACAAGTCGGCACACAGCACAAAAATCATGTCCACAAAGAAAACTACTGCAACCTCTTTGTTATTATGCAGTTTCACCGTTCAGAGTCTATGAAGAACTGATTGGAACTAAATTACTCTAGCAACAGCTAGCTAGATATCAGCGCGACTAACGACGACCGTGACGGCCTTTCAGAAAACACGATGCGTCGGTGCGCCGGTATTGATCTCATCCTGGTTACGGAGAAACCCGAGCAGGTGTAAAAGAGACAGTAATAACTTCTACACACGATGATTACTTGCATCTTGCTCTACTGCAGATGCAGAGGACACACCATAACTGCATAGCGATCAATACCTACTTTATACACAATTAGGTAAATTTAAGAAAAAACTTAGGTAATAAGCCCGATATTAAGATAGAAATAACACCTTGCGTCTACAGTACCATTAATAGCTGCCATCAATGCTACTAGTAGGTAATACTACTTCATAGTATACCACTTTATCTTATACCTTTAAACGAGAAAATCTTGTTTAAATATATATATATTTAGGATCTCGGAAACTGAGCCAACGATTTTCATGAAATTAAGTATACAGGGGTTTTCGGGGATTCATTTTTAAAAAATGTCCCCTTAATCGTTAAGTAAATAATCAACTTTATCATAAAATCATAACTCCTAGCGCCATCTGTTGATTAAGTCATGAGTTAGTGGGACAGAGAACGCCATCTATTGACGAGTAGTGGAGTTTATTATTATGTCGGTAAGATCGAAAAATATTAATATTGAATCTGTATGTAAAAAATTCGTATTTAAATATAATTCACAACAACAGTTTTCCAAAAAAAAAAAAACCCCCTTTCAACCGTTGGTAATCCTGCAGTTTTTGCGACATCCCTAGCAGGTATTATGTGAGTTACAGAAAGTCATTAAAATAACACATGCCACTCGATGTGGGCGGGATCAGGGTTGATGCTGTGGAATTTACAGGGTTCCCTAGTCATGCTAATCCTAGTTTTTACATAGAACTTACCTTACTCCACACAAGTCGGCACACAGCACAAAAATCATGTCCACAAAGAAAACTACTGCAACCTCTTTGTTATTAGGCAGTTTCACCGTTCAGAGTCTATGAAGAACTGATTGGAGCTTAATTACTCTGGCAACAGCCATCTAGATATCAGCGCGACAAACGACGACCGTGACGGCCTTTCAGAAAACACGATGCGTCGTCGGTGCGCCGGTATTGATCTCATCCTGGTTACGGAGAAACCCGAGCAGATTGTGACGAGGCAGGTGTAAAAGAGACAGCAATAACTTCTACACACGATGATTGCTTGCATCTTGCTCTACTGCAGTATGACACGCCCTACCTGCATTGCAATCAATAACTTGTCAATTTAGGTTAGAGACATAATTTTTGTACCCGTGATTTTTTTTTTACTAAGGTTCATTTTAGAAACATAAGTTTTCTAACTCGCTTTTTGACCAAGTGAGTAAAAAGTCTCGGTTTCGACATAGGCCAAAAATTTGGCCGGCTGTCTGTCTGTCAGTTCTTATTTTTATTTTTTAAAATGCTATGGATAATTAAAATAGACTTCTTCTAACATGACTCCCGTAGTTTGTATATCACTCAGTAGTTAGGTAGTGTAGCACCTACTATCACTAATCACTAGGTATCACAACAACATTGGAAAGATAACTCACTGTCATCTGACATTTTATTTTTTATGAAGAAACAATGATAAGTATAGGTACTTACATTAATAAGTGGAATTTCGCAGTGGGTTGTACTTTGGGAATCACTTCAGATGACTGCACATTTTGTCCATTTTGTTTCCACAACGACTCGATCACAATCACGAAAGAATAATAAGCCATCAGTAAAATTTCGAATAATTGCGAGACCGACAAACTCAATAGCGTAGCTCATTATTGAATGTTACAGTTCTTACGTTACTGCGGTACAAATTACTAGATACTTTTTTTAAGGACCAGTGTTGCTTGATAGTCTGACGATTCTACCAGCAAGCAGTGCTACCAACCGTACAGCGCAACGTACCCGGAAGAGGGCATTAGTCGTGTGTCTAAAAACTCAGACTAGGTCCTTTGACAGCAGAAATAGTTGGAAACACAAAATAATACAAGGACCATGCTTTATGGTACTACGAGTGACGGCTTTAGCTGTTGCCTGGAGTCATATTCTAAAATATTTCTGCATAAATTAAACTCGGCAATAACTGGGTTTTGGTGGGACTCATAACATAAGCATATCACTTAGGCCCGCCGCATTCCGAAAGTGTTTGAGTTTGAGTCAAGGCACAAGCACAGATTTTTATTATTTTTCAATGGAGAACTGTCAAAAAACCTGTGCTTGAGGATTGACTCAGACTCAAGCACTGTTTCGGAATGTTAGACGGATGTTAAACTTACTTAACTAAACTTAATAAGTGATAAAAAATAAACAAACTTGCATTAGAATCAATATTATTTATTTTAATAGTACCTACCTATAGTTTCAAGTTCGTTTTTTTTTTCAAAATAAGCAACACTTAAATGTTTTTATTTTATAAATAAACCGGAACACTAAAAACTACTGTCTTAGAACTAAAATTACTGTGTACAAATAAATAAAAGAACAACCGCTTAGCAGCTCTAGCACGATGCTGCCAAAAATAACTCCTCTAATTGCTATAATATAATAAATAATTTCCTAAGGGTATTTATTCATTGTTTTTTCCCAAACCCAGCCCAGTCAAAAAACCATCCAACAAGTCTTCATCAAAACGAAGTTTGCCTGAAAGCTTATGTTCAAACAAATCTGCGAGCAGAGGCGAAGTAGGCTTGGCAAACTTACTCTGTTCCTTGATCAAGTCCTTGATTTTCAAATTAAGCGGTAGTACGGTAGGAATTTTGTCCAATATACCTGGCAACACTGACGAGCATGGCGGCGGTGGCAGTACTTTTGGGTTCTTTGGGACATCAGCAAATCCTGTGCAAAATGGGCATGGGTACGTTGGCGGTGGAATCTTTTCTTCTATGATTTCTTTTGCCTTTTCTGTCAATGTTTTTGCCATTGGTGTTTCTAGTGGCGTTGTGACGTAATAAGCAATAGCTGTAGGTGGTGTGGTTTTTGGTGCTGTTATTGCTGGCTTTGGGGAAACCGATGTGGTTGAATACTTTGGTGAGATCGCAGGAACCGGTGCGTAATTCGGTACTGGTGGGGCTGGTGCATAAGGATTTGAAGATGCATACACTGGTGGACACGTTGGAATCTGAGGTGGGGTGAACGTAGTCATTGGAACATAGTTATGTGAAGGCGTTGGTGCAGAAAATGGTATTGGACCACTCATAGAAGGAAAAGGCATCGCATAAAATGATGGCGGCACGAACGTCGGTGACGGTGATAGCGTAGATGTTGGGAGATATGCTGGTGATGCGTACATAGATGGCAGCACTGGTGACGTAACTGATGGATAATAGTTGCAGGGCTGGTAAGAGCCAGGCACTGGCAGGCCGTAATATTGTGCATTCGCTACCTGAAAAATAATGATATTATTGATCACGCGGTCTGCCAATAAGATACAAAAGATATGAAAAAATTACAAGTTATAAAGAAAATAGTGTAATGCTCCGTAGGTACCTCTAGAGATGCAACGATAATTAAAAATAGCAGTTTGACCGTCATTGCTGCTCTATCACAGAAAAAATGCTGTTTTTTATTTCAACCATCTTCATTTATAATAAAAGTTACGAATTTTAATCTACAAGACATCGGTTTCACAAAATATTGCAGGTGTTATTGCAAAATTTGTGTGGCGAAGTAGGTAAAATGCGTTTCTAATCTTCTCTCAATTAGTTTTTCTAATAGATTAGAACTATCACTTTTTAGAGCGTATAATAGATAGTTTACGTACACTGCCTTATTTAGCAAAAATCTACTTTTAAATTAATAAAGTACGTAGCTCTCTTAGTAGGTTGGTGTCTACATTACCTGGCTACTTTAAAAGAAAAGGCAATATTTATGAGTGTGTTCACACGTTTGGTCCATCATTTATTTATATTTTTATTACTATAGAATCAGTGGCTGAACTAATGACACTCATTCTGAACTGACAGGAGGTTCTAACGTAAATCTGCTTTACTCTGACGTCACTGGAATATTTGATGCAAAACATTTTCCCTGTACTACTGGTGCTGGCTCAAAACAGGACGCAACATACGGAACAGCGGAGGGTAAAAAGCCCAACCCAGGTGGCAACTCTGCCTGATCATTGCGCGCGCATTTGAAAGGTTGGTCCGGTGTTGCCATGTCTTCGATGACTACTATTTTGGAAGGTTCCTATCATGGGTAGCATACTTTGCACGTTGATGAGGTCTAGAAAAAAAAGCGAACGCCAACATAAAAAAATGTTTGCTACTTAATATTCTAGATGGCACCAGCGGGCCGTTATAGTGGTCAAATTTTGACCAAATAAATGCATTTTATTATTTTATCCGCTGAAAGAAAATCTAAAGAACGAAAGGATACAGTTTTTTGTTTCTGAAAGGTACGTACAACGCCATCTAGGGAACGAATATAATTTATGTTTTCAAAGATAAAAAAATTGAAGTTTTAGCGAAATACCGGTAAGAAAACAAATACCTACTAGCAAAAGAACTAAGCACAGACCATGACACCAGCGAGCGTTTTGGCGTGAATTTGAAAATTTCAATTTAAATGTACTTTTATTGCACAAAAACCTTAATTTTCTGCAGAAATATGATATATTTTAGACATAATAGATACTTCTGAATATGATAGAAGATATTTTGAAAATTAGTCGTCAGGCCTATTATGTACCTACAAAAGTGAAACCTTTATGTTTCAAAAAACTGTCGAAATATTACAAAAGTGCGTCATAAGCATAAGGCAATCGAAGTAGGTAATACTAGGACCTACTAGGTACAAGCTTAATAAAACATAACAATTTTATAATTCGCACATTCATCTTATTTTAGCCTATCTACCGAATATTTATTGCCTGTTCTCAAAGTCAAAGTCAAAAAAGTATTTCTTCAGTATAATCGCAAGGATCACTTTGAAACGTTTTATGGCTACGCTTATTAGTCTAGGACCTAGACTAATAAGCGTAGATAAAAGACGTTTCAACTCTAGGTGCCAGTTCCATGCGACCAAGCCTAGAAGACATTAGCCCAGAGCCTAGAGCCAAGTCCTAGGCTTGGTTACGTGAAACTGGCATCTATAATCTAATCACCTCTATTCAGCGATTCTTTTAGAAAAAGTAATTTTCGTTTCAAGTTCAAAATAACTTACAACTAACTCGATAGGTGGCGCATATAAGATTCTCCTGCAAAGTGAACCTTGTGAAAAGGAAGGGTTTTCGTTTAAGGTTCAAATTAGTTCCCGCTACTCTCGATAGAGGGTACTCCTGACCTTCTAAAACGTCTGCTATCTGTTTTAGAAAAAGGCCAGTAAGCCAACAAGCTCTGTCTGGATCTGTCTCTGGCTCTAATTTTGCGTCTGCGTGAGTGCTCTGTTGAGCCGAGCAGAACCAGAGCCGAGCAGAGAGAGAGAGAGAGAGAGTGTATTACACTGTGTGTGTGACGCTTCGAAGTAGGATATATTTTGTCAACACTCACACAGACTCAAAACCAGAGCCAGAGACAGAACCAGACAGAGCTTATGGTACTGTTTTCTTTATCGTGTTTATAACCTTGGTTTTCCATTTTACATAAGCAAATAAATTATTTCATTTCAGATGGACCGATGACATTGAGGTCGAAAGAAGGTTGGAAATTCTATTCCCTGAAAAATGGAGGTGCCTATATCTAGTGCAGTGAAGAAGTCCACTGATATCAGTGGACTTCTTCACTGATGTGATGAAACTCTAATTCTTCTAGAAACCAGAATCTTGTAGCGAGAAAATTAACCAATTTCTTTTTATTATCACTGAACAAATTTTGATAAACCACGCTCGTAAGATTGCAGATCAGTTAAAACGTGGAAAATAAATTATTATTTTATTATTTAATTTAGTGATAGAAGTGTACGACTTCTCTGATCATCAAAATATTAAATGGCTAAGCTATTAATTTATAATTTGATTGTATCAGCGTCATTTTTAAACCATGGGGTAAGCATATTATCCAATCGATTGCAAAAGCCTACTTCACAAACCTACCACAAGCTCTGTCTGGCTATGTCTCTGTCTCTGCTTTTGAGTCTGTGTGAGTGCTTACCAGTGTATTATACTGTGTGTGTGACGTTTCGACGTAGGATTTATTTAGTCGACACCAACACTCACCAGACTTAAAACCAGAGCCAGAGACAGAGCCAGACAGAGCTTGTGGTAGGCCTACAGGCCAATTTACAAATGTCGTAATAATTATTATGTGCACGTATGTACCTATTTTATATGATTTTGTTTTGTGTAATACGCATTACACAAAACAAATCATTTATACACTTTAATGACTAGCGGCCTGTCCCGGCTTCGCACGGGTGGACATTTATTTTTTAACAAATAAAATATAACCTACATTACTCAGGGTGAATGTAGCTTTCCAATGGTGAAATAATTTTTGAAAGCAGCACAGTAGTTTTTGAATTAATTCATTACAAACATACACATACAAATCTTTTATCTTTATAATTATTAGCAAATATAAAATAAATAAATGTAAGTGAATATTTTGGATATATCACTATCTAGCCCCAAATTAAGCAGAGCTTGTACTATGGGAACCATATAGCTGATTAATACTTAATGCATATTTTTTGTAAATGCATAACATAGAATGCAATTCAACACCCTGACAGAGAACAAACATCTGTGTTCACCACACAAATATTTGTTCTCGGTGATCAAACCCACGGTCAGCGCAGAAGGCAGAGCTACCAACTGTATCTCTACCGGGAACCAATCGTACGAAATCGGTGTGCGGTGCCTGACGCCTATCACCGATCGTATCGCCCACCTCTGCCACCATTTTGTATGGAGAAACCAAAAGCGCCCCTAGCGGATTCTTCAAGAAGCATGAATAGCGATTGCGAGACGGTGACGTGTCCACGTCAGCTCCAGTCGAAAAAATTAATAACTAGATTCTTCTTATTTCAGGTCTTATCACAGCTTATTAGACCAGTTGATCTCATCAACAGTCTTCTGGCAGACATTCCATCACCCTACCTCCAGAAACTAGAAGCACCACAGCAAATCCAATCAACTCCACGCAGCAGTCAACGTTCTAATAGCGTTATACTTTCAGAAAATTCTCACGTCCCTATCATTTTAAATATCCCTAGATCGGCTATAAACCCTCTTTTGCTTGATAAAAACCCTCGCACCCCAATAACCCCTGACATTTTGCCAAGTTTTAATCCAGTTTGTTCGCCTACAGTTTGCAAAAACTTGAAAAACACAATTAAACTGCTGATGCTGTCAGAAAACCAAGATGGCGGTGATACGATTATGAAAATGGCGGAACCGATTTTAAACGATATTTTCTCTAACAATGTTCCTGGAAGTAGTTACTTATCTAACTCTGTGCCTATAGCCTCTGGAATTTCTAGATATTTAACTAACTCAGTGCCTATAGTCTCTGGAAGTTCTAGTTACTTATCTAACTCAGTACCTATAGGCTCTGGAACTAGCTATTTATCTAACTCAGTGCCTATAGTCTCTGGAAGCTCTAACTACTTTTCTAACTCAGCTCCTACAGTCTCTGGAAGTTCGATCTACTTATCTAACTCAGTACCTATAAGCTCTGGAACTAGCTACTTATCTAACTCAGTGCCTATAAGCTCTGGAACTAGCTACTTATCTAACTCAGTGCCTATAGTCTCTGGAAGCTCTAACTACTTGTCTAACTCAGTGCCTTTAAGCTCTGGAGCTAGTTATTTATCTAACTCAGTGCCTATTAGCTCTGGCAGTAGTTATTTATCGTATGCTGCTCCAAATTCGAAATCTTCTGATACTCCTATTTTGTCTAGTGATACTACTGATGGGAGAATAGATATAGGTCTGTTATCAAAACTGTTGAAGATATTAGGTGGGGGAGTGTAGTTTTGATAATGTTTGTAAATAGCTATGACTTATTAAATTATTTTTAAATTGAAAAGGCTTTGTTTTCTCTCGGTTCCTAAATTACCCTAATTTAGACTCTAACCCCCTCATTACAAGGTTACTTACAAGAAGTGCACTGGTGGCGTATTGGTAGTAACCTCACCTTCCAATCCTAAAGTCACGGGTTCTATAACTCTCTATTAGAAATGGCAATCATAAGTATAAAGAAAGAAAAAAGTTTATGCAAATTTTATTTTCCAAGAATTTATTGTTCTTGAATAACCATATTTCAAGCAAATAAACATTTCATTTCATTTCATTTCATTTCATTTCATTTCATTTCATTTCAACTTAAAACTAATTAAAAATCAAATACCACTATGTGGTAACTACAAGTAATCATTTCGACATTCTATCTAAAGAAAACAGAATAAAAAGATCATTTCACACGGGGGCATTTCTAAGCCAAATTAGGGTACTTGTATTCCATATGGGGCTTTTGAACGTCATATGATGGCACTTATAGGCCACATGGGGGTACCTGTAAGCTGCATGGGAACACTGACACACCACAAGGGGGTGCTATTATACCGCTTGAAGGTAACCAAGTTATGTTTCTTCATTTGAAGATGATGATAAACTCCACTGTCCAAACTCCTCCAAGAAATCAGTAGAAAACTCCACTGTTACAGTTGCAGTTATCAAAAGGAAGGGCCTCTACGTTCATACTAACACATGGCACATTATTAGGCATATACCCAAAGTTACAAATCAATTGAGCGGGTATTTCTGCTGGAAACAGTACTTCAGCAGCCATTGGCACAGAATTAAGGCATCCACAGTTTGAAAAAGGATTGACAAGGCTATCTGCGCAACCAAATCCATTACCTGCGCAACCAAATCCATTACCTGCGCAACCAATTCCATTACCTGCGCAACCAATTCCATTACCAAAAGGATTGGCAAGATTATCTGCGCAACCAAATCCATTGCCAAAAGAATTGACTATACTATCTGCGCAACCAAACCCAGTTGCATAAGGGTTGACAAGACCATAAACATCTGAGCAACCGAAGTTATTACCATATGAATTGAAACAATTATCAACAGGAATAGAGCTGACTTCTAAGCATGGAGTATAAGGTTCACAAGAAACTATTTGATTGCATGGGTAGTATTCTGGGCTTACAATTTCGATGACATTACCGCAGTAAGGGTTTACTGTTTCGCCAATAGGAGAATTGAAACACGGAGTGTTCAAAGTGCTTTCAAGAAGATTGCTCACAATAAGAAGTTGTAGAGCATTAGCAAGTGAGTTTGCTAAGGTGTTATCAATCACAGTCATAGGTCCTTGCAAATTATCACATGTAGGTACTATAGGGGCTAGAGTAGGTCCAAAAGTCGAGCATGCACCACATTGGTTTGGAATAAAAGATGAACATTGACTACAGGGCTGGTTAGGGATTAAATTTGGTACAATATTGTTGATGATTGGCACTTGTACACCACATGGGGGCACTTGTAAGCCACACGGGGGCACTTGTAAGCCACACGGAGGCATTTGTAAGCCGCACGGGGGCATTTGTAAGCCAAATGAGGGTACTTGTAGACCATATGGGGGCACTTGAACATCATATGAAGGCAGTTGCAAGCCACATGGGGGTACTTGTAAACCGCATGGAGGCACTGACACGCCACAAGAAGGGGCTATTATACCACTTGTAGGTATTCCACAAGGCGAAGCGCACTGACCACAAGGCTGACTCGTTATTGGTGCTATGTTGCCAACCGGGGCTAAGCCATAAGGAGGCACTTGTATGCCACATGGAGGCACTTGTAAGCCACATGGGGGCACTTGTAACCCGCACGGCGGCACTTGTATGCCACATGGGGGTGCTTGTACCCCACAGGGGGGCACTTGTATGCCACACGGAGGTGCTTGTATCCCACATGGTGGCACTTGTATGCAAGGGGGCACCACTTGACCAAGTCCTGAAGCGCCGATTGATTGGGACAGTCCAAGTGGTAGTCCAGGTCCAAACGGACCGTTCTCATAGCCCAGGAGTCCTGGGAATACACCTCCTGGTCCACATAGTTGGGATTGGGACTGAAAAAATACAGTTTTGTTTATTGCTTTCTTTATTGCACCAAACAAAGAGGTACGTTGATTTCGTTTTTAACCGACTTCCAATCAAAAAGGAGGAGGTTCTCAATTCGGTTGTATGTTTTTTTTTTTTTTTTTTTTTTAAATCTTTGTTACCGCATAACTTCGGCATTTGTGAGCCGATTTGAAAAATTATTTTTTTATCTGATAGGTACTGCTTCCAGATTGGTCCCATTTTAATTTTATTAAAATCGGTGTTGCCATTTTTTTTTAATATTTTTTTTAATGTTTGTAACTGCATGCCTCCGTCATTTATGAACCGATTTAGAAAATTATTTTTTTTATTTGGTTATTCTTACGTCCAGATTGTCCCAAACAAATTTGATTAAAATCGGTTTAGCCGTTTGACAATGAAGTCGGTTTCTCAAGTTTTTTAAACTTATAATTATTATTGTTTATTTATTTCAATCAACTAGGTCAACGTTAGTTTATTAAATTGAATCACAAGAATCACTTTAAAACGCCTTAAATCAAGATGAGCATTTTTTTATTACACCAAAGAGGTACGTTAATTTTGTTTTTAGTTTATTTAATTTATTCACCTAGGTCAAAAAGTTCATTAAATTAAATCACAAGAATCAATTGGAAACGTTTTATTATCGTATTATTTAAATGAGCATTTCTCATGTTAGGTTTTTATTTTTTTGGTATTTTTGTATAAGTTTGTATTTCACTTTGAATAGAATACAATATTACTATTTAATTACGGATTAGTACCTATAAACAAAGAGGTAGGTACGTTGATTTAGTTTTTAGTTTATTTATTTTAATCAACGAGGTGAAAGTTAAAGTTTATTCAATTGAATCTCAGGAATAACTTTAAAATGCCTTAAATCTAGATTAGCATTTTTTAATTGCAATAAAAAGGTACGTTAATTTTGTTTTTAGTTTATTTAGTATATTCTTCAACTAGGTCAAAAAGTTTATTCAATTAAATCACAAGAATCAATTGGAAACGTTTTATTATCGTATTATTTAAATGAGCATTTCTCATGTTAGGTTTTTATTTTTTTGGTATTTTTGTTTATGTTTGTATTTCACTTTGAATAGAATATTACTATTTAATTACGGATTAGTACTATTATGTATGTTTGTTCTAGTTAATTTATCTTAAAACTAGCAGCCCGTCCCGGCTTCGCACGGGGTAGACAATATTGTTGTACATTATTTTGTTCTATCGCTAATAGTTTCGGTAGCGCATTCGACGAAAGACATTTTAAGACTCATTTTTCTACACCTTTGGTTACATTGTTCAAATTTTACAAAGGATCCCTAATTTTTTTAAAAATGAAATGTAGCCTATGTCAAATTGGAAGAATGTAGCATTCTATTGGTGAAAGAATTTTTTAAATCGGCCCAGTACTTTTTGAGCCTATTCATTACAAACATACAAAAATAAGTACAAATCTTTCCTCTTTATAATATTAGTGTAGATATACTCCTTTGATTTAATTCAGTGATAAAAGTACTTACCCGACATATTAATAGGCCAAAGGCCAAAAGAACGGCCACAGCCATTATAAAATAAATGAAAACTACCAAAACAATTAATTTAATAGGTTTTATATCCACAAAACCACGTAATTTATTGTAACACTGACATAATTTCAAATTTTTGTTTCGTAAAATATTGATAAGACTTCAACCTGATTTCTTATCATATTTTTCGAAATGAATTTAGTATTTTAATAACAAACAATATTACAATCTATCACAATATCCAAGCAAAATAAATCAATATCAATCAATCAATAATAATTAATTGATTGAATTAATTTGTATAGTTATCATTCAACGTCGGTCCATATGGTGGGTGGGCGCCCTACTTTTCGTCTTCCGGTTCGTGGTCGCCATTCGAGAACCTTTATTCCCCAACGGTTGTCAGTTCTTCGAGCTATATGACCTGCCCATTGCCACTTCAATTTACTTCTTCTTCTTCTTATCTTCTTATCGTGTCACTGTATCTTTCGAACCAATTACTAATACCAATTACCAATTTCAATTTACTAATTGAAGAGCTATGTCGGTGATAACTGACACTATTTAATTTATTTCCCACAAATGGGCTTTAAAGTCATTCAAGAAAATACCTAAAAGAAAGACTAAAAATAGCTAACACGAATATTACCTAAGAATAGACCAACGTCTTCATTAATTCAATTCTGATAAGGTACGTGTTTGTACGAACGTGCTCTGAGTAATAGCCTTTGTACATGTTCAAGGCTGTCATGGGAAAGGCAGTGTGTACACGTAAACACTGTGAACTTGTTCATACGTGACCACTGTAAACTTTTGCGGATCAAAAACTAAAATCTTATACCTTTAAACGATAAAATCTTGTATATATATATATATATTTAGGATCTCGGAAACTGAGCCAACAATTTTCATGAAATTTAGTATACAGGGGTTTTTGGGGACGGTAAAACGATCTAGCTAGGTTTCATTTTTAGAAAATGTCCCTAATCCTAATCGTAAAGTAAATAATCAACTTTATCATAAAATTATAACTCCTAGCGCCATCTGTTGAGTAAGTCATGAGTTAGTGGGACAGAGAACGCCATCTATTGACGAGTAGTGGAGTTTATTATTATGTCGGTAAGATCGAAAAATATTAATGTATGTAAGTAATTCGTAGTTAAATATAATTCAAAAAAAAAATACAGAGCGAAGCTCGGGCACCAACTGCTAGTATACTTAATTAGCAGACGCCTGCGGCTGTTTGTTCTCAGTTCAGTTTACTTTGTGTTTTCATATTTTTGTCAGTAATTAAGGTCCGAGCCTGTTTGTCTATCAACTCGTAATCGACATCGGCTTCGTTTATGACATTTGAAACCTAGCCTAGACTTCAACTGTCACTTTCATATTGTATCTGACATAAGCAACACCAACACCATCGAAATTCAAACCTAGTGAATGAATGGAACTTGATGGAACTTCGTATTTTGGAATTGCGTAACGTCGAAATTAACATAAGTTGGATACCATAGGGCGTAGACTAATACCAAAAAGAAATCTGACCGGGTCGATCAGTGACAATCGGCTTAAAGTTCACTGATGTTAATGGATTTCAAGTTAGACAATAAAGGCTGCAGGAGCCTAATTCTCGGCTCATCTCGGATCATTTTGCAGTTTTATTATTTTATTGCTTGTTTTCGAAAAGGGAATGGATGATTTCCTTGAGTTACTCATCGACGACCTCATCGTAGAAGCCTCGACAGCTACGATATACGGAAAACGTAGAAAAAGTGCGGGGTTGTGCAATGCCAATGTGTATATAAGAGACATTGAAAATCAGTCAGCCCGAGAATTAAGGCTCCTGGCTGGTTTTGCCCACATAAATGTTTGAAGTGTCAAGGTTCTCTGAAAGTCATACCAAAGCTTAGCAATCACAAACTTCCGTCTAACTTTCAGATTCGATTCGATTTGGAGTAGATTGCTTGCCAGATACTAAGTTTTAAGGACCAGGAACTCTACATATTTTTTATTAGCTAGGTGGCAGCTAGGAGACTAGGTGCCAGTTCCAAAAATGCAGTATATCTGATAGAACAAGCTAATATGTACTACCTGACGTTAAGTGGTAGGTAACCATCGCCTATAAAAAGCATTACCGCTAACGAGGGGTAGTTATTACATTTTTGAACTATTAGTCACTCACACTTTAGGTACACGAGCCGGTATGACCGAGCTTCGCTCGGGTTTAAAAAAAAAAAGCATTATTATTTGCCAATAGATGTCAGGAAGAGTCGTATCTTTATTGGCTTATTTTTAATTAACAACGCCTTCTAGCTTGCACTTAGTTGCTCACAATCGCCAATAGATGACAGGAACAGTCGTATACTGAGTTTATGTTTGATTATTGCAAAACACCAACTTCTCGTCATTTTCTAAAAATGAATCCTAGCTAGATCGATTTATCGCCCCCGAAAACCCTTGTATAGTAAATTTCGTGAAAATTGTTGGCTCAGTTTCCGAGATCCTAAATATATATATATATATATACAAGATTTTCTCGTTTAAAGGTATAAGATAAGATACACTCGCAGCACATTCGGTTCTATTTGTTTGTGTTTTGTGTTTTATCGATATTGAAGACTGTGTATATTTAAATGATTTATTGTATTTTGTAACATGTAAGATTCAAATTTAGACACTATTTGTAAGAGGTTTATTGTTATTGAATCAAATAAAATGAAATGAACAATAGGGTCCTCTGTGTGTAGCTCGTTCGGTGGCTTCGCCTTGTGATCCTAAGATCGTGGGTTCAACTCAAGCCGTACATCAATGAAATTTTATGTCTAAAAAGTATATGATGCACTATGCTAGTATTCTCGAACAGCGAAGGAAAACATCGTGAAGAAATCGGCATGCCGTAGAACATAAAAAAATTGAAAGCATGTGTCAGGTGCACAAAAATGAAACATTCACAGACGTATAATACGAGTAGGTACCTATATCATTCTTTATTATATTTTACACACATATTTTTTTATGCCAAGTTTCCTTTACAACAGCTGTTTGTCCGTTTTTTCATACCACTCTTACTACCGGTAGTACTATTACTTAATATTAATCACGATAATATTACTTATCGTTTCTCTCAAATTAGATAAAAACCTCTGACAAGTTGCACAATGTAAATGATCAAACGATAATTACGATATAAGTCTATATCTATCTAGATATCACGTCAATTACACATTTCAAACATGGGGGCAATTGCGAGAGGTTTTGTGGTTATTTCTGTAATACAAGCAGTGGTTTATCAGGTAAAAACAGGTGCTAATAACTGTTACTAACCACGTTGATAAATTTGACACTTGCTATTTATGAATGTGGTTAGTAACTATTTTTTGTTTTGCGATTATTTTGTGATGTGATTTCTTAGGTCAAAATAATGTAAGTCTAATTATATAGTTATTTTTTATACGAGAGTGCAAGGTTGCTTTTTAGCCGCATGCTCAATTTTGGTGACCGAGCAAGCGCGAGGGGGAAAATCTTTGCACTCGAGTGTAACACGTAACTTTTCATAAAGTTTTCATCCCATCTCAGCGTGGAAATAACCAAAGGCAAAATATATAATATGGCACGCGTAAAATAATTTAAAAGAAAGGTAATACACCAAGAAGGTGCCGAGTCTGAGTTTTTAACAAATTAATAAAGGTTGTGCAAATTTGGTACCACGAAGAGCATAAATAACTCTTTCCAAGATGGGGGGAAGAAAAAAGTATTAACAAATTATTTATTCTTGCCAAATGTAACTAATAAATGTATTTTTCTCCAGGTATCGTCACAAAACCAACAACCAATCACGCAGTACGTACTTTCCAATGTCGGACTTAATGGACCACAACATGGATCTATTGCACCACAATATGGGTCCAATGCTCCACAATATGGATCCAATGCTCCACAATATGGATCCAATGCTCTACAATTTGGATCCAATGCTCCACAATATGGACCCAAAGCTCCACAATATGGATCCAATGCTCTACAATATGGATCCACACCACAAATAATTCCGAAACCTGATCTACCCTTAGCTTTATCTACCTTAGCGTCCGCAGTGTCAACGGCACCTATTCCGCACAAACCATTAGTTCCCAAATGTCCAGACGTCACCTCTGGGCCGTTAGACTCAAATGTACTAAATAACCTTGCTATAGCTTTGCAGTTATTGATAGTTAGTAACATTATGAATATACCTACTCCACCAGAGAAATGCTTGACGAAGTTGGCACCTAAGTACGAAATATCTTCATACGGAACTGTGCCTTCAGTCTTAGATGCGTTGACTAAGCCGAGTGTATTCTCTTTTGAGTCACAAACAAAACCTTTGTACTCATATGAAACACAATCATTAGCTAAGCCTAGCTTGTACTCATACGAAGCATCTTTAAATAAGCCAAGTTCGTACCCATACACTCAATCTTTACCTAACGCAAACTTTGTTGGGTCGTCCGGCTTTTCTGATCCTATTTTTGGATCCATTGTCGCAAACAGACCGAATCCTAGATCAAGTATGACGCTTATGTCCCCGTATGATGCTTTAGGAACTAGTTCTTTTGATCCTTTTCCAACGTCATATTCAAAAAATGATTTTCAAAGTCCTTATGCTTCTATAATGGCGGCCGATGGGGCTAGAGATTTGTTCTCTATTTCTGATTTATTTTAAGTCTACCCACTTTATTTATTAAAAATATTTATTTTCTGTTTTTGGTTTTATTTACTATTATTACTTTATAATTCAAAATAATTGGATGGTTACGACATTTTCCAGCAAATAACACTAAATTTCATAAAATGGGTGATTCTTAAGTTAAATTAAATTTTTATTGTTTTCCTTGTCGTTTGTGTTAGGCATTAATTTTAATTGAATATTATTAGAAACATTAAAAGAGAGATAATTTTGCTCAAATGCTAATAAAGTATCAAGTTCGGTTTTATCAATTAATTTTGTACTGGTTATAATGGTTTCTTAAAAAACGAGGATTGCTAAGTTTGGGACTTTGTCCAGTAGTGGACTGCGTTAGGTTGATGATGATGATTATTGCCTCTGTCAAAACACACCTCTATGGAGAAATACCGTAAATTACGTCTCATTTTACGCAAAGATTGAAACAGATGACATCATTTGTCACAAGTCCCAATTTATAAAAAAAATTGGTGATTTTAACGTGTGTTGGGGCCACGAGAGTCGAGATATGATGTTACATTGGCCAAAGGCATGGTGGTATTACATCCTCGGTCGAGACCTACACAAAGAGCTCCAGTACTACTATACCTAGGTATAGTGGCGGTATGCAAATGTTCGTCGATTTTCAACTTGATTTGAGGAGTGACCGAACAAAACATGATAACACCACTTTTTGTAAAAAAAAGTTAGCAATGACATTCGACAAAATACCATAAATTACGACGCCCTTTAAGTTGGCGTGGTTCAAATCGTGCTTATTACTGCAGTAAATCGCCTCTAAAGTTGAAAGTTTGATGCAAACCATGATATTTTCATTGATAAAAAAAAACCATGCTTAATAAGTTTTTAACAGTTATTTATTCATTAGAACCCATATTTTCTTTAATTGTGCAAAGGCAAAAGTAGTTGCCAGTTTTTGACCTTTTGTGAAAAGTTAGACATCATGGAATTATCATGTTTTGTTCGGTCACTCCTCATTTTGTTCAACGTATCACGATCACATACTACCTTTTGAATTGAATAGACAGAATAATACATCGAGATGTTAATGTCACAAATCATGTCAAAACGTGTTCATGATCAAGGCATTTTGGTGCAAGCGAAAACTAACTCTAAGGTACAACGCATTTCAATTGACATTTTGACATTGACTAGCCTCTTAGCCCAGTTGGTAGTAGCTCTGTAAGTCGTGGGTTCGATCCGCACCGAGAACAAATATCAGTGTTTTTTTTCTCTGTCTGGTTGTTATATTGTATTCCATGTACGTATTTACAAAAAAGTACACAAGTATTATATTAGCTATCTGATTCCCATATTAGAAGCTCTGCTTAGGCAAGTTTGTGTTGTGTGGATTGTCCGCATTATTTATTTATTATTTCAAGATAACAGCCTCTTAAATTGTTCCAACAAAATTGTTCTTCCTGAATGCTGATGCTTCAGGCTGATGATGATGATGATGATGATGAAACTATAAATAGAGTGGTTTCCTAGCCCCAACCGTTACACCGCCATCTTTTATCGCGATAAATCAGATCTTGTACAAGATTTACGTCACAAAGGCTTTCACGGATAAGTTATCTTTGTCGGATGACGCTCAAAATACACGGAAATGTATACGCTTTGTGTTTGTTTGTCTAAAAGCTTTGACAAAGTAGTCATATGGTATTCTTAGTACCTATGTACTAACAAAAAAAAATGCATATAAGTATTATATCAGCCACCTAGTACTTAGAGCACAAGTTCTGCTTAGTTTGGGGCTAGATAGTGCTGTGTAGTTTTTCTACATGGAATGCAATATATCACACAGTCATAGATCAAAGACACCTATAATATTCAATACACAAATTATATTTGTTCGCACCGGGGATCGAACCCACGCCCTCAAGCGCAAAAGCTCTACTACGGTCGGGAATGTTTTTTGTACTTTCTTATTTTATAACTTTGTATATAAGAAAACCTGAGAAGTTATTCACGCACGTATTACATCGTAGCAACTTCGTAGCAGTTTGCTACGTGTGCTACGGCGTAGGCGTGCTAGGTGAATCGTAATTATTATTAATAGTACTTTTTAAACTTTCGCGATCATAAAACAAGGTAAGGTTAATAAAATAAGGTAATATACCCGATAAATACCCGTGTAATAGTATAAATAAATTATTATTAATATTGAATTTGAAGCACTTTTTCATTTTGTTTTATATCATCGTCTACCACAAGCTCTGTCTGGCTCAGTATCTGACTCTGGTTTTGAGTCTGTGTGAGTGCTGCTGGCCAGTGCCTTATTATATTGTGTGTGTGACGGTTCGTCGTAGGATTTATTTAGACAGCACTCACACAGACTCAAAACCAGAGCCAGAGCCAGAGCCAGACAGAGCTTGTGGTCGGCTGACTGTTGTGTAGAAGGAGAAAAGAACAACTGATTTTATGCAGTTTAATCGATATGAAATCTGTGTTATGGTCGATTTTTGTCAGTTGTTCATTTCTACCTATTTTTTTTGTGATTAAATCATTAACTATTAAAGAAGCATTTTTGCAATTTGTAATTAAAATTGTTTTATGCAGCGAAAGACAGAGATATAAATAAATAAAAATAAATAATGCAGACAATCCACACAGCACTATCTAGCCCCAAACTAAGCGGAGCTTGTACTATGGAAAACAGATAGCTGATATATTACATAAATACTTTTTTTTGTAAATACATTACATAGAATACAATAATGACACCCAGACAGAGAACAAACATCTATGTTCACCACACAAATATTTGTGTTTGTATCGGGACGTGAGTCAAAATAAATTATTCAGCCTGTTCTAGACTCTACATAAAAGCAATCGCTACATAAAATCGACTTTTACAAAAAGTATAATTATGTTCTATTAGTTTTTAATGCTCTTCTTTTTTTATCATTGCTACGACTTTATGTCTATTCATTGTTTTTTCATCCATTTATGTCTTGTATTGTGTGAGCTAGGAAGCAAATAAATGATTGTCTATGTCTGTGTCTAGATGCAAATTGGGTCACTGTCATGTCGTATAAGGAAGTCAAGGAGGCAGCATTCGAAAGACTTAATTGGAGAAAACTTCATCAAACCCGACAAGAGAGACCGATAGAGAGTTTTTAAATTTAAGAAGAGGAGTAATAAGTTATCTTTTAAACAGATCTTGATAAAACGATCGTTGCAAAACTGAATTCTTGGAATTTGATAATGAATTTCAAGATTTCTCAGATAAATTATTATCATTTTAGTTATATAAACTTGTACAAAGGCTGGACATCAGTTTGTCTCAATAATCGCAATAACATTACTTTATTTGAGTAATACAATATTTTTATTAAAATTTAAAATAATTTGCCATGAGTTCGAAGAGAGCGATTCTATTTTGCGTTCAGTTTTCAATATTTAATGTAAGTTTAAATTATTAATATTTAAATTAGCGTGCATTCAAAAAATACTTTTACTTTTGATAATATATTCATATTCATTTATTCATTGTTTCATGTGTATTATAGGTCTTAGGGGGTAATAACATCCAGAACATGAGCCTAATAATAATAATAATGAATAAGTAGCTTGGGCCTAGCCCCGTTGTCGGTGGCGCACTAGTTTTTAAGTTTTTTATAATTATGTTTTTTATCTAAATAATTATACCTATATTGTAAAAAACTTAAAAATTAAGAAAATAAATTAAATATCTGAATAATAATTCATAATAATATACTAACATAATAATCATTAAGTTTTAAAATTCTTTCACCACACTTGGTTCAAAAAAATCAATGACACGATAAGAAGAAAAAGAATTATGTTTTAAAGAGATCTTAGCAATTTTGTTGAATATATCACTTTTGACTTTAAGCTCGAAAATAAAAAAAAACAAATCTGTCAAAAAGATAAACAGGGATTATTTCAATTACTATAACTTTTTACAAATGGTCTGAAACATATTACGCTTAAAATTAATTCTTTTTGTTCATTAATGTTGACTTTAAACTAATACTTAACTGTTTTTACAGGTAGCATACTCTCAATCCCTGAACAGAATTCTACCAAACTGCGGCCTTAACGGCCTAAACGGCCTCAATGGTCTCTCGATTGCTGAGGCTCTTGGAAACCAGCTAAACTACCTCCCATACGACCTACCCTACGAATTGCTACCCAACATATACCCCGGAGCTATACAACCCAACGCACTGCAAACACTACCTAAAGTTTTACAGCAATTCCCTAATGTCGTGCAAACACTACCTAACGTATTGCAAGGACTACCCAATGTAGTGCAAACATTACCTAACGTAATACAACAACTACCCAATGTAATACAACAACTACCCAATGTAGTGCAAACACTACCTAACGTATTCCAGCCACCCAACGTAATTCAAACACTTCCCAATGTGTTGCAACAAGGTGTGGTACCAACAGTTATCGAAGATAACAGTGTTGCGAGCAATCTAGCGAATGCATTGCAATTGTTAGTTGTCAGCAATTTGCTTCGCAACACACTACCTCAGGCTAGGGATGTAATAGCCCCTTACCCACAAGTTGAATACATTCCATCACCACCATGTGGCTTGGGTGGTCTTAATTATTTATATTAATTGCTACTAGGACCTAGGTCCTAGGCTTACCACAAACTCTGTCTGGCTCTGGTTTTGAGTTTATTTTTAAATTAACGTGACCTTTATGCTGTTGTTCAAATTAACACGGTCAAAACGACGGGAAATAATAAAGGAAATTCGATAAATACCGTTTGTTCCATATCATTCTGGTTTTGAGTCTGTGTGAGTGCTCACCAGTGTATTATACTGTGTGTGACGTTTCGACGTAGGGTTAATTTAGTCAACACTCACACAGACTCAAAACCAGAGCCAGAGACAGATTTAGACAGAGCTTGCCTACTGGTCTCACGTAAAACAATGTCACATAAGGTACGTATTTTATGTGACATAGCAGTGCGTCCTCGATGGAAAGTGCTTTATGAGGGATTGCAATTCATTATTATTAAAGGCAGTGCTTCATAAACTTTGCCATGCTTGTTCCATTATTTTGATTAAAAAACACTTAGTATTATTAAGTTATTTCTTTGACTGTAAGATAAATGAATAAATGATTAAACTTAAAAAAAAATTTTTTTACTTTCTTGGAATTCGTGGCCTTCATTTAAACCTAAATAATGAGGTCAGGGCCACAATAAAAAAATTATACCACTACGAGGCAATGCTTTGTTATAGGCGATGGTTACCGCTTAATATCAGGTGGGACATATGCTTGTTCCATCAGCTAGATGTATACAAAAAAAGTTATCGTTAAATGGAAGGTTCAGTGATCGTTTTCGGCTGCTGATGATGCTAACTAAATAAATAAATAAATAAATAAATATTGTGGACAATTCACACAACACTACCCAGTCCCAAACTAAGCAGAGCTTGTTATATGGGAACCAGATGGCTGATATAATACTTGAATACATTTTTTTTTTGTAAATACATACTTAGAATACTATATAACACCCAGACAGAGAACAAACATTTATGTTCACCACACAAATATTTGTTCTCGGTGGGGATCGAACCCACGACCTACGGCGCAGAAGGCAGAGCTACTACCAACTGAGCTAGAGGCCAGTCATAAAGCCTACTTAATGAGGTCAGCGCCACAGGGAATAATATAGGACGCAACACGACCCCAGATAACGAGGCTTCGACATGACAACACAACAACATGATCAATGATTTTCACAGCCCACGCATCCATCTATACATAAAACAGCGGCCAAGTGCGAGTTGGACTCGCCCATGAAGGGTTCCGTAGCATCAAGTAACATAATACAAAAGTTCTTGTAGTTCGTCGAAAGATAAAACTGTTTCGTTTACTTAGTCTAACTAAATAAACATACTTGCAGGCCTTCCACAAGCTCTGTCTGGCTCTGTCTCTGGCTCTAGTTTTGAGTCTGTGTGAGTGCACACCAGTGTATTATACTGTGTGTGTGACGTTTCGACGTAGGATTTATTTAATCAACACTCACACAGACTTAAAACCAGAGCCAGAGACAGAGCTTGTGGTAGGCCTACTGACAATAAGATTATGCAAGAGCTTAAGAAACCTACGTAATAAAAATATCTACGTGATTTGCTCGATTTTATTAATACCTACAATATTATCTACTTATTAGAAATTGGATAGGCTAGTCAATGTCTTATGTAAGAATGAGAGAGAGAGAAGACTTGTAAGTCACGCATGCCAGGAATGTGCCCTACGATGCACTGCCCTGCGTCAATAAACAGGCACACAGATGTTCAGTCTCACGTGTCAGTAATGTCACCCACACCCACACCCTTCAAACCTGTACACAGCGATGTTGCTTCACGGCAGCAATAGGCATGGTGGTAGTACGCACCCCCACGAGACACACACAAAGAGCTCTAAAAATATGTATTCAAGTATTATATCATCTATCTGGTTCCCATATTACAAGCTCTGCTTAGTTTGGGGCTGGGTAGTGTTGTGTGAATTGTCCACAATATTTATTTATTTATTTATTTATTTACCAAATTTATTCCTTTCTTCTTCCATCTAAATTTGATAATCCTAGAAATAGGTATTTGTCAGTCAGTATGGTAGAATAAACAGTTATAAATATTTGAGCAGATTCATTTGGCTTAACATTCTATTAGTTCACAAGATAATAATATACCTATTATTTATACGCCTTAGGAGCTAGATTTTGTTTAGATAAGGCCTACCACAAGCTCTGTCTGGCTCTGTCTCTGGCTGTGTTTTTAAGTCTGTGTGAGTGTTGACTAAATAAAGCCTACGTCGAAAGTTCGAAACGTCACACACACAGTTATAATACACTGGTGAGCACTCACACAGACTCAAACCAGAGCCAGACAGAACTTGGGGTAGGCTTGCCGAGATGAGATTGCTAGATTTGTTTAGATAAGTTGAATATAAAATATTGGTAAATACAGAGCCAAGGTTTTTCCAAACCTACTTTACCAATTTATTTTTATAGGTTGCCTACGATATTATTATGTTGATTTAGACTTGTGTTCTTCGTAGAAAAATGTGATAAATCAAATTCATGGAAAATAGGTGACATCAAAAATAAATTATCATAAAAGCTATTTATTTTTGAAATATCAAGCAATAAACGAATTTATAAATATGGGGACGATTGAAGACGGCCATTTTGAAAAAATATTTTGTGAAAATGGTGGTGTGGGTTATACGTATCTTTGTTTTGATATATTTTCAGGTGAGTGCCTACTCGATGCCCATGAATTTCGGGCTGTAGGCCTACCACAAGCTCTGTCTGGCTCTGTCTCTGGCTCTGGTGTGTGAGACGTTTTGACGTAGGATTTATTTGATCAACACTCACGCAGACTCAAAACCAGAGCCAGAGACAGAGCCAGACAGAGCTTGTGGTAGGCCTACTGACTTATACAGGGTTATTCATTATTAGCTGCAAATACTCAGGAATTAGGTTCAACAAATAAAATAAAAAATATTTATGAAATGATTTTTTTAAGTTTTGTTATAAAAATCCCGAGAAAATCGATAAAAGAATCATTGGCGCCTGACCTATTTTGACCTTTGATCCGCGCCCGCGCGCCGTGAGTGACACTCTGCGTTCAGTCACCGCCTGGGTGGGTCATCGTCCTGTTCTCCATGGCAATCATTATGCAATAGCCGTAAAGAAATTAATAAAAATAAAATTTTGATACAAAAACTTAAATCAAAACTAAAAAAAAATCATTTCATAAATATTTTTTATTTTATTTGTTGAACCTAATTCCTGAGTATTTGCAGCTCATAATGAATAACCTTGTATACAGGCAACGAGCCAAACCAAGATTTGATTCGGGTTAACAATGCATTTTTTGTCGTGAAGCATTGCTGTGTTTCTGTTTGAAGGGTGTGGGTGCCGGTGACATTACTAGCACGTGAGGCTGAACATTTGTGCCTCAAGTTGATGGACGCAGGACAGTGTTTCGTAGGGCACGTTCTTGTGTGACCTACGAGGCAATGGAAATAGGCAATGGTTACCATTTAATCAGGTGGACCATGCTTGTTCCTTCAGCTAGTTGAATATTTTTTTTATTATCATAAAACGGTTCAGCGGTGGTTGAAGTTTGTTTCAAAATAAATTCATAGGGGTAATCCCCAGTCATGATAATAAGTGGACTTACAATAGACTAACGCTTGCGAAAATCACGGGATAAAAAGAAATAAATGTTACAGAATTAAATCAGTGGATTTAGTAGAAAATTTGTTTTTTCAAATCTTTCTTTCCGCGGAAATTCTAGAAACATTTTTTTTTTAATCCTTCTTTCCGGAAATTCAAAGGTGGTTTTAGCCCAACTGGTTCAGTTTAATAATAATACTTCTTCAGGCCTCCACATTTCCAGGACGAACGAATTTGAGCCCTCTTCATCCATCGACTTCCCGCGATCTTAACAATGTAGTCGGTCCATCTGGTGGGTGGACGCCCTACTTTTTGTCTTCCGGTTCATGGTCGCTATTCGAGAACCATAATTCCTCAACGGTTGTCGGTTTTTCGAGCTATATAACCTACTTATTGCCACTATTACTACTTATTAGAATTATACTTAGTTGCTTAAAATATAATGCAATTTGAAGATTATGAAACAAAATAATCAAAGCGTGTTTTAAAACAAAGCAATATATTTTTATCTTCTGAGAAAAATATTGTGATAACATTTTCAAGAAAAGATAAGTATGATGTCGTAAGTATATTGTAATAACCTTTCGAAATAACTCAAATTTGATTTGTTTTTATTCACAGATATATTTGGCAGACGCTCGTGGAGTCACTATGCCTATCACCACTGTGGCCGATAATCCAGAGCCATTTGAATCTCTACTAACAAATAAGGAGTCGATTTTAGAAGATATACCGAATATAAGCAATAATATTATGTCTTATAATAATGATGTGTCAAATGTAGATATTCATGCATTACCTATGATTATTATTCCTGGCTTTGATAACTGTTTTCAAGCCGTTTTAAGCTACGCTAAAGAGTGTGCATTGAAGTATAGCAATCTGATTCAGCCTTTTATAATTAACGAATATACTGACTCATCTATACCTTCTATAAAATCAGTTCGGTCGTTATCTAATACTGGTATGAATGATTCTTCTTTCGCTTTATCATCACCATCTTCTGGACTTCCATTAAACACTTCTGACACTGTAACTTCTTTTGATCTGTTCAACGTAAAACCTAACAAATCATTTGACATCGTCAAAGAACCACATAGATCTATATTACCTTGCTTCGGTTTGAACAGCCTACCAGAAACAAAATCTCCTGGTTTGACAGAATCGTTATCATTGTCCGGTGCTATTCCATCTTCGGCAATTCCAATACCAGCTTTAAATTTGACAGAATCACCAGTTTTGTCCAAGTCTCCGTTCGTTTCAAATAGTGCAGTACCTTGTGGTTCTATGTCACCAGTAACTAGTTTGTTTACAGTCAATTCATCACACAACATGACAAGTAATATGATCACTACGTTAGAATCACCACAATCAACTTTAACATTACCTCTCTCACTAACAAGTACAACAACTAGTTTTAAGCCGGCTCAGAATCATGGTTCCTTACCTTTGGCATCACGTACAAACCCTATGCTCTTATCATCAACACAAATACACAATACCAAGGACGAACAATGTGTACCTTCTTCGAAAACAGTATTAAATCCTGCAGTTTCTTTATCGACACCACATTATAATAAAACTTTAACTTCATTTAGTGTGGCTCAGACACCAGCTATAACTTCTATATCAGGATTAAATCAAGGTCAATGCACAATTGCGAATTCTAAAAACACCAATTCAACAACTTATCCTAGTGCAATAAACCAACACACACTACCATTAATATCGCTACAATATCCTCACATAGGAGTTTCTGATTTACCTTTTACTGGTTCAGATCCAAAGCTTACTTCTTCTGACAGAAGTTGTAACTCTCTAAAACCCCTATCAACATCGTTTGTGGATATGTTGATTTCTCATTTATCACCGATCGTAGCATCTAAAGATTTATGCAATTCTTCAAATCCAACGTTTGAAGGAACCTCTTTTCAGACTCCATCGGATAGTATTTCTCAATTATACACCAAATCACCAGCACCTGTACTGTATAATAACAACACAAGCACCATTTTTTCAGCTAAAAACTCATCACAATCACCAATGTTGCCCTATGATTCAAGTCCTGGTTTTCCCGTGACGTCATCATCACTTGTATCAAACTGTTTACCGATATCCCCAAACATAGTTTTATCTGCACTTACAGATTCATGTTTATTATCAAACGAGATTCCTAATTCATCTATCCACGAAAACAAATCTTTTAAACGCTCTACAATGGTTGACCAATCACCAAAATCAGATTTTTTTTCTGCACTTCATTTTGATTCTATTAATACTAACCAAACTGTGGAGAAACAGCTATCTAGAGAAAACTCTGATCAGTTACATTCCAGGAATAAGCATATCAAAAAGTTACGCGATTTATTGTCTCTAGTAGAAATGTTAAGCGATGAAAAACTGAAAAGTAAATGAATTGCTTTAAATAAAATTATGTTTGTTTAAACAAAGGTTTTGTAATAAAATTGTTATTTACTTCATGCGAGCTTTTTATTTGCCTTCCCTTGTTTTTTTTTAGATAGCAAAGACCCAAGTAGTTTACGTTTAGGTGTTACATATTTGGGTTCAGCATATTTGATTGGTTTTTCTTTCTTTCTAGTTGGATTGGCAAAATACTGTTACGTTTAATTTGTTTGTTTGACCTTTGATAGTCATAAATATTGATGAGATTACTTTGTGAAGACTTATCGACCCATTGACCAAATATTTGGGAAAGTCTGCCAAATATTTCAGAACCCATTTGTTTGCTTAGGATAGGGTCTACAGTTATTTCAGGAATAACGCCTGACCCTTTGGAAGAAGAAATAAATTACATTTAAAGGACAAAACAAGGACTCCTATACAAGGAACTAAAGAGTTCCATAACATCGTGGCAAGCAAAAGAAAGGAGCCACTTTGAAGAGTTCTATAAATCCTTTCACCACACTGGCTTGAAATGACTAGTGACACAAGGAGAATAAAGAAAGCAAACAATAAAACAACATTAAAAGATAACATTTAGTTCTAGAATATTTTTCGGGGAAGTTCAAACTACAGATTATTTAAATTATTTATTGGTTTTACATTGGAAATAAATTATATCAAGCAGGTTTTTTGCTTTATTAAACTAACATTTGTAAGCAAGATGGCTATTGAACAAAAAAGAACAATGTGATTAGTATAATATAATATACTAATCAAATTGTTGATAGAATTACCAATAGTCTTCCGGGTGTCCGATAGATTTTGCAAAAACGTAAGATGTCCTTTCACTTGAAGAACTACTTTCATCAGTTGGTGCACTAGAATAATGTGTTGCATCTATAGGAACTCCATATTTAGCTACTTTAGATCCCGCAAACACAGTCTCAACACTTTCAGTCTTTGCTCTTGTATTCTTTGAGGGTACTTTTACTCTTCTAATCTCATCATTTGGTTTCACTTTCTCGAGAGATTCTGTATCTGCAAATGTTGATATGTGATCTAAGTATTCGTTGTGATTGAATTTGTTGATATCTCGATCATTTTTTTTGGTTTTTGTATCAGTAGATTCTATATCTTTTTCGTTATCTCGTTTTGAATATCTAGCGTCTTCGTACCTGTCTAGTTTCCTTCTTTCTCTATCTATTGTGTCTTCATTTTCTGTTTTATAAAAATATCTGTCATCTAAGTGGTTCACTTTTTCAACGTCAGGATTATAGTAAACGTCATCATGGAATACAGGGTAGTATTCATTAAAAATTCCGTTGTCACAAATAGGGTGCACTTCATCTTCTGTTCCTAACTCAGGCATGATGAAATCATGTAGGTCTTCAAGTTTACTGAAAGTTTCATAATGTTCTTTGCTTGAAGATTCTTCATCATATTCAATTACGGGTGTTACTTTATGCGGCATCTCCATAGGTATAACTGTAATTTCTTCAATCGATTCTGTACTTGGTTCATCTTCAACAGACAGTGTTATTTCATGCACATATTTGGATGTTTCAGTTGTAGTAAGAGTTTCAGTAGTAACTGGAGTTTCTGTAGTTATAGAAGTTTCCGTAGTCACAGGGGCTTCAGTATGATCAGAAGCTTCAGTAGTGACAATAGGTTCAGTGGTGTTTTCTCTATTCTTCGGTTTGAGCTTTATTTCAATGGTATGTGTGTTGCTCTTTGCACCATTACTTTTTCTATTTTGGATACTCTGGTTTTTTGGCTTCTTTTTATTTCTATTGGCATTAGAATTTCTGACAGGATCAAGATATCTATAATAATGGTCAAAATCAGTGGGGTAATTTGAATGAGGGTTGTTAAAGCCACCCATAGGCATGTAAGGAAAAAAGTTTTTAAGGACATCGTCTGGGAAAGGTGACATATTTGGTGATGGTTCTTTTTTTACTGTGTTTGTACGTTTTTGTTCTGGAGTTTTCTTGGCTTCATTTCTATTGGAATCTCTGGTTGGTCTGTTTTCTTGAGTCACATGGTTAGAAATATCAGTTGGAAATTCAATATTTTTCAATGTTTTATCCTCAGAATTTTTAACGGATGGTTTAAGGCGCTTATGTTTCTTGCGTTTTTTTGGACTTTCAATAACATCTCCTTCTTCCCTCGCTTTGTCTCTAACAGTTTTACGTTTTTCAGTGAGTGGCTCTGGTTCAACAAGCTTAATTCCATGCATTTCTTTATCTATATGTTTGCTGTTTAATTTAGATTTTTGCGGTGTTTTTATTTTTTTCTCTCTAATAGATATAACAGAGCTACGATCTTCCAATTCATTGGAGTCATCTTCAATAGATTCATCTGGTGCTGATGCTATTTCTTCTTTCTTCTTTTTTCGTGAACGATGCTTTGGCTTCCTCTTACTTTCTTGATCTCTTATGGTTCCTTGTGATGCCTCGCGTTCATCGATCAATTCGACACTTTCAATTTTATCATCAATACGCTTTCTTTTTAGTTCATTATTAGATTGGTTATTCTTTCTTTTTCTATTTCGTTTGGTCTTAATCACTTCGTCATCTCCAGCAGATTCTTCTATGGGTTTCTTTAATCTTCTTTTTAGTTTTCTACGACGAGGTCTCTTCGACGCTTGGTCTATTTCAACTACATCTTCTTCGTTTTTGATTGCAGTTTCATTTAAGCTAAAAAACTCTGGTGGTACTATAAAATAGTTATTTATGACATTAGGAGTACCTGTATTCTGTACTTGCCTTTGTACTTCATCGCCATTTTGGTTATAAAGCTTAGTATTAGGATCTATTACTTTCTGAAGCGATGGATTTGAGAGAATTCTGTTCAGTACAATCTGGCTTAAAGTTTCTCCCAGGGGACCCGGATAATTGGCAGGAACTTGAACTGTAGACCCTTGAGAATAAGGACTACAACTGCTTGGCTGGATAACAACCGGGGCGGTAGGGTTGCTATATGATGTGGGTGGACAAACATTGGAAGACTGTACAAGTTGGCTGATCGGGTTTGATGTAACCTGAAAATGAGAAACAAAAATTGAAATTGTTTTATTTCATAGCTGTTTTTATGACAAAGTAGAAAAAAAAACACAAAAAAAATTAGGTTAGCACCGTAGATGAGAAACTGTATAGGTCTCAAAGTGATACCTTGATAAACTCTATACAATAAGATAAAATTCAACCAATATGTAAATAAAAAAATGCTAAAAACGAACTTCCACTCGTGGTTTGTATGATCGCATAGAATCATCATTAAAAGTGATATAGATGTTGTATCAGGATATAGTTTCAAAATTGGTTTAGTAGATACGTCATGAATGAATCACAAATATCCAGCAAAGTAAGTAAATATATTCAAACAAAAGAGAATAAAGATAAGAGAATAAGTTTAATTTTAGACAACTTTGTAAACCTTTTTTCAAGTAAATAAATATTTTTATTATTACACAAAATTGGGTATCTTTAATGTTACTTAAGATTTCTACAAAAACTATTATTATAAAACATGAAATAATTAAATTATTAATTATTCTCAGTTTATTGGGTAATTACTGGGCATAAAGAGGCAAATCATATAGACAAGCTATATAATAATTATGATCTATAGAGAACCGACAATCATTGGGGAATTAAGCTTTGAAGTGAATCACTACCATAGACCGGAAGACTAATTCATTGGATGCCCCCATATCGTAGTTGTAGTAGAGCTTATTGTGTGTGTCTCGTGGGGGTGCGTACTACCACCATGCCTTATTCTCCCGTGAAGCAGCATTGCTCTGTTTCGGTTTGAAGGGTGTGGGTGCCAGTGAAACTACTGGCACGTGAGGCTGAACATCTGTTTGCCTCAAGTTAATGGACGCAGGGTGGTGCACACGACGTGCTTGACATACGAGGCAATGATTGTTCCTTCAGCTAGTTTCATAAAAAAAGAGCTATAGTATACATACCGATATTATAAATGATAACACATAAAATATCCACATTGTTGTCATATTTTTGTTTAACAATCATTATTCATAATATTAACGTTGATATTATTTTTGCTTATAAAAAAAGTTTCTTTTTGTTTATAGTAAAATCCGTAGTCAGTCGACAAAACCCTTTTTATGAATACGTGTTCGTTATATAATAATACTTCTTATATTACGTTTTTACAGATAAAGTGTTGCATAAGTTTATAACGATAACTTTTGAAATACTTCTTGATTAAGCACGAATATTATCTTTTGTACATACATACATACATACTTAAAATCACGCCTTATTCCCATGGGGGTAGGCAGAGATCACGGATTTCCACTTGCTACGATCCTGACACACCTCTTTCGCTTCATTCACTCTCATAACATTCTTCATACATGCTCGTCGGTTAAGGGTATTCCTATCCTGGCCTTTCTCGTGTAAGTATTATCTTTTGTAAGTTTTCTTACTGGCGTATCACTAGTTCTCTTAAACCAATGTGATGAAAGGACTTTAAGTGCGCCTCAATGACCTTAGAACGTCCTAGGCTGTGCTGAAAACCAGCGCAGACAAATCGTTCTCAGCCCATGCTGAGCTCAGGTTTTTTCTTGCAGACCACACATGGCAGCATTCCACACATACACTCAATACATTTATTGCATACACATGGTTTAGTTTAGGTACATACATAGTTGTTAGGTGTAAATCAGTATCACATGGACCCTGTGTATAGGGTAAAGTAACATGGAAGTAAGCCAAGGCTTATACACAGTTGTTGGTACGTATTATATTATTATAGATTGAGAATTTCCAGGCATTATAATGTAGATAGTTTGTTACTTTATTTTAAATTAATAAGCTTGGTAGAACAGATTAAACGATAATGTCTTAAAGTCAGGTCTTTAAAGTAGTCAAAGTTAGGTTCACACACACACACACACCAGAACTCTGCGTATTGTGTTAGTAACATTGTCATTTTTACTGTTTTATTTGTTCTCGTGTACAGTTTGTATATATAAATGATTTTATTTGTTTCTTTCTTCTTTCTAAGTCATGGGTTCATGTCCAACAATTTATCAATGAGTTTTTCTGTAAAAAAAAATGTATTTGCACTATGCCGGTATTCTTAAACGGTGAAGGAAAACATCGTGAGGAAACCGACATGTCGTAGAACCTAAGAAGTTTCAAAACATGTATGGAGTGCACGGAACCTCTCTGAGAAACCTATAATTTTTTCTGCACACTATGGTAAGCCTACCACAACCACAAGCTCTGTCTGGCTCTGTCTGGGTCTGGTTTTGAGCCTGTGTGAGTGCTGACAAAAAAAATCCTATGTTGAAACGTCACACTCACCCAGTATAATAGACTGGTCAGCTGGCCTACCACGAGCTTCATATGGTTTTAGTTATGGCTGTCAAAATTGTGTCAACAGTGTCAACACATTCAAACCCAAGAAGAAAATGAATGTGTGGGTCAGCCGATCCATACAAAATTTGACACCACATAACCACATGGAGCTCGTGGTAGCCCTGTTGAACTCGTACCGACTCAAAACCAGAGCCATTGACAGAGCCAGACAGAGCTTGTGGTAAGCCAACAGGTTTGAAAGAACCAGTGGCACGATAAGAATAATCCAAGATGATTTAAAAAGATAAGAAATAACATAACCTATAGCACGTTTCTGAAGCGCTTAAGAAGTCCACTGCTGGACATAAGCCTCCGCTACACATTTCCTGAAAGAACGGCTCTGACTCCTTTCCATACACTGACTTGCCGCGATCTTAACAATGTCATCGGTCCATCGGGTGCCCTATGTTCTCTCTTTTGGTTCGTGGTCACCATTCGAGAACCTTTATTCCCCAACGGTTATCGAATAGCATAAGCTTATATAAATAAAGAAATATTTCTGGGATTTCATCAAAAATAACATTCAATTACGATAAAATATTGTTAATGAATAAATAAATTGAAATTGAAAAAGGTCTAAATCCGAAACTCGAATCAATTCATAAAATACTCGTAATACGTTTCAATTCCAGCGGGATTGGGATTTCGTAGCCCCTCTACGAAGGTCTACGAAACTCGTAGAGGCTTTTGTTATCAAAATCAATAGACTCGTCTACCTGTGACGTAGGTTGGAGATATTGAAACCTAACCTCTGTAGTTTTAAGCTACTATTTACTAGCACCTGCCTCTGGTTCTGCTCGCGTAGTGCCTACCTGGATAAAATGTAGCCCATGTGTTTTTCATGATACCAATGGAGGTAAATACGTCATATATCGCAAAGATTGGAAGCCTTGCTGGCGTCTGTTTTTTCTAGTACCCACAACTTGGACGTTTTCAAAACAAGAGTGCATGAATAGGTATCTTTTAGGTAAGCGTGCTCGACCGTCGCAGCAGGTCAGATTGCGGGCAAACTCAAGCCTATAAATTGTAAAGAAAAAAAACATTGTGAGTTTTATAACTTTTGTAACTATCATGGTTTTTAAAACTATTTTTATGAAACAACGGGATATTTACCATGATCAAAAACAAATCAAATGGATATACAATTTGTTGAGTCGTCAAGAAAAAGTGACTTACACACGTAAGGAACTAAAATATCTTAGATAAATATACAGGCCATTTTTTATGTTCCATAGCTTGGCTTTCTTCTGAAATCACTTATTTACATCCCATACCAACAAGATAAGTAGGTAAGTACTAGTAGAAATATCAGTAAGATCTAAACACATATTCATACACATCACTCTCCTAGTTACATGACTTTCATGCCTTCTCATGACATACCCGTACCACGCCAGCATGTTGCTCCTCAATTTATTTCCAAATATTGTCAATAAATACCATTTAATTCGATCAAAATAAAACAAAACCAAACAGTCTATATCATTTATTACCTACAACAACAGTTTTTCCAACTCAACAACAACATTTGTTATCAACTTAATAAGTCCACTCAACAGCCCACTACCATCCGTCAAACCACTAAGCAGATTCAACACAAGATTCAACACTGCTGACACCAATCCTAGCAGCAATCCCGGAGCAGCTAGAACATTAGATCTAAACAAGGAGATCAGAACACTTATATACAAGAACAGCACAGAGGCCAAATCAGTTAAGGTTGCATACAATAAAGGCAAAGTACAACCGAAGTACGGAAGCAATGCAGGCGTAAGGTTCTGGACTATGTTTGAAAGGTTGTTTAGATTGTTGATTAGGTTGATGAGGAACGGGATGAGGAGACAGGCGAGCTGGTTGGCGATGGGAAGAATGGTGCCGATCTCGTCAAAGGCAAGCCGGAGAGCGGAGACAGAGTATGCTGGGATCATAGCTTCGGTGGAAGGAACCTGGAATAAAAAAATAACTTAAAATACACAAAAAACAGTTAAGACCGTTACAAACATGTCAAGACGTAGCTTATTATCTAAAAGGTTATAAGTTTTCTTTTTATGTTACCAGTATATTGTATGTCATCCTTTGTGTAATTTTATTTGAATTCTTACGTGTACCTACAATTTGTGCCATAATAAACATTTGTATTTGTAAACGATCTAGAGATAACTCAACTAATCCAATAAGTAACAGATGGAAGTATGCCCAAGACGCTGGCGGCATCGCCACGCTGAATAGCAACCCTGACAAATAGCAAATCTGACGCGACCCTACGAGTCTCAACCCCACATTTTACTTTATGCATACTTTTCATGTTTTATCGGTTTTTAGGGTTCCGTAGCCAAATGGCAAAAACGGAACCCTTATAGATTCGTCATGTCTGTCTGTCTGTCCGGCCGTGTCACAACCATTTTTCTCCGAAACCATAAAAGCTAGACTGATGAAAGTTGGTGAGTAGATGTATTCTGTGAACCGCATTAAGGTTTTTACACAAAAATAGAAAAAAAACTATAAATTTTGGGGGTCCCCATACTTGAAACTGAAACTCAAAAATTTTTTTTTCATCGAACCCATACGTGTGGGGTATCTATGAATAGGTCTTTAAAAATGATGTTGAGGTTTCTAATATAGTTTTTTTCTAAACTGAATAGTTTGCGCGAGAGACACTTCCAAAGTGGAAAAAAGTTGGTCCCCCCCCCTCTAACTTCTAAAGTAAGAGAATGATAATACTAAAAAAAATATATGTTGTACATTACTATGTAAACTTTCAACGATATTTGGTTTGAACGAGATCTAGTCAGTAGTTTTTTTTTATACGTTATAAACCGTAAACCGCAATTTACCTTTCAACGAACTACAGGAACCTTATTATGTTACATCAAGTAACATATATAAAGGTTCTTGTAGTTCGTCGTGCTACGGAACCCTTCATGGGCGAGTCCGACTCGCACTTGGCTGCTTTTTTTTAATTATTGTAAAAACGAACTGTTGTGACCGTATTTATTTGTTAATTGTGTTTTTAGAAATTTAATTTAAATACCAATTACATTCTGATGATTATGAAATATGAATAATATTTTTCTATTTTACTAACAGCGCCATCTGCTGGAATAGCTTAAATAAGTTTATGTTGATTTTAGCTAGAGTTGATTGTTGAAAACAAAAAGAGATTTTCTAAAAATCAATACTAGCTAAAAATAATATTTAATGCCTTTTTAATATAGCCACAAAAATCTAAGCACACATTATTTTAATATCTGGCAGAGGTAACTCACTTAGCAAAAAATATCTATCAACTCTAGCCCTACTACAAGATCCGTCTGGCTCTGTCTCTGGCTCTGGTTTTGAGTCTGTGTGAGTGCTGTATTAAACTGTGTGTGTGACGTTTCGACTTAGGATTCATTTTGACAGCACTCACACAGACTCTAAAGCAGAGCCAGAGACAGAGCCAGACAGAGCTTGTAGTAGGCCTACAGTTCCTTTACTCGTTTTAAAAATAAATTTAAATATAATACTAACCGATAAAAATATCGCACAGGCAAACAACAAAATATACCTATTCATTTTAAAGCAACTTACTAAACTAAAGATAAATTAATTGTGTTTTTTATAACTTTTCTTTATAAACACTATTTTATCGATTTGCAATCCAAAATTTCATTAGAACTTATGTAAAAATGAAAAGATTTGGTATGATAATCAAATGAAATCTAAGTTATCTATGTGTAACAGTATGTATTAATGTTAAATGATAACAAAAGAATTTTAGATTGGTAAAGAGTAGATCTGTTGAATTACGTAATTACGAAGAATTACAAACGTTACATATTCAAAGCAAGATATAGACAGGCATTAATTTGGGATTTTGCTACTTCAGTAGGCCTGCTCAAAGCTACAAGCTCTCACTGGCTCTGGTTTTGACTCTGTGTGAGTGCTCAACAGTGTGTTATACTGAGTGTGTGACGTTTCAAAGTAGGATTTTTTAGCCAACACTCACACAGACTCAAAACCAGAGCCAGAGACAGAGCCAGACAGAGCTCATGGTAGACCTACGGGCCACTTGCTCACACATTCCACCACATGTTTTGAAGATAAAAAAACACTGAATGTAAAACAAGAATTTTTCGGAGATTCGGCAAAAATATCACGTTGGTCGGTGATGGTGTCCGCTTAACATCAGGTGGTATCTGTTGGTTCCATTGAGAAGTAAAAAAGATACGTGACCAATGGCTTTGTTAATTTCATTATACATCATTAACCTTGACATTGACCTACACTTCTGTATGTGTTGAAAATATCACGTTTGCTTTTCTGCAATAATATTTCTAAGCATTCAATAAATAATGCTGACTTTGTTAGTTTATTAACCTACATTTACAAGGCCAAATAACACGTAAAATATATATCTATACTTCTTTATTAGAGGAATGATTTGTATTTTTGTGTTTATGTTTGTAATGAATAAACTCAAAAACTAAATTGGGGAATAAAGGTTCTCGAATGGCGACCACGAACCGGAAGACGAAGCGTAGGGCGCCCACCCACCAGATGGACCGACGACATTGTTAAGATCGTGGGAAGTCGATGGATGGTAAGGGCTCAGAATCGTTCTTCCTGGAAATGTGTAGGGGAGGCCTATGTCCAGCAGTGGACTTCTTCAGGCTGATGATGATGATGATGAAACTCAAAAACTGTGCTGATTTCAAAAAATTCTTTCACCATTGGAAAGTAACATTCACCCTGAGTAACAAAGGCTATATTTATGTGCTTAAAAAGAAAATGTCCACCCGTGCGAAGCCGGGACAGTCCACTAGTAAGTTAACAAAATCTTAACACTGAAACCAATTTTTTGAAAATGTTTGAATAAAAGCCAATACAAATATTGCAAAGAACTCAAACAAAAATAGCGAAAAATTTTAAATATTCTCGCCACTTTGCATTTCTCTTTGATAAAATATTTGTACCTTGAAAAGGTCCAATTTCAATCATGAGTGGGTGCCTATGCTTCGTTTGACAATTTGACATCACAAAAGGTCGCCATTATTTTGATATTCAAAAGATGAAGCTGAGGCCAAGCCGCGGCATAGACTAGAGAAATATATAATATAAATGCGTTTGTAACTCTGTCTGTCTGCTTTCACGCCAAAACTACTAAACCCATTGAAATTAAATTCAGTCACAGATATTCAAGAGCCTAAGAGAGAACATAGGTTAGTTTTTAATGCGAAAAAAAGGTTGAAAGAGGTGATGAAACAACCATTATATGTGCACTACCCGTTAAGAATGTCCGAATTACACAAAGGTTAACTGGAAGAGAATGCTCTCTCATTAAGTTCGCCTATGTACAATGTAGTTTTTGTTTCAATGCAATAAAGAATTTTCTATCTTTCTATCTTTTAATAAAAAAAACTATCTGAAAACGCTATTCCACGCGAAGTCGCGGGCACGACTAGTAGAAGAATATACGATTACTGGCCTCTCAGCTCAGTTGGTAGTAGCTCTGCCTTCTGCGCCGTAGGTGGTGAGTTCGATCCCCACCAGAGAAATATTTGTGTGGTGAACGCAGATGTTTGTTCTCCGTCTGGGTGTTATATTGTATTCTAAATATGTATTTACCAAAAAAAAACATATAAGTATTATATCAGCTATCTGGTTCCCATAGTACAAGCTCTGCTTTTTTTGGGGCTAAATAGTGTTGTGTGGATTGTCCACAATATCTATAAAAGAAAATGTGTTATCAGTAAGCATAGTATATTTTCATAAACTTTCTGAACGGAAATATCCATATGTATACGACCAAATTCGAAACCGTGACCTTCGGATCGGAAGACCACCAGTGCACTCCATTACATCATCATCATCATCAGCCTGAAGAAGTCCACTACTGGACATAGGCCTCCCCTACACATTTCCAGGAAGAACGATTCTGAGCTCTTTCCATCCACCGACTTCTCATCAAAACAACATAACATAATTGTTTACTAAACGAGGGATATCTTCACTCAGCGATGCGGACCAGAATGGATGAGAAAAGCAAGAAAGAGAGACAAATGGAGAGATTTAGGGGAGGCCTACGCCGTAGAGTCGACTGCTGCGGAGTTGCTAGATATAATCAACGGAGCAATTTGGTATATATAAATAGTTTTTAGATTTAAAGTACCTAAGTAAGTTTTTCACCCAATGTATCAGCAGTAGAATAAAGGCTTTTTTATTTTATTTTTATTTTATTTAATGTTTAATAACTATTCAATCGCGTCGGTTTGAACGTAGCTTTAAGCTCAAGTAGTCGAAGCTCGCCAAGCTTCGTAAAGCAGTGTGTTCAATAGACTTGAGTCTATTAAATTAGATATTCATAATGTCAATACAATTTCTCATCAGAATACTGAGAAGTAGAGCTTTTTGCGAAGGGCTCGTCCGGGGAAGTATGTTTCTACACGAAGTGGGTCACAGGCGCAGCAGACACACACGTAATCGACAACTGCTTCATTTTTGACATTTGACACCTAGCCTAGACTTTAAGGGTGACAAATCAATATCGAGCTATGCTGCGCTGTACTGCGCTGAGCTGTGCTGTGTTTCTTATGCTACAAGCTGTGCTGCGCTTTGCTTAGTTCAGTATAAAAGTAATCCTCCATGTTTGAAAAACTTAGCACAGCTCGACACAGCGCAGCATGGCAGAGCTCCATAGAAAACATAGCACAGTTTGGTAAAGCGCGGCTCAGCACGACGATTACCGCGCCTCGCTCGAGACTGCTGCGTTTTTAAACAGAGCGTTAGCCTCACACAGCGCAGTACAGCATGGTTTGTTTGTATCCTAATTCAAATATAAGACGAGCGAGTTGACCAAACATAGCACAGCGCAGTACAGCGCAGTACAGCGCAGCATCGCTCAATGTTGATTTGTCACCTTATCTGTCACTTTCGTACTGTATTACTGTATACTGTCGTACTGTCAAAAGCAACACCACCACCACAGAAATTCGAACCTAGTGAATGAATGGAACTTGATGGAAATTTGTATTTTGGAATTGTGTAACGCCGAAATGAACTTCAGTTGGATACTGGCTTGCGGGGCTTGAGGGGCCGGCTGCATGCACGAAAAAAACAAGACTCATGTCGCGTTACCTCGCTCTGAGGCGTTCCATTAAAGGCTTGAAGTGCAAGCGAGAGCGCGGAGCGAGCGACAAAGAGGCACGCACGGCCTCCGCGTTCGGCAGCGTTCGACATCTGTCTCTCTCCTACTTGAGTGAGCGATGCGTCCGCGTGGACAGCTGTATGACGTTGTCACGTTCAACTATCGTCAGTAAACCGACTTTACAGACAACCAATTTTTTTTTTATCCCACTCCTATTCTCGTTGTCCCCCGCTAACGAGAAGACTTCGTATAATATTCAGACCAACGTCCAGACTATTGTTGAAGAATTGTGGACACAATGGATGCTCCAACGTCCAGACTATTATTCAAGGACAATAGAATGCTCTATTGTATTTAGCTCTCAGAGAACAAAGGGCTTAGGAAGTTTAATTAATTATTAGCACTGGACCTTTCTCAAGATTGTATGTACGGTGCGGAGCTACTGCGTGTGTGTGGTACGTTTCGAAGTAAGATTTATTTAGTCGACACTCACACAGACTCAAACCCAGAGCCAGACAGAGCCAGACAGAGCTTATGCTAGGCCTACCTGGGGCCTGTTTAATATAGCTGAAAATTCGACATATATGTCACAAAGCGACAAAATTGTGGAACTGTCGCGCTTAGGCTATTAATAAAAGTGACAAATATGTCACAAAAGCGCGACAATTCAACCATTTTGTCGCTTTTTGACATATATGTCGAATTGTCAGCTTTATTAAACTATTACAAAAAAATGAACTTAAAACTAACAACTAAGTAATATCAATTAATCAATAATCAAAGAAAATATCAATCAATCAAGAAGTGAATAAATTAATAAATAATGCGGACAATCCACACAACACTCTCTAGCCCCAAACTAAGCAGAGCTTGTACTATGGGATCCAGATGGCTGATATAATACTTAAATACTTTTTTTTTGTAAATACATACATAGAATACAATATAACACCCAGACAGAGAACAAACATCTGTCTTCACCACACAAATATTTGTTCTCGGTGGGGATCGAACCCACGACCGAATGTCAATGTTTTTTAACATCACCCAGTGTATATTCAGCTTTATATTCACAGTCCGTTTGAGGGTATTGATCGAGTCGTTGGCTACAGTTACTTGACCTTTTCCGACTTGAGTAATTCATCGACGACCTCATCGTAGAAGCCTCGACAGCTACGATATACGGAAAACGTAGAAAAAGTGCGGGTTTATGAAAAGAAGCATTAAAATAAAATTGCAAAATGATCGAGATCGGCCCGAGAATTAGGCCCCTGGATATAAAAATTTCTTTTTGCAAATAGTAAGTAATGACAGGTTTTAATAACTCGGAATTTATTTATCTTTGAAATTATTTCTAGTTTTGTAGAGCAATTTGCTATCTTTAATAATCTTAGATGTTACAAACTAAACCAAATTACTTAAATAAGGCAATAACTAATACACATATTTTGATTATTATCATTATTTTGTTATCTTTCACGAAAATTGTAACACAATTTTGCAACTATTGATATATAAAAAGTGTGATTAAAACTATTTAAACAGAAACTATATAGGTTTCGCTGTTTTTTATGTATTTTTGTTTAGTTATTTAAAAATGTCGAAGTTTACTATAGTTGTTTTTTGTGTTGTAGCTGTTTTTTCTTTTACGGTAAGTAAAAAGACCTTTGCGTAATAACATTTACACTAGCGGCCTGTCCCGGCTTCGCACGGGTGGTCATTTATTATTTAGACACATAAACATAGCCTATTTTACTCAGGGTGAATGTAGCTTTCCAATGGTGAATGAATTTTTGAAATCGGGTCAGCAGTTTTTGAGTCTTATCATTACAAACATACAAAAAAAAAATAGGTTGCCTGTAAAGACGGTTTACTGACGATAGTTGAACGTGACAACGTCATAAGAAAATACACAGATGTCGAACGCCGATTGTGCCTCTTTGTCGCTCGTTCCGCACTCTCGCTTACACTTCAAGCCTTAAATGGAACGCCTCAGAGCGAGGTAACGACGCATGAGTCATGTTTTTCGTGCGTGCAGCCGGCTCCATCGAATTACAAGACGATGTCACGTCAGTAAAAACATTTCTTCTTTATAATTATTTGTATAATATTTTTCGGGAGGCAAGCGTAGGACGCTTCCCTAACTGATGGACCAATGATTTGAAGCTGGGATTAAATTTATGAAAGGAGAAGGCATCTAAAAAGGCATAATATCCAATGGTGGATCTCTTCAGTTTGCAAATTCATCCGCACTTGGTATGCGGACTGGTTTCCGCAAGTAGGCCGCTGGCGGGCCCTTTTTGCGTGACGATCGAACGTTCGAACTCTTTTAGGTTCTACGATTCGCCAGTTTCTTCACGATGTTTTCCTTCACCGTTCGAGAGTAATGTCATAGTGCACATAACTTTTTCGACAGGAAAAGTCATTGGTTCACTACAGGATTTGAATCCACGACCTTAGGATCGAAAAGTGGGGCCGCTACCACTTAGACCACCAGTACTCTCTTCTTCAGTCAGATAATGATGATGACTTTGGTGATAACGGTTTGAAAGGGTTCCAGCAAAGCTCTTTGTGTGTGGCTCGTCTGATGAAGTACTACAACCATGCCTATTTCTGCCGTGAAGCAGCGTTGTTGTGTACAGGTTTGAAGGGTGTGGGTGCCGGTAGGGATCCGTTTGTAGGGCACGTTCTAACGTGCGAGACCATGCTCTGTTATATGCTTTTTTTATCCATCATCATCATGTTTATCTATTTCCAGCCTCCAGTATCAGCCAATGGAGTCCAGCTGCCAGCGGTTTACCCTCTCGTCAACATCCTACTTCCACTCCTAAACAATGTCTACAACCTCCTTCTATCCCTCCTGTCAATCTTTGACACCTTACCTCCTTCTGTCAGCTGCCTCATACCTGTGGACTTAGGAGCATTGGAGACTTCGCTGCTTAAGCTATACTCCCAAGCTCTGGCGATTGTGAATTTCTTAAGGTATTTATACATACGAATAATGTATGAACTGCTGGACAAAACAGGTGCATCAGACGAGTGTGAATGGAACTGCTGGAAGGGGAAGACCCCGGCGTATGTATCTCGATTAGATAGCAGACGTTTTAGAGAAAGGCCAGGTTAGGAGTACCCTAAGCCGACGAGCATGTATGAAGAATGTTATGAGAGTGAATGAAGCGAAAGAGGTGTACGTGTCAGGATCGTAGCAAGTGGAAATCCTTGATTTCTGCCTACCCCAATGGAAAAGAGGTGCAATTTTCATCATCATCATCATCATCATCAGCCTCAAGAAGTCCACTGCTGGACATAGGCCTCCCCTACACATTACCAGGAAGAACGATTCTGAGCCCTTTCCATCCACCGACTTCCTTCGATCTTAACAATGTCGTCGGTCCATCTGGTGGGTGGTGTGATTTAATGTATGTAATAATATATATAGAGTATGGTTATATTGTATTCTAAGTATGTTTTTACCAAAAAAACTATGTTTAAGAGTATTATATCAGCTATCTTGTTCCCATAATACCAGCTCTGCTTAGTTTGGACTAGATAGTGTTACGTAGATTGTCCTAATTTTTTTTGATTTTTTTTTAATTAATAGACTATTCCTTGGTCACGATCTCACCTGATGGTAAGCGACGATGTAGCAGGACAGTCTAGAAGACACCTATTCACACCTAATATATTTATTTCTTCTTTCAAGGTCTCTCCCGGAGTACGCATTCGGCGCGAACCCAAACACGCCGTCAACTGGCGTGGCGAACCTACAGACGCTGCTGGGGACGCTGATCTCGTCCATCACAGACCTGGCTGATGAAGTGCTGATCGGTATTGGTGGTGGGCTCCTGCCAGGGTTACTACAGCTGGTTGTGATGGTAGTTCAATGTCTGCTTAGTTTGTTGCTGTAGGGGTATTTAATAAAGTCATTTTAAGTTATACTGCGTTTTACTATCTTTCTCTCTCTGTCTCTATACACCACTATTTTGTAATTACCAAAAAAAATAGGGTAATGTAGTAGGGGTAGAACATTATGAATGTGCAATCAGAATTTTTAGTTTCGATAAAATGACAAAGTTATTAAATGTTAAAATTTTCAGAAATCCTACATAAAATTATGGACATATTAGTTACGTAGTATTACAGAGAAAAAAAAAAACGCTGTTCGGTTCCGCTTGGTATTTAGCGTTTATGAATGAAATGATTTTTGCTTGTTGAATCATCTAAATATATATATCTTATATATATATATATATCTTTCGTTACTGACTGACTGACTCACTGACTGATTGACAATCAACGCACAGCCTAAACCATTAGTCCTAGAAGCATGAAACTTGGAGGGTATGTTCCTCTTATAGCGTAGAGGTGTACTAAGAAAGGAAATTGGAAAATTCTTTCCCGAAGAGGAGAAAAAGGGGAAAAAAGGTTTAAAGAAAAATCAACACACAGCCTAAACCATTAGTCCTAGAAGCATGAAACTTGGAAGATGTGTTCCTCTTATAGAGCAAAGGTGCACTAAGAAAGAAAATAGGAAAATTATTTCCCTAAAAGAAGAAAAAAGGGAAAAATAGTTTAAAGAAAAATCACAAAAAATTGCTTTACAAAATACGCAAAAAAACAGTAAAAAAAAAATCTACTACCGCAGCTTCTGTCACCAAATTTGAATACACACAAAAGTTTACATAAACCCCACCGTAACCACTAAGACAAAATCGCGGAAAACACCTATCATACCGAAACCAAGCACCGCACCGCTTCAAAAAATGGCTAAAGAACATGCTCAAAACTATGGTAACCAGCTGGTCATGTCAAATTAAAAAAATCTGATTCGATTATTATAGATTATACACCAACATGCATACGAAACCCCAAATTAGCCACTAATATAAAATAAAATCACAAAAAATAGCTTTACAAAATACGCAAAAAAAAACATAAAAAAAATTCAGCTACCGCAGCATTTGTCACCAAATTTTAATACACACAAATGTTTACAAAAAAACCGATGATAACCACCAAGACAAAATTGCGGGAATTATCTATCATACTTAAACTAAACACCGCTGAAAAAAAACAGCTACAACAGAACTCGCCTTCAAATTCAAATACACTCTAAAGTACAAGCTCAAAACTATGGTAACTTGCATTTGATCATGTCAAACAAAAAAAACCAGATTCGATCATACACCAACGAATACGATAGCCCAAATCAGCCACTCAAACAAATCACGAAAACGAGCTTTACAAAATACGCAAAAAAAAACATTAAAAAAAATTCAGCTACCGCAGCATCTGTCACCAGGTTTGAATACACACAAAGGTTTACAATAAAGCCAAAGATAACCACTTTGACAAAATTGCGGGAATTATCTATCATACTTAAACTAAACACCTCTGAAAAAAATCGGCTACAACAGCACTCGCCTTCAAATTCAAAGACACTCTAAAGTACATGCTCAAAACTATGGTGACCAGCAGTTGGTCATGTCAAATTAAAAATTCAGATTCGATTATACACCAACATGCATACGAAACCCAATATTAGCCACTAATATAAAATAAAATCACAAAAAATAGCTTTACAAAATACGCAAAAAAAAACATTAAAAAAATTTCAGTTACCGCAGCATTTGTCACCAGGTTTTAATACACACAAATGTTTACAAAAAACCGATGATAACCACCAAGACAAAATCGCGGGAATCATCTATCATACTTAAACTAAACACCGCTGAAAAAAAACGGCTACAACAGCACTCACCTTCAAATTCTAATACACTCTAAAGTACAAGCTCAAAACGATGGTAACTTGCATTTGATCATGTCAAACTAAAAAAACAAGATTCAATTATACACCAACGAATACGATAGCCCAAATTCGCCACTAAAACAAAATCACGAAAAAGAGCTTTACAAAATACGCAAAAAAACATTTAAAAAAAATCTGCTACCGCAGCATCTGTCACCAGGTTTGAATACACACAAAGGTTTACAAAAAAACTCATGATAAGATTCAAGATTCAAGATTCAATAAGCGTTTATTCATTACGATACAAGAATCACTTTGAAACGTCTTAAAGCTAGGTGAGTCTAGGTGCCAGTTCCACGCGACCAAGCGTAGAAGAACAGGCAACAAACTACGTCTCGGTTCCTACCGTTTTTTTATATGATCCTTTTACAAATCAAAAATAGTCTAAAATAATAGCAGTGAAGTTCCAGTGTGGTGCCACTTCACTTAGTCAGACGTATGCAATGTAATTATACAAAAGCAAAAGTTTCAAAGACAGCACACGCTACGCTTCAAAGTTATAATAAAGTATCTACACAGATATAAAAATAAGATATTAAATAGTAGGTACAGACATTGCAAATTGACATGCTAGCTTCCTATGGGTAGAGTGACCGGGACATCGGGCCACGCAGTTTTATCATTCATATAGCTATCTAGAGTATAGTACGCTTTCTTTATCAAATTACTCTTAATATAGGCTTTAAACTTCCGAATTGGAAGCTTAGTTGCATTTTCCGGAAGTTTATTGTAGAAGCGTACAGTGTTCCCCATAAAAGACCCATTTACCTTCTGTAAACGAAATTTGGGAATATGAAGTTTATTTTTATTTCTAGTGTTAATATTATGTGAATCACAATTTTTCTGAAAGCTACAGATGTGTTTGTGAGTGTACAGTAAGTTTTCATATATATATTGTGAAATTACTGTGAGGATATTAATTTCCTTAAATCGCTCCCTCAATGAGTCATTGTCATGATTTCATTTTATAGATGGCACGTATGGCCCTTTTTTGTAAAACGAATATAGTTTGAATATCAGCTGCTTTCCCCCAGAGAAGGATACCGTAAGACATAACACTATGGAAGTAGCTGAAGTAAACTAGCCTAGCTGTAGCTTCATCAGTGAGCCATCTTATAGTCCGAACTGCATATGCAGCCGAACTTAGTCTGGTAGCAAGTGCTTTGATTTGCGGTCCCCACTGCAATTTTTTGTCAAGATTAAGTCCTAAGAAGATAGTAGAATCTACAAGGTTAAGTGACTCTCCATTAAGTATAATATTAGTTGGCCGGAGAGTCACATTTGGTAAGGTAAACTTAATACACTTGGTTTTCTTAGCATTAAGTAAAAGATTATTAACGTTAAACCAGTTAAGTATTTGCGACAGAGATGCGTTAACGTCATCGTAATTAGCCTTCAATCTATCAACTTTAAAAATTAATGAGGTATCGTCAGCAAATAGTACTATTTCACATAGTTTTTTAACAAAAAAAGGGAGGTCATTTACGTACACTAGAAACAAGAAAGGTCCTAATAACCACTAAGACAAAATCGCGGGAAGCACCTATCATACCAAAACTAAACACAGCTGAAAAAAATCGGCTACAACAGCATTTACCATCTTTCGAACACACTTTATATAGTTTTGAATGCAAACTCAAAACTAAGGTAACCAGCACTTGGTCATGTAAAACCAACGCATACATAACCCAACTTAGCCACTAAGGCAAATTCACGAAAAATAACTCTCAAAAAATACGCAAAAACAGTGAAAACATATCAATAGCTGTCCGCTTTCCACCTTAGAACAGTTTCTTTTAAACGAACTCAAACTATATCTTTATACTAACCACGCGGACGAAGTCGCGGGTGACAGCTAGTTTCTCAATATTTGGCTAAAAGTTGTGGTTGTTTAAAAAATTTTTTTGAAGTGAAAACTTCTTTAGCGGCGTTGAGCACTTTCTGAATGGGGATAAAATCTTAAACTCGCGTCAGGATCACGTGACCCTGATCGAAAAAGCGTAGGACGGATTTTTTGCAGAAATGTACCCTAAGACTACAACGTAGAGTTCATAATAAAAATCGAAAAAGCGACGCTACAGATACGCTAGTAGTTACTATGACACGGTAACGTCACAGAATAGATAATAGTTAGTAGCAAGCATACCAAGGCGTTTTTCGTGACTGTAGTAGGTATAGGTACATACCTATTATAGATTTTATGAACTAGCGGCCGCCCGCGGCAGGTAGTAGTGGTCATTGGTACATGATTTTATAGATCTACTGTATTTATTTTTCGAGTGGAGCATTGCGGCGAGCGAAGCGAGCCGCCATGCGACCATGGGAACAGCGCGGCGAGCGAAGCGAGCCGTGCTGTGACTCCCCCCAAGCCCCCCAGAACCCCCTCCTCCTGAACCCGGGGGGAGCGTCGCGGCGAGCGAAGCAAGCCGCCACGTGACCACGGGGAACAGCGCGGCGAGCGAAGCGAGCCGTGCTGTGACCCCCCCTAAGCCCCCCAGAACCCCCTCCTCCGAAACCCGGGGGAAGCGTCGCGGCGAGCGAAGCGAGCCGCCACGCGATCACGGGGAACAGCGTGGCGAGTGAAGCGAGCCGTGCTGTTACCCCCCTAAGCCCCCCAGAACCCCCTCTTCCTGAACCCGGGGGGAGCGTCGCGGCGAGCGAAGCGAGCCACCACGCGACCACGGGGAACAGCGCGGCGAGCGAAGCGAGCCGTGCTGTGACCCCCCTTAGCCCCCCAGAACCCCCTCCTCCTATGTCTGCCGTTTTACTTCATTTAGGACCTACTTGTAGGTCGCGCGACAAGGTCCCTTCTAGCGGTTCCGACCCGTTGAGGATTTGGCTTTACGTAAAATTTAGGGTTCCGTATAGGGTTTTGATTGGGGTTATACTATATTGAGGAATTTGATTAAATGGTCGACTTTTAGGGTTCCTTAGGACTTTGATTGGAGTTTCAACTACACTTAGAAGCTTGATAATGTTAAAATTTTTAGGGTTCCTTAGGACTTTGATTGGGGTTTTACTACATTGAGGAATTTGATTAAGTGGTCAACTTTTAGGGTTCCTTAGGACTTTGATTGGAGTTTCAACTACACTTAGGAGCTTGATAATGTTAACATTTTTAGGGTTCCTTAGGACTTTGATTGGAATTTCAACTACACTTAGGAGCTTGATAATGCTAAAATTTTTAGGGTTCCTTAGGACTTTGATTGGGGTTTTACTACATTGAGGAACTTGATAAAATAAACAACTTTTAGGGTTCCTTAGGCCTTTAATTGGACTTTCAACTACACTTAGGACCTTGATTATGTAAACAATTTTAGGGTTCCTTAGCACTTTGATTGGAATTTCAACTACACTTAGGAGCTTGATAATGCTAAAATTTTTAGGGTTCCTTAGGACTTTGATTGGGGTTTTACTACATTGAGGAACTTGATAAAATAAACAACTTTTAGGGTTCCTACGTTAATAATCAAGTTTTCACTTCTGCCGGCACTCCCGGAGTGCAACCCGTATTTTTTTTTTTTTCGTGGATGTGTTCAGCAGCCAATATCGGCATTTTTTTTTGGTAATTACAAAACAGTGGTGTATATCTCTCTCTCTCGCTCACTCTCTCTAACTCAATACTCAATCCCACTAATATAAAAAAAAATAAAGTTTGATATTATAACGGCTGAACGTAGGTAAGTTTATGGATAGCACAATACCGTTGTTATAGAAATCAAGTAGGGTAACTCTCTCTCTTTCTAACTCTCTATGACTCTTAAAAAGAGAGAAGGTTCTCAATGTCGTATCAAGGGTATAATGGATATATTTTACGGATGGCTTCGATGCGATCCTTAGAAAGAGAGCTACCTCGAAGCTAAACGCCACAATATATATTGTGGCGCTATATAGATATAGATTTAGCTTAGTTTCTGAAAAAAAGGAAAACATACGACCCACGTATATAGCAGATCTGGATTTTATGAGACAAAATGGTTACTCTAGAGGCATTATCCAGGGAGGAAATAGGGGATTACGTTTGTATGGAGAGTCGCCTGTGTGAATCCCTCTTAATATTTCTTTTTATTTTGTGTACCTACCTATCTAATGTCAATTTAATTTGTGAATGTGCTTACGTTTAATTTTAATATGTGTGTGATATGGTTCCTAATGTTCCGAATTAAATGTAAATGTTTTGAATATAATGAAAGAGTTGGAAAGAAACCGATGGGCAAATCTAGAAACCCAGTTATGTGTAAGCATGTATAGCATGTTGGCAGAAAATAAGGCTAAATCTAAATCTTAAAGTCAAAAGTGTCAGTTACACTATACACCACTATTTTGTAATTACCAAAAAAAAAATGCCGATATTGGCTGCTGATACTGAAAACATCCACGACAAAAAAAAATTAAGTCATAAAAAAAATATCTTTAAATAACCACAATTTTTAGTTAAATATTGAGAAATGATTCAACAAGCAAAAATCATTTCATTCATAAACGCTAAATACCAAGCGGAACCGAACAGCGTAAATTTGTTTCTTTCGAAACTAAAAATTCTGATTGCATATTCATAATGTTCTACCCCTACTACATTACCCTATTTTTTGTGGTGGTTACAAAATAGTGGTGTATAAAACTAAAGAACGACTTTACTGATTCGGCAGAAAACTCCATTACTTTTTCGGGATAAAAAGTATCCTATGTCCGTTTCCTGGTTCTAAGCTTCACCTCGGCCAAATCGGTTCAGAAGGCCTACCACAAGCTCTGTCTGGCTCTGTCTCTGGCTCTGGTTTTGAGTCTGTGTGAGTGCTCACCAGTGCGTGTGTGACGTTTCGACGTAGGATTTATTTAACCAACACTCGGCAAGTTTTCGGCAAGTTTTATCATGCGCACTTGATGTGCGGGCAGGTTTTTCCGCAAGTAGGCCGCTGGTGGGCCCTTTTTGCGTGACCCTTGACACGTGTTGCTCGAACTTTTTTAGGTTCTACAACACGCCAGTTTCCTCACGATGTTTTCCTTCACCGTTTTGAGAGTACTGGCATAGTGCACATAAATTTTTCGGCAGAAAAACTCATTGGTACACGAGTGGATTTGAAACCACGACCTTCGGATCGGAAGGCGGGGCCACTACCACTAGACCACCAGTGCTCTTTAACCAACACCCACACAGACTCAAAATCAGAGCCAGAGACAGAGCCAGACAGAGCTTGTGGTAGACTGATGTTATCGAGTTACCTCCGTCACGTTGTGCGTCGTTTTACATTAGAGCAAACATGAAGGTGCGTTCGACAGAATGACGTAATTCCCAACCCACTCTGCTATCATCATCATTATCATCATCAAAGTTAAAATCGTTTATCACAATGATCGCTTTGAAATGTCTTAAAGCTAGGTGAGTCTAGGTGCCAGTTCCACGCGACCAAGGCTAGAAGAACAGGCAACAAACTACGGCTCGGTTCCTACCGTTTTTAAGTGTGATCCTTGGTCAAAATAAAAATAGCACTTAAGTTCCAGTGTGGACCTTGATCAGTACCATGAGCTCTGTCTGGTTCTGTCTCTGGTTTCGGTTTTGAGTCTGTGTGAGTGCTCATCAGTGCATTATACTGTGTGTGACGTTTTGGCGTAGGATTTATTTAGGCAAAACTTACACAGACTCAAAAGCAGAACTAGAGACAGACCCAGACAGAGCTCATGGTAGGCCTACAGCCTAAAGAAGAAATGACTAAAAAAACTAACAAAAACAGAAGCCAAAAGCACAAAGTGTCCAATTAGAATATTCTGGAAAATATGAGACAAAAATATGAACTGTCCGATACATAAGTTGTCAAAAATGATGACCAACCCACGCAACTAAAGTTGCATTTAGACGGCGCGCTAGTTTCAAATTCAAATTCAAATTTATTTTATTGGTGAACTTGTACAGGGGTATAAAATATTGAAGTAAACGCTGAAACCTACAAAAGTAAAAACTGTGCCGCAGCTAGCAAAGTGTATTTTTCCTGCCATGATAAATGTGGGTTATCTGCGAGGAAAATAAATTCCATTGAAATAACCAGTAGGCCTACCACAAGCTCTGTCTGAATCTGAATCTGGCTCTGGTTTTGAGTCTGTGTGAGTGCTCATCAGTGTATTATACTGTGTGTGTGACGTTTCGATGTAGGATTTATTTAGTCAACACTCACACAGACTCAAAACCAGAGCCAGAGACAGGGCCTGACAGAGCTTGTGGTAGGCCGACAATTATCTCTGAGGAATCTTCGCAGGTCACTGGTCCACACGGAAAAAAAAATACTATGGGAACCAGATAGCTGATATAATACTTATATAATTTTTTTTTCGGAAATAAATACTTAGAATACAATATAACACCCAGACAGAGAACAAATTATCTATGATAACCACACAAATATTTGTTCTCTTCTCGGTGGGAATCGAACCCACTACTTATGGCGCAGAAGGCAAAGCTACTACCAACTGAGCTGAGAGACCAGTCAAAACCTGACAGCGTAGTCGGCTTAATCCACAGGAAAGATACGCGAACGCGCTTAGTCAACTTCGCAAGGATATAATAATATATTCAATACAATTCAATTCATTTATTTCAGATCATATTATACATAATTTGTTAGTAAATACAAAGTATATATCTAATAATATATATATAATATATATCTAATCTAAATACTGCAGGTCTGAACGCAACTTTAAGCGGGCAAACCAACCCTGTGCCTATGACCTGCGCACTAGTCCCTCCTGTATGGATTGCCAGTTCCACTGTGACCGCCCGTAGGAGAAGACATCATGACCCGGTGAGTGCCTCCTTGGTAGAATACTCTTTCATGACAAAACTTTCCGATTCTAGAAAACCTCCTTTAATGAGAACCTCGTTTCCCGGATTTTAGAATTGTAGGATTGGTAGAGTTCTTTTTTTAAACTAAAAAGTGACGGACCAAGCAGGTTACATACGCCTATTTTAATGAATGAAATATCCTAAGATTAGAACCTCGTTACCCGAGTGGTAGGTACTGTGATTCTATTTTCAAACATGAGGGATCAATCAGATTGGTTTATTTCCGCCTATAACATTTTGAATTTAGAAACGAATAAAACCTCATTTCGCATAAAACTTCGTTTCCCGGAGTGGGATTCTTTTTTACCACGATTTTTATTATCTAGCTTGGGTTGTATGTATGCAATGGAATTTTTGAGCATAATTATCACTGATTTCCAGAAGTTTGATTAATTTGAAACTTTAAACACCTATCAAGGACCGATGACAATGCATTAATTTGATAACAGTTTCCCATTATCTTTATTGAAATGAAAAGTGACGGACCATGCTTTTACAGAGGGGAGCACTATAGGATTTTTTGTTACGTTATATAATCAGATGTTATGGAAATACGTAATACATAATTCCTTGGGGGCAATTTAAGTAGGTAGTGTACTTTTCTGACAGATTATGTCTGAATTTTGACAAGTCAATTTCAACCTTGCTGAGTAGATTTAGAGACCACCTATACTTATCATTTTAAAAGTGTTTTAGAAGGTTTGTTTTAACGTGTTATTCACAAGGTTAAAGGTCAAATTTCCTTGAATAGGGTGTTAATGTTGAGGGCGGATTTAAATAACGCAATCCAAGCTTCATTGAAGTGTGAACTCAAATAAGGTTCATTTAGGGTTCATTAACAATCCCGGGGTTGGGGGTTTTTTTTATTAGTATTTGTTGGGCTCAATTGAACGATCTATAGATAGCTCAACTGTTTTCATGAGTATTTAAGAGATTTACTTTTTGTTTCGTGTTGTAAAAAAGGTCTTAAGGCCTGGACATATCTAGGCGATGGCGATTGCGATCTGTGAAATGCTGATAAATATCGCTGTCATATTTGTCAGCGTTTCATTGATTGCCATCGCAGATCACCTAGATGCGGTCGTACCCTTAATGATCGTGTGGAACTGGCACTTAATTTTTTTTCGCACATACTAAAAAAATGCCCTTTGAAAAATATTAAATCGCTAAAAATATTTATCATTAACTAATAAAATATTATAAAGTAAGGACAATAACGCTCTCTGATTTTTTATTTCCAAATCCCTGGATTATACTGGAATCCCGGGATTGAGCTTTGAAATCCCGGGTTGAACGGATTTATCAGGATTATAATCTCTAGTGGTGTGGTAAAGCAATCAGAGGTGATTTTCAACAACGTTAATTTTCTTTATAAAAATATCTAATTAAAAAACTTGAAAAAAAAACAAATAAAAGTTCTAGAAAAGAATAGGACATTCGAATGTAAATAAAAGGACATATTGATAAAAAAATGGTATTATAAAATTTAAATGACTTTTTCAATGATACACTGCCTGCGTTATAATAATAATTTAATTGACTTCACAATGGAAAACTAACAACTAGCTTTTTATATATTTTTTTCAGACTTCCACTCCAAATATTGCTATGCCCTGAACATTAGGGCCTATTATGTATTCACAATTTTTAACTCTAGGACCTCACCATGTAACATAATAATTGCAACAAATTATATGAGTATGAGTATGAGATTACACGCTTTTTAAGAAATAGATGATATAATTAATTTAAATTGAAAATGTATGTCGTTTTAAAAAAAGGGTTTGTTGCTTATTTAAGCTATTATATACTTAAGTCCTTGTGTTTAAAGCGTATTTTTTTGACTATTTTTGGTTTTGTTGGTATTTTTGGTCTCTTTGGTATTCGAATATTTGTTAATCGTCTTCCTACTAATATTATTTGACTGGCCTCTAGCTCAGTTGGTAGTAGCTCTGCCTTCTGCGCCGTAGGTCGTGGGTTCGATCCCCACCGAGAACAAATATTTGTGTGGTTAACATAAATGTTTGTTCTCTGTCTGGGTGTTATATTGTATTCTAAGTATGTATTTACAAAAAAAAAGTATTCAAGTATTATATCAGCTATCCGGTTCCCATATTACAAGCTCTGCTTAGTTTGGGGCTGGGTAGTGTTGTGTGAATTGTCCACAATATTTATTTATATTTATTTATTTATTTATTATAACGCGAAAGTTTGTAAGTATGGAGCTAATAAGGGGGTAAAATAGGGTTGATTTTGTAACGTCTTACGGCTAGGTGAGTCTAGGTGCCAGTCTTGTTTCCGACCGTTGTTTTGTTCTGATACTTTTACATAATAAAAACTCTTGTCCACAGTCTCACCATGTCTGTCGCCACTGTAGTGCTTATATCGCTGTTTGCTGGAGGCCACGCTTGGGGAGGCCTCTTCAATCGCTTCAGCAACGACATGCTTGCTAACTTGGGATACGGCCGCTCGCCTTACAAGCATTACCCTTACGGGCAGGTAACTATCCTTACAGACTAGTAACTATTTTTTTTTATACAACTAAGTTAGCGGTTACCGTAGCCTATGGACGCTTGCACACGCACGTGGTTGATATTTTAAAACACCCTTCTTCAAGAACCCCATGCTGTAGTCTCTAGGAAAAACCTCAGAAGGAAGAATATTCCACAACCTTAAATTACGCGGTTTCTCTGATAACGAACGGTGAGTGAAAACGCTGGTTCCAAGGTATTTGAGTAGCAACGATAGCTATGCTACAGATGACGTTACAAGTATTACCCTTATAGACAGGTAATTACATTACTTCCATCGCTTCAGCTATAACTTTCTGGCTTACGTGGGATACAGCCGTTCGCCTTACAAGCATTACCCTTACGGCCAGGTAGCTATCCTTACAGAGTAGTTTTTAGGGCAGATAAATAAGTTTTAGCAACGATACTCGTTGTTGCCACGATTGTTCTTACAGGCGTTACAACAACAGTCGTACTTACAGGTTTGTAATAATAGTAAACAGGGTCGAAATCGTGTCTTATGGAGTCAGTTACAAACATACGAGCAAACATACAAGTGAAGGAAATAAAAATACGAACACAAATAATAAAGTAGGTAATACCTATCCTAATAAAAATCGGTTGTCTGTAAAGTCGGTTTACTGACGATAGTTGAACGTGACAACGTAATACAGCTCTGCTGTCCACGCGGACGCATCGCTCACTCAAGTAGGAGAGAGACAGATGCTCTCCTAGAGAGTATTATATTCCTTGGACAGATGTCGAACGCTGTCGAGCGCGGAGGCAGATTGCGCCTCTTTGTCGCTCGTTCCGCGCTCTGGCTTGCACTTCAAGCCTTAAATGGAACGCCTCATAGCGAGGTAACGCCGCATGAATCATGTTTTTTCGTGCGTGCAGTTGGCTCCATCGAATAATAAGACGTTGACACGTCAAAACAAACAACTACTTAGCCGCGTCCCGTGACAATAAGTACCCGCAATCTTTAATTTGAATATAAAATTTCCTATATGACGTAACGATTTAGATGACGTAGAAATGACGTCAATTATTCTATTTATGTATCCACGTGGCATGCGGTCACCTTTTCCATTCCGAAGATGCGGTGGCCGTCCTTTTTTGTCTTCTTGTACACCTTGTTGTCTTTGTTGACTTGCCTTTCAGCTCAGCTGGTTTACCATGAGCTTCATATGGTTATGGCTGTCAAAATTGTGTCAACAGTGTCAACACATTCAAACCCAAGAAGAAAATAAATGTGTGGGTCAGCCTATCTATACACAATTTGACAGCCATAGCCATAACCATATCGAGCTCGTGGTATATAGCCCTGCAGTTGGTAGTAACCCTGCCTTGCCGTGGGTTCGATCCCCACCAAAAACATATATTGTGGAGAACAAAGATGTTTGTTTTCTGCATATAAAGGTGTTATTCTAAGTAGGTATGTATTTAAAAAAATGTATTTATTACAACTAGCTATCTGGTTTCCATCATACAAGCTCAGATTAGTTTGAGTCTAGATGGTGTTGTGTGAATTGAACCATTCTTCTGAACCAATAAATGTGACGAAAAAATTTCAAGCTCGCTGGTTTCTTTCGTGTTTATAAAACGCTTTTATATAAGCTTCACCTGTATGTATGTTTGTATGTAACTGTAACCGACCCCTTTGAGCTCGATTTTGTCCTACTTTGAACGATCAGATTTGATACAAACTTTGCACACCTGTCAAAGGTCGATGACAATGCAATAATATGAAAAAAAAATATGCATATATATAGTTTAAAAACTAAAAAAAAACGCTTATAGAACTAATTGAACTAAAAAGTGTTATATTTATTTACACTAAGAAACTTACAATTAAACAAATATTTACAAAATGTACAAAATACACAAGAAACAGTTGAGCTATCTGCAGATCGTTACAAACGATCTAGAGATAGCTCAACTGATCCAAATCAGTGCCAGACGGAAGCGAAACCCCACGCTTTTTTGTACAATAATATAAATTTTTTAATTGATTATTACAGTTTTATTTTTAACTTTTTAGTTTAATTAGTTATAAAAGCGTTTTTTTTTAATTTTTTAAACTATAATTTATTATTTTCCAGTTTTATGTTCTTCGACATGCAAGTTTCCTTGCGATGTTTTCACTTCCCTTTTAAGAGTATCTTCTGGTATAGTGCAGAAAGTTTAAAAAGAAAAACTCATTGAAATCTAGTCGTGCTACCTTACGTTTGGAAGGCGGTGCCGCTATGTTACAGTTTTAAAGCGTGCGTCATACAACGTTCACCGTATCTTAGGGAACTGAAACTTCAGCGTTCGATGCATGAACAGTAAAGGTCACAGGTCACTGCGCATTCAGTTAAGGTCAATATGGCAGACTTGTGGAAAGTGGGCTTTAGAGTTAATTTTATATTTAGAGCCCCTAACATTTGATTAAATGTCAGGTTCTTTTGAACTAAGTGTGGTGGTTATTAATATTTAATGACACGATGAGAAGAAGAAGAAGAAGAAGCTATTATAAAACTATAGCTAAATCAATCAACGTTTTTTGGACTAAATTATCAATTACTCTGGAGTTTTTACTCAATTGCCTGCTTTCTGGGCCGTAGGTCGTGGGTTCGATCCCCACCGTGAACAACTACTTATTTGTGTGGTGAACGCAGTTGTTTGTTCTTAGTCCGGGTGTTTAATTGTTTTATAAGTATGATTTACAAAAAAATATGTATAAGTAATATATCAGCTATCGTGTTCCCAATTCCTTTATTATTTCCCGACGTTTCGACCGTGTTACAACAGCCGTGGTCGCGGGCAGACTGGGGTTAATCGGAGTTACCGTCTAGAAGCGGAGGCAGTCGCAGTTGCAACTACCCTCACTTGGTCTTCAGAATTAGAAATGAATATAATAACGATCACATTAATTTAAAGTGCTATCGTATTCTCATTCCAACGTTTAGTTCCAAACAAGCAAGACATGTTACCTACTAGCATCTTAACCTGGAAATTATAGGCAATCCTAGACAATAGGCACATACTACGGTCTGGATCTTTACCTACCGTGCTAGTTAAAAAACTGTGTTACAGCATGGTACAAGCTACAAACTTATCTCTTGTCTCAGGTGGAGCCAGAGGAAGCTTACGCCGAAGCTCTGGAGTCGAACCGCATCGATGAGGCGGCTGAAGAACCAGTGCACTGTTACAGCTCACCTTGTGCCTCCAATGGCGACTGTTGCCGTTCGCTGAGCTGTTTGGAGACAGGTTAGATTATTATAACCAGATTCTATCCTCACCACCTGAATGGCTGGTCCACAACTGATCGTTTTTCACGGTCTTGACAGAATACCAGCGCATAGCTTCCTCACAGTAGCTCGGCATTAAGCCCGGTTTCCACCGCGAGCGGAACGGACCCATTAATGACTTCGTTAAACTCGTAAACACAAACTGCATACTTGTATTTCCACCAACAAATAGTCGGACGGAAAGAGCCGAGCGTGTAGAAAGAGTAGAAATGAGCTCGCTTAGTTATAGGGAGCGGAGCGGAGTACTTACGGACTCCGCTCAACACGCAATTACAATTTATTTAGTAGCGTTTTACACAGAAAGTGGTGAGTGGGGCACTCGATAACATCGCAACAACACGACCAGCTCAAAACTTCAACTGAACTCGTTCTCTGTGGAAATTATCTATTCGTTTTTCATTTTTAATTTTCCGTTTAGCTCAGTCCGCTTATTTCTCATGACAAACTCTTCGTCGGTGGAAACGCAAACCTATTTCATTAAAAAGGAGTCCGTTCCGCCTAACCATTTTCCGCACATTACCCTTTCGCAGTGGAAACCAGGCTTCATGCTGAGTCAAGGCCCTTTTGCTGCTGTAGCACACAGAAACACGACGCACTTCTCCAGTATCGATGTATTGTTTGTATATTTCTTCTTTTAGTGTCCTAGTTTTTACTGGTTTATGTGTGTTTATGTAGTAAATAAATAAATGTCTATGTCTATGTCCTTTACGCCGTGCACGAGTAAGTTGTAGAATGAACTGCCTTCTGTGGTTTTCCCTTAGAACTTCGACATGGGGTCCTTCAAAAGGCGGGTCTATCAATTCCTAAAAGACTGGCAGCGCATCAGCACCACCTCTGGTGTTGCAGGTGTCTAATTGTCTATGGGCGACGGTGACTATTACTTCCGTGGCTCGTTTACTCGTCTGCCAGCTATGGCATAAAAAAAAATTTGGCTCTAAAGAAATTATAGGAATCTTCATTTAAATCTTCCAAGCCTGCGAAACTTCCAGCTTTTGAGCTTCTGGGAGGTATTTCGGGGACTGCTTTAAGGGGAAGGTGAAGAATCATGCTGCCGTTCGCTGAGCTGTTTGGAGACATGTTGGATTATTTAAGTTCTGAAGAAATCATAGAACCAGGACACTTTTCCTAGCCTGCGAAACTCTCAGCTTTTGTGCTTCTGAGAGGTGCGTTCGGGGCTGCTTCAAGGGGGAAGCTAAAGAATCATGCTGCTGTTCGCTGAGCTATTTGCAGACAGATTAGGTTGTCTTAGTTCTGAAGAAATCATAGGAATCTCCAGTTAAATCTTCCAAGCCTGCGAGGCTCCCAGAAAGCTTTTGTGCTTCTGGGAGGTGCTATAGAGACTGCTTCAAAAGGGAAGCTGAAAAATCATGCTGCCGTTTGCTGATCTGCCTGGAGACAGGTTAGATTATTTAAGTTCTGAAGAAATCATAGAACCAGGATACTTTTCCTAGCCTGCGAAACTCTCAGCTTTTGTGCTTCTGAGAGGTGCGTTGGGGGCTGCTTCAAGAGGTAACCATGCTGCCGTTCGCTGAGCTGTCTGCAAACATATTTGATTATCTTACATTATTTTAGTGCCATCTCCATAATTGTGCACCGACATTGGTAAAACATGTTTGTACCACACATTTGTTCACCATCTTCACTTTAACACATGTTTATGCAAATAAATAATCTTTATCTTTATCTTTATCTTACCTTCGGTTCAATGATAATAGCGCTTAAGAATAACGGCCCAGAAGGTAGAGCTACTACCAACTGTAAGGCCTACCACAAGCTCTGTTTAGCTCCGTCTCTGGCTCTCTCTGGTTTTGAGTCTGTGTGAGTGCTCACCAGTGTATTATACTGCGTGTGTGATGTTTCGACGTAGGATTTATTAAGTCAGCACTCACACAGACTCAAAACCAGAGCCAGAGACAGAGCCAGACAGAGTTTGTGGTAGGCCTACTGAGCTGAGAGGATAGTAAAAATGAAATGTCGTTTATATTTTTCACCTAACTAATCAAGTGTTGAAAAATTATGCCTAGTAAGCAAACGCCATGAAAATAGCTGTTATTAATTAATTAGCTAAGTCAAGTTAATTCTTGGAAAATCTGACTTGCAAATTGAACGAGTTTACCTAATAAAGTATTAGCTTGCACGCAAAGGGTCGAACTACATCTAAACACAGACGTTCGCATGGCATATTAAAATCAAATAAAAATTGGACAATCCACACAACACTAACTAGCCCTAAACTAAGCAGAGCTTGTACTATGGAAACCAGATCACTGATATATTAAAGATATAACTAAAATTCTTTTTTTTTTGTAAATACATACTTAGAATACAATATAACACCCAGACAGAGAACAAACATGGAGGTCACCACACAAATATTTGTTCTCGGTGGGGATCAAACCCACGACCTACGGCGCAGAAGGGAGAGCTACTATCAACTGAGCTGAGAGGCGTATGTAAAACAAGATTGCTAACAAGATCTGACTCGCATTTTTTTGAGTTTAAAGGTTCTACGACATGTATTCTTGCTATTTATTATTATTTTATTTTTGTTGTTGTTTTTTTTATTATAAAACTATTTTGACATTTATTTTCCAAGTGTAGGTACCATGTTACTTTACTGGAATAAAATAAATGAATCTGAATCTGATTGTGGTTTCCTCACAATGTTTAAGCTAACACAAAAAAAAAATGCAAAGACAAATCTAGTCGGCTGCACAGTGCTGAGATTGTAGTTTGACCCAAAAAAAATGTATATTAGAGTTATTATTATAAAGTAATCATGACACGTACTTATAATGGCCATGAAAGTTGCTACTGGAAAGCCTTTAATCTACATAAAGTACACAAAGTTTTAGGAAAATTGGACTGGCACCTTTGACATGCTACGTTCACACGCGCGCGTTCAACTCGACATTCAACGTGCACATTCGCATTCGCATTCACATTCACGCGCGTGTAATAGTTCGTTCACACGCGCGATTTCAACTCGACATTCAACGTGCACATTCACATTCAGGAGCGTGTAAACGGTACGCCCGAGCCCGTAAACGCGCCTGTGAACGTGAATGCCGCGAACCGGGCGAGTGCATGCTTTGAACATAACATTAAACTTTGTAGCTTTTTGCTATAAATCATTGATTCCCAACGTGGTCCGGGTTGACCCCCAGGGGTCCACGGTAGACTCGACGGGGGTCTACATTGTCGTTAAAAAAATGGGGGTTCAAAATTTGTAAGCGGGGCTCCACAAAAATGTATCGTTACAATTGTCGTTTTATTCGTGTTTTCAACTTTCAAACATAAACTGAAAAGTATGAAACACAGCAACCCTGCTTGTCAGAAGAAATAATAAGCGGTAATTCCCCGGACGAGGTTCATACAAAGAGCTCTGCTACAACTAATTAAACCTGTCCTAGGTAAATTACAGCATAAACACGCAGTAAGCCGGATTAGTACGTGCAAGTATTTTAATCAAATTAGGAGAGATGTCGGGGGAATTCCCCGGCTATATTCTAAAGCCTGGCTCAAAGGTCGTTGATATTAGCTTATCCTTATGTACAAAGGACGGCTGAAAACTAGGTACCGACAAATTAATTCGCGCTAGAGGATTTTCAGTTTCAGTGGTCAAAGATAAAAGGGATTTAAAGGATGGACTGTTACAATAGCAAAAAGTTTTAAGTAAATAGTTTGAATGACATTTCTACCATTCATATTCATATTGGTCTTTTAGAAGTCATTTATCTTAGCAGACCGATAAATTAGTAAGTAGTAGCTCTGCCTTCTGCGCTAGGTCGTGGGTTCGATCCCCACCGAGAACAGATATTTTTTCTCTATCTGGGTGGTATATTGCAAATTGCGAAAGAAGCCTCCAGTAGGCCTACCATGAGCTCTGTCTGGCTCTGTCTCTGGTTCTGGTTTTGAGTCTGTGTGAGTGTTAACTAAATAAATCCTACGTCAAAACGTCACACACACAGTATAATGCACTGGTGAGCACTCACACTGACACAAAACCAGAACCATGCATTAATTAATCATAATTATCCTGGACATAAATTTGCTAGGCAACCCTTATAGAATATATTTATTGGCATGTTTAATTAAATATAAAATACGTTTCATTAAATAACCAGCTCGGTGGAGGTCTTTCTATAGCGGAATGTTAGAGTATCAGCTAGTAAAAAAAATCGGTTGTCTGTAAAGTCGGTTTACTGTCGATAGTTGAACGTGACAACGTCATACAGCTGTCCACGCGGACGCATTGCTCACTCAAGTAGGAGAGAGACAGATGTCGAACGCTGCCGAACGCGGAGGCCGTGCGTGCCTCGTTCGTTCCGCGCTCTCGCTTGCACTTCAAACCTTAAATGGAACGCCTCAGAGCGAGATAACGCCGCATGAGTCATATTTTTTCGTGGGTGCAGCCGGCTCCATTGAATTATAAGACGATGTCACGTCAAAAACTGACCTTAAAAAACGTAACCCCATTAGGGCACGTGAACTGTCAACGCTTAGAGTACTTGCTGGAAGCTTGTCGTAAAAGAGACGTCTCTAAAAGGTTTTCAAGGTTGCACGTGCCTTATAATAAGTAACAACATTAAAAGCAAAGTAAAATGTTAGTTTGGAACTACGAAGGCTGTGTCCTAATTGGCTACGACGAAGTAACGATGTGATTTCGTCGTACGACGAGATTAAATTCAACAAATTTCGAAACTTTTATTATCACGTAATATGGACATTTCGAATAACTAAGTTTTGTAAACAAATGTTTCTGCAAAAAAAAATTTTCTCTCATTTTTAACCAACTTTAAATAAGGAGGTCGTTCTCAATTCAGTTTTTTTTATGTTTAGACAATTCAAACAATTAAGTTTCGAATGAAATTTAATTTTAAGCCCAACAATTCTTTTTGCCAAAAAAATATTTTTTTTCCATTTTTTAACAAATTTCAGATAGTAAAAGGAAGAAATTCTCAATATGGCTGTATTTTTTTATGTTTGGTATATCATAGCTTCGTCAATTATGTTTTTTTATACTTCCAGATTAGTCCCATAGAAGTTTCATCAAAATCGGTTCAGCAGTTTGGCCAAGAAGTCGGTTCCATAAGTTTTTTAAACTTGTTTTGTAAAACTAGTCGAAATTGAAATACGTATTATACTACTACGATATCAGTAATTTATTAACGCAAAGAAACTTACAATAATAATTAAACAAATATTTACAAAATGTACAAAATACACAAGAAACAGTTGAGCTATCTGCAGATCGTTACAAACGATCTAGAGATAGCTCAACTGATCCAAATCAGTGCCAGACGGAAGCGTCCCCAAGACGCTGGCGGCATTGCCACGCTGAATAGCAATGCTTATACGCTGCGCCAGATACCCACCAGCTCTTGGGTCACGCGTCGCTTCGATCAGTCGCCTAGACAAAATTTTGAAGACCCGCGAGGCCTCGGTTCCCCACGGACCCAGAGTCTCAACCCCAAGAGGAACAAACAAGTAGTACTACTACGATATATATACTTACGATAAGATAAGATGAGGAAACATTGTATAAAAACCGCTTATCCATTACGGGTACGTTTGGGGTAAAAGTGGAATGGGGTAAAATTGTGTCAGCACTTTTCTCTACCTCGATATGACCCCAAAAGTAATTTTATTGGTTTAGAAGTACGTGCGGGGTTGGAATTGGCAGTTTTATTTTCTATTTTTATTGTAGAAATAAAATAAAATCGGTTTCGGTGAAGTTGTAGCATCGGTTTTCGTAGACCGTTTTGCTTCAAGGCTATTGTCATCAAAAGATGGTCTATTGGGATAAAAAACCGGTTGTCTGTAAAGTCGGTTTACTGACAATAGTTGAACGTGACAACGTCATACAGCTGTCCACGCGGACGCATCGCTCACTCAAGTAGGAGAGAGACAGATGTCGAACGCTGCCAAACGCGGAGGCCGTTCGTGCGTCTTTGTCGTTCGTTCCGCGCTCTCGCTTGCACTTCAAGCCTTAAATGGAACGCCTCAGAGCGAGGTAACACCGCATGAATCATGTTTTTTCGTGCGTGCAGCCGGCTCCATCGAATTATAAGACGTTGTCACGTCAAAAAAAACCGCATTTTTTTGGATAATATCCATAATAAGGGAAGGGAAAGACCTCGGCGTATGTATCTCGATCAGATAGCGGATGTTTTTGAAAAAGACCAAGTCAGGAGTACCCTAAACCGACGAGCATGTATGAAGAATGGAATGCAAGTGAAAGAAGCGAGAGAAGTATGTCAGGATCGTAGCAAGTGGAAACCCGTGATCTCTGCCTACCCCCATGGGAATGAGGCGTGATTTTATGTATCCATAATATCCATATCCATGTATAATGGAAGGAAATTGAGGAAAAAGCTGAACACGAACACGCTGACAGCCAAGGAAAGGTATGGTCGATACGTGTGGAGCTGGGGCTCAATTCTAGACCAGTGACTTTTTTGTCACGGTAGATATACATCACAAGAACTGTCAGATTCTTTAATGAATTTGACAGTTCTTGTGATATTTATCTACCGTGACAAAAAAGTCACTGGTCTAGAATTGAGGCCCTGGTGCCACGAGTCACGAGATGTCACGAGTTTGCTCACCAAAAATAATAGTCTTAGCTTAGCTTATCTTTTCACAGACGGGTTTTAATGCTAAAACCTTTTTGTTATAAGTGTTGCCATTGTTCAGAGTAAGTTATGAACGCCAGCACTCTGTACTCTGTACTTAGATCCCTTAATCCACAAAGTGCTTTATAATGGCTATCCTTTTACCGCCTTATTCTAAAATGTTTTATAAGATTTAGGTTATTATTCCGATAGATCACGGTTGAACTGAAGTCCACGAGTAAAAGAATAATAGTGTTAAAAACCATGAAAGTTTCAAAAGTTAACTCTACTACTACTGAAATGAATACGTACGTGATATTATCACCTATCCATCCAGCAGGCGTTTGTGAATAAGGCAGCCTGTGCTGGACCGTATAACCGACAAATGTACTTTTTATTAGATCATGAGAGTTGGGGTGATAAATCTTTTTTTTTACTTGTACGAAAATAAAGACTTTTATTTTCGTTAACGGTGGTACGTTTCTGTTTTATCTAGTTGATACATATAGCACCAGACTTATTTTATTTAAATTGTTTATTGATATTATAGTGTTTACTACACTTAAGGAAATCACAAAGATTTTTATAATGTCCCAAAAGTTAAGAGCCGAGCGGGATTTGAACCCGCGACCTTCCCCTCGGTACGGGGCTGCGCTGACCACTGCGCCATCGGATCCTAATCACACTCGGCGAATAACTCTTAGGGACTGTTCGGCACTAACGCGACCGTGGCTCCATCTACAGTTTTTGACGTTATAGTCAATTAACCTGCTCGATAACCGAAGTTGCATTCAGTTGAATCGACGAGAGATGTCGCCTTGCGTTTTTCATAATTGTTTATTGATATTATAGTGTTTACTACACTTAAGGAAATCACAAAGATTTTTATAATGTCCCAAAAGTTAAGAGCCGAGCGGGATTTGAACCCGCGACCTTCCCCTCGGTACGGGGCTGCGCTGACCACTGCGCCATCGGATCCTAATCACACTCGGCGAATAACTCTTAGGGACTGTTCGGCACTAACGCGACCGTGGCTCCATCTACAGTTTTTGACGTTATAGTCAATTAACCTGCTCGATAACCGAAGTTGCATTCAGTCACCAAAAATAATAGTCTTATTCGGTCGCGTTAGTGCCGAACAGTCCCTAAGAGTTATTCGCCGAGTGTGATTAGGATCCGATGGCGCAGTGGTCAGCGCAGCCCCGTACCGAGGGGAAGGTCGCGGGTTCAAATCCCGCTCGGCTCTTAACTTTTGGGACATTATAAAAATCTTTGTGATTTCCTTAAGTGTAGTAAACACTATAATATCAATAAACAATTATGAAAAACGCAAGGCGACATCTCTCGTCGATTCAACTGAATGCAACTTCGGTTATCGAGCAGGTTAATTGACTATAACGTCAAAAACTGTAGATGGAGCCACGGTCGCGTTAGTGCCGAACAGTCCCTAAGAGTTATTCGCCGAGTGTGATTAGGATCCGATGGCGCAGTGGTCAGCGCAGCCCCGTACCGAGGGGAAGGTCGCGGGTTCAAATCCCGCTCGGCTCTTAACTTTTGGGACATTATAAAAATCTTTGTGATTTCCTTAAGTGTAGTAAACACTATAATATCAATAAACAATTATGAAAAACGCAAGGCGACATCTCTCGTCGATTCAACTGAATGCAACTTCGGTTATCGAGCAGGTTAATTGACTATAACGTCAAAAACTGTAGATGGAGCCACGGTCGCGTTAGTGCCGAACAGTCCCTAAGAGTTATTCGCCGAGTGTGATTAGGATCCGATGGCGCAGTGGTCAGCGCAGCCCCGTACCGAAGGGAAGGTCGCGGGTTCAAATCCCGCTCGGCTCTTAACTTTTGGGACATTATAAAAATCTTTGTGATTTCCTTAAGTGTAGTAAACACTATAATATCAATAAACAATTATGAAAAACGCAAGGCGACATCTCTCGTCGATTCAACTGAATGCAACTTCGGTTATCGAGCAGGTTAATTGACTATAACGTCAAAAACTGTAGATGGAGCCACGGTCGCGTTAGTGCCGAACAGTCCCTAAGAGTTATTCGCCGAGTGTGATTAGGATCCGATGGCGCAGTGGTCAGCGCAGCCCCGTACCGAGGGGAAGGTCGCGGGTTCAAATCCCGCTCGGCTCTTAACTTTTGGGACATTATAAAAATCTTTATTTTATTTAAGTACGTACTTACTCACAAAGATTTTTATAATGTCCCAAAAGTTAAGTGTAGTAACGTTATGAAACCAATAAAAATATATAGAGAGATTGAGCTATCTGCTGTCCGTTACAAACGTTCTAGAGATTGCTTAACTGATTGATATACATATGTGTGAGAGCGGGGTCCATAATGTCATAAAAGATACCAAAGTACTTAGTTGGGAACACTTTTATTGAGAGTTCTTTACTGTCCGCGCGACTGATCCAGAATGGTAGCTCAGTCCAAGCACCACGCTGTCTTACATTAATAAATTACAAATTAATTCCATAAATCTTTAAATGAACAAAAATCATTAAATGAACTTAAATAAGTAACTTAATAAATTATATTCTAATTTCGATATAATCAATAAAAATCAACTTTCACAACATCAACAACATCAGTTAGTTACGGTGCACAAATCAGCCTCATCATAAGATAGGCAATCTTATTTATTTTCTTGTTATGGTAAAAATAAACTTGCAAACTCAACAACTTTTGTAGACCATTGATTCTCAACATGGTCCAGGTAGACCCCCAGGGGTCCACGGGAGGATCGACGGGGGTCTACGATGGCGTGACAAATAAATAGGGATTCACAATTAGTAAGCGGGGGTCCACGAAAATTTTGCTGGTTTCGATAGTGAGGAACTAAAATATTGGCTTGACTTCACCTATCAACGCAGGCAGATAGATAATATCGACCCTTCTGGGATCAGTTGTCGTAAGAGCCAACTCATTCTGGGATCAAATGTCGTAACAGCCAACATTGCCAGCATTGAGTTACGACATTTGATCCCGGAATGAGTTGGCTTTTACGACATTTGATCCCAGAAGGGTTGATATTTTAAGAAACTTAGCGACGGTTACTTTTAAAAACTTTTTCGGAAACTGTTAATTCGTGCTAGAAACTCAAGGCCTGCACACACCTAGGTCGCTGGCGTTGGCGATCTGTGAAACGCTGTCAAATTTGACAGCGATATTAGCAGCGTTTCACTGATCGCTATCGCCAGCGATCTAGGTATGCGCAAGTCTTCAGTCGCGACGCAAATTTCCATCTAATTTCCAGACGCAGATCTAATCTCCTTATTTTATATAGACTGGGAATATATTAGAAATGTAGCTGCAGGCAAAACATCCACCGGAACCAGCAATATTTTGAAAGTGGTTTTAGAGAAAAAAAAGGTTAGGAACCTTTGGTGTAGGCGGCGGTAAAGTTTGATTGAGTTGCAAAATTCATGAAATAACAATTTGATGAAATTGTTCTTTCTGTTCTTGTTGAAATTTTTTTGTTTTGCTAAGTTGGTATTATACAAATCAGTTTGCGACAAACTCAGAAGGCGTGATTTATTCAGATATGACGCTCAACTCTGTGAAACAATTTTTCGCTTGCAAACTTTGATCTTTATAAATAAACTAGCGGCCGCCCACGGCTTCGCTCGCCCCGTTGATTTTTTTTTAAAGTTTTTCCTCTTTTTCTAGGCTTAAGGAAATAATTTTCCAATTTCTTTTCTTAGTGCACCCCTATACTATAAAAGGAACATACCCTCCAAGTTTCATGTTTCTAGGACTAACGGTTTAGGCTGAGCGTTGATTGTCAGTCAGTCAGTAACGTAAGAGTTTTATGTATTTAGAAGATAAACCACATAAACACAATAAACCAAATACGTTCTTTTTTGAAGGGATTGTCTTGGTGCGTACTACCCATGCCTATTTCTGCCGTAAAGCAGCATTGCTGTGTTTGCATAATATTAACCATCGAAGGTTGAGGGTGCCGGTGAAATTACTGGCACGTGAGGCTGAACATCTGTATGCCTCAAGCAGCTGTCATCTCTGCATTTACTTTTTTCATCCATGTCATTTCAGACTGTTCCATCTTTTCTTTAGCCTACCCACCATTCCAATGATTTTTTTTTCGACTTTGATTGACATAGGTCTCTTCATAGCCCTAAGAGGGTTTTACCACCTATCTGATCATGCACCAATTTTTGTTTTCTGTCCAAAAAACGTATGTGCAGAGAACTATGTCAGCAGTCTCAAATGCAGCATTGCTGTGTTTCGGTTTGAAGGGTGTGGGTGCCGGTGTAATTACTGGCACGTGAGGCTGAATATCTGTATGCCTCCAGTTGATGGACGCAGAGCAGTGCATCGTAGGGCACGTTCCTGACGTGCGTGACCTACGAGGCATGGCTTTGTTATAGGTGATGGTTACCACTTAACACCAGGTGGGCCATATGCTTGTTCCATCAGCAAGTTACATAAAAAAAAAAAAAAAAAAAAAAATGCAGCAGCTAAACTTGAGACGATACAAAATCGAAGAGGAAAATTGTTTGGACATCTTCTACGACATGACAGCTACATAAAGAACATCATTGAAGAAAAGGTTGGAGTAAAACGGGGAAGAGGAAGGCCAAGAATTAGTTACATGAGCCGGATGAAAGAAAAAGTCGCTGTCATGTCGTATAAGGAAGTCAAGGAGATCGCATTCGAAAGAGTTAATTGGAGAAAACTGCATCAAAACCCCGACAAGAGCTAAGCTCTTAAATTTAAGAAGAAGAAAACCTTTTAATCATCATCTTATCAGTCCGGTATCACCCACTGCTGGATCTCAGACCTCCATAGATAGATAGATAGATAACACTTTATTGTACACCACAAGAATAGGACATTACACATAGCGAAAAACTAAAACTATAGCGAAGCACAATGGGCGGTCTTATCGCTATGAGCGATCTCTTCCAGACAACTTTTGGACCCTCCTTCATTATCTGCCAGCTTCCTCTATCTTGTGCGTATCTAATCCATTTATTTCTTTCGACCATTACGAAGTCGTCGACCCATTGTGCTTTCGGACGACCCATATACTGATTTTTACCAAATTAGCGGGAATAAGAACTGTCTAGAAGGGTATTGTAACCAGATGTTTGTCCACAGAGGATGGAGGCCGTTGCCTGCCTGCCTTCGGAGGCCGCAAGATGGGAGAAATATGCAACAGGGAGAATCAATGTGATGCTGGGCTGGTCTGCGAGGAAGTTGTGCCAGGTTTGATTTTAAATATAGTATATGGTTTTTTACAAGCTCTTCCACCTCTTCCAAGCCGGCTGGTCACCGTGGAAGAGTCAGACCAAAACCCCCTTATCCTAAAGGAAAAAGTAAACATTAATAAAGAAAACATAAACGAAGAAGAAAACGAAAACGTAAACAGAATTGAGTGCAGTAGTAAAAATATAAAATTTCTCAAGTGAGATGTAATTGGAATAAATGAAACCAGAAGAGCAACAGAGACAATCGAAGAATATCCCAATTTCATACTCTACCACACATCATCAACTTAGGGGAGGCCTACGCCGCTGAGGCGACTTGTATGTATGTTAGTTTTAAAATAGATGTAAGTAAACGAATTAAAAAGTGTTAGTAATAAAAAAAGATATTGTAAATAAGTAGGTAGAACATACTAGAAATAAAGACTTTTTTATTTTTATTTTATTTATTATATGGTTTTTTTATATAGTGTTTGCTACATTAAAGGATTTTTCACTTCACCAATTAAGGATTGATCCCAAAGATCTTGTCTCAAAAGTGAATGCTGAGTCAAGACCCTTTTGCTCCAGTATCGATGTATCTATTTGTATCTTTCTTCTTTCAGTGTCTTTGTTTTTTACTGGTTTATGATCCTAAGGTCGTAGGTTCAAATCCAATCGTGTAAATTATCTAAAATTTATTTACACGTTGCCAGTGCTCTCAAACGGTAAAGGAAAACATCGTGAAGAAACCGGCATATCGTAGAACCAACAAGTTCGAAAATATGTGTCAAGTGCACGAAAGGAGCCCCTTTGAGGCGCATTTTAAATCCTTTCACCACACTTGGTTCGAAAGAATCAGTGACACGATAAGAAGAAGATTGTTTTAATGTGTGCTTATGTAGTAAATAAATAAATTTCTATGTCTATATAGTGGGACTAAGTCCGTATATTTGGGGATTTGTATAAGGCTTACGGGTGAAAGTCACAAAGCTTTATAAAACGCTTTTATTAGCTTCACCTGTATGTATGTAACCGTCCTCTTTGAGCTCGATTTTGTCCTACTTTGAACGATCAGATTTGATTCAAACTTTGCACATCTGTCAAAGGTCGATGACAATGCAATAATATGAAAAAAAAAAAAAAATGAAAAAAAAAAAAAGTTAAAAGTTAAAAATAAATTATACTTTAAAAAACTAAAAAAAAACGCTTTTATAACTAATTGAACTTTTTTGTACAATAATATAAATTTTTCAATTGATTATTACAGTTTTACTTTTAACTTTTTAGTTCAATTAGTTATAAAAGCGTTTTTTTTTTAGTTTTTTAAACTATAATTTATTTCCTTCTTAGGTGAGATGCATGTCTGCCGTCCCCCGTCTTCTGGTCGCAAGCAGTACAACGAGGATTGCGGCACGTCCAGCGAGTGTGACGTCACACGTGGACTCTGCTGCATCATGCAACGCAGGCACCGTCAGAAGGCGAGGAAGGTAAGGCACTAGACTATACAGGGTTATTCATTATAAGCTACAAATACTCAGACAAACAAATAAAATAAAAAATATTTATGAAATTATTTTTTAAGGTTGTTGTACGAAAATCCCGAGAAAATCGATGAAGATTATTCTTTCGAATCATTGGCGCGTTGTCACATCTAAAAGTCTATTTCTAATGAAAGGCGAGCCGCCTGACCTTTTTGATCCACGCCCGCGCGCCGCGACTCGCGAGCGGCACTCTGCGTTCAGTCACCGCCTGGGTGGCGACGATAGATAGATAGATAGATAGATAGAAAATTCTTTATTGCCCAAAATTAAAAATTACTGTACACAGGCGAACTTAATGCTAGATAGCATTATCTACCAGCTAACCGATACGTATGACGATAGGTCATCGTATTTTTCTCCGTGGCAATAATTATGCAATATGTCGTAACTAAATTAATAAAAATAAAAAATTGATACAAAATATTAAATCAGTGCAGGAATTAAATTGATTCGGCTAAACAAATATTCACGACCCAAAAATTAGGCCCTGTCAGTTTGTGTAACTAATAATGAATAACCCTGTATAGCACTTTTTAAGTTGGATTGTTTATCTATACTCATCTATATCTATAATTATACGAAAGAAACAGGTATTTATCGCGATTACCTTTATTATTTCCCGACGTTTCGACCGTGTTGCAACAGCCGTGGTCGCGGGGAGACTGGAGTTCATTGGAATTACCGTCGAGAAGCGGTGGCAGTCGCAGTTGCAACTATCCTCACTTGGTCTTCAGAATTAGATATGTCCGCGTTCATATTACGACACACCACACTAACTGTATCTACACACTGCGCTGATTATCTATATTTAAACTAATAATATACAGATGAAAGATTTGTATTTTTGTAATGAATAAATGATTTCTGATTCTATAATAAGCTGAAATAAAAATTCACCTCACTTCTTTCAAAGAAAGAAAAACATGTTTCAATACTTTCAATATACAAAACCACTGATTTTGTTAAATGTAGATAAGTATACAGGCCCAATCTAAACTAGATGGCATAATGAACCGAACTACAAGAGCCAAGAAAACAAAATTATTCTTCTCCATTATCCAAGATTTTTTATCAAGGTTATTTGATCAAGAATACAAAAGAAAATATTCTAAGAATGCTTTCAAAGCCGAGAATTCCTTTTAAAATTGAGTAAAAAGGTATTATTTGTCTAATTTGGTTCTAAGGAGGCCATTTTAACTGTTTATAGGTATTCATAAATAATTTTTTTTTATACCCTCTAACCTAATTGTACCAAGAAATAAACTTCAATTCATTGATTTAATGAAAAAATAAGCCTAAGTCATCAAATCTATACTATACTATAATATAAGCCGAAATTGTATTTTTGTGTGACGCTTGTAATCAATAAACTCAAAAACTACTGCGCTGATTTCAAAATTTCTTTCACCATTGGAAAGCTACATCCACCTTGAGTAACATAGGCTATATTTATGAGTTTAAAAAATAAATATCGACCCGTGCAAAGCCAAGGCAGGCCGCTAAATATATATATATATATATATATATATATATTTAGGATCTCGGAAACTGAGCCAACGATTTTCATGAAATTAAGTATACAGAGGGTTTCGGGGGCGATAAATAGATTTAGCTAGGATTCGTTTTCAGAAAAGACGTAGGAGAGAAGTTATTTAAATAATTAAAAATTTTAGCGCCATCTATTGCTGAGTAGTCAAAATCACGAGTTAGCTCTCGTAGAAAGTATTACATTCTTTGCGAGTTAGTGTCACGGAGAACGCCATCTATTGAGCTTCTACGTAAACACTCGAGACAAAGGTTCCGGAGATTTTCATGAAAATTAGTAAATAAAAATACCGAAAAAATACCGAGCAAAGCTCGGTCATACCGGCTCGTGTTTTATATACCTACACGAGGTTTATTTTGAAACGTTTTAAAGCTAGTGTAGGGCTAGGTGCCAGTTCCACACGGCCATGCCTGCTGAGGTCTAGTGAGAGATTCATGTGACCTTTAGACTTCTTCTTAAATTTAAGAGCTTAGCTCTTGTCGTGGTTTTGATGCAGTTTTCTCCAATAAAGTCTTTCGAATGCGGCCTTCTTGACTTCCTTATACGACATGACAGCGACTTTTTCTTTTATCTGGCTCATGTAATTTATTCATGGCCTTCCTCTTCCCCGTTTTCCTTCAATGATGTTCTTTATGTAGCTGTCATGTCATAGAATATGTCCAAACATTTTTCCTCTTCGATTTTGTATCGTCTCACCTCTCTTCTCCTTTACTACGACCTTTAGACTGGCATTGCTTAATTAATGTCTTCTTCTAGAGCTGCGGATACTTCAAGGAGCCTCTAGTCTGCATTGGACCAGTAGCCACCGACCAGATCCGTGAATTCGTCCAGCACACAAACGGCGAAAAGCGTATCGGAGTGTACCGCCTACACTAAAGCGCCATTTTTCCCGCGTGAATCGAGTGACAGTGACGTTTAATATCTTGTTTCTTTTTTGGCAAAGTTCCTCTTGATATTCTACTCCTTCTTTGCATAAATTCTCTTTGCTTAATCACTTTGGTGGGTACATAAAAGGGTTAATGTTGAATTTGAAATGTTAATTTAATTACTTTATTTCCTTTTGAATGTTAAAATCTTTTGAAATTATTCAAAGCAGCTCCTTTCACGCGGTTTTTGGTTGAGGGAATTATCTTATATTTTGCTTGTGAAAATTATTATTTTAAAGATAAATTGTAATTTTTGTGAGCGAGATTTATAAATTATTATTACGAGTTTCTTAAAGAAAAGACACTAAAACTGATATGAGCCCAATAACTTCAAAATTTAAAAATTAAGAAACTTGTAATAATGATTTATTTTTGATTATTAGTTTTGAAATTGCGTCTTGTTAATGTTTGCTTGTAGAATAGCTGAATATTTTAAAATATTAATTTATTTTTAATAAGATGTAATTTCAAAATTAATTTGGTACTTATTTAAAAGACACTCTGCTTCGAACAACGGTAAACCGATTGGCAAATATTATTTCGTAATAAATAACGAAAAATACAAAAAGAGTAGCGGAGCGAAATCTTATAATTTATATTATTTATAAATGAGTAGAAAATAGATTGAACTAGGTACTTATCATAAATGTTTTACTAAATATCCATACTTATAATTGTTATAATAGCTAGTAGTTAAAGCGGGAAATCGCATTTAATATTTAACTTATAATGTTTAATCTTTAATAATAATTAGAAATTAAAATAATTAAGTATTCGATTGAAACAAATACATATCCTACTGGCTGAGGCATTTATATTAGTTTAAAATATCGATGTTAAATATAATTAATACATATCATATAATTATAGTCTAAAATCTTTAGGATAAGTGTAAAATAGTTGGCTTTTTTTCATATTTAGATCCTTAAAAAGTCGAAAGATAGGTGCCTAGGTAAAAAAACATATCAATTTAACCTATGAAACTCACATTTTAATACATTTTTCTGCTCCGTTATAGATGTTTAGCCTAAGAACTGTGATGTGTAACTATTTTCTGAAATTATATGAAAAGTTATAATTATATATTTTCTGCCAAATACTATACGCTGTTAAAGATATATGATATCTTCTTGGACTTTATCAATTTTATCGTGGAACGCATTTGTTTTAAAGGTTGCATTTGGCCTAAAAAGTCGAAATTGGCTTATATCAGCATTAAACCTAATAAATGTTGTTAGTAGTCACAATACAATGTTGTACTTGTAACTTGTGTTATGTGTTATAATTATATAATATATTATGTCTGCAATGTTGTTTTATTTTATTACTACTGGAATTCCAAACGGCTTTAGACAAACGTCAACTCTTTAGGGTTAAATTTCAAATTTCGAATTTAAATTCAATTTTTTTTTATTCCCATAGATATATAGATAGATAACATTTTATTGTACACAAGGGTACATCACAGTAACTAAGAGTAACTAAATAAAGCTGAAAAAAATCGCTGAAAGCGATTTCTTCCAGGCAACCTTAAAGTTGCACTTTTTTCATATTTATATCCTTAAATTCAGTTGTACACAGTTGTTTTAAGGAGCACTTTGAAATTTGCATTGCATTTTTGTTTTTGCAAACAAAAATTCAACATTTAATGACAAGTCCAACATACTTTTTGCAAAATACACGTCTTAGCAGGTCCCAAGCATATTTATTACAGTACCAGCGCGTCCCGTAGAAATAATCGCTATAGAAGTTGTATGTGTCCTCTGACACACATATGGCTCAGGAACGTATTATAGTGCTTTCCAAGGGCAAGTTTCCTGAGCCATATGTGGTTCAGCGGACAGGGAACGTGTTAAAAATGAAAGAAAGAAAGACATGGTCAATACGGAGCTAGTAGCCTAGTAGTAGCGGTCCTGCCTTTCGATCCTAAGGTCATGGGTTCAAATCCAGTGGTGTACCAATGAGTTTTTCTACCCAAAAATGTATGTACACTATGCCAGTGCTCTCAAACGGTGAAGGAAAACATCGTGAGGAAACCGGCATGTCGTATAGAACCTAAGAAGTTTGAAAGCATGATTTCAAGTGCACGAAAGATGCCTCTTCGAAGTGCTTTTAAAATCCTTTCACCACACTGGGTGTAAGAATAAGTGACACGACAAAAATCAGAAGACGGTGAGATAACAAAATATTTGTTATATTCATAATACAAGGTGTATCTAAATATGTGTACTATGCGAAGGTGGGGGGTTTCAGACCACAATGGTGATCAGTTGTGGGGGGGAGATAATTAAAAATTCCTATTTTCAGTTTCCCATACAAAAATATTTAATTTCATAATGCCTAAATAAATTGACAACCCTATCCTTGTAGCCCCTTGACCCCTTGATCTACTACCCCTGTAGGTCTACTACTACTACCTACTACCTCTGTAGCTGAGTTTAGGGTTGTCACTTTGTATAAAGTCAGCTGTTCATGTTGAAACTTCGTTGCAGTTTTTTTCAGAGATACCAATCGAAGTTCGAAAAGTCGTTGAACAAAAGTTGTTCCCCGGGGGGTGGAAATTCACCCCCCTTCAGGATAGTACACATATTTTGATACACGTTGTATATTCACAATAAGACATTTTAATTATTCTAAAATAACTTCACTCACACACGCGTGAATGTAATAAAATAATAATTCAACACTTTATTTTAAACAATTCTCAAAATTGAGTTATTTATTTCGAAACTTTCACACAAAATACGTAGTACTTACTCGTAGGAGAACTTAAGGCCTGCGCACACCTAGTTCGCTGGCGGTAGCGATCAGTGAAACGCTGTCAAATATCGCTGTCAAATTTGACAGCGTTTGACTGATCGCTACCGCTAGCGGCCTAGGTGTGTTCGGGCCTTTAATGCAATGTCTGCCAGTCTTCGTGTAGGCCTACCACAAGCTCTGTCTGGCTCTGGCTTTGAGTCTGTGTGAGTGCTCTCCGGTGTATGATACTGTGTGTGTGACGTTTCGACGTAGGATTTATTTAGTCAACACTCACACAGACTCATAACCAGAGCCAGAGACAGAGCCAGACAGAGCTTGTGGTAGGCCTAACTGGGCGTGCAATTTTTAATTTACAGGTTTTGTTTTTTATTTATTTGCTAAAGAACAGTCCTGAAAATTACAAGTGGGTTGGTCTCGTCAGTTTGCTACCAATATGCTCTAAAAGTCACACGAATTCAGTCTTCTCTTATCCAAAAATAGGTGGTGGCGGTGGCGGTGGCGGGTAGAACGGGTAGCCGTAGCCATAACCCCCGTAGCCAAAACCTCGGTAGCCACCAAAGCCAAGGCCGTAGCCGCCAAAGCCGCCGAAGCCAGGACCACCTCCCCAGCCGCCTATCCAGTGGCTGCTCACGCACTGAAAGGCAGAAGTTCAATATAAATTTCAACATCATCATCATCAGCCTGAAGAAGTCCACTGCTGGACATAGGCCTCCCCTACACATTTCCAGAAAGAACGATTCTGAGCCCTTTCCATCCACCGACTTCCTGCGATCTTAACAATGTCGTCGGTCCATCTGGTGGGTGGGCCTTACGCTTCGTCTTCCGGTTCGTGGTCGCCATTCGAGAACCTTTATTCCCCAACGGTTGTCGGTTCTTCGAGCTATATTGCCATACCTACCCATACCTGCCCATTGCCACTTCAACAAATAACAAGGTGAAATCAAATAAAAAGGTTTTTTTTTATTAACCGACTTCCAATCAAAAAGGAGGAGGTTCTCAATTCGGTTGTATTTTTTTTTTTTTTTATGTTTGTTACCGCATAACTTCTTCATTTGTGAGCCGATTTGAAAAATTATTTTTTTATCTGAAAGGTACGGCTTCCAGATTGGTCCCATTTAAAGCGTTGCCTCGTAGGGCACGTACGTCAGGAACATGCCCTACGATGCACTACCCTGCGTCCATCAACTTGAGGCACACAGTTATTCAGCCTCACGTGCCAGTAAATTAAAATCAGTGATGCCATTTTTTTAAAATAACTTTTTTAATGTTTGTAACTGCATGCCTCCGTCATTTATGAACCGATTTAGAAAATATTTTTTTTATTTGGAAGGTTATTTTTACGTCCAGATTGTCTCAAACCAATTTCATTAAAATCGGTTTAGCCGTTTGACAATGAAGTCGGTTTCTCAAGTTTTTTAAACTTATAATTATTTTACGTCACTTTTGTTTCACTTGATCGCAACGAGATTTATCTAGCGGTGCCACTTTAAGGCCTGCGCACACCTAGTTCGCTGGCGGTAGCGAACAGTGAAACGCTGTCAAATATCGCTGTCAAATCTTAAATCTGACAGCGATATTTGACAGCGTTTCACTGATCGCTACCGCCAGCGAACTAGGTGTGCGCAGGCCTTTACGGTTCCGCAGCGGAGGTGTGCTACGTGAGTGATCGCTGAAATCGCGTTCCATTTTCAAATTTTTAACGAAAATTTACAACTTGCTTCGAATTCAGCGATCGCTTGAGTGATTTGTGTTGTTTTAATTGCACCCTTATTATTATTATATAGCGCCTCCAAAGCGGGGAAATAAGTTGCGGTGCCCTAACAGGGTTTATGTTTGAAACTTAAATTACCTACTGTAACACCTTTATACAACATAAGTGCAATAAAGAATTTGAATTTGAATTTGAAATTATTATTTGTGTTTTATTTATTCAAAAAGGTAAAAATTGTGTACCTTTTTGAATAAATACAAAAAAAATATCTAGAAAATGCTAAAACTGACCTGGATTGTTAAAACCATCAACACTAACACAAATAAACTCGCCGAAGCCATTTTAAACGATTGCTATTTCATAGAAGCCTTATTCAAACTGATTGAAAAACTCTAGAACAGTTTTATTTATACGTTAACGTAGCAAATGTATTAGAAGTTTCTTATTCTTATGTCGATAGAAATAGAGTTGAGATTACTATAGCAGGATGTTGTAGAATTTGGTTTTTACTTGTTTTTATCGCAAGTAAGTGCTAAGAGAGGGTTTTCCTGAAAATTCAAAGTGGATTCAATAGGCCTACCATAAGCTCTGTCTGGCACTGTCTCTGGCTCTGATTTTCAGTCTTTGAGTGTTAATACATAAATAAAATAAATATTGTGGACAATTCACACAACACTATCTAGCCCCAAATTGAACAGAGCTTGTACTATGGGAACCAGATAGCTGATATAATATTTAGACACATTTTTTTTTGTAAATACATAGATTCAAGATTCAAGATTCAAGATTCAATAAGCGTTTATTCAATACGATACAAGAATCACTTTGAAACGTCTTAAAGCTAGGTGAGTCTAGGTGCCAGTTCCACGCGATTCATACTTAGAATACAATATAACACCCAGACAGAGAAGAAACATCTACGTTCAGCACACAAATATTTGTTCTCAGTGGGGATCGAACCCACGACCTACGGCGCAGAAGGCAGACCTACTGCCAACTGAGCTGAGAGGCCAGTCAGTTGTTGACTAAATAAATCCTACGTTGAAACGTCACACACACAGTATAATACACTTGTGAGCACTCACACAGACTCAAAACCAGAGCCAGAGACAAAGCCAGACAGAGCTTGTTGTAGGCTTACAGGTATTGGCTAAAACTTTGAAAGAGAGGCTTGAAAACTTGGAAACCCAATTAATACTTTGGGTTATATGATGTGTTTTCAATGCATGAGAAATTTAATAATAGAATATTGAATTTCCGTCGAAAACTTTTGCTTTTGTGTTGCCTACATTTATCTAAGTTGGAGTGGAAACACTGGAACTTCACTGCTATTATTATTTTGTTTTGTAAAAGGATCATACAAAAAAGCGGCCAAGTGCGAGTCGGACTCGCCCATGAAGGGTTCCGTAGCAACAAGTAACATAATATAAAAGTTCTTGTAGTTCGTCGAAAGGTAAATTGCGGTTTACGATTTATGACGTATAAAAAAAAAACTACTCACTAGATCTCGTTCAAACCAAATATCGTTGGAAGTTTGCATAGTAATGTACAACATATATTTTTTTTAGTTTTATCATTCTCATAATTTAGAAGTTAGACACACATTTTACCACTTTGGAAGTGTCTCTCGCGCAAACTATTCAGTTTAGAAAAAAACTATATTCGAAACCTCAACATGATTTTTAAAGACCTAATCATAGATGTAGTCGTGTGATAGTGAGTTTTTCTGCCCAAAAATGTATGTACACTATGCCAGTGCTCTCAAACGGTGAAGGAAATCATCTTTAGAAAACCGGCATATCGTAGAACCTAAAAAGTTCGAAAATACTTATGTGGCAAGTGCACGAAAGAAGCATCTTTGAGGCGCACTTAAAATCCTTTCACCACACTTGGTTCGAAAGAATCAGTGACACGATAAGAGTGATTCTTGTGATACAACTGTATAAATCAGTTTTGAATTTGAATCAATAAAACAATGAGGTATTTTTGCGACGTAACGTATCGTATGATGTAGCATTTAGCACGAGAGATCTAATTGGAGACTTGGGAATCACCTCTACGAGCAACTCTGGTATCCTCAATCATTGCTCATCTTTAGCTCTTATTATATATTGTGGTCAACCCACAAAATACTGTCTAGCTCCGAACTAAGCAAAGCTTGTACGATGAGAACCAGATTGCTGATAAAAACTTGAGAGGTGTCAAGGGAATGGAACGAAGTTCCTTTATTATTATTTACAAAAAACCTGTATACACTCAACAAAAATAATCGTCGCGACACCACACTGTTCAATGCCAAATAGAAATGAAAATATCTGGCTTGCTTTCTAGAGAGAGAGAGAGAGAGAGAGAGAGAGAGAGAGAGAGAGAGAGAGAGAGAGAGAGACAGAGAAACATGCGCACGCCGCACAGCTTACAATAGCTTACTTTCGTAAGGATTTTTTCCGTCTAGCCCCGACAACGCAACGCGCCATATTTTCACAACGCGCGATAAGGAACTTCGTTCCAATAAAACTTATATACGTACTTTTTTTTTAAAACATTAAATAATTATAAGTTTTAAAAACTTGAGAAACCGACTTCATTGCCAAACGGCTAAACCGATTTTAATGAAATTTGTTTGGGACAATCTGGACGTAAGAATAACCTTCCAAATAAAAAAATAATTTTCTAAATCGGTTCATAAATAACGGAGGCATGCAGTTACAAACATTAAAAAAATTATTTAAAAAAAAATGGCAACACCGATTTTAATAAAATTAAAATGGGACCAATCTGAAAGCAGTACCTTTCAGATAAAAAAATTTTTTTTCAAATCGGCTCACAAATGACGAAGTTATGCGGTAACAAACATAAAAAAAAAAAAAAAATACAACCGAATTGAGAACCTCCTCCTTTTTGATTGGAAGTCGGTTAAAAACAGGTTTTTGCATCTAGACGCTATAGTGCCTGGGACAGGATTTTAGATGGAATAGGCTTGCCCAGCACCTATACCATCCTGACAGCTTAGTCGGCCTAATCCACAGGAAAGACATGGTCAATACGTGCGGAGCTGACTAAACCTCGGGTTACCTCACGATATTTTCCTTCACCGTTTTTTTAATAGGTACATACCTAGTACGTACCTAATCTAATACAATATGACAGCCAGACAAAAACAAACATCTGTGTTCACTGCACAAATATTTGTTCCGTGCGGGGATCGAACCCACGACCTACGGCAGAAAGCAGAGCTATCAACTGAGCTGAGAAGGCTGTCAAAAAGAAATACAGACGCTTATAGAATATTGCTTGAAATCTAAAAATACACACACCTCACATACTTCATAAATGGAAAAATTACCACGTGTTTTCCGATTTTATTAACACGATATGCAAATATACCATAAAGTCCAATCACTTCGGCAAAATCATCCGCACTTGATGTGCGGCTGGTTTTTCCGTGTTGCTCGAACTTTTTTTGGTTCTACGACATGCCAATGACCTCACGATGTTTTCCTTCACAGTTTTGAGAGTACTGGCATAGTGCACTGCACATACATTTTTACGACAGAAAAACTCATTGGTACACGACTGGATTTGAACCCACGACCTTTGGATCGGAAGGCGGGGTCGCTATCAATAGACCACCAGTGCTCTCTCCAACCACCTATCTATCATATCTGTTTTTTAAACAACTATAGGTATGTCCAAAAATGTATGTGCTAGTACCCTGTGAAAGAAAACGGCGCATTGTAGAACCCAAAAAAGTTCAAAATGAGTGTTAAGGTGTAAACCCACTATGCCGTAGCATACCTTGACCGTGCTAGGAAAGTAACGGCCAAAAAAATATTCTTTGTATTGTAATGTATAAACACTTGAACACTAGATCGTTCCGTCACCGACCGACACCGTCGCGTGCTATGCACGGACCGTCAACTATTTGTCGAAGGGAAACGGGTTCAGAACGCTGTCGACCCGCTTCAGTGGGCGAAGTACAGCGTACCGGATTGCTTTCCGTGCCCGACACGTTCCTAGCACGGTCATGATGGTATGCTACGGGATAGTGGGTAGAGACCTTTAAGTGCACGAAAGGAGTCTTTTAAGACTCCTTTCGTGCCAGTGAGGTGGAAGTACACTTAAAAGTACTTCCACCTCACTGGTTTGGAAAAGACAGAGACAGGATAAGAAGAATAATTCTATTTCAACTGATAAGTTAGCAGTAGAGCTCTTTGTGTGTCTCGTGGAGGTGCGTACTACCACCATGCCTATTCCTGCCGTGAAGCAACATCGCTGTGTACAGGTTTGAAGGGTGTGGGTGCCGGTGACATTACTGGCACGTGAGGCTGAACATCTGTATGACTCAAGTTGATGGACGCAGGGCAGTGCATCGTAGGGCACGTTCCTGACTTGCGTGACCAGGCAATACCTTGTTATAAATAAGAAGTCATTTTAGTGGTAAATCAATTTACAGGTCTAAACATAATAATATCGAATACATGAAATGTCATTATAAAAATAATAATAGTAATAATTGCAAAGTTATATTAATGAGAGCACTGGTGGTCTAGTGGTAGCGGCCCCGCCTTCCGATCCTAAGGTCGTGGGTTCAAACCCAGTCGTGTACCAATGAGTTTTTCTGTCGAAAAATTTAAGTACACAATGCTAGTGCTCTCAAACGGTGAAGGAAAACATCGTGAGGAAACCCGTGGCTTAGTCAGCTCCGCACGTATTGACCATGTCTTTCCTGTGGATTAGGCCAACTAAGCTGTCAGGATGGTATAGGTGCTGGGCAAGCCTATCCCATCTAAAATCCTGTCCCAGGCACTATAGCGTCCCGTAAGTAGGGGCATGAGTAATCACCAGTTGCCCCTGACGTTATATGAAACATCTACAATAGATGCAAAGGCCTGTTACTTTACTTTTTTTACTTTATATTAATGACAATTTATAAATTATAATTCAAAAAATTCATTAAACCTGTAGAAAGTTGTTATAAGCGACCACTTAACATCAGGTGGGTCTTATGCTTGTTCTATCTGCTAGTTGTATAAAAAAACAATTAAAAAACAAGCTTACTTAAGGTATAGGTAGGTACTTAAAACTATTTCTAGAAAACTTAAGACTACTTTAGCTCCACTGAAACTGTAAGCTTCTAATGAAAACATAGCATCCCACAGGAAATCTAAAATTAATTTCCAAGTGCATAGGATTCCCGTCGGTATTGTTAAGGTAATAAAGGCGATAAATGCGTGCATTTCTTGTAACATTTAGCAAAATAGATTCTACTGGGTCACGTAATGACGTCAGCAGGAGGGAAAGAGATGGGAATATTATTTTGTCGATAGAAATATCGATGATTTCGAACGCTAAAATTTTCATTACAATAAATAAATCTTGTGGACAATCCACACAACACTATTTAGCCCCAAATTAAGCAGAGCTTGTACTATGGGAACCAGTAGTAGGCCTACCACAAGCTCTGTCTGGCTCTGTCTTTGACTCTGGTTTTGAGTCTGTGTGAGTGCTCACCAGTGTATTATACTGTGTGTGTGAGACGTTTTGACGTACGATTTATTTAGTCAACACTTACAAAGACTCAAAACCAGAACCAGAGACAGAGCCAGACAGAGCTCATGGTAGGCATATAATATTCGAATATTTTTTTGTACATTATACATTCTTAGAATACAGTTTAGATGTATTGATACATAATTATAGGCATATGCAGGAATAGTAAATAGGTGGTTTCTAGATGTATCGATAACCTACTGTTTAAGTTGTAACTAAAACAGTAGGTTATCGATACATCTAAACAGATTTTTCCCCTCCCTTCATGACGCATCTGCAGTGCGCTAAATCGATGCAACGCTTCCGCCCTCTACCCCCATCCTAGCCCCTAACCCTCCTGACAACGCCTTGCAAACAGGTAGCATTCACCTCTTCACCTGTGTGCCCAACAAAGAACTAGTTACATTTGTTTTTGTGCGTCAAAGTCAAATTAAAATGAAACCGAAAGGATCACTCTGAAACGTCTTTAGAGGTAGAGAATTGAACCACAAGGATCATTTTGAAACGTCAAGTCTAGATTCGCCTAACTTTTCCACACAACGACGTCTAAAGCCTTGCGCACATATAAGCTATCTGCGGTGGCGATCAGTGAAACGTTGTCAAATATGACAGCGATATTTGATAGTTTTCATTGATCGTCATTGCCATCGACTAGATGTGCACAGGCCTTAAAATAACAGGCAACAAGCTTACGGCTTAATTCCGACTAAAATCAACCCTACGAAAGTTTATTAGCAATCCAAATGGATTGCTCTGAGATTTCCAGAGGTATTTAGTAAAAAAATTTAATACCTGTTTTGTGTCGCTAACAAGGTGACTGATAGAACTTCCTAACTCGGAAACTTCCTAGCGTTCGGGAAATTGCGCCAAATCTTCTCGTCGTAGACATCACAGAGCTTCAGACAAAAGTCTTAAATCAGTGCGTGTTGCCAGTGATGACTTACGGAACTGAGACGTGGTCGCTAACTATTGGCCTCGTGCACAAGCTCAAAGTCACGCAAGCTATGGACAGAGCTATGCTGGGAGTTTCACTATGTGATAGAATCAGAAATGAGGATATTCGTAGAAGAACCAAGGCCAAAGACTTAGAGTTAGTAAGTTGAAGTGACCGACGACATTGTTAAGATCGCGGGAAGTCGGTGGATGGAAAGAGCTCAGAATCTTTCTTCCTGGAAATGTATAGGGGAGGCCTATGTCCAGCAGTGGACTTCTTCAGGCTGATGATGATGATGAGTAATCAAGTAGGGCAGTTTCTATGTACTCGTAGTTGGCGTGAACCTACCAACAACCATCATCAGTATCATCATCAACCTAAGTTAGCCCACAGCTGGGCGTGGGCTGTAGTTGAGTCGTCTGACCCAGATATACAGTGGTCTGCAACTTCGATGATATCGCTCCCAACATGTACGGACACGGGTTGTTAGTTATAAGGCGTATATACAGGGTGTAACATGATAGCTCTATCAGCCCCAAAGGGGGGTATTCAATGTGGTTCTTTTGATGTAACTGAATATAAATAATAAAATAAATAAATATTGTGGACAATTCACACAACACTACCCAGCCCCAAACTAAGCAGAGCTTGTAATATGGGAACCGGATAGCTGATATAATACTTGAATACATTTTTTTTGTTAATATATACTTAGAATACAATATAACACCCAGACAGAGAACAAACATTTATGTTAACCACACAAATATTTGTTCTCGGTGAGGATCGAACCCACGACCTACGGCGCAGAAGGCAGAGCTACTACCAACTGAGCTAGAGGCCAGTAAAACGAATAACCGAACAACGAAATAAACGAATTTTGACCTAAAATTACCAGGGCGAACAAAACAAGATTAATTTATGAGGGTATATTCAAAGTGACACGAGCCAAATAAAAGCGAAGATCACCGTCATGTCAATAGGTCAAGTAGGTTGCTCTCAAACGAAATACCTGGAGAAAAACTCATAAATGTCGCTGACAAGATTTAAGACAAATTAGAAGAGAATGTTTAAAGTTTGTTCTAGAACTTTGGAAATATAAACTTTTTCAAACCAAGCACTTGAAGATTTAAGCCAACGCATAGGTTCGATGCCAATTATTTTATTTCTCTCGAGTTTACAGTAGTTTTTTTGCTTTGACGTACAAAAACAGCTGTAAATACTTAATGTCAAGAATCAAAAATGAAGAGATGTCTTCTCGACCATCCAGCTCCATCGCCGCCTTCATCGTCACCAGGTGAAATTGCGACCAAGGGATAATCAATTTCATGTAAAGGAAAATTTGAAGCAAGTTTGAAAGGAATGTTATAAAAAAACTCCGTAGTTTCTAAAGTCGAAGTCATTTTTCTTTCTTTCAAACCTTGTTCGCCATGATGTTGTGTGGAATACCCCCCTTTCAGGCTTATAGGAATATTTTGTTACACCCTGCACAATAATGGCAGTGTGGGTGTCTGGGCAGCTTTTGACGGTCAGTGACCACAACTGGTTTTTGGAAGATACGAATGCAGCTTTTTATATCTTTAATACAATATTACAAAGGAAGAAACCACATCAGAAAAGTACAAGGACATGTTTCTTTTTTCAAACAGAAACCGCCTCATGATATTTCAAATTCAAATTCAAAATATCTGAATTCAGTTGTATTACAAGGATCACTTTGAAACGTCTTAAAGCTAGGTGAGTCTAGGTGCCAGTTTCACCCACGGACCTGCTGGGTTGTCCCAGTGGGCGGTGAGGTGAACACCGACGTGGCGCGTCCCCCGGGTTGCGGATAGGGGGGTTCTCGGTGTGCCGACAGCTTCCATCAGTGAAGTTGCTGGCCCACCGACGCGGACAAAACACCGGGGATGGGGGGGAAAGGTTGAGGAGCCCAATCTCCATACGGAGAGCGGGCGGTGCAGTTCCCAATGATCCTCTAAGGCTATGCCGCAGGGTCACCCATACGGATAGGCTTGGGGGGAGGGACTAGTGCAGCACATCTTGGCGGGGCTCTGTTTGGGCCTGTCAGGCGGGATGGGCGTGCCCTTTTCAGGGCGCGCTGACAGGGGAGCTCACCCCTGAAAAAAGAGACGACGATGTGGAGCATCGGAGTAAGGAAAAATGGATCCAAGTAGTTGCGAAAATAGTCCCCAGGTGGGTCCCCGAAAGGGGGAGTCCCACCCCTCCACCTCGGTGGAGGGCTGCCCCTCGTACTCTGGGGGGGGCAACAACTGCTTCGTAGGCCGGCGTTCTGCCCGCCTTCGTAAACACAACCCTAAATTTAACGAAACGGAATATGAAATTGCAAGCGATATGGTTGACGACGAATTGGAGGTGGAAGCGCTCGCCCCGAAGGCGTGCGCCAACACCATAGACCCTAGAGATCTTAAAGAAGTTGGTATGGAGCCCCGGTCAGGGTCAGAAACTGATAGGAGCATGGAGATGGTGGCGCCCGATGGTGCGCCTCCTCGATTTTGGAGGAAAAGACCGGTTCAGTCTGGTCCAGGAGAGTCCGAGTCGGACTCGGACGTCACGGTGACGGGAGGCATCCCGTCTCCTAAGGTGACGAGACGCGTAACCAACACTGGGAAGAGCGGCTGGCGGTCAAAAGCAAAGGACGCTGCTAATAGGCGTGAGGAGTTTTTGCTTGACGCGGCCGAAGAAGTAACGGAAGCTATTGACAAGACGCGGCGCACGAGAGTGACGCGCCCAACGTGCATGGCTGGACTTCTGGCGGGTGAGGTTGATGACCAGCTAGCGTCGTCTCTCAACAAGCAAGTGCTCGATTGCGTGGATGTCATCAAAACTGTGTCACGTAAATCCAGCCACCTGAGCGGCCCGTTTCAGAGGTCCCTCAACGAAGCGACACAATATATAGTGGAGGCCGTGGACGTGCTCCGCAAGCGGTCTGTCAGCGAGGAGACGGCCAAACTGCAGGCGGACAATGTGCGCCTGCAGACAGAGTTGTCTGTTCTCCGCAAGGAGTTTGCTGATTTAAAAGCCGAGCTGCGGCAGTCCCAACCGGTGACTGAGCCACAGGATAGACCGCAACTGCAACCGCTCGATATACAAGAGCTGTCACGCACCATAATGGTCCAGGTCGGGACTATGATGAGTGCTCGCTTGGGAGCAATTGAGGAAAGGCTACTTCCAGAAGTCCGTCTGCGGCCTCCACTGGCTGCGGACAAAAACCGCGAACAGAGAAATATGGCAGCACCTACGGGTGACCCGGTTCCGGAAGCGTCTACATCATCTGAGAGCCGCATACCCAAACCCCGCAAGAGTAGACAAGGAAAGGGAAGCTTGGCAGCTAAAGAGGCAGGCTTGGCGCGGGAAGCACCTTCAATGTCATCTGCAACCCCTGAAAAAGGTGAGGCATGGACTACAGTGGGCGGAAAAGGCTCTAAGCAAACAACAAAGCGGGCGACCAAACCGGCAAACAGCGTTCCTGCACCCAGTGTCCCTGTGCAGAAGAAAGCGACGCAGCGTTCCGTTAAAATTCGCTCCCCTCACTCGGCGGCTATCACTGTCACCCTGCAGGCTGGTGCGGTAGAAGGAGGCGCTTCATATGCCGCCCTACTCAAAGAGGCTAGAAATCGAATCGACATTAAAAGCCTGGGGATCGATGATCTACGCATTAGAACGACGGTTACTGGTGCTCGTCTGCTCGAGGTCTCCGGTGAAACAGGTGCTGAAAAGGCTGACTCTTTGGCAGCAAAACTTAAAGAGGTCTGGAGCCCTGACGCAGTACGAGTCCAGCGGCCTGTAAAGCGCGTCGATATAAGAATCACGCAGATTGATGACTCCGTCACTGCGGATGAGGTGACGGCTGCTGTGGCTCAGCTGGGTGGCTGCGCCATTGAGGCCATTAAAGCTGGTGGGATTTCCGCCCGTGGCTCGATTTTGTTGAGCTGCCCTGTGGAGGTTGCGAATAGTGTGGTTAAAGCTGGCCGGCTCCGAGTGGGCTGGGTTTCAGCGAGGGTGTCGTTGCTTGACACTAAGCCGTTGAGATGCTTCCGATGCCTGGAGACTGGCCACGTTGGAAACAAATGCACGTCTGAGAGTTGCCGAGAAGGCCTTTGTTTCCGATGCGGCAAACCTGGTCACAAAGCTAAAGGATGTGATGCTGAACCACATTGTGCTGTATGTGCGGCGGCTGGCAAGCCTGCATCACATCAGGTTGGTGGAAGAGGATGTCCCGATGCAAAGGGATCTAAAAAGAGCCGTAGAGGCCGTGGAAAGAGGGGGATGGCTAAGGAGGGCCCCAAAGCTTCACAGCCGTCCCAGCGCACAACTGCGGAAGAGGATACGATGGACACCCAAATTTAGATGGCTATTCCGTTTATGCAAGCGAACATCATGCACTGTGCCAGGGCTCAGGACCTGTTGGTCCAGAGCATGGCACAGTGCATGATTAAAGTAGCAGTAGTCGCCGAGCCATACGTGATTCCTGCCCGGGATGACTGGGTGGGTGACCATGACGACTTGGTGGCAATCATAGCCCCGTCTGCAGCTGGCTCCCCTCCTTTTGATAAGGTAGCAAAAGGTAGAGGATGCGTGCTGGCCGTCGTGGGTGGAATTGCGGTTATAGGTGTTTACTTCTCACCTAATCGGAGTCTCCCTGAATTCGAGCAAATGCTCGTGGATGTTGGGGGTCTAGTAAGGCAGGCGTCTTCCTACCCTGTACTAGTTGCTGGAGATTTCAACGCCAAATCAACGGCGTGGGGATCCCCAGCAACAGACGGGCGGGGAGAAGCTCTTGTAGAGTGGGCGTCGTCCTTGGGTCTAGTGATACTAAATCAGGGATCCGAACAAACGTGTGTGCGTTGGCAGGGGGAGTCAATCGTTGACATCACACTTTCATCCCCGCGCTTAGCCAATCGGGTCCAAGACTGGCGAGTAGAGGTGAACGTGGAGACTCTGTCGGACCATAGATACATCCGCTTCAGTGTCTCGGCACCTAATGTCTCTGGAAGAGAACCCCGTTCACCTATTGAGGGTGGCCCACGATGGGTACTAGGACGGTTTGAGCGGGAGATCGCCAAGGAGGCGGCCATAGTAGAGGCCTGGGTATCTGGCTCTAACTTGGTTGATGACGTAGACGAGAAGGCAGAATGGCTTAAAACTGCCTTAACTCGCGTGTGCGATGCGTCAATGCCAAGAGCCAAGTCGTTCCCGCCACGACGTCAGGTGTATTGGTGGCACTCAGAGCTCCGTGACCTACGCAGAAACTGCGTTATCACGCGCCGTCATTATGCTCGACACAGAAGGAGAAGAGTTCGCGACCAGAGCGTAGAGGACAGCCTATACGAGACATATAGATCTGCCTGCACAGCTTTACAGGTGGCCATAGCACAGGCCAAAGAAAAAGCTTGGGAAGAGTGGTTGGAGACGCTGAACAGAGATCCATGGGGAAGGCCGTATCGCACCGTACGGCAAAAGCTTCGACCCTGGGCCCCCCCTTTAACGAGTAGTCTTCAGCCACAGCTACTAGAGCGAGTTGTGGATACGCTCTTTCCCCAACGGGGTGAGTGGGCACCACCAACAATGGTTCCATCTGGCGGAGTGAGAGAGAATGAGGAGGAGGTGGTCCCCCCGGTGACTGAGGTGGAATTTGGAGTAGCTCTGCTTAAACTTCGGTCGAAAAACACGGCTCCTGGACCAGACGGTCTTCCAGGACGTGCTTTGACAGTCGCGATGGGGGAAATGGGAGAGTGTGTGAAGGCCCTATTCACAGCGTGCCTGGAGCGAGGCCAGTTTCCAAATGACTGGAAGACTGGAAAACTCGTCCTTCTTCGAAAAGACGGACGCCCAGCCGATATGCCGTCGGCCTACCGCCCGATTGTGCTGCTCGGCGAGGTGAGCAAGCTTTTTGAGCGAGTGCTCGCTGCTCGTCTCGTTGAGTGCATGGAGCCGGGGCTACATGAGGCGCAATTTGGCTTTCGACGGGGTCGGTCGACCCTTGGTGCCATTGCTCGTGTAAGAGACCTTGCCGAAGAAGCGGTGTCCCGGGGCGGAGTAATGTGGGCAGTGTCTTTGGACATTTCTAACGCTTTCAATAGTCTGCCCTGGGAATCTGTGAAAGCAGCACTAAAGTACCATGGGGTGCCACGTTACTTACAGGCAGTCGTGGCTGACTATTTCAGTGGTAGAGCAGTCACATATCCAACCAGGGATGGTTGGGGGAGGAAAACCATGTCGTGCGGTGTTCCACAGGGGTCCGTTCTTGGACCACTCCTGTGGAACATCGGGTACGACTGGGTGTTGCGTGGTTCCACTCTGCCAGGGATAGATGTGACATGCTACGCCGATGACACACTTGTGTCGGCATGCGGAAACAGTCATAGAGAGGCAGCTCAACTTGCTACAGCGGGTGTTGCTCAAATGGTTGGAAGGATTAGGGCACTGGGGTTGGAAGTGGCTCTGAATAAGTCTGAGGCCCTTGTATTTCATGGGCCTAGGAATAAGCCAACACCCGGAGCATCGATAATGGTGGGCGGAACTTCCATCACTGTCGGGTTGACGATGAAGTATCTTGGAATCGTTCTCGACGGTAGATGGAATTTTAATGAGCACTTCAAGCGACTAGCTCCAAAGCTTGTGGCTGCCGCTGGAGCACTAGCGAGGATCCTTCCAAATCTGGGAGGCCCAGGAGCAGCGTGTCGACGTCTGTATACTGGTGTGGTGCGTTCGATAGCGCTATATGGAGCGCCAATATGGGTAGACGCTTTGAGCGCCCGAAACGTGCCCCTGCTGCGGGCCCCGCAGCGAGTAATGGCACTCAGGGCTGCTCGAGCCTACCGCACGGTGTCCCACTCGGGGGCATGTCTACTTGCGGGCAGCCCACCATGGGACCTAGATGCGGAAGTTCTTGCGGAACGCTACTGGCAAGGTGTAGCAGCGCTTGAAGACGGCCTGCATCCTCACCCACGTGAAGTTGCTCAGTGGAGAGACGAGGCGCGTAATAAACTTTTTCGGAGGTGGAAAGAGCGTCTAGAGATCCCCGGAGCTAGCCGGGACCTGGTGGAGGCAGTTCGGCCTATTCTCAGGGAATGGGTCGAACGCAAACATGGCGTACTTTCGTACCACCTGACACAGGTGTTGACTGGGCATGGGTGCTTTGGTGAGTACCTGTGTCGGGTGGTTGGACGAGAGCCAACTACAGAGTGCCATCACTGCAGAGGAGGAATCGCAGACACGGCACAGCACACGCGCGAGGAGTGTCCTTCGTGGGCGGAGCCTCGCGCTGCCTTGTCTGCGGTTATTGGGCAGGACCTGTCTTTGCCAGCCTTGGTGAATGCCATGGTCGTAAGCGAAGACAGTTGGAGTGCAGTGGAGACTTTCTGCACAACGATCATGCTGCTAAAAGAAGCAGCAGAGCGGGAGCGTGAGCAGGATCCAAGCTCACTCCCGATCCGCCGCAAGAGGCCCGGCCAGCGGCGTCGTGCCTATCTGGCACGGATACCGCCATAGAGGGACCCGCAGGTAACAGATTGGGGGATCTGTTACCTGCACTGTGAGGGTCTAGAGAGGGAAGGTACCCTAGTGTTCAGGGTGCCTTCACATGACGAGGAAAGGGCCTCAGTCCTTCCTTAAGATGGGTCCGCAAGGATAAGTGCTGACGGGGTTGTGGAACGAACCGATGCCATGATCTCGTCCACCCAGCGCAAATGTAGAGGAACACCCCAGGGGTTTTAGTCAGTAGCAAGAGTCTGACATAACCCACTAGTTCCCCCGGCTAGTGGGTATCCATAAAGGATTTCCCCTAGGCAAAAAAAAAAAAAAAAAAGGTGCCAGTTTCACGCGACCAAGCCTAGAAAAACAGGCTTGGTTCCTACTAGCTGATGGAACAAGCATATGGCCCACCTGATGTTAAGTAACCATCGCCTATAACAAAGCATTGCCTCGTAGGTCACGCACGTAATGAACTTGCCTCTCGAGTGTTCCTTAAATACAACATTATAACTTCAGGTATCCATATAATGAAAAAAAAATCGGTTGCCTGTAAAGTCAGTTTACTGACGATAGTTGAACGTGACAACGTCTTACAGCTGTCCACGCGGACGCATCGCGCACTCAAGTAGGAGAGAGACAGATGTCGAACGCTGCCGAACGCGGAGGCCGTGCGTGCCTCTTTGTCACTCGTTCCGCTTTTTGGATCTGTCCTCCGCCTTTGATACCGTCGACCATAATTTACTGCTTGCAAAGCTTGAACACTACGGTGTAAGAGGTATCGCGTTAAGTTTAATGACATCCTACTTAACCAACAGAAAACAATTTGTTGAGTTCAAGTCTATAGTTAATAATAAGGAAGTGGTCACCAAGTCGCAGATGGTTGTCACAAGACGAGGGGTTCCACAGGGATCGATACTGGGACCTATATTTTTCATTGTATTCCTTAATGATCTCATTGAACATATGCGTAATTGTGTACCCGAAATCAAATTAGCAATTTACGCAGATGATACCAATGCAATCATTCCTTCAACTAGCATGCATGATCTTGAGAGTAAGGTACACAATGCCTTAGAGGCATTTAATAAATGGTTCAGCGTTAATAATTTAAAACTTAATGTAAATAAAACTAATGCCATTCTATTTAGACCCACTGTTAACAAGAAGGAAACAATAAATATTATAAGCGAAGGGGAAAATGTAACTTTTGTAGACAATGTAAGATTTTTGGGGATCTACATAGATCAATCTTTGAATTGGAAAATGGAACTAGATTCTATAGAGAACTACATAAGTTCCGCATGCTACGCTCTAAGAAGCCTGCGAGATGAGGTGAGTCTTGAGCAACTTAAGAGTGTCTATTACGCATTGGTCGAGTCTAAGTTAAGGCACAGTATTAAATTCTGGGGCAACAGCTACGCTTACAATATTAGAAAAGCGTTTGTCATACAAAAACGAGCAATTCGCACAATGGTACGTATACCCTCATGGGAGTCATGTAGGGAATATTTTAAAAACCTACGGATCTTGACCGTCCCCTCGCTATACTTACTAGTAATTCTTAAAGATATTGTGAAACATCCGTTAAAATATGAGACTTTGCCTCAAAGGCAGACCAGATTGCTAACTAGGAGAAAGAATATTGCTATACCTTTTACTGCGAAATTACAAATTACAAAACACTGTTGTCGGTATCAAGCCGTTAAACTGTTTAATGCATTACCGGTTGAGTTGAAATGTTTGGAAAGCCCTGTCAAATTTAACACACACCTAAAAAAGCTCTTGTTGGATGGGTGTTTTTATTCAATTGAGGAATTCATTGACTCCCAGACGTGACATTTTGATAACTTATATATTGATGATTTATTAATTTATTCTGACATTTGTTTTTGTTTGTTTATGTGTACTTATATTATTTGATAACAGTGTACCTATTTAAATGTTTTATTGATTTTTTTTTTTTATTATTTTGTAGCATGTTAGTTTATAGTAGACATTCAGACACGATTTATAAAAGGATTGTTATTGAATAAATGAAATGAAATGAAATGAAACTTCAGGCCTTAATGGAACGCCTCAGAGCGAGGTAACGCCGCATGAGTCATGTTTTTCGTGCGTGCAGCCGGCTCTATCGAATTATAACACGTTGTCACGTCAAAAATAAAGTAAAAAGCACAAAACGAGCTTCTCTGAGGCACGCAAAAAATCCTTTCACCTCACTGGTTATTTCGCATCAGTGGAATTATCAGCGAGGGAGAGAGAGAATTAAAGTAATGAAGACATAAGTACAGTATCTTAAGCTTAATAATAGTTAACTTTCTAGAACGTTTTTTCTAGATTTAGTATCATCACCAGTAGTAGTTTAGTATAATCAAAGGGACTAGGTTGTAGAAAAACTACGAGTACTCAGACAGTAGAGATGTCTTTAAACTATCCGACTTTTTAAACTTCCGGCCAATTATTAACTAAATAAAAGCCTCTGGTAGAGCTTACAAAAATTACCAGCGTATTCATGAGAAAAAAATATGCAAGAAGTAAAATGTTTTATTGTTTTTTTATGTAGGTACCTACAACTAACAAATGGAACAAGCATAATATGACCAATCAAACGAGCATATTACAGAAAAAGCGTATGATATTTATTTATTTCAAAACGATACGATATTGTTATTTTTTATTACGAGAACAAGTATTTATGTGGCGAACATTAATGTTTGTTCTCTGTCTGGGTGTTGTATTGTATTTTAAGTATGGATTTACAAAGAAAAACAATATATCGTCAGTAGGTTATACACGGGCACATACAAATTATTTACTGTAATTTTTTTTTTTTTTCTTATTCCATTATTACATTTTTTAAAGAAAAGAGTACACAAAAATCTGTATTTTAATGACATATATTTTAAAAGCCCGGCTATTTATTGATTTATCCGACTATTCCTCAACAACCCTATTCGCAAAGGAAGCGAATATTAGCACATTGAATGCAATCACAACTTTAACTGATATTTCAACAAACAAACCAATACCAACTCTATTAACTTACGCACAAAACCTATTTTATCATAAACCTGTTTCTTTCATACGGCTTTTTGAATTGCAAGAATTATTGCTGCTATGTGCGATTTAATAAAATAGTCTCTAAAACATAGAGATAAGAGTGATTTTTGTTCAAATAAAGTATACAGTTATGATGTTTTGTGATTGTGAAGAAGTGTTAACAGCCTTCGTAAGGCTCTCACTTTGCGAGCCTGTGATATTGTAAGCGTGTGTTTAGATTAGCGTTATAGTACTCGGAATTTAAGTTGAGCTCTGTCAAAAATCTTATCTTATCTTATACCTTTAAACGAGAAAATCTTGTATATATATATATATATATATTATATGTATATATATTTAGGATCTCGGAAACTGAGCCAACAATTTTCATGAAATTAAGTATACAGGGGTTTTCGGGGGCGATAAATCGATCTAGCTAGGTTTCATTTTCAGAAAAGACCCGGGTTAAAAGTTATTTTAATAATAAAAAAAATTAGCGCCATCTCTTGTCGAGTAGTCGAAATCACGAACTAGTGTCACGGAGAACGCCATCTATTGAACTTCTACGTAAACACTCGACACAAAAGTTCCGGAAATTTTCATGAAAATTAGTAATTAAAAAACCAAGCAAAGCTCGGGCACACCAGCTCGTGCCCTTAAACGAGAAAATCTTGTATATATATATTTAGGATCTCGTAAACTGCACCAACGATTTTCACGAAATTTAGTATACAGGGGTTTTCGGGGGCGATAAATTGATCTAGCTAGGATTCATTTTAAGAAAATTATTATTTAACCCTGAGTTCAATAATTAAACATAAACTGAATATGTGACTGCTCCTGCCATCTATTGACGATTGTGAGCAACTAACTGCAATCATATCCAGCAGATGGCGTTGTTCAGTAAGGATAAGCCACTAAAGTTAAGATGACTCTTATGATTTCTAAAAATACAAATTAACAATAAAAAATACCAAAAAATTCAAATTCAAATTCAAATTCTTTATTGCACTTATGTTGTATAAAGGTGTTACATTAGGTAATTTAAGATTCAAACATAAACCCTGTTAGGGCACCGCAACTTATTTCCCCGCTTTGGAGGCGCTTTGGAAAACAAACAAACAAAGTGACTAATAACTATTTTGTTTATGTAATCACTTGACACTGTCAAAATTGACCCAGATTTCATTAATTAAGAATAAGAAGAAGGTGTATTGTGTCAAATTTAATATTTGGCCAAATCACTGACAATCCCCTTTAAGACACCTTCAAAAAATTTAATTTAATTAGGTTTAATTTAATTAGGTACAAAATAAAGTATGAATTAAGAGATATCTACCGTGCCTAGGGATTAAAGTTGCTAATTATTTTCCTACTTTTGTTACTGTGTTTTGGTAACACATTAAAAACATAAACGTTAAAAGCGTCTCAAAGGAAACATAAATATAAATTAAATAAGGCTCTTGTATTCTAAGATAAATATACTAAGTCTTCATTCTCGTACTTTTGCTTGTAACTAACTTTAGCACGTGTCTTTTCTCGCATGTATCATCATGCTAATAAAATGCATTCGGGTCAGTCAAGTATTTAGTAGATAGGTATATTGAATAAAGCTAATTGATTTAACTTCATTGATACACCAGGGGCTATCATAGGTTTGGTAAATATACCATAACATACAATATACCCCCCATATATACAGGGTTATTCATAATTAGCTGCAAATACTCAGGAATTAGGTTCAACAAATAAAATAAAAAATATTTATGATATGATTTTTTTTAGTTTTGTTATGAAAATCCCGAGAAAATCGATAAAGGAATCATTGGCGCCTGACCTGTTTTGACCTTTGATCCGCGCCCGCGCGCCGTGAGCGACACTCTGCGTTCAGTCACCGCCTGGGTGGGTCATCGTCCTGTTCTCCGTGGCAATCATTATGCAATAGCCGTAAAGAAATTAATAAAAATAAAATTTTGATACAAAAACTTAAAAAAATTTTTGATCAAAATTTAAAAAAAATAATTTCATAAATATTTTTTATTTTATTTGTTGAACCTAATTCCTGAGTATTTGCAGCTAATAATGAATAACCCTGTAATATTTGACTGGCCTCTAGCTCAGTTGGTAGTAGCTCTGCCTTCTGCGCCGTAGGTCGTGGGTTCGATCCCCACCGAGAACAAATATTTGTGTGGTGAACATAAATGTTTGTTCTCTGTCTGGGTGATATATTGTATTGTTTTATTCTAAGTATGTATTTACAAAAAAAAAATGTATTCAAGTATTATATCAGCTATCTGGTTCCCATATTACAAGCTCTGCTTAGTTTGGGGCTGGGTAGTGTTGTGTGAGTTGTTCACAATATTTATTTATTTATTTATATATATTTATACCAAAAAAAAGGCATGGATTTTAATTATACACAAAAGAGGGGTGCAACGTAAATAACTGTGGTACTACACTATACTACCACAGTTATTTACGTTGCACCACCCTTACGAATAACTGAAATACACTAACTCGAAAGTTACGTGTCAAATATTTTTTTCGTATTTTTCTGATAGTTGTCATGGCTTGGCCCATCGCCCGTTTTCGGCTTGACGTTGATTTATGGGACACCCTGTATAAAGTATACGAACTGTTAAGTTTTTAAGAGAATAAACTTCTTCAACTTTATATAGAGGAGCATTCGTATTTTGTTACCGAATAAACTCAAAAACCAAATATAATTTCAATATTTAGGTATTTTTAAAAACGACATTGTCCCTGAGTAACTTAGACTTTATTTTATTACTAGCTACTCGCTACGGCGTCGCACGGTTTTAGTTTCGAAAAAAAGAAGATAAAAAATTTTAAGAAGCTTTTCAACTTTTCACCCGTGTGAAAGGAAGGATTACTATTAGGTTATCAAGCTCATACTAATAGCCATCATAAATTACTTTCAATTATCCTTTCATATTTTTTTATCACCTTACACTCCAGACAAAATAAACTCGCTTGAACTTACAAAGTAAATAGCCTTTAGTATGCGTGGACGCAGCTTTACCACGCACGAGTCACTCAGTTGCCGCAAAGCCTCCGCCCGCGCCGGTCGTAATGTCAAACTGACAGGCCGCCATTTTGTTTGGTCAGCTGACAGTTTAAGGTGTTTAACAGAGTGTTTAATTTTATTGTGTTTGTACGGTGAGTTTTTTGTCTTTATATTGTAGAGAATGATGAGTTTTTGTTGGGATGTTATTAAATCCAGTTTTTGTTAAGTTTTTATGTAACTTGATGTGTTTTTATCAACATTTTTGCTGTTTTAATGGTGATTCATTACTTGCTAGCATCAAATACTTATTTCAGTTTTTGTAAACACATTATTCTACTTAAAATTTTAATTATTTGCTGCTTCTATCAAGTTATAATTAAGTTTAATTTAAGTTATTGCCTAACTAGATATACCAAGGTCTTGATGACATTACGTGAATTTATGTTACCATCTGTCAAACTTGAGTGTGATTTTGACAGAATGTAAGCGTCAACTTCACTAAACTATACTTTGTTCGTCTCTACTAAGGCTGAGATTCATAGACCGCAATTTGCTTTACAGCAAAGCAGTCTTCGCAAAGTAAGCTTTGTTTATCGAAGTTTCCTATCAATATTTTGAATAAAGAAGAGCTTGACAGAACTATGAAATATAATTTTGGTTGAAAGTTGAACTTTCCATCAAAGTAAAGTCAAAGTTCGGTCTATGAATCTCGGCCTAAGTTAGTTAAGCATGTAGAAGTTCTTTAAACTTTTTTTAGAGTCGCCTTCTAAGTTATCTTGTAGATAAGAAACAGCTTTTAATTTTATTTTTTCTCGAACTTATTATCTAAGTACAAGCAATAGCAATAGCTATAATATGAGTCGTGCGCGTAAATAAGTATAAATAAACTCACTTCACTATGTGAAGTGGCACCACACTGGAACTTCACTGCTATTGTTATTATGTTTTATTTGTAAAAAGATCATTAAAAAACCGGTAGGAACCAAGCCGTAGTTTGTTGCCTGTTCTTCTATGCTTGGTCGCGTGGAACTGGCACCTAGACTCATCTAGCTTTACGACGTTTCAAAGTGATCCTTGTGTCCTACTGAATAAATACATCTTTGAGAAACATAATCTCGTTATTGCGATTCTTAAGTATATTGCTATGCTTTCAAAAATGCTTAAGAGGGAATCACACAAGCGAATCTCCATACATACGTAGTCCCCTATTTCCTCCCTGGATAATGCCTCTAGAGTAACCATTTTGTCTCATAAAATCCAGATCTGCTATGTACGTGCTCGTATGTTTTCCTTTTTTTCAGTAACTTATTGGTAAAGAAAATATCACCTCCAATTCATATTTCATATAAATTATATGATGAGGGTCATATTTTCTTTATCAATAAGTTTCTGAAAAAAAGGAAAACATACGAGCACGTATATAAGCAGATCTGGATTTTATGAGATAAAATGGTTACTCTAGAGGCATTATCCAGGGAGGAAATAGGGGACTACGTTTGTATGGAGAGTCGCCTGTGTGATTTCCTCTTAATATTAGGTAGGTAAGTGCATTATAGGAACCTAAGAACATTAATTTTCAGACAGAGGCCTTATCCTCAATCACCTATCCTTTTATTAGAATGTTTCGACAAAGCAACAACTATTTTCTCTGCAATTAAAAAAAAAAGACAAATGGGCTTACAAGCCACCTGGAGGTGAGCGGTCACCGTCACTCATAGACGCCAACAACATTGAAAAATCAGCGCTTATTCTCATAGCACAAAATGAATGCGACTCCGTTTAAAAACAGCTTTTCCAAACAAAACCAATGACTTTGAATTAATCATAACTTATTTTTATTTGACAAACACAGATAATAAAATATTGCGACACACTTCAATGCCATTCTCGTTTGAATAACCTCTTTAAAACAACTTTGCATACTTATATGTACTTATGAGTCATTGGTATAATACTAAGTTTAATATTTTACATAAATGCAATTGATTTTCTAAAAAAAAAAACAAACTCTGAGAGCACTAGCATTGTACATCAATTTTCCGATAGATAAACTCTTTGGTCAATACGTGCAGCGTGTCGATTCCAGCAACACGGCTCGATTGAGTGATCACTGAATACGCGTTCCATTTTCAAATTTTTCAAACAGAAATTGACAACTCACATCGATTTTCGCGATCGCTTGAGCGATTTGTGTTGCTAGAATCGACGCCCTGAGCTGACTAAGCCGCGGGTTTCCTGCGGATTTGAGCTCGCGACCTTAGGTTTGGAAGGCGGGGCTGCTGCCACTAGACCACTAGCTCTCTCAAATCTCAACAAGTTTTAATCAATAGTCGATTTTATATAGTCAATACTTGCAATTAAGAAACAAGCAAACTATAAACCAGAACATGCATAAAATAATTAATTTTATTATAAGGAAATATCATTTTATTTGCAAAACAAGGTGTTTTCATTGAAAATAATTAATATTTGCATACCTTTTTGCAATACGGAGAATATTGATGTCATCTACAACCACACTAAAGCCTGGTTTCCACTGCGAGCAGAACGGACCCATTAATGACTCATTTCTCATTTCTACTCTTTCTACACGCTCGGCGCCTTCCGTCCGACTATTTGTTGGTGGAAATACAAGTATGCAGTTTGCGTTTGCGAGTTCAAAGGAGTCATTAATGGGTCCGTTCCGCTCGCAGTGGAAACCGGGCTTAAGCTCTCATCATCTGCGATAGCCATCTTCTTCTTCTTAAATAATGGCATCTGTCCATTTTGGATCAATTTTGCCAGTGTCAAGTGAGGATATTTGCTTAGTCACTAAACAAGTCGGCGGTCACTGGCTTTAAAGAAAAATATGGCGGTCTTCTTCAAAACCATCGGAAACATTTTCAAAATCAGAATTATCCCATAATACACGCATAATACACTTTCATTCCAACTGCTTTCACTTTGTGCTAAGACTTCAAGTAATGTAGGTTAAAATATAACCGAAATTACATAATAAAATATGCACTATATGCCTATTTTTTTTTTATCATAGATAGATAGATAGATAGATAGATAGATAACACTTTATTGTACACAAGGATACATCACAATCACAAGTATCAAACATTAATCATATTGTATTTTGTTATAATATGTATTTGTCAATGTATTATTTTGAAGTAGATTATAAGACATTCAAATACGATACATTATTGTTCAAGAATAAATGAATTGAAATTAAAATTGAAACTATGTTAATGTTTGCTGAACTGAAATATTTATACATAACTATACATTCAGTTATTTTATAATCAATTTTTTTAACGGTCAATTATCTTTGTTAGCATCTTAAATATTCCTGTTAGGTACTTAGGTTCCACGCGGGTGGAGCCACAGCCAAGCGTTAGTCATAAAGACTAATGGCAAAATCTCAGCGGTCTAATACGTAATTATTTTAATTACCAACCACTGGCCGGGAATCAAACCTGCACGGTCCGTTGGGCAGCCGGCGATGCATCCCAATCAGTACCATACGGTACTTTGTTTATAGTTTTTTAGGGTTCCGTTAGTTGTTGTGGAAACCATTTGAATAATCAATGAAGGTGCCTAACGGCTTTAATTATTATGTTATGTGAATTATTTGCAAACTTATTTTATAGTTTTAATTATTAGTTACCGCAAAAGTTGGTAATTGATAAAGCCTTGCACATCTAAGTGTTCTGCAGTGGCGATCAGTAAAACGCTGTCAAATATATATCGTGACATTTGCTAACATAATAATTAATATTTTTGGTCTTCGAAGACCGGGCTCAGTGGCGCGTCTTGGGAGAGACCTACGTCCAGCAGTGGACTAATATAGGTTGATGATGATGATGAACATATTTTGTATATACTAGCGGTTACCCCGTTCCCGTAACTTTTTCGGGATCAAAAGTATCCTATTTCCGTCTCCTTTTTCTAAGCTACCTCCCCACCAATTTTCAGCCAAATCGGTCCAGCCGTTCAGGCGTGATCAAGAGAAATAGGGATAACACCTAAATGTACGCACAAAATAAGTAGATCTCTTTGTGTGTGTCTCGTGGGGGTGCGTACTACCACCATGCCTATTGCTGCCGTGAAGCAACATCGCTGTGTACAGGTTTGAAGGGTGTGGGTGCCGGTCACATTACTGACATGTGACATCGATTGTACTCCAAACGGTACTCATAGCTGTTTTTTTTTTGTTTCAGATAAGTGTTACCCAGTGTGTTATATTAAAAAACAAAATGGCGGCGATGAAATTGCTACTCTGTTTGAGCATCGTCCATGCAGCTTTAGCCAAAGGTAAGTGATTTAATTTAAACAAACAATACATTTTCTTAAAAAAATAGGTTTATATAGAAAAAACCAAAAGGTTTTCCTTAAGCAAGTGAACTTTAAAAAAATTGAGAAACAGACTTCATGGACAAACGGCTGAAAGGATTTTAATAAAACTATGGGACTGATTTTTCCGATAAAAATAATAATTTTTTTAATCTGAAAAATATACTTCCAGATTGATCCCATAGAAATTTCAAATTGGTTCATTAATGAACAATTTTTTGCGATAACAATCATTAAAAAAATACAGCTGAATTGAGAACCTCTTACTTTTTTATTTGAAGTCAAAGCGACATTAATTTATTTCAAGCAAAAATTGTTTTAAAGCTTTTGAGCCTGTAATTCTAGGTTTTTAAAAATATGAATTAACACGAAATTTACAATTAAACAAATACCTAATATTTACAAAATGCACAAAATACACAGAAACAGTTGAGCTATCCGTATTTTGTCGCTACTTGGCGGGGATCAAACACACGTCTTCCAACGTAAAAGGCAGAGCTAATACCAACTGAGCTGTGAAGGCATTTTTAATGGAAAATTATTATCCTATTTATTACTGGCGCATTGTAGCCAAAGATCGAGAGGAGTGAAAAAATGGGAAGGAGGTCTTTGCCCTGCAGTGGGACGACACCCAGGCTAAAAATAAATAAAATAATTTATAAAACAAAATCCACAGCCCTTAAATAAAAGTAGTAAAAGATATCCTTAATGCTAATCCTACGGCCAATAACGGGTTTACTTTATGTAAATACAAAACCAACAACAATAACAGTATTACAGTGCAAAAATAACTAACGTATTTATGTATACAGAACCTTCTAACTTTATTTTCGTTTCACGCTAATACAATCTTGACCCCATGAGTGATTTAGAGCGTAGTGGGAATGATAGCGTGTTGTGGTTGTTTACCTCTATTCACGTCATACTACGGCCGCTGTAAACAAGCCGAAAAAACTTCCAATTTTGAATTATAATTTTGTAATTGTAATAATTAGCGGTCAATCGCGACTTCGCTCGCCCAGTTCCCGTAACTTACATCCGTTTTTTTGTAAAATAAAAGATTTTTCCTAACACAAAAGTAACCTAAGTTACTCCAATAAAAGTCCCGTCAAAATCGGTATAGCCATTTCAGGGTTTAGTCGGAACAAACAGACAGACAAAAAATTTAATAAATGTTATTTTGGACCTTGTATTTATATATGCATGTAGTAAAAAGCGGTTATTTCATTAATAAAAATAGACACTCCAATTTTATTATGTATAGATTATTATGAACGTAAGGTGTCCTACTGCAGGGCAAAAAAAACGGTAGGAACCGAGCCGTAGTTTGTTGCCTGTTCTTCTATAGGCTTGGTCGTGTGGAACTGGCACCTAGACTCACCTAGCTTCAAGACGTTTCAAAGTGATCCTTGTGTTACTACTGAGTAAAGACATTTGACTTTGTTCTCTGATTAGGTGTTATTTTATATTCTAAGTATTCATGTATTTACAAAAAAATAAGCATTATATCAGCTATCTGGTTCCCATAGTACAAGCTCTGCTTAATTTGTAGCTAGATAGTGTTTTGTGGATTGTCTACAATATTAATTTACCTATCTATCAATTGTAAAATATACGCATGGTAATTTATAACATCCAGACAGAGAACAAACATCTTTGTTCACCACACAAATGTTTGATCTGTTTAGGGACCGAACCCACGGCCTTCAGCGCAGAAGGTAAAGCTACCAACTGTGAAGGCTGTAAATTTTCCATGGTAATTGTTCTTTATTGGTTTTAATTATACCACCTAGGCCGCAAAACACATTAAAATCTACTAAGGTAAGCAAAAAATTTTAAGCTTTTACAAAACCGGAACTAAGAAGTAATTTTACATGCACGCGATGTAGAAACGCTTGTTGTACTGTAAAATAAAAACTGTAAATAAGTACACTGTATTTAGGAACTAGATACGTAGGAGTAGAGCTCTTTGTGTGTGTCTCGTGAGGGTGCGTACTACTACCATGCCTATTCCTGCCGTGAAGCAACATCGCTGTGTACAGGTTTGAAGGGTGTACAGTGTTGCCAATTATACAGATTTATCTGTATTTATACAGAATGTTGGCTAGTATTACAGATTACAGATTTTACCTTACTTTTTATTTATAAATACAGATTTTTGGAATTTGATTTAGTTTATGAAAAAATAATTCAATATAGAAGTAAATTCAATATTTGTGTATGATTGGGGTAAAAACGGGAACCCTATTACTAAGGCTTCGCTGTCTGTCTGTCACCAGGCTGTATAATCATGAACTGTGATAATTAGACATTTGAAATTTTCACAGATGATGTATTTCTGATGCCGTTATAACAGCAAATACAAAAGATAACAAATGTTTTTAGAACGGGACTCTTCGTGCGCGAGTCTGACTCGCACTTGGCCGGTTTTTTTTTTTTGTTTATTTTCTTTTCTATTCTGTATTGTTTTTGTTTCGTTTTATGTTCTGTGTGTTTTTTCGATCAAATACCGATATAAACAGATTTTTAGACTTTGAAACCCAGATATTTTGGTTGGGCACGCAACACTGAGGGTGTGGGTGCCGGTGACATTACTGGCACGTGAGGCTGAACATCTGTATGCCTCAAGTTGATGTAGGGCAGTGCATCGTAGGGCACGTTCTTGAAGTGCGTGACCTACAAGGCAATGTTTACAACTTAACATTAGTTGGGGTCATATGCTTGTTCCATTAGCTACTTGTATAAAAAAACCTAAAGTCCTTTCACCACACTGTTTTGAAAGAATCAGTGACACGATAAGAAGAAGAAAAAACTTGATATATTATCTATGGTCACAGAGCTCGGGCCCACTAACCGAATAAAGCGGTAATTGGACCTCTGTTTTTGTAACGGACAAAGAAAACAATAATTTGTGCTTTATTTACTGGAACTGATTCAATTTGCAAGAAAATAGATCGGACAAGCGAAGCGAGTGAAGATTTATCTAACAGCTTGGATGAAAGCGTTGTAATCTCAATGACTGGCCTCTCAGCTCAGTTGGTAGTATCTCTGCCTTCTGTGCTGTGGGTCGTGGGTTTGATACCCACTGAGAACAAATATTTTGGTAAACACAGATGTTTGTTCTCTGTCTGGGTGTTATATTGTATTGTGAATTCAATAGTATAAGCTCTGCTTAATTTGGGGCTATATAGTGTTGTGTAGATTTTTCGCAATAATCACGCTAGTTTTGTGGATTATTTATTATTTTATTAGAAAAAAAATAAAATAAATAAAACTCAGCTATACATATACATGTGTTTAACTATCTGTAATAATATTAATTTATAGGTTAATTTGTGGTATGTCACCCAAAAATGTTAGTATGGTGATAGACTAAGGAAAACTTATTCTATGGTATGGTCAAATAGCAGAATCTCATGAGAGAGAGATGTTGATCTGTTTTTAACTGCACAATCAAATTTGGTCTTCCTTATAATATTGTAGGTATGAGAAATCTACGCTCGCTCGATACACTTTTCTCTCACGATCGCAATTTCACGATCAAAACAACGAAAGCGTAGTAAAGTGACCTTAATTTGATGCTATAAAATAAGATGTGGAACGACAAAAAATACAAAATCGTTTTATCTATCGCAGACGCTAACTAATATCACACTACAATATTATTATTATTTTATTCTTCTATCTATCTATCTTTAAACAACATGAAAATGTTATGTTCGTTTGTGTTCGCTTCAAAAATTAAAAAAGTTCTGCACCGATCGAGCTGAAATTTTAGCATGATATATGTATGTATAATCCATCAAGGAATGTTTTTTTCAATCACAATGTGCCACAGCTAAGTGTGCCAGGGTAAAGCTAGTTATTTATAATATTAAAATGAAATGATTTAAGGCCTGCGCACACCTAGGCGATGGCGATCAGGGAAACGCTGTCAAATTTGACAGCGATATTTGACAGCGTTTCATTGCCGTCGCCAACGACCTAGGTGTGCGCAGGCCTTTACTCCGAATCATAAGGAGCCGAATGAAAGATTTTCATTACAGGTTTTTTGGGTAGAACCCAGACAGAGAATAAAAATCGTACACAAAATGTTTGTTACGGGTGAAAATCGAACCACCCACAGCGCAGGCAGAGCTACTACCAACTGAGCTGCACGGCCGTAATAATAAATATATTATATTTATCTTTATTGTATCGTTAAGTGAACGAGATTAAATCCTATTTTATTAAAGCTTAGCTCTAATTCGCAATAACCATTTATTTCGTTAAGCGTGTTGTGTTCACAGTTAAGCTTTCTGATCCTAAAATCGTGGGTTCAAATCCAATCGCGTAATGAGTTTTTCTATCCAAATTGACACAAGTATTCGAACTTTTTAACCGACTTCCAATCAAAAAGGAGGAGGTTCTCAATTCGGTTGTATTTTTTTTGTATTATTTTTTTTATGTTTGTTACCGCATTACTTCGTCATTTGTGAGCCGATTTGAAAAAATATTTTTTTATCTGAAAGGTACTGCTTCCAGATTGGTCCCATTTTAATTTTATTAAAATCGGTGTTGCCATTTTTTTTAAATAATTTTTTTAATGTTTGTAACTGCATGCCTCCGTCATTTATGAACCGATTTAGAAAATTAATTTTTTATTTGGAAGGTTATTCTTACGTCCAGATTGTCCCAAACAAATTTGATTAAAATCGGTTTAGCCGTTTGAAAATGAAGTCGGTTTCTCAAGTTTTTTAAACTTATAATTATTTGAGGTTCGTTTAAAAGTTCACATGATACATCGCGCCCACATGACGCCGAATCCAGTAAAAACACATTAAAGCAGTTGCTCCTTTTAGAGAAGTGGGTCTACGTCGATGAACTGGCACCGTTACCATAATGAATCATTTTGACGAACTGAATCATTGATTTTTTGCTGTTCTTAATGTATATGTAGATAGAACAAACGGTAAGAACCAAACAGTATTTGTGACGGGTTTTTTTAGGCTTGGTCGCATGGAACTGGCACCTAGACTCACCTAGCGTCAGGGCTGGCTTTTTATCACCGCACAGCGTCCGGTTTCAGAGAAACTTCCTCCCGCGCACTCTTAAGGTTGTGAATTACTCTTCCTGCTGAGGTTTTCCCTAGAGACTACAGCATAGGGTTCTTTAAAAAGGGCGTTTTAAAATATTTAAAGTAGAACCTAAAAAGTTCGAAAATATGTGTCAAGTGCACGAAAGGAGCCTCTTTGAGGCTCACCTAAAATCCTTTCACCACACTTAGTTCGAAATAATCAGTGACACTATAAGAAAAAGAAAAAGAAGGAGAAGGTTATAAAAAATATATAATTTCATCGTCATTTAATTTTATCAAGTTTTTTATAACTATATCAAACCTTGTTGACTCAAGTCATCCCACACGTCTCAAATGAGTCAATGCAAGCCAAATTGTTCAATAACCCCAGACCATTGATTTGCAACTAACTGTACTAACACTAACTGGCTACTTTAGAGTGTAATGACCTTGGGTTTAAACTAAGTGCATGATCCATAGGTAAAATATTTATGATAGCTAGCGACCTGTCCCGGCTTCGCACGGGTGGGCATTTATATATTAAACACATAAATAATTATAGCCTATTACTCAGGGTGAATGTAGCTTTCCAATGGTGATATAATTTTTGAAGTCGGCACAACAGTTTTTGAGTTTATTCATTACAAACATACACACAAAAATAAAATTCCTATATTATAAGTATAGAAGTAGAGAAAGAGACCATCTATACTAATATTATAAAGAGGAAAGATTTGTACCTATTTTTGTATGTTTGTATGTTTGTAATGAATAGGCTCAAAAAGTACTGGGCCGATTTAAAAAATTCTTTCACCTATAGAATGCTACATTCTTCCAATTTAACATAGGCTACATTTCATTTTGAAAAAAATTAGGGATCTTTGGTAAAATTTGAACAATGTAACCGAAGGTGTAGAAAAATGAGTCTTAAAATGTCTTTCGTCGAATGCGCTGCCGAAACTATTAGCGATAGAACAAAATAATATACAACAATATTGTCTACCCCGTGCGAAGCCGGGACGGGCTGCTAGTATATTATATAATGATAGGTAGGTAAGTAATGATAAGTAAAAGTATCTGTGGGTAGGTAAGTATTACTACTTCTTATCGTGTTACTGGTCTTTCAAACCAGTGTGTTGAAAGGATTTAAAGTGAGCTTCTTTCGTGCACATCACATTTTTTCGAACTTTTTAGATTCTAAGACATGCCAGTTTCCTCACGATGTTTTTCTTTAAAAAATTCGAAAGCATGGTTGCATTGATTGTTGAGTGACGTTGAGTGATGTTGAGTTTATCAATTGGTAGCTTAAAGTATTGGTATTGCTAACGTAGTTTCAAGACGTTTCAAAGTGATCCTTGCGATATTATAGAATATTTTTTGACTTCAACTTTGTTAGCAAATGATCATCAAATTTTGAAAACTTTGCAATCACAAACTTAGAAGGAAAACCAGCCAAAAGAAGCTAAGATTTAACGAGTAATTAAAAGTTTATACTGATTGCTGAAGTTTCGAAAGGATTTCTAAGAAAATGATATAAAAAGTATTTTAAACATTTATTTACTTGGCTTTGATCCCGAGAGGCTGTAAAATTCTCTCAGATGTTTTAGTACTAAATACTTATTAGATTCGTTAGTACCAAACGTGGGTGGGCACCCACCAGATAGACCGACAACATTGCACAGACCGCGGGAGGTCGGTGGGTGGAAAGAGCTCAGAATCGTTCTTTGTGGAATTGTGTAGAAGAAAGCCTATGTCCAGACGTGGATGGACTTCTTCATAATGATAATCACCTAAAAAAAATCGGTTGTCTGTAAAGTCGGTTTACTGACGATAGTTGAACGTGACAACGTCATACAGCTGTCCACGCGGACGCATCGCTCACTCAAGTAGGAGAAAGACAGATGTCGAACGCTGCCGAACGCGGAGGCCGTGCGTGCCTCTTTGTCGCTCGTTCCGCGCTCTCGCTTGCACTTCAAGCCTTAAATGGAACGCCTCAGAGCGAGGTATAGGGTGTGACTGTGTGTGTGTTATGGACACGACCGTTTGTTGTACGTGGCAAAAAATTCAGCAAATTTTATCATTTGCACTCTATCTGCACTTGATGGGCGGGCATGTTTTTCCGCAAGTAGGCCGCTGGTAGGCCCTTTTTGCTCGAACTTTTTTAGGTTCTACGACACGCTGGTTTCCTCACGATTTTCCTTCACCGTTTTGAGAGTACTGGCATAGTGCACATAAAAACTTCAGATTTCCTGGTTTTCCTTTCATTTAATTTATCATGCTTGTTAGAGAGATTTCATCCTTAAAATTGACCCTAACGATCGATGCAATAAAAGTACAGTATTTTTTCCGATTTTAGCCGGTTCGATTCCCGGGTGTGGGAGAAGAGAATTTTCGAAAATCTTTGAATGCAGTTTGCTTTCTATTTTAAAATAAAGGAATGTTTCCTTTGAGTAAAATTTTCTATCTGCATTATTAAGAGTACTTTTCCTCCAGGTGGCAGTGGCATTACAAAATTCCACCCTGTACATAAAATACATGTGATTCACGTTAAAATGTTTTCGGTAGCCTGTAATACACCCTGTATGCTAGTAAACTCTGTAGAACCTTTGCAAAACAGAAGGTAACTTATGTTTAAAAATACAAGCAAATGAACGTTGCAGAAACTCTTTTAAACGAATTACATCATTAAGTGGTTACGTGGGCGAGTTTTTCACGTGGGTTCTGCACAAACTAACAATGCTGTGAAAACCTGCGTATTCATACGAAAATAAACTCTATGCCTTGGTTATAAGGATTGTGTCGTTTTTAGGGTTATGTTGGATGAACCTTTTTGGTAGTGTAAGGACGTGTGTAGGTTATGTATGTCAATGTTAAGTCTTTGTCTTGTTTAAGGATCTTTGTTCTGCTTCTAGGTGCCTTCTGTGTAAGTAAATCAAAGTAAGTTATACTTCTGAGTTTATTTCTCGCCTGTATCACTAGCGGTTCCATTCACACTCGCCTGATGCAATTGTTTTGTTAATCTCCTTTCATCCATTCTCTCTACATGTCCAAACCATCTTAGCATACCTTTCTCTACTCTCATCACTACGTCTTCTTTCTGCTGGAAGGGGAAGACCAAGGCGCATGTATCTCGATCAGATCGCAGACGTTTTAGAGAAAGGCCAGGTTAGGAGTACCCTAAACCGACGAGCATGTATGAAGAATGTTATGAGAGTGAATGAAGCGAAAGAGGTGTGTCAGGATCGTAGCAAGTGGAAATCCGTGATCTCTGCCTACCCCCATGGGAATGAGGCGTGATTTTATGTATGTATGTATGTATCACTAGCGGCCTGTCCTGGCTTCGCATGGGTGGATATTTATTTTTTAAACACATTAATATAGCCTATATACTCAAGGTGAATGTAGCTTTCCAATGGTGAAAGAATTATTGTAATCGGCACAGTAGTTTTTGAGTTTATTTATCACAAACATACACACAACAGTACAAATCTTCCCTCTTTATAATATTGGTATAGAAGTATTGTTATCCATACATTTCTTGTAAATACGTACTCAGCATACAATAGATCACCCAGACAGAGAACAAACATCCGTGTTCACCACACAAATATTTGTTCTCGGTGGGAATCGAACCAGCCACTCCAAGAGTGAGCTGAGAGGCCAAACTACTAGTATAATAATAATTTGGTAATAGATAAGAGAATAACTTGAAACCAAGTCAGTATAGGTTACATAGACATTTACCCCGCCCAAGGGTAGGACGTAAATTAATTATGAAAGGGTAGAATTAATTAAGCGAATGGTTTCCAGGAAGTGAGTAGCTTGTAAGACTAAAATTATATCATAATTTTGCTCTTTTTTTATACAACTAATGGAACAAGCATATGGCCCACCTGAACAAAGCTTTGCCTCGTAGGTCACGCACGTCAGGAACGTGCCCTACGATGCACTGCCCTGCGTCCATAAATTTGAGGCATACAGATGTTCAGCACGTGCCAGTAATTAAGGTGCCAGTAAAAAGGTGCTGGGCAAACCTATTCCATCTAAAATCCTAGGAACTATAGCGTCCCGTAAGTAGGGGCATGAGTAGCCACTACTTACCCCTGAAGCTATATAAATCGTCTACAATGTATGCAAAGGCCATAGGGCTTTATTGTCTAAGACAATAAGGCCTTAGGGGCTCAATTCTAGACCAGTGAATTTTTTGTCACGGTAGATAAATATCACAAGAACTGTCAAATTCACTAAAGAAACTGACAGTTCTTGTGATATATATCTACCGTGACAAAAAAGTCACTGGTCTAGAATTGAGCCCCTGGCCTTTGCGTTAACTCGTAATCGACATCGGCTTTATTTTTGACATTTGAAACCTAGCCTAGACTTTAACTGTCACTTTCGTATTGTATACCTATCTGACATAAGCAACGCCACCACCACCGAAATTCAAACCAGTGAATGAATGGAACTTGATGGAAATTCGTATTTTGGAATTGCGTAACGCCGAAATGAACTTCAGTTGGATACCTTAGACAATACCAACAAAATTCTGTCTGGGTCGACCAGAGACAATCGGCTTAAAGTCCACTGGTAATGGATTTCAAGTTAGACACTAAAGCTGCTGGAAAATAAAACTAAGAGCGCTTCATTGCATGATAATTAGCTTGTATTCATCAGATCGTGACTACCTCATCACTGGCTTATTCAACAATTCGTGGAAAATTGCGTGAGGATAATCTCCATATAAACTTCGACACTTTTTAGTGAATAAAATCTTTGTAACAGTAAGCGCCTTCTTCTTCTTCCTGCCCTTATCCCACTTTCACAGACGGCACAACATGTCTTCCTCCTCCATTCCCCTCTGTCAGCCGTCGACTCTGCATTCACTCCTCTCTTATCCATGTCATCTTTCACATAGGCATAGGATGAGTTTCTACCATAGACCAGGGAAACTCCTTGCTGGCTTCCATCCTCCTTGGTTTTGAAAAGTGGCATAAATCTATGCTTGAGGCTCGACTCAGACTCAACCATTGTTTCTGTATACGGCCCTTAGATACTAAGCGTATGACTTTCTGCCATATATACTAAGGAAACATATTATATTATATTTTATAGCACGTAGTATAGCGCAAAATAAACAAAATTTGAAATTGAAACTCCTTGCTGGCTTCCATCCTCTTTGGTTTGTAAAAAGGTTGAATAAAATGCTAAAAAAACTAAATTTGAAATTGAAACTCCTCGCTGGCTTCCATCCTCTTTGGTTTCTAAAAAGGTTGCTATGCTAAGGTGTGCTGAATCCGTAACTTTTTACCACTTTCGAACTACGCGGTCGTCGCGTTATTGTAGTCTATAGAATTTTATCGGCTTCCAGATCGGAATTCTCACCACACCCGTACATACAAAACACTTATTGTTGTTTTAGGGTTCCTTATTTAAATTGTACAACCCATTGATGACACTTCTTTCTGTCTATATGGTTTCCTGGATGATATTAAAGAGTGTAGAAATAAATCGTCTTTGTATAAAAAAACATTGAAATCGATAAACGCAAAGATTTGAAATTATCAGGGTGAAGAATTTATATAGCGTTAGGGGCAGCTGGTGATTACTCAAGCCCTACTTACGGGACGCTATAGTGCCTGGGACATGGTTTTAGATGGAGCAGGCTTGCCCAGCACCTACACCATCCTGACAGCTTTTTATTTGGAAATCTTACCCCTTAGATCTAGATACAAATAAAGTTTAAAAAACTTGAGACACCAATTTCATGACCAAACTGCTGAACCGAATGTGATAAATTTTCTATGGAACCAAATTATACTATTAATTATTATATGGAAATTTTCAAATCCGAAATTTTTGTAATCGTATTCGACGAAGTTATTCGATAGCACAAACATACATAAAAAAAAAATACGGTTTGCACTCCGGGAGTGCCGGCAGAAGTGAAAACTTGATTATTAACGTTGAGCATGTTTGATATTTTGGAATGGTTAGGGGGGGCTTGTTTGTTATTTGGCACGCTGTAACATACACGAACATTCGCGCAAGCGCCCTGCGCTGCCTAAACGAAACAGTAGGCCCAGGCATACATTTTCGCCGCGCCGTAGAAAAGGGATAGCTGTCTACTCTCCATCCGTCTTACGCTTTTTCGATCAGGTCACGTGTCCTGACGCGCTGACGCGAGTTTAAGATTTTATACCCATTACAGAAAAGTGCTCAACGCCGGTAAAGAAGTTTTCACTTCAAAAATACTAGTGAATTGTGAGGTGTCAAAGCAGAAAAAACTTATACGAACAAAGACGCACATAGTTCCATTAGTATATTTATATATTCAAATGTTATTCAATGCCGAAGAAAGCTCTGTGAGAAACATGTAAATATTTAATATTTCGTTCGAGGAATAATTCAATTACTTACTTTTATTGCGTTTGCTTTATTTAGTAGGTAAATACAAGATTTTGACTTTCTCAATATTTGCTTAGGCCAAAAACCTTCGTTGGTTATACAGGGTGTATTATAGAAGTTGGTATACAGAGTGAGTAGATTTTTTTGTTAAAGTTACTTTTAATGGTCAAACTCAAAGATTTTATTCATTAGTAACACAAGGATCACTGTGAAACGTCTTAAAGCTAGGTGAGTCTAATAGGTGCCAGTTCCACGCGACCAAGCCTTTTTTTTAAGCTGTTGGCCAGCCGGGCCCTTAACTCCGACCACCCACGGACCCGAAAGTCTCCCTGTTTGGCAGGGAGTACCACTCAGCCCCTCACAGGGCAGGGCGTGCGAGGCGGCTGTTGCCAGCACCTCGCCTCCGCCGCCTTCTCCGAGCGGGATCGGCTCTCTCCCGATCTCGCTCAGCAGCCTCTTTCCGGACTAAAACTGTCTCACAGAAAGAAGCCACAGCCATCCACGACGTCTTATCTGCCAACATAGCCTCAACTACGCTGGACAGAGATAGGTCCTGCCCGATCCTGTCAACCAGGATCCCGCGCTCCTCGCACCACGCTGAGCATTGCTCCAACGTGTGCTGCGCAGAATCACACTCCGACCCACAATACGCGACCAAGCTCAGCATACTACGGCTTGGTTTCTAACGTTTTTTTGTATTTGATGGAATATGGATTGATGTGTAAGTATATATTGTAAATAGGTAGGCCAAAGAAAGGGTCAATGAACTGTGTAAAAGATGACAGGGATGTGCACTATGCCTACTGTCAAACATTGAAAGAAAACATCGTGAGGAAACCAGCATAAAGAATCTAAAAAGTTCAAAGACATTGTGAACAAGGAGACTCTTTGAGGCGCACTTAAAATCCTTTCACCACACTTGATTCAAAAGAACCAGTTGCGTTTGCGTGAACTAAAACAAAGAGCAAAGAAAAATAAATAAATGGAGCGGCGTTTCTAAAACATATTTCAAATTTTCTTTGTTATTAGATAATGCTGGTATTACGTTTAAAATGGTGGCATTAGCTCATGAAGTACTTTCCCACAATTCGTCATGAGACGCAGAGAACAATAAGATGGTATCTAAAATAGATTACATTTTAATAATATATAAAAAACATTTCTTCACACACTATCGGAAAAGTCATCAGTGTGTTACACCATGCTGTTTAGGAGTTAACAAATTTTAGCATCAAAATCTGGTTTGACAAGTGGTTCGACCGCATTTTTTTTCAGTGTTTATTTTTAATAATGCTAAGTAGCCACCTATTTTGTTGGTACCTTCTTACTTAAAAACTTTTTTCTTAAAATATTGCAAACGAGGTATGTTATATAGGTGCCTAGCTATTTATATTACTTAGAACATTCCTGACAGTTTTTAGTAGGCTAGTGTGGTGTGGAACTAGAACCTTAATTCATAATAAGTAATATAGTTATTTTCACTACGAAGATTCAAAGTGATCCTTCCTTAAAATAAAACCTTTGTCGCACCTTTGTGATACAATGCGATGACGCAGTAATTGCTCGTGTATTTTCACTGTGTTAAAATAATAAAATACTGTAGACGGGTTAATTACGTTAAAAAAACTGTGTAGAGAAGCAACTGCCAACGAAGAAAATATTAATGTCGCCTCTGCAAAAGAAGAAAAAACTATAAAAGCTCGCGTTCTATTTTTAAACCTGCGTCAATTTTACTTTTTTTAATTCAACAAGTGATGTACCACGGTAACTCTACTCGATTTCACGATGTACTCGATTATAGGCGGATATCGATTACGTTTATTTATCTCACGATGTTTTATTGTATTTGTTTATCGATCCGTAGTTGTTTATGATGAAAGTTTCTTATTTTATTACAGGAACTTAGTACTTATACAGAAGTATTAATGCTGCATGTCACATGAGCACGTACTTGCCATCTGCCCACAATCAATAAAAATATCCATTTCATGTCACATGACTTTTTAATTTATGTAATGTTCTCGTGGTTTTATGTTATTGTAATAAGTGAATATGGTTTTAGTTTAATAAGCTCTTTAAGGATATAAAATTCATTGTTCGTAGTATAATTCAATTGTGTAGTTGTTCCTAAGTACTATACTAATGTACACCTAGGCACTTCAAAATATTAATAGAACTTACTTTGTTTCTAAAAATCATTCTACTCTCTGACTCCACAAAACTAGGCAAAGGTCTGCTCTGCATTCTACCACATCCTGCCAGTTTTTATAAATGAAAAAAAAAGTTATGCGACTTTTTTCTATTAATTTTAAAAAGCTAAGAGCATAAAATATTTTCCCTCTTCACCACAACCGCATGTGCACAACGATGTTAAATTGTAAGCACCGGCCACAATTCTGAGAATTCTATTGTTTGCTATAATTAATGTGAACCTGAACGAGCCTACAGAGCTTTAGCAGATTCTCTGTTGTAAATTTGTCTGTCTGTATATTTTATAGGTAGTGTATTTCCCGCGGCTTTTTTCAATGATACCAAAGCTTTTATTTGATTACGAATCGAAAACACAATAACCATCAAAAAATATTAAGTAAAAAATGTTATTTTTTTGTAATCTCGATAATAAAGATACAGACTAAATATGACAAAAGATTTTGTTCAAATACACAACTTATCTGTACATATTATCCCAAACTATAATAAAAAAAAAAACTTTTTTTCTTATTCAAATTGCACTGAACTTGCATTGCATCCAATAAACTTCGAACTTTCTTGAATACATAACCACTAAATTATTATACTAATACTTTACTCAGTATGTAAAACAGTATAGTACCTATATACCTACATTCATTCATTCAAGTTTTGTACGTTCTAATCCCGCTCTAAGTAAAAATTTATGCAGGGATTATTACAAAAAAATCCACGTAGACGAATCCACAGACAAACGCTAGTAAATTACTTGAGCTTTGGGTCTGTTTAAGCGAAGCAAAATATTCGCTAATGACCAGAGCATACTGGAAAATGGTTTTGTAAAAATAGTCGGTGCTATGGCTCGTAAGTATACTCCTTGCTTACATCGCTTTTAAAAAATAACATTGTGGCCGGTTGTGAAAAAAAAAGAATTGGGTTCTATTTTTAAATGTGGTCTTTTCTGTTTCGAGGCTCAAAGTTTTTTGATTTTAGTAAAAATTGAATTTCTTAATGTGAACAAATACTACCTACTGATTTATTTCGAACATTTATAGAAGTTTAGAAATTTTGTATATTACATAAAAATAGTTTTTAGCCAAGTCATTCAATAAACAAATCAGCTGTCACTGGCTTTGAAGAAAAAGATGGCGGTTTCTTCAAATCTATTGGAAACATTTTCGTTCAAATCAGTATATCACATATTATTAATTTATTACACTTTCATTGCAACTGCTCACACTTTGCGTTAAGACCTCATGTAATGTTGGTTTGTTGGTTGTTTTTGTGGTGTTATTTTGAGTTCTGTTGTTTATTTACAACAGAACTCAAAATAACACCAGAAAAACAGTTAAAATGAAAAGCTATGTCTATAAGTGACTTCCCAAAATGACAGAATACTAGTCTTTGCCCATTTTCCTAGCCTATGCTAGAATAAAAAAAAAGTTGTAAGTAGGTGTGTACACACTTGAGAATCTTTGAGTAGCAATCAGTTGCTATTACCGAACCGATTGTCTATGATAAGATCTTTCTCACAACCTCGATACATACGATTGATTGCGTTGCAATTTTATTGTTTTACTTATGTGAGAAATTGACTGACATGTCTAAAAAACGTCATGATTAGTTTATGCATTTAAATGCATGCAAGCATTACGATTAATTAAATACATTGGCGCCAAGTCAATCACCTGTTTATACTATTGACTTTATAAATATTTATATTTTTCACACTGTTTTTGTGTTTGACTGTTTGATTAAAGCAAGAACTCAGACACAATGATAGATTCTGAGTCAAGCGTCGAGCCTCAAGCATTTTTGACACTTTTTAATGGAAAACTATCAAATACGGGCCTTAGTGACCGCTAAAGTTTTATGATCTGTTTGGACTGTGTTAGTTAGTTGCTTAGTTAGTTATTATATTACTGTGTTAGATAGTACACGCCACCGTTATCGTCTTACTTCTAATATACCTAATTGCATAAAAAGTTTAAGTTTCAACCTATGGATATAGAAAGCTTAAAAAGGTAAAACAACTATTTTGATGAAACAACGGGATATTTACCATGATTAAATTTTTATGAGTTGACTTCCGATATTTCGGCACAGTTGCATGCACCATGATCACGGTTGAACTGAAGTCCATCATCAGGATCATGGTGCATGCAACTGTGCCGAAATATCGGAAGTCAACTCATAAAAATTTAATCATGGTAAATATCCCGTTGTTTCATCAAAATAGTGTTAAAAACCATGATAGTTTCAAAAGTTATAAGGTAAAACAACTGCAAAACTTGTAGCAGGACCAAATTATATTATATTATATATATATATATGATATACCTGTTGAGCGTTGCACAGAGCAGTCGCATAGATAAACCTTTTTTCAATATTTAAATCCTACTGCAAGCAAATTTAACTCTAAAGTTGTACGAGTGAAGTGTTAAAATTATCATTGCTGCCGTGTGTTCGTTGTTACCCTATGCCTCCAAACATCTCCGCGAGGAAGAAAGACGCACTCTTATTTTTCCTCCCTCTCATACAGTGGCAGTCTGCACTACACGGATATAAAATGAGTCTACCACGATCACCTACTAGATTCGGCCTTGTTGCCGGCCGTAGTGATTCCCAACCGAATTTGACAAGTAGTAGCGTATATACGGAAACAACTGGGGCTAGTAAAATGACACTACGCAGTAAACGCAAACAAACGGATGACAACGAAACAATGCTAGAAGAATTTTCAGAGATGCGGAAACAGATGACACAAATGATGGCAATGTTGACGTCACTATACGCGAACCAAACAGCCTCAATGGAAAACTTATCAAAAGATATAGCCTCATTAAATAACAATATATCGGACATAAAAGCTTTAACCGACAATCTCAGTAGAGAACAAACCTCGATGAAGCAAGACATTAAAATGTTGACAAACCAAAATGAAGTCACCGTGAAAAAATTTGAAGCGCTGGACTTTGAGCTCAACCAACTAAAAACAGCTCCATCATCATCATCATCATCGTCCCCAGATGCTTATGAGGACATTATGGCAGAAATAAACGATCACGAACAACGCAGCAAAAATATTATTGTGGTTGGAATACCTGAACCTGCATTAAAAAAACCAGACGAAATGATTATATCTGACAAGAACGAAATTATAAAAATTACAAAAATATTTGATCCTGATTGTCCTGAGCCCGTGAAGATTTTTCGCCTTGGAATACTTGGCCCCAACAAGACCCGTCCCATCAAGGTTTTCTTTAAGACTCATGAGACTGTCAAGAATATACTACGCAATAAAACCAAACTAGCTAGTGATACCATAAAAATATATTCAGACCAAACACCGAAGCAGCAGGAACATCTAAGGATTCTAAAACAAAACTTAAGCCTCCGCACAGAGAACGGTGAAAAGAATCTTACCATAAAATATACAAAAGGTGTGCCCAAAATAACAGAGAACCATGCAAAATCTATTAGTATTAACAACCATGTGCTACCATAACGGTATACTATAAAATTGAAAAAATTCATAGGTAATATATTTTTTTTTTTATAACTTACTTCTAATTATATACTTGTATATTATTTTATATTAATACGATAAAATAAACTTACAAAAAATCATTAAATAGAAACTCACATACTTATATCATTTAAATTTATGCATATTTACATAATACTTACATCCATTCTACATACATACTTAAATTAACAAAAACCATGCCTCAACCAACATCTGCACAACTACCTACACAAGATATGCCACTTCCAGTTACGTTAGGTCTGTGTATGCATTCACTGATTTGTATTATTGAAAGAATGTGTTCTATTAGTGCAAGAATCTTCTCAAACTACCCACATTTTTGATATTGTAACAGAATATTTTAGTTCTTATTAACGTCGCATGTTTAGTTACCTACCTACTTATTTTATACCTATCTAAATTTGTTTACATAGTTATTACCTACGTACCTACCTAATATTATATACTATTCTGTGCCTACGCGCTCAACAATATAGATTTACTTTTAGTTTTAAATTTCTCATATAAGTGAAAATGTATTTTCTTCTGAGAAATAAATGTCTTTAACCTGAATTAAATTTGCACATTCCTTCAATGGGCGCTGTCGCCGCTTTTAAGGCTGCGGGTAAGGGCCTCTAACTGGCGCTACTTACCTTAAGTTCAACTCTGGATAAAACTTTCAGATTTCATGCTTTATTTTGTGATGTGATTTTGCTCAGATGTGATTTTTATGAAAGAACAAATTAACGACATAAAATCTATCACAAACAATATAATTACTGAACAAAACGATGTGAAAAAGAAGGTTAAAGAACTGGAATCAGAAATAAAAACTCTGAAAATGACGCCGGCGGTGGCTTCGACATCTTCACAGACCCAGGCTACAGAAGCTATAGTAGGAGAAATAAATGAAAGAGAAAGAAGAAGCAAAAACATTATTGTAGCAGGCATACCCGAACCAGCATCAACTCAGGATGAAGAAAAAAATGAAATCGACAAAAAAGTAGTCATGAATGTACTACAAAAAATCTACACAAATATCCCCGAACCAGAATGGTTCATGCGCATGGGGAAATTTAACCCTACCAAAAATCGTTGTATCAAAATTACTTTCAAATCACAGGAGACATGCAAAAACATATTACAAAACAGAAACAAGGTTGTTGGTGATGACATTAAAATATACTCCGATCAAACACCACAGCAGCGAGAGTTCCTCAGAAAACTAGCGGAAGAGCTCAAATATAGATCTGATCATGGTGAGCTGAACTTAGCCATCAAATACGTTAAGGGCACGCCAAAAATTATAAACTCGCAGCAAAAAACCTGAGTGATGTCCTAACAATAGTCATATAATCATATTAACATAAAAAAATACTAAGATCCCATGTTACAAAAAAAAAAAAAAAAAATGTTCAAATTCTAATTAATATCTACAAACCAATTTCAAAAACTAGAAAAACGAAAACACTATCTTAAACGAATAAAACTATAATTTACACTCTTGTCACATCCAGTCTCGCTTAATCTACGTAACTTGCATGTTGACAACATTATCTTTGTTCTCCTACCTTCAACGAGCATTGAGCAGGGTATGCAAGTACATTTTTGTAGGTACCTAGAAAAAATGTAACTTACGCATTGAAATTATTTACGTGTTTTGTTATTTTTAATATTAGGAATGTATGTATACGCTACCCATAAATTTGTTAGTTTTAAACTATGTACTCAGTAAGTGAATTTTGTAAATTCTTATGAGTAATAAAGATTCTTAAACCAAAAATTTTGATTTCTGAAGTGGAGTGACACGAAGATGACAGTGAAATGAAAAAAATCTTTTTCATCCCACCAGCTCGGAAAGTGTGTTTTTGCTGTTCAATATCTGACTGGAAAAGCCGTTTTTATCCGCTAGAGGATAAAGTAAATTTGAATTTAGAATATCGTGTTCAATAAGTTTGTGAATACACAACCTATTTACTTCTACCTCCATGGTGCCGAACTTATCATGCAACCTTTTTCATTTTGTTAAAAACTCGCACTCGTAACCTTCTTGGTGTATTTGTGAATTCAAAACATCATTTAACCTATTTACTTCTACCTGCATGGTGCCGAATTTATCATGCAACCTTTTCAAATTTGTTAAAAACTCATACTCGGAACCTTCTTGGTGTGTTTTAGTCGCGCCATGTTCTTTTTTGCATTTGGTCATTTCCTCGCTGAGGTGGGATGAAAAGTTACGTGTTGCACTCGAGTGCAAAGATTTTTCACCTTGTGCTCTTTTGATTCCATCGCCAACGCTTAGGATTCTAACTTTTAAACCACTCGCTACGCTCGTGGTTAAATATTAGAATCCTGCGCTTGCTCAGTCATCAAAATTGAGCACGCGGTTAAAAAGCAGCTTTGCACTCTTGTATAACAAATAACTATTTAAGGCTTATAAGGATAGATTTTTTGTCAATTCTCAATGTCAAATTATCTATGCTTAGAGGTCAACTCAAACCTCAAATTCAAGCATTGAATTTGAATTTGGCCCTAAAATAATCTCAGTTATTGACAAAGCGATTTGGCTAGCCCTTTATTCAGATATTCAGGTAAGCACTAAGATGTTTCTAGCCTTATTTTCTGTAATACGGCTATCTATCATGCATGAGCCAATGCCTAGTTTTGTCAATTACCATCATTTCTATCTAGGGAAGGGAAACTTCATTTTTTTTACAATAGGTACTATTTAAAAAAACATGTTAAAGCTGAAAATAAGGTAGGTAAGTGCCTACTAATGTTAAATTATTTGAGTATATTAAAGTAAATCGTCCAAAACGATACGAAAATAATATTGATTATCTGAAAATTCTACTTTCCCAACCCCCTTTTCCAAATTTATGCTTGAAATAAATAACGCATGAAATCTAAGTCACAATTAATAACTTTGAATAGATAAAATCTAGAAACTTAGGTACAAGAACGACGTGAAACGTAAAATAGCGATCGAAAAACTAAAACATCTGGAATAAATCTAATATTCCCTACAACCCTGCCCTATACTTTAGCCTAGTGCAACATTCAAAGACTTGTCCAGTTCAAAGGTCGCGTAATTCAAACCCAACGCACGACTCACCAGCCTTAGGACACGTTCATATGACTTTGACAAGTTTGACAGGAAAAAGGGCGGGAACCGTGTAATTTAAGTTTTAAGTTTCATAATTGCGACCAGAGGGTACAGCTGTTTTTTTATTTAAATTACTTAAACCTGTCATACTGATCTTGTTGTAATCGTTTCTTGTCAAAGTTAAGTTTTGTTTTCATTCGTTTATCGCAATCAAAGCTCAAAGTAATGTCAAAATTGACAGATGCGACTAGGTTTTGATTGCAACAAAAGATGCGCAATCACCCTACAGTTTTGACAAGCAAAGGTAAGTTTGTTTCAATTCGTTCCTTATTGCAATCGAAGCTCAAAGTAATGTCAAAATTGACAGATGCGACTAGGATGATTGCATAGATACGCAATCACCCCACACTTCTATACTTAAATTCCCATCAGTGTGGATAAGGACTCAAGATTCAAGATTCAAGATTCAATAAGCGTTTATTCAATACGATACAAGAATCACTTTGAAACGTCTTAAAGCTAGGTGAGTCTAGGTGCCAGTTCCACGCGACCAAGCGTAGAAGAACAGGCAACAAACTACGTCTCGGTTCCTACCGTTTTTTTATATGATCCTTTTACAAATCAAAAATAGTCTAAAATAATAGCAGTGAAGTTCCAGTGTGGTGCCACTTCACTTAGTCAGACGTATGCAATGTAATTATACAAAAGCAAAAGTTTCAAAGACAGCACACGCTACGCTTCAAAGTTATAATAAAGTATCTACACAGATATAAAAATAAGATATTAAATAGTAGGTACAGACATTGCAAATTGACATGCTAGCTTCCTATGGGTAGAGTGACCGGGACATCGGGCCACGCAGTTTTATCATTCATATAGCTATCTAGAGTATAGTACGCTTTATTTATCAAATTACTCTTAATATAGGCTTTAAACTTCCGAATTGGAAGCTTAGTTGCATTTTCCGGAAGTTTATTGTAGAAGCGTACAGTGTTCCCCATAAAAGACCCATTTACCTTCTGTAAACGAAATTTGGGAATATAAAGTTTATTTTTATTTCTAGTGTTAATATTATGTGAATCACAATTTTTCTGAAAGCTACAGATGTGTTTGTGAGTGTACAGTAAGTTTTCATATATATATTGTGAAATTACTGTGAGGATATTAATTTCCTTAAATCGCTCCCTCAATGAGTCTCGTGATTTCATTTTATAGATGGCACGTATGGCCCTTTTTTGTAAAACGAATATAGTTTGAATATCAGTTGCTTTCCCCCAGAGAAGGATACCGTAAGACATAACACTATGGAAGTAGCTGAAGTAAACTAGCCTAGCTGTAGCTTCATCAGTGAGCCATCTTATAGTCCGAACTGCATATGCAGCCGAACTTAGTCTGGCAGCAAGTGCTTTGATTTGCGGTCCCCACTGCAATTTTTTGTCAAGATTAAGTCCTAAGAAGATAGTAGAATCTACAAGGTTAAGTGACTCTCCATTAAGTATAATATTAGTTGGCCGGAGAGTTACATTTGGTAAGGTAAACTTAATACACTTGGTTTTCTTAGCATTAAGTAAAAGATTATTAACGTTAAACCAGTTAAGTATTTGCGACAGAGATGCGTTAACGTCATCGTAATTAGCCTTCAATCTATCAACTTTAAAAATTAATGAGGTATCGTCAGCAAATAGTACTATTTCACATAGTTTTTTAACAAAAAAAGGGAGGTCATTTACGTACACTAGAAACAAGAAAGGACCTAATATCGAACCTTGTGGCACCCCCATGTCAATAACTGACCCAGAAGATCTCTCACCGCTCACATCAACTTTAAGGACTCTATCAGTCAAGTACGATTGTATTAGGTCAATGGAGCGATTTAGAATGCCGTAATGTTTAAGTTTAGATATTAATGTAGCATGATTTACACAGTCAAAAGCTTTGGAAAGATCGCAGAATACCCCAATCGCGTCTTGTGAGTTTTCCCAGGCATCATATATGTGCTTTAAGAGTAGAATACCAGCATCAGTCGTTGATCGACCTTTCGTAAATCCAAACTGGTGGCTATGAAGTATCCCATTTAGGTTAAAATGTGATAACAACTGAGTAAGAATAACTTTCTCAAATATTTTACTTAGCGTAGGCAATACTGAGATAGGTCTATAGTTAGCAGGGTCATTTGCATTTCCAGATTTGAACAGGGGAATGAGTTTACTAGGTTTCATTAAATCAGGAAAAACACCCTCATCAACACATCTATTAAAAATATACGCTAGACACGGTGCAATATCAGTTATAATAGTACTGAGTAGTTTTGTAGACATTCCCCATAAATCTTCAGTATTTTTAATGTTTAACGATTTAAATGTCTTCACGATTTTGTCAGCATTAATGTATTTAAAACTAAAGATATTATTACATTTTTTAACACTAGACTCTAACAATGCCATCGCACCAGAGGCCGAGGAATTTAAAGACGATGTCACTACTTTAGGGATACTGGAAAAGAAACTATCAAACGCGTTGGCTACTTCAATGTTTGTTGTCAAAAGATTATTGTTTACTTTCAAATGAATTTTTTTATTACGGAGTTTTGATTTGCCAGTCTCATTATTGACTATTTTCCAGGTAGCTTTAATTTTATTTGTGGATTTTTCAATTTTTCTTTTGATATGCAATGATTTTGCTGCGTGACAAGCTCTTTTAAATGCTTTAGAGTAGTTTTTAATATGTAGAATAAATGCTGGGTCATTGAGCATTGATTCCCTAGCAGCATACAGCTCATATAATGTATTCCTACTTTTGTAAATACCTGGGGTGGCCCAGTCAGCGAACGCGACACTAACACTAGCTTTACATGTTTTAAGTTTAAACGTATCCTTATGTTCATCATTAATTAAATTTGATAAGTTGGAGAAAAGATCATTCGGGTCAGTCAGACAAGGCATGAGGGACACTTTCAGTTCAATATTGGTTTGAAACTTTTTAATACGGCTCTCTGTGATAGGCCGGTGGGTGAAAATCTCGTGTTTATCTAAAATTTTATAAGCAAATTTAGCGCTATGACCGTAGTGATCTGAACTAAAATGCCTAACTATTGATTTACTTACTGGCTCATGACTGCTAAAAATATTGTCAAGACAGGTGGCTGTTGTTAGTGTCACCCTTGTTGGATCTTGAAACAAGCAGTGTAGGTCAAAACATTTAAACAAATTTAGCAGCCTCTCAGAAAGAGGGTGAACTGGGATATCTACATTAAAATCTCCACAGATTATTACGGTTTTATTACAGTTAAAGATTTTACGCAGTACATCTTCCATAGTGGATTCATACAAGGTGAAATCCGCGTCCGGGGGACGGTAAACGCTCACAACTATGTGCCGCTCCAGCTCCACACACGACAGCTCAACAGTCCTCTCGATACTGAGATTTGCAATGTCTTTACGCTCTTTGCATTTCAATTGATTGCTTACAATAATTAAAGAACCACCTCGCATAGCGTTCTTTCGTTTAAAAGAGCTTACAATACTATATTTTTCATAAAAAGGGAGTAACTCTAGTTCTACTATCCAGTGTTCTGTAATACACATGATGTCTACACTGAAACAATTCATAAATAGTTCTAATTCTAAAACTTTGCTGGGAAGCCCTTGCATATTTTGGTGTACGACATTTAAAGTGCCTGGACTTCCCATTGTCGAGGACACTAGTTTAAATGTTGGGCAATAGGCCCCAAAGCTTGTTCACCCATATTAGTACTGCTACTAACTGGGGACTTGTCGGTGAACTGTGTTATAGTACTTATAACAGGATCAAAAATATTAAATGCTAACAATTTAGCAATAGTTATTTTACTACGTTTACTTAAGGACATAGTACCTCTAGTCAATTTACAATTACTAATAAAACTATTAGTGTCGAAATACAAAACGTCTCTATGACGACATGTCAAATTGTATAGCATTAAGTTATACTTAAATATACTCTCGTTTTGGTGGGCAGCCAGTGTATTTAAAAATGGAAATGCACATAAAATAATTTTCCCTAGCCCTAATGCCAACTTTCCCATCAAAGTTTCTATCAATTTAATTATTTCTGCATGCTTGACACCACTGCTCTCACCTAGTTGAACTATTAGAGTGGTGTCTTTGTCAAGACTACTATCCTTATCAATACAACTTATAAAGTAACTTAATGGAGCATCTGGGAAGCAGTTATTATTTACTACCTGTCCTAATTGGTCACTAAGTAGCAGTCCCATCCCTATTCCTACCCTGTCTGAATATAAAACAGTCCTCCGGGGTTGGCAGCATGTATGAGCTGGTTTAGCCGGAGAAACCAGCGATTGGATTGGAGCTGCTAAGGGCTCAGCGGACACAGCATTTGTCTGTGATGCAGGTGGTGGCATCTGCTCAGTTACCAGTGCTGCCCCGGAGTGCTGCTCCTCAAACATGGAGGTTGCGTCGGTCTGGGAGCTACTATTACGCACCTGTATATATGTGCTGTCATTGTTTACTAGTTCTGAAAGATTTTGTTTACATTTCTTATATTTATCTGATATGTCATGAAGTGTTTTTTCTAACTGTAAAATTTTTGCAGACATGGCATCTTGTTCTAATGAATTCTGCCCAAGCAATTTATAACAGGAATTTAGTTCCTCATTTAACTTACATTTATCTTTGCACAGCCTTGCCTGAACAAACACATTTTTATGTTTTTTAAGTTTCTTCTCTGATTTTTTTAAAAAGCTGCTAAGTTTTACATATTTTTTTATTCTGTTACTCCCTTTTATCAATGGAGTTACTCCTTGGCACTTAGGTGTAATAAAGTTAACTAGAGAGAAGTCCGGGTCATCGTTGACCAGCTCAGTCTGTATGTCCAGGCTACTATAATCTTCTGATATTGACGCATGAACTGATTCATAATGCTTATTTTTTAATCTACACTCGTACAACTCCTGCTTTAAGTCCTGGATTTTCTGCATTGCCAGTTCATACACATCCTGACATTGGTGCACACTGTCAAGTTTTGACCGCAGGGATTCCATTTCCCCACAAACATCTTCATACTTGGTGGAGAGCTCGGCCAGTTGCTTCTTGAGGGTTTGGTTTTGCCTCAGAATCGCCATCATTTCAGCCTCACTCTCATCTCGCTCTTGTAGTAGCTGCTCTTGAATCCTTTTTGATTCCTTGAGTTCCGTGGTGACCACATTCAGTTTGGCCTCAAAGTCACGCCTCACGGCTTTCCGGGTCATAGTCATGTTGAGTATAGTCTGAAACACAAGTTAGCAAGTGAGTATAGGGTCTAGAAAAGTAAGTATAGTAAATTAGGTATAATCACTTATCTAAATGAGTGATTATAATTGGTAGAAAATTAAAAATGAAAGTAAAGTTAAATTTATACAATGGTTGGGGTGGGAGAAAGTTATTAGAATAAGATTGAAAAGAAAAAAAAGAAAGTTACACTTGCTGACCATACATATACAATATGTAAGCATGCACCTATATTTTAAAGTAATACAATACAAGTACTTAGATATTTTCAAAATAATCTAAGTTCATTGCACCTCAAAAAGTTTGGTATTGGGCCTGAGCGACCAATGATAAGTGATAAATAAAACCAAATAAGGCACTTATTAGCTAGAGGCTAGGTTTGCTACTTATTCTGAAAAATAAATAAATATAATTGTTAGTTATAATTGTGTAATTGTAAGTATTTGGTAGTGTTTATTTGTGTGAGGCAGATGTTTAGTCTTCAATTCTAGCTTCCACTTGTTTGTCAAACTAGATGAGAGTAACGTTACCTGTGTTGTGATATTTGACGTGACTCATCAACGAATACCGTTAGATGAGCGTGAATATGTGAATGTTATGTTCTTATGTTGTGTTTTAGGTTAGTTTAAGTAAACACAATACTCCCCAGGTTTATCGGCAGCAATAAATAACAGTAGTTATAGTCCACAGGTCCACAAACACAGGTCAGCTACCGGCAATCAGTCTATTTATTGAATTCTAGTCGCCATTCGTGGTCAAAAAGTTCGATACTTAGAAACACTTTTACTAATTTCTACAGTTATACCAGAGTCCACAAACACTTGTACAGTCTATTTATAACATCTACTAATGATTACACAGGATAAATTATTTTAATAATACGATAAAATTAGATAAAAACTAAATGTAAATACGAGCAGCTGTTTTTACGTCAGACTGCCAGTGTTGCCACACGGCGTCCAACTTAGCTCCCTAGTGCCCTTTAGGTCAGTGTGGGTCCGGTTCTATGTGTGTTAGTGGTGCTTTGCAGTAACTATGTTGTGGCGGATGATATAGGAGTCTTGCGAGTTTTTGTGAAGACCTCCTTACAGCTTTCACCTTCTTCTTAACAGTTTATACTTATTTTGATTCGTGTCGTGTCAATTTGTTTTGCCTTGTTACTGTTTTTTTTTATCAAATAAAGGTATAAAATAGCTATAGTTTATACATTGTTTATCTTATCACATATTACAAAGTATGAAATAAATAAATAACGCTCAGTTTCACGGATTGCTATTAGACCAAGTTCGTCAAGTTTATTATGCGCACTTGATGTGCGGGCAGGTTTTTCCGCAAGTAGGCCGCTGGTGGGCCCTTTTTGCGTGACCCTTGACGCGTGTTGCTCGAACTTTTTTAGGTTCTACAACACGCCGGTTTCCTCACGATATTTTCCTTCACCGTTTTGAGAGTACTGGCATAGTGCACATACATTTTTCGACAGAAAAACTCATTGGTACACGAGTGGATTCGAACCCACGATCTTCGGATCGGAAGGCGGGGCCACTACCACTAGACCACCAGTGCTCTCTCAAGCAAGGCAGTGCATCGTAGGGCACGTTCCTGACGTACGTGACCTACGAGGCAATGCTTTGTTACAGGCGATAGTTTCCACTTAACATCAGGTGGGCCATATGCTTGTTCCATCAGCTTAGTAGTTGTTTAAAAATAAAGTAGTTTTTACAAACACGTTTATGAATAAACCAATCTATAAATGGATAAGTATCAAAAAAAAAGCCAATTATAATGAACTAACTATAGACGCTATAACTGTACGTTACTTTGTGAAAGCGATACTCTATTTGAAAGGATTAATAGGGATGAGACTCAAGGACGACGGGTTATCGATGTATCGATTGTAGGAGACCGGTTAATCGATAGTACCTAAAGAAAAGAAAGAAACACAATAGATCCTTATTAATTTAATCGTATGACAACTGGGCATAGGCGTTAGAAAAAGGAACTAAAACAGAGAAACAAAACTATATATTAGTAGGCAACAAATATTGCACATCGGCTAATTTCGGCTTGTTAGAGCGTAGTGTGCGTCAGAAAGAGATAGCGCGCTACAAAGCCGAAAAGCCGATGTGCAATAAGTATTTATTGCCGGCCAGATAGCCCGTGCGTGATAGTTTTTTTTGTCTGTCAAAAGACAGCGTTTAAAAATGTATCGTATTATAATGGGTAATTTTAGGTCCTTGTTTAATAATCTACTAATAGAATAAAATATAACTTAAGGCCTGCGCACACCTAGGCCGCTGGCGTCGGCGATCAGTGAAACGCTGTCAAATTTGACAGCGATATTTGACAGCGTTTCACTGATCGCTACCGCCAGGTGTGCCGAACTAGGTGTGCGCAGGCCTTTAATGAAAACCATAGTGAAAGATTACAAATAACAAAATAAGAATACCTACAAAAGAAAAATCTAGGGGTGCAATAGGCAGTCTTATCGCTAAGAGAGATCTCTTTCAGACAACCTTTGGATGGAAAGTTAATCATCATCATCAGCCTTGAAGAAGTCCACTGTTGGACATAGGCCTCCCCTACACATTTCCAGGAAGAACGATTCTGAGCTCTTTCCATCATCCACCGACTTCCCGCGATCTTAACAATGTCGTCGGGCCATCTGGTGAGTGGGCGCTCTACGTTTCGTCTTCCGGTTCCTTCTGGTGGTCGCTATTCGAAAAGATAATTATAAGTAACAATAGTGTAACTTATTTCACGCATTGAATAATAACCCTAGTTACTTTTTATTTGGGACTGGCAACTTAAAGCAGAAGATCGTAGTGACTGGCGTAAATAGGGGGATGCCTTTGCCCAACAGTGGGACACTACAGGCTAGTAGTAATAAGTAGTAATAGTAACTTCAGGCTAGTAGTAATAGTTACTTTTTATTTAGAAGAACCACAAAACCATCGATAACACCCCATCCCTACGTAACAGTTACCCCCTGAGCTACTTTTTACCGGCCGCTCGTAAACGTAAACGAGATGAGTCCCATAAATGAGAATGTATGTTTCTGTCGCAGCTGGGCACCTGGTTCACAACTGGTTATGGCGTTACGAGACCAAAATAACCTGATGGCTAGAAACACCTTTACTTCTTGACCCTTTACTTTTTGCATCTATTGTAGATGATCGTCGACGTCAGGGGCAACTGGTGATAACTCTTAATTTGGGGCTTAGATAGTGTTGTGTGGATTGCCTAAAATTTATAGAGGGAGTATAATAAAAACAGCAGTTGTTTGAGTGTGCGTTCGCCCAGTAGGTTAATAAGGTTGTATTTGTTCGTTGCGTTTTTTCTTATTGTGTAAGTTATTAGTTATAAGTGTATTGTTAGTTATTGAGAACCCAGTGGTAAGACAAACCTTACTTAGACTTTAAGCCACTGTTTTATGTTATATGTACCTAACTTTCTGTATAATAAATAAAATAAAATAAATAAATAAATAATATAAGGGTGTGTGTATAAGGAAATGATTGCATTCTACGCATGTCGCAAACCTGTCGCGAGATACGTAATCGGGCGCTGCTATCTTAGGTCATTGACCTATTCAGAAAGGACCGTAGCGTTGAGACAATGGGAATACGGAACTCCTGACCATCCCCCTTATTCACTAAGAAGCGATGTAGCTTGGAGACATTCCTAAACGATTTACCAAGTTAAGGCGCCGACATCCGCCAAACTACACCTCGACTTCAGTAAACCCTGGTTTGTTTCTGAAGCTAAGTAGTTTGACTAGGGCTCAGGTGGTAGTTGGTAGAGCGCTGGTGGCCTAGTGGTAGCGGCCCCGCCTTCCGATCCTAAGGTCGTGGGTTCAAATCCAGTCGTGTACCAATGAGTTTTTCTTCGCAAAAATTTGTGTACACTATGCCAGTGCTCTCAAACGGTGAAGGAAAACATCGTGATGAAACCGGCATATCGTAGAACCTAAAAAGTTCGAAAATATGTGTCTAGTGCACGAAAGGAGCGTCTTTGAGGCGCACTTAAAATCCTTTCACCACACTTGGTTCGAAAGAATCAGTGACACGATAAGAAGAAGTTGGTAGTAACTCTACCTTCTACGCCGTAGGCCGTGGGTTCGATCCCCACGGAGAAACATACATGTGGGTGAACGCAGATGTTTGTTCTCTGTCTGTGTGTTATATTGTATTCTAATTATGTACATACATACATGCATAAAATCACGCCTCATTCTGTATTCACAAAAAAAATGTATTCAAGTATTTTATCAGCTATCCGGTTTCGATCGTACAAGCTCTGCTTAGTTTGGCGCTAGCCAGCGTTGTGTGAATGGTTCTAACATAAAAAAAAACAATGTTTTGCATTATTATTCGTTGTTCTTATATTGCAAAACATAATAAATTATATGGTTATTATATTGTTGTTTGTTTGTTATTTCTGTTTATTATTTTAAAATCTGATCGTTATTCTGTTTGTGCTGTGTTTATGTGTGTTGTGTGTCCAAAATATAGTACATTGTTACCTGAGTGTTGAAAGTCACGTTTTTTGAGTCCCGAGACGGGTTTGGCGCCAGAGCGTAGCGAGGGCGCCAATGGAGCTTGAGGGACTTAAAAGACTTTCACCCGAGGTAAACACTGTGCTTTTCATTACGAATACAAGGAAAGTAAAAATAAAAACATGAAAGAAAAATTAGTGAAAATGAAGATTGAATTCCCGCCTTCCCGGTTTTTTTTTTTCTTTTTCTCTAGCGGGCCTTCGGCTTCGGCTCGCCAGCATTATTCAGTCATTATTTTCATTTTCATAATTTAAAAAATGGTAAATTGTTTGCTCAAATCTATGTTATTTTAAATAAATAGTTGAAGCTAAATAATAATAAAGTCATTTACAAAATATATTCTTTATTTAATAGTATTTTTATGTTATTTAAATTTAAATTTTACATCGCGGACTAATTAGACTTTTTAAACTTCTTACCGTTGTAATGGGTTTCCAACCTCTTTGCTGAATAAAAAGTTGGAATTTGGTTAAATAACCTCCTTGCAGTTAGAAAGACTTTAGAAAGTTGGAACATGGTTGAATAAAATAGAACTTGTTTTTTTTTTATAATTTGACAGCTGTCAGTAGAAAGCGATTCTCCCTAGGGCTGAAAGTATTACTTTCAATTAGGCCCCTCAGGCAACTTCAGACCTACTTTCAGAGTATGAGCAATGAAAAATGTATTTTCTTTCTTTTTTCGATAAATCTTCTTAGTGAATAAGGGGTGCATAAAAGCTATCCTATCCTTATTAATTGGGCACCACATATGGTAAGATTTACAGCTTCTGAGAATGGACATTGTTAGACACCACGACAGTAAGTTATTGATCAAAAGCTACCTCCATGTTGCTTTACCCTATACACAGGGTCCATGTGATACTGACTTACACCTAACAACTATGTATGTTACCTAAACTAAACCATGTGTATGCAATAAATATATTTTATTGAGTACTAGCAGCCCGTCCCGGCTTCGCACGGGGTAGACAATATGGTTGTACATTATTTTGTTCTATCGCTAATAGTTTCGGCAGCGCATTTGACGAAAGACATTTCAAGACTCATTTTTCTACACCTTCGGTTACATTGTTCAAATTTTACCAAGGATCCCTAATTTTTTTCAAAATTAATGTACCCTATGTCAAAAATTGGAAGAATGTAGCATTCTATTGGTGAAAGAATTTTTTAAATCGGCCCAGTACTTTATGAGCCTATTCATTACAAACATACAAAAATAGGTACAAATCTTTCCTTTTTAGGGTTCCGTAGCCAAATGGCAAAAACGGAACCCTTATAGATCCGTCATGTCTGTCTGTCTGTCTGTCTGTCTGTCCGGACGTGTCACAGCCATTTTTCTCCGAAACCATAAGAGCTAGACTAATGAAACTTGGTGAGTAGATGTATTCTGTGAACCGCATTAAGGTTTTTACACAAAAATAGAAAAAAAACTATAAATTTTGGGGGTCCCCATACTTGAAACTGAAACTCAAAAAATTTTTTTTCATCGAACCCGTACGTGTGGGGTATCTATGGATAGGTCTTCAAAAATTATGTTGAGGTTTCAAATATCGTTTTTTTCTAAAACTATAAATTTTGGGGGTCCCCATACTTGAAACTGAAACTCAAAATTTTTTTTTTCATAGAACCCATACGTGTGGGGTATCATAGGTCTTCAAAAATGATGTTGAGGTTTCTAATATCGTTTTTTTCTAAACTGAATAGTTTGCGCGAGAGACACTTCCAAAGTGGAAAAAAGTTGGTCCCCCCCCCTCTAATTTCTAAAATAAGAGAATGATAAATCTAAAAAAAATATATGTTGTACATTACTATGCAAACTTCCAACGATTTTTGGTTTGAACGAGATCTAGTCAGTAGTTTTTTTTTATACGTCATAAATCGTAAACTGCAATTTACCTTTCGACGAACTACAAAAACCTTTATATTATGTTAATTGATGCTACGGAACCCTTCATGGACGAGTCCGACTCGCACTTGGCTGCTTTTTTTTATAATATTAGTATAGATTGAGTATTGAGCTCTCCACAAACATGCACGGTAGACATACCATCGCACTGGAACTAGCCACCACTAGGTACCATAGAACTGCAGGCATACAACAAACTCTGGCTAGCTCTGTCTCTGACTCTGGTTTTGAGTCTGTGTGAGTACTGTCTAAAGACAGATGGCGCTGCTGTCACGTTAACACTAGCTCCGTCTTTAAAAATTCATATAAAATACTTTAAATGAACAATTAATTAAAAATACAACACTACTATTTTACTACCACCTTAAAGTTTATGTGCAAGTGTTATCAAACGAAATGAAACAAAAGTAAACAAATAAAAGTGCAAAACTTAGCAACGTATTTTTGTGACTAAATTTGGCAATACAACAATAAACAAAAGTGCTAGTTAACTGTGTTAAAAGTTCAAGAAACTCAGTGGATGTTGGATTACACAAATCGTATGTATTACATGCAAAATATCACAAACGATCTGTAATCCCCTCTATTTGTTGATTAACAAAAAATTGACGGTCTAACAGATAAATGGATGACTCATTGTAGACCAAATAATAACGAACTTACAAAACATAACAGTGATTACGACGGAATGGTTAACTAATTTCGCCGCTTCAAGTATCGGCTCTCTGGCTTAGCGGTCTGGCTGTACAACTTTATGCTCAACCTGAACGGATGGACTGAGTTCAAACCCAGTCAGCCCAATTATATATTTTGCACGAAAAATTTTATTCTCTCAACCACGCCATCTAAGAATGGAACCTGAAAATAATATAACGTTTAGGCGTGCGCAAACGCAGCTAGTTATAAGCAACCATGAATCAGATATGAGCATGAATTCACTAGATGGCACGACCAGTAGCCTCCCGGATATATCTGTAAACGATGACCAAGTACAAAACCTTGCAAAAATTGAACATCTACAGGTTCAACTAAGCAGTGCACATAGCGAAATAGAGAAACTATCTATTGAAAATAAAAACCTAAAAAGACACAATCAAGATTTAAGTAGAAAGAATGAATTATATAAAAAAATTGGAAGCAGCCCCTCTAAGTTTGTTTCTCCGACATCTGTGTCTCGGAAAAATACTAAACCATCACCTAAATCTAAAACACATAAACAAACACAAACACACTGTACACAAATTATGGAAAAAGATAGTAAGAAAGTTGAGAAAACACATAGAGAAACGCAAACAATCAACACTATCACAGAATCAGACAAAAAGAAGGAATGTTTTATGAGCAAACAAACACAAACCACCAAGCTGCCTGAAAAAGTACAGCATGAAACCAACTACAGTATTCGGAACTTGGCAAAAACTTGTCATAGCACCGCAGTAGATAATGGCTTAGCCGGACAAAGACCTAAACTGTGCGTGATCAGCAGTAATAAGCAGAATAAAGTGCTATCCATCGCACAGGATACGATGCAGCCTAAGTTTAATGTTTGTCACTATCTCACACCGAATGGATGTACTAAACAGCTCCTAAAAGGAATACAAACTAAATTATCTGACTACACAATGAACGATTACTGTATACTATTTGTTGCAGAGCAAGACTTTTTAGAATCTAATATAAACACTGAATTGATTAATTACTTGAGAGAAATCCTCCAAAAAATTACACATACTAATATTTTAGTATGTACACCAACTTACCAATGCGGAGTTAATAAAGAATCTTTCAACCAAAGAATCCAACATTTTAACGACTTACTGCACCATGACATTAAAACATATAACTATGCTTATTTAATTGACTCAAACAAACATTTGAATTATGACTACAGCATGTTTCATAAGCCATCTGGAGCGATAAGTAACACGGGACTACGTACAATTTTCCAAGACATATCACACATCGTAGAAAAAATTCAAAAATGTATACCTTATAGAAACTCTTATAAAGTAGAACTTTCAACAATTGAACACGACCAGTTAAAAACCCAGTTTTTTCGTGAATAACCAACTTTATATCCTGCATCAAAACATAGCAGGACTTCTAAATAAGTCAGACATGCTAACTGTATGCCTAGAGGAACTATGTGATTGTAATAAAAGAGTTGACGTTATATGTATTACAGAACACTTTATTATGGATGGATATGAACAGTACTTAGTTATACCTAACTACTCACTAGCCTCGTCGTTCAGTCGGAAAAATAGCAAGAGAGGCGGAGCCTGCATCCTGATACATAATGAATATAAATGGATAGAGTTGTCAAAAATATCAAGTTTCTCAGTGACTGGAACTTTTGAGTGCTGCGCCGTAGAATTAATAGACTATAAAATTGCTATCTTATGTGTATATCGTGTGCCCATGGCAAAAAATTTTGAGACATTTATTAAATGTTTTCAAAAAACTTTGCATGAGTTGTCAAAAAAAACCTATGAAAATATTTTAGTTGCTGGCGACTTTAATGTTGACATTTTAAAACGAAATAATTTTACATTGGATTTTAAATGTTTAATTTTTAATTTTGGTCTCAAACTTGCTCTGAAACAACCAACGCGGCTTAAAAATCGAACTTGCCTCGATAATTTTGCGCATAACTTCAAAAAACCATGCACGACTGAAGTTATAGAGTTCGGACTATCAGACCACACAGCTCAGCTTATTAAATGTCCAATAAATAATCTAGCTATTTTTAAATACTGGCGTGTCAAGAGGCGAGATTATTCAGCCGACAACATAGAGAAGTTTACAGATATCATTAGAAACATGTCTTTTTCTGAAGTATACAGCGAAAGGGATCCTAATAAGGCATATAATAAGTTTATTGAAACATTTAAACTATTTTATGATCTTTGCTTTCCCAACAAACTTATTAATGTAAGGATGTCAAAACCCGTCCGTTGGGTATCTCGGGGTATAAAAAAGTGTTGCATAAAAAAAAGGAAACTTCTGTGGGAACTAAGGAAAAAACCATCAAATGAAAAATTAAATACATATAAAAATTATGTTAAAGTACTTAAAAAAATTATGAAACTCACACAAAAAGCACAAAATAACTATAAAATAAAAATATCAAAAAACAAATGTAAAACTACTTGGGGTATAATAAATAACACAAAGCGTAAACAACCCAAAGATCCTATTGATAAAATTAAAATTGACGGTAAATTGATCACAAATTCGAATGACATAGCCAATGCTTTTAACGATTATTTTATTGACAAGGTCATTCCAGTCCATAATTCAGGAAAAAATGTAACTAAATTTATTAAAAGCTCAAAAGATTCAATGTTTTTAAAACCATGCATACCAACCGACATTCTTAAAATAATTTATTCTCTTAATAATACGAGTAGTGTTGGATACGATGGTATCTCGACGAAGATTCTGAAGGTTGTAGCTCATTATATATGTGCACCAATCACTTGTGTTATTAACCTTAGTCTAAGCACTGGTATATTTCCAGACGCGCTAAAGGTCTCTATAATCAAACCTCTTCATAAAAAACAAAATAAAGAGTGTATGGAGAACTATAGACCCATTTCTCTTATACCGGTTATTTCTAAAATATTTGAGAAATACATCTATAAGAGAATCAATAATTACCTTGAGGCAAACAAAATACTTTGTAGCGAACAAAAGGGCTTCAGAGAAAATAAAACTATAAACATGGCTCTATATGATTTCCTCTTTCGTGTCACAAGCAATGTTGATAAAAAAACACCAGTCTGCTCAATCTTTTGTGACATGACCCAGGCATTTGATTATGTTGACCATAACATTTTGCAAAGAAAACTTGAATTCTACGGCATCAGAGGTAATGCCCTGCAATTAATAAAATCCTATTTAGAAAATAGAAAGCAACGTACACAAATAACAAAGATTGATTGGGAAACAAAACGTGAACAGGTTCATGTCTCCGAGGAACGTACTGTGAACTTTGGCGTTCCACAAGGGAGTGTATTAGGCCCACTACTGTTCATAGCTTATATTAACGATTTGCCCAATACCACCGTCCAACCTATGTCATTATTTGCAGACGATAGTACTGCAACTATAACATGTAATAATATTGACTCATATAATCAAGACATAAATTTAGCATTGACATCGATTATCCAATGGTTGGATAACAATAATTTGAAAATAAATCTTAATAAAACTAAAATAATCCATTTCAGACAACGCGATACTGCTGCTTCCATAAATCTTGACATACAATATAATAATAATAAAATCGAAGAGGTATATACCACAAAATTTTTAGGAATCCACATTGACCAAAAACTAAATTGGAAGCCACACGTAGAGCACCTCTGCAAAAAAATTAACAGCCTTGCATATGTTTTGTATAAACTATCCCCAGTTGTTAATGAGGAGGCCTTACTTACTGCATACCATGGCCTGATTGCTTCAAATATTCGTTATGGTGTAATTTTCTGGGGCAACTCTACGGACGTTGGAATAGTCTTCAAACATCAAAAAAGGTGTATTAGAACGATGTTTCGCCTTAAAGTTACAGACTCTTGCAAACTTTACTTTAATAAGTACAAGATCCTAACTATACCTTCGCTTTATATTTTTGAAACGGCCATGTTTGTCAGGAACAATCCGGACCTATTTTGTCGGCTGTCTGATGTCGTTCCTCGTAACAGACGAGACCAAAATAAAGTCTGCGTCCGTAACGCTAAAACTACGTTAATGCGCAAGAGCATCTTTTGCATGGCTTCATCCGTCTTTAACAAATTACCGATAGCTCTAAGAGAACTTCCGACTTGTTCGTTTCAGAGGAAGCTGAGAGCAATGTTGGCTGACAAATGTTACTACACAATAAATGAATTTATGACGGACGACTTACTGACAGACTTTACATTTATTACTTAATCAATTTATTAATATTATTATCATTGATTTGTTGTATATTTTAACTGTGTGTGTTTCTTTCTGTTTTAGTATTTAATAATTGTTGATATTTTAATTTGTGAATCCGAATTTTGCATGCCCTCAAAGGGCGGAATCACAATGGATGTAAAATTTCTCTAACAACCCTTGTACATGTGATTGGGCAAATAAAGACACTTTGACTTTGACTTTGACTAAATAAATCCTACGTCGAAACGTCACACACAGTACAATACACTGGTGAGCACTCATACAGAATTAAAACCAGAGCCAGAGACAGAGCCAGACATAGCTCATGGTAGGCCTACTGGCACTTAAATTCATCAAGCTTTAAGACGTTTCTTATTACTTTCCGAGTATGAGCAATGAAAAGTTTATTTTTGCTCTTTGATAATCTTAGTGCAAAAGCCTTTATTATCCGCTAGAGGGTAAAGTAAAATTGAATTTAGAAGATCGTGTATTGTGCACGAAGTTTGACAACATCATTAAACCTATTTACTTCTACTTCCATGGTGCCGAATATATCATACAGCCTTTTTTGATTTGTTAAAAACTCAGATTCTGAACCTTTTTGGCGTGTTACTTCTATTTGAATTTGCTTTTTCCGCGCCATTTTCTTTTTTGCATTTAGTCATTTCCTCGCTGAGGTGGGATGAAAAGTTACGGCACTCGAGTGCAAAGATTTTTCACCACGTGCTCTTTTGATTCCTTCGCTCAGGATTCTAATTTTGGAATCCGTCGCTTGCTCGGTCATCAAAATTGAGCAATAAATATATTTGCACTCTTGTATAAGAAATATCTATTACGATGCAATGCCCTGCGTCCATCAACTGGAGGCATACAGATGTTCAGCCTCACGTGCCAGTAATGTGACCGGCACCCACACCCTTCAAACCTGTACACAGCGATGTTGCTTCACGGCAGGAATAGGCATGGTGGTAGTACGCATCCCCACGAGACACACACAGAGCTCTACTTCTAGTTTTCGGTGTTCCTTCCTTATTACGGTGTTTTCCTTCACCGTTCCCGCTAAATTCACAGTTCGCAAAACGACCGCCGTCCGGTTTGAAATACGTGACTGCACATATTTTAAACATGTTATTGAAATAACACCTTTATTGCAAAGGAATAGAGTGCTACAACCAGTTGGTTCATAGATGTTGGGTTGATATAGGAATTTAGCTCTTAATATAAAGAGATAGAGTCTAAATGTAATTAGGTTTGACAATCGGTGAGAGATCGTGCAAGCTTTGATTTGCCGATGAATTAAATATCAAGACATTTCTTATGATTATTTATAACAAACTAGCGGCTGCCCGCGGCTTCGCTCGCCCCGTTCCCGTTCCCTTTTCGGGATAAAAAGTATTCTATACCCGTCTCCTGGTCCTAAGCAACATCACCACCAACTTTTCTGTCATTTTGGGAAGTCACATAGCTTTTTCATTATAATTGTTTTTCTGGTGTTATTTTGAGTTTTGTTGTGTAACTTCGATAGTATTTTAACTAACATTACTTGAGGTCTTAGCTCGAACTGTTAGCAGTTGGAATTACGAGTAAAGTGTATCATGTGATATTCTGATTTGATTGAAAATGTTTCAGATGGATTTGGAAAAAACGGCCATCTTTTGTATCCAAAGCCAATAAGGGTAGGGCCGACCTGTGACAGACGACTGACGACTTGACGAAAAAGTTTTTTATCTATGTAGTTTTTTATCATCATTATACTCATTATACCTACTACTCGACACCGGCAAAATTGATCCGAAATGGACAAATTAAGAAGAAGAAGAAGGAGATTATGTTATTATGGCAACAGACTTGTAGGACCATAAATAATAATATAAGCTTAGGAGTCCACGAACTTGCGTGTCAAAGATGAATGAAAAATATATTCAAAAAAACTTAAGATCAGATAGTGTTTAACATTTATTGTAGAATCCACATTCTTAACGTGTAGGGTGACTATGCGTTCGACCAGCAGTGGACGTACAAGATGGTGATGATGATGATGGATATTCCGTAAGATGTACAGTTTACAAGTCCGACTACTTAGCAAAAACTTAAGGCCTGCGCACACCTAGTTCGCTGGCGGTTGCGATCAGTGAAACGCTGTCAAATATCGCTGTCAAATCTCAAATCTGACAGCGATATTTGACAGCGTTTCACTGATCGCTACCGCCAGCGAACTAGGTGTGCGCAGGTCTTTATAACTTTACGTGTCCTTAACTATTTGTTTTAATTTTTTTTGTAGACCTTTTTAAGGTTTACAATGCTTTAGTACATTATTTGGTTTTTTCTCCAGGGTTCAGCCAACGTTTTCAAAAAACAAAAATAGGTGTAATCAGTGTAGTGCCACCCCGACTTAGAGAAATAAATATTCTAAAAGAATAAATATTATAATTATGGTCTGCCACTCAGACTTTAGGTATATACCTGCGCAGGTGTGGCTTGTTTATTTATTTTGTAGAAAAAAAAAGATCGCGGGGAGTCGGTGGATGGAAAGGAATCGTTCATCCTGGAAATATTTATAAGAGGCCTATGATCTTATTCTTATCGTGTCACTGATTCTTTCGAACCAAGTGTGGTAAAGGATTTTTCATTACTCATACTCTGAAAGTAGGTCTGAAGTTGCCTGAGGGGCCTAATTGAAAGTAAAACTTTCAGCCCTAGGGAGAATTGCTTTCTACTGACAGCTGTCAAATTATAAAAAAAAACAATTTCTATTTTATTCAACCATGTTCCAACTTTCTAAAGTCTTTCTAACTGCAAGGAGGTCGTTGAACCAAATTCCAACTTTTTATTCAGCAAGTAGGTTGGAAACCCATTACAACAGTAAGAAGTTTAAAAAGTCTAATAAGATAGCGCAATGTAAAATTTATTTAAATAACATAAAGATAGTATTAAATAAATAATATATCTTCTAAATTACTTGCTTAATATATAGCTTCAACTATTTATTTAAAATAACATAGATTTGACATTTACCATTTTTTAAATTATGAGAATGAAAATAATGGCTGAATAATGCTGGCGAGCCGAAGCCGAAGGCCCGCCAGAGAAAAAGAAAAAAAAAACCGGGAAGGCGGCAATTCAATCTTCATTTTCACAAATTTTTCTTTCATGTTTTTATTTTTACTTTCCTTGTATTCGTAATGAAAAGCACAGTGTTTACCTCGGGTGAAAGTCTTTTAAGTCCCTCAAGCTCCATTGGCGCCCTCGCTAACGCTCTGGCGCCAAACCCGTCTCGGGACTCAAAAAACGTGACTTTCAACACTCAGGTAACAATGTACTATTAAATACGCCTCAATGAGGCTCTTTTCGTGCACTTCACACATATTTTCGAACTTTTTATGTTCAACGATATGCCAGTTTCCTAACGATGTTTTCCTTCACCGTTTGAGAGCACTGGCATGGTGTACATAATTTTTTGGGAAGAAAAAATCATTGGTACACGACTGGATTTGAACCCACGGCCTTAGGATCGGAAGGCGAGGCCGCTACCACTAGGCCACCAGCGCTCCCAAGGCTTATTATAATGCTGATTATAATGATAATAAAGAGAGTATCTCCAATTACTCCCACCTCATGGTCACCGAACGTTCTGTCAGTCGGTCCGGTTCGTCGTTCGTTCTGGTCGGCGGTGCGTCGCGTGTGAACCCACCTTTATTCCATTACAGATTAACGTAACTAAAAAAAACTATATAGACTTCTATAGTGTATTTAAGTGGGTGGACAGTGGAGCGTGCCTTTACAGTCATATGATAATTTAGCCTTTATTTAACCAACTTCAAAAAAAGAAGGTTTTCATCAATTCTACTGTATTTTTAAAAAAATAATATTTGACTGGCCTCTCAGCTGAGTTGGTAGTAGCTCTGCCTTCTGAGCCGTAGGTCGTGGGTTTGATCCCCACCGAGAACAAATATTTGTGTGGTGAACGTAGATGTTTGTTCTCTGTCTGAGTGTTATATTGTATTCTAAGTACCTACATATTTATTTGCAAAATTTGGATCAGTTGAGCTATCTCTAGATCGTTTGCAACGGTTTGCAGATAGCTCAACGGTTTCTTGTGCATTTTTTACATTTTGTAAATATTCGTTTTATTGTAAGTTTCTTTGTGTAAATACATTATTTCCTCAATTATTAAAAACTACCTGTGCCCGCGACTACGTCCGCGTGGTATAATGTCTATGGGTAGCATTTTTAATTTGCAGCGGAAGAAAACAGTAATTAAATAACAACGTCATATTCGCGTGCACGTGACACAGTCGTCTGCCTTCAACTAAAATGTCGTCTGTCTAAGTTTAGTAAGAATACTAAACTTAGACATATGGCGTCGTACTACGTCACACTTTCATCCCCCCCGCATTCCTCTCCAAACTTCCCCCACTCTCCTCAACACCCCCCACATTCCCTCCGCACTCCCCCCAGACCCCTCCACAATCCCCCTGTACTCCCCCCGCACCTCCCCTTCACACTCCCCCCTGTACTCCCCTCCACACTCCCCCCGCACCTCCCCTCCACACTCCCCCCTGTACTCCCCTCCACACTCCCCCCGCACCTCCCCTCCACACTCCCCCTGTACTCCCCTCCACACTCCCCCCGCACCTCCCCTCCACACTCCCCCTGTACTCCCCTCCACACTCCCCCCGCGCAACAGACTACAAAATAAGTTTTAAGTTTCTAGCTCTAAAAATTACGATACTTCCATACAACTTTCAACCCCTTTTTTCAACCCCTTACAACCCTTTTTTCGCAATAAAAGCCAGTAACAGGCCCTCAACTATCTGTGTACCAAATTTTATTTCAATCGGTTCAGTAGTTTTGGCGTGAAAGCCACACAGACAGACAGAGTTACAAACGCATTTATAATATTAATAAGGATAAGGGTAAAATACAAAAAAATAATTATGCAAGTATTATATTTATAGGCTATCTGGTTCCCATGGTACAAGCTCTGCTTAGTTTGGGGCTAGATAATGTTTTTTTTTCAATTTTTTTCCTCTGCTCCGTCGGTAGTAGCTTTGTCTTCTGCGAAGTAGGTTGTGACTAATTCTATCAGATATAATTGTATAATACAAAACTAGTGACTCAAAAAGAAGTGAATAATCATTATTTTAAATCTAATCTGGCTGAATGGCCTTCTTGTAGGCCTACCACAAGCTCTGTCTGGCTCTGGTTTTGAGTCTGTATGAGTGTTGACTAAATAAATCCTACGTCGAAACGTCATACACACAGTATAATACACTGGTGAGCACTCACACAGACTCAAAACCAGAGTCAGAGACAGAGCCAGACAGAGCTTGTGGTAGGCTTACTGATCAAAGATGCAAGAATCTATAAGATGATGTAACTATGCGTCATGTTTTATAATTAGCCGGTTTTTCGGGTTTAACTAACACTAGTCATAAGAATTATTAAAATATGTGCACGGTCAAAGAAAGCTTTGTTTTTTTATTTTCACAATTCGTAAGCGGAGGTCCATTGAAAATTTATCTGGTTTCGATAGAGAATTGTGTACTGGAAATTTTGATGGAAAGTTAACTTTCCATCAAAATTATATTTCATAGTTCTGTCAAGCTCTTCTTTATTCGAAATATTGATAGGAAACTTCGATAAACAAAGCTTACTTTGCGAAGACTGCTTTGCTGTAAAGCAAAGTGCGGTCTATGAATCTCAGTCCTAGACTCACCTAACTTTAAGACGTTTCAAAGTAATCCTTGTGATACTATTGTAAGATAATAATATATTTGATACAGATACAGAAATATTTGATTTTGATTTTGTCTCTCTATCGTTTCAGGATCCCAGTCCCTGATAGAATGCACTCCGGAGATCATGAAGGTCACTGTTCCAATGGATGGAGATAGGAAACTTGTATTCCTTGATCAGCTCAAAGGTATTCTATACATCTTTCTACTCAATTTTATTTTTGTCTTTCCTGTGGATTAGGCCGAATAAGCTGTCAGGAATGGTATATAGGTGCTGGGCAAGCCTATTTTTATCTAAAAATCCTGTCCCAGGCACTCTCTCTTTTGTGTGGAAAATTGAAGAGACAACAACTTGTTTCGATCGTTTCTACGCAACATATTTTTGCTGTCTCATCTTTTCTCCATACAATAGAGAGAGACAAATAGGCGAAACGAAAAAAGCATTTCGTACGAAAAGTGGAAGCAAAACTCCGACTCGGGGTACTGATCGAGTAAAACTTAGACTACTGATTATTAAAGAAAGAACAAAGAAATATAAATAAAATTTCACGAAATGATGTTTTATGTCCAAAATGTTATTTTCAGACTACAAGCCCTGCTTACCAGAAGTAACAGACCGCGGTACGGTCTTTGTGTTAGATCTGCAGGACCCCTCAAAATGTGCTGTCACCAGAGTCTTAAATACAGTGAATGTTAGTATATATTATTGAAAAGCAGACTTTTTGTGTTGTTATTTTCTACCAGTGTTGTGATCTTAAAGATGCTCCTTTCGTGCACTTGACACATTTTTTCGTGCTTCACGGTTCTACGACATGCCGGTTTCCTCACGATGTTTTCTTTCACCTTTTAAGAACTGGCATAGTCCACATACATTTCATGGCAGTCATTCATTGGATTGGAACCCACGACCTTAGGATCGGAAGGCGACCCGCTACCACTAGACTACCAGTGCTCATAAAGCGGCAAGAGGTGGCAAATATGATGATAAGCGTCACCTACGTTGTGCCTTTACCTATACAAAACAGGAGAAATAGAAGAAGACGACACCGCATCTTCAGCACCATTTGCACCATTTTTTGGTGCACTTGCATGTAGCAGTGGCACCGAGAGACGATAATGTACATCTTGTTAATGTACATCATGTTATTGTACACCCCGTTATTACGATGCCAGTTAAGCCACATGCACACTGTAGCATATTTTTAATGATAACATGAATTTTTGCTTTTTAGTTCTGGCACTGGATTTATGAGACCGCGTTTAGGTAAGCGTAGTGTAGGACGCCCTCCGGTAAGGTGGGGCGACGATCTGCGAAATGTAGCAAGCACTGGAGGAGAAGAGCCGAAGACCGGGCTCAGTGGCACGTCTTGGGAGAGACCTACGTCCAGCAGTGGACTAATACAGGTTGATGATGATGATGATGACTGGATTTATAGGTACTTGTCCTTGATACTTTTTAGGGCGGATCAGACTTGGATAGGTTAGGTTATGTTAGAACATAAAAATTGCGCACAAGGCAAGCGAGCAGAGCGAGCGCGCCGCCGTAGCGGCCGCTGCAGTGGCAGAATATGTTTTTTTTTCAATACCCTCATTAGGGATATCCCTTTTAAGACAATTATCCATCGCTAGATAAAAAAAATTAATAATCAAATTATTTATCTGCTACAGTGTGCATAGGCCTTAACAATTTCACAGTGGAAAAAATTTGATCCATTTTACTGGGTGTACATTAACCGAAACCGTGGCACCCACACCCTTCAAACCGTAACACAGCGATGGTGCTTGGCGGCTGAAATAAGCAATGGTGGTAGTACTTCCCCGATTGAACTGTTCTTTCTACTACAATATTATACTGTGTTTCAGGGTAAAAGGACGTTCTACCACAAGGTAGTGATAGAAGACACGACAGGCAGTCATGAGATTTTGACAGTGCGATGCTCTGTCGCTGGCAAGCAGAGAATCATACGTGATGTTGGCCCATTCCCGTTAGACGACTTTGATGAACCCGAGTGAGTATCATTCTCGTCTTATTATTGAATGGCATCTGTCCATTTTGGATCAATTTTGCCAGTTTTTTTATTTTTTTTTTATTTAACTAGCTGATGGAACAAGCATATGGCCAACCTGATATTAAACGGTAACCATCGCCTATAACAAAGCATTGTTTCGTAGGTCACGCACGTCAGGAACGTGCCCTACGATGCACTGTCCTGCGTCCATCAACTGGAGACATACAGATATTCAGCCTCACGTGTCAGTAATGTCACCGGCACCCACACTCTTCAAACCTGTACACAGCGATGTTGCTTCACGGCAGGAATAGGCATGGTGGTGGTACTTCCCCGGACGAGCCCTTCATCACAAGGGAGCTCTACTACTACTATCTATTCGTCGGAAGCTAACATGTCAATTCGCAATGTCTGTACCCAATACCGTCTTTACCATAAGGGCACACGGGGCCCGTGCCCAGGGCCCCCATTCTCAGGGGGCCCCGAAGGACCGACAATTTCTCAAACACATTTATTCTCAAAACATTTTTGTCGGGCACATTACATTTTTTTCACAATACAAGTCATATACTACGCCATTATATCCTACTGTATTTGATTACTATAATAAATGGTTATACTTAGTAAAAAATGATATTTTAATTAGCTTTTATTACTTTCCAAAAGGGCCCAAAATTCTTGTGTGCCCAAGGGCCCCAGCCTAGTTTAAGACGGCCTTGTCTGTACGTACTATTTTCGTATATTATTTTTATATGCTGTGTTCTTCATAACGTGTCATTGTTTCTTTCAAGTGTGGTGAAAGGATTTTAAGTGCGCCTCAAAGAGGCTTCTTTCGTACACTTGACACATATTTAGAACTTTCTAGGTTATTTTTATTACCTATTTTTTAAAATTTTTTTATTCAAGATTTGTTTTTGTTTTTATTTTTCATTGTGATTTTACTTTCCATTTTTTGTGTGTGTTTATGTTTAGGCAAGTATGTTTTTTAATCTATTTATTTATTTTAATTCCAGTGTGCTGAACATCACACGGTACGAGGAAGGCAAGGCTCCAGAACCCGTGCTAGGAGCTGTTGTGAAGCAGAACGGAAAACAGTGAGTCTTCAGGTTTCATCGGTTTTAAAGTTTTTGCCTCCTTTCAAGAATTAAATTTAAATTGCAATAATTATTTAATAAGAATAAGGAGTGCCCGAAAAGTTGTCAAAAATTTACAAAATGTACCCAAAAAGCGTACTCACCTAAATCTAAATACGTAAAAAAATACTTTTCATCCCACCAGCTCTGAAAGTGTGTTTTTGCTGTTTAATATCTGACTGCAAAAGCCGTTTTTATCCGCTAGAGGATAAAGTAAATTTGAGTTTAGAATATCGAGTTCAATATGTTTGTGAATACACAACCTATTTACTTCTACCTCCATGGTGCAGAACTTATCATACAACCTTTTTTATTTTGTTAAAAACTCGCACTCGTAACCTTCTTGGTGTATTTGTGAATTCTAAACACTATTATACCTATTTACTTCTACCTGCATGGTGTCGAACTTATTATACAACCTTTTTAAATTTGTTAAGAACTCATACTCGGAACCTTCTTGGTGTGTTACTTTTAGTCGCGCCATGTTCTTTTTAGGGTTCCGTAGCCAAATGGCAAAAACGGAACCCTTATAGATTCGTCATGTCTGTCTGTCTGTCTGTCTGTCTGTCTGTCTGTCCGTCCGTATGTCACAGCCATTTTTCTCCGAAACCGTAAGAGCTAGACTGATGAAACTTGGCAAGTAGATGTATTCTGTGAACCGCATTAAGGTTTTTACACAAAAATAGAAAAAAAACTATAAATTTTGGGGGTATACTTGAAACCCATACTTGAAACTGAAACTCAAAAATTTTTTTTTCATCGAACCCATACGTGTGGGGTATCTATGGATAGGTCTTCAAAAATGATGTTGAGGTTTCTAATATCGTTTTTTTCTAAAGTGAATAGTTTGCGCGAGAGACACTTCCAAAGTGGAAAAAAGTTGGTCCCCCCCCCTCTAACTTCTAAAATAAGAGAATGATAAAACTAAAAAAAATATATGTTGTACATTACTATGCAAACTTCCAACGATATTTGGTTTGAACGAGATCTAGTCAGTAGTTTTTTTTTATACGTCATAAATCGTAAACCGCAATTTACCTTTCGACGAACTACAAAAACCTTTATATTATGTTAATTGATGCTACGGAACCCTTCATGGGTGAGTCCGACTCGCACTTGGCTGCTTTTTTGCATTTAGTCATTTCCTCGCTGAGGTGGGATGAAAAGTTACGTGTTGCACTCGAGTGCAAAGATTTGGTTAAACTTTAGAATCCTGCGCTTGCTCAGTCTTCAAAATTAAGCACGCGGTTAAAAAGCAGCTTTGCACTCTTGTATAACAAATAACTAATATTGTATTCTTCTTACCGTGTCACTGATTCTTTCGAACCAAGTGTGGTGAAAGGATTTTAAGTGCGCCTCAAAGAGACTCCTTTCGTGCACTTGACACATATTTTCAAACTTTTTGGGTTTTACGACATGCACGGTTTCCTCGCGATGTTTTCCTTCACCGGTATAGTGTACATAATTTATTGGGCATAAAAACTCATTGAACCCACGACTTTGGGATCGAAAGGCGGGGCCGCTACTATTAGGTGACCAGCGCTCATTTTACACGCTTTATATTAGCTTCACTTGTATGTTTGTAACCTACTCCTTAGGGCGCGATTTTGTCCAACTTTTAACGGCCAGATTTCATTTAAACTTTGTAGATTTATCGAGGACCGATGACAATACACTGAAAGTCTACGCACACCTAGGTCGCTAGCGATGGCGATCAATGAAACGTCAAATATCGCTGTCAAATTTGACAGCGTTTCACTGATCAGCATAGCCAGCGACCTAAGTGTGCGCAGGCCTTAATTTGATAAAATTATTCTATTTACATTTATTAGAATTTTTTACACTAAAGTATTCTAAATTCAAATTTATTTTCAATATTTTATGGCCCGAACACACCTAGGCTGCTAGCGGTAGCGATCAGTGAAACGCTGTCAAATATTCGCTGTCTAATCTCAAATCTGACAGCGATATTTGACAGCGTTTCACTGATCGCTACCGCCAGCGAACTAGGTGTGTTCGGGCCATTAGTTTGATTTTCTATACTTATAGAGCGTGTTCTTTAGCTTTTTTTTACTATTATTTATTGACTTTGTGTCTTCCAGAGTATCAGGCGAGATCTCAGTAAGCCCCGGCACGCCTCTTTCTATGGAAATATTCCTGGATGAGAAGTCAGCGCCGGTGTACGGACTCTTAGTAAACTACATGCATGCCACTGACACGGGGAGTCAGCAGGAGACCATCATTTTGAACGGGTAAGTCTTATATCCTCAAGTAGGTAGGTATAGGTCTAACAGAATCTCATGGAAAATGGAGAAATAAAAATTTGTCGCGTGCAATGCTGGGTTATTGCCCCATTAAATTAAAATAAATTAACACAGATCAAATCAAATCAAAATTGTCTTTATTCAGTTCAATTACAAGAATCACTTTGAAACGTCTTAAAGCTAGGTGAGTCTAGGTGCCAGTTCCACGCGACCAAGCCGACGCAAGAACAGGCAACAAACTACGGCTTGGTTCTTACCGATTTTTTCACACACACATACGTTGGATTAAATGGTCATGTACGACGTATACGAGTAGGTAATTACTACTAACTATATTTCGGCGTTACGCAATTCCAAAATACGATTTTCTATCAAGTTCCATTCATTCACTAGGTTTGAATGTCGGTGGTGGTGGCGTTGCTTGTCAGATAGTTATACAATACGAAGTGGCAGTTAAAGTCTAGGCTAGGTTTCAAATGTCAAAAATGAAGCCGATGTCGATTACGAGTTGACTAATTGAGTTACATACAGCCATACTTATAAACGCAATTTAAATTTAAACATTGCTTAAAGTTAGCCCTGTCACTGTTTGTCATTGCTCAGTGGTAAGAGATAGCAATAGTTTAAGCACTGTTTATCTTTTGACATATTTTTATAAGCAAGGCCATAAGTCATCAACTTGATGGAAATTCGTATTTTGGAATTGCGTAACGCCGAAATGAACTTCAGTTGGATACCTTAGACAATACCAACAAAAATCTGACTGTCGACTAGTGACAATCGGCTCAAAGTTCACTGGTGGATTTCAAGTAAGACATTAAGACTGCTGACCTATTAATTGTTTTCCAGTTGTTCAGTGGACCCGTACCTATTCGAGAACTTCCTGACGTCTGACGGCGACGTGCTGGCGGGGCGGTTCCGCGCCTTCAAGTTCCCGGACAGCACGTACGTGCAGTTCAAGGGAACTGTCACTGTGTGCCTTGACAAGTGTCAGGGGGTGAGTCAAACTTCATCATAATTGACTACTTGAGTCATATCTGTGTATTACACTATCAAAGTTTTTTGATCTTATTTTACGTCCTATGGGATAGCTCGTGCATGGGACTCGACTCGACAGATTGATGAATGGCAGTGACAGTTGTCAGGTATTGACGTCAGGGTTACCAATTCTCAAAGAATTCGATTTGCCAAAAGACATCGTAATTTTTAGTATGGCTTGTTTTTTGTTCTTTCAGCAAGATTATGCAAGTATTTAATTAGAAAAAGAACTACATTACATTATTTGAAACATATTATCGAACAAGAAATTGAAAACTCTTTTTTTTTATATTTGCTTTTAAATGCCTAGTAGAAAAAAATAAAAATAACTGGCAACACCTGTTTTTATGACCATAATGGATCCAATCTCTCAGCAAATGTCAAAAATCTATGATCAAGGAGAAAATGAATCATAGTCTTATATTACATTATCCAATATCATTGACTCATAAGTCTATGATCCGAGATAAATGATAGTGTAATATGCCCCATAACAAGAAGAAGAGTGGAACTGCCACCTAGACTCACCGAGCTAAGCGATCCTTGTGATACAAATGAATAAACGATTTTTTGAATTTGACTTTTGACTTCAGAGGCTAGCACTTTTTTGAGGATAAGTATGATGCACACAAAGAGTGCCAAATAATTATAGACGTAACCAAAATTACTAATATGTTTAACCATTTTCCAGGTTCAATGCAGCAACGGCGTCACAGGCTACGGAAGAAGGCGGCGAGCGATCGCCGGAGCTGAAGGAAATAAGTTGTATGAAGTCTCACTTACCACTATCATGAAGGTGGACTACAAGGACGGGGATAGAGAAGCAGGTAAGACTTCTTATAATAGTAACCATAATTTTGGGTAAATGGTTAATGCTGTAAGCTTGCTGTCAGTGGTTCTAGGCTATGTGGAATTAGCAACTTATCGGATTTATTGAATGAATACTTATCAACTTTAAAGCGTTGTACTTACACATTGACTGGCCTCTCAGCTCAGTTGGTAGTAGCTTTGCTTTCTGCACCGTAGGGCGTGGGTTCGATCCCCACAGAGAACAAATATTTATGTGGTCTTTGAGGCGCACTTAAAATTCTTTCACCACACTTGGTTCGAAATAATCAGTGACACGATAAGAAGACGAAGTACAACATCTGTTTAGTTTAGGGCCAGATAGTGTTGTGTGTATTTGTTATTTATTAAATGATCAAAATGACTTGAAAAATAATTTATAATCGAAATTGTGTTTTTCTATTACAGAAGACGTCCTAGCCCACATCAAGAACCTCAAAGTAGCCAATCAGCGTCTCGAAGACGAAGAAATCCCTGCCCCGACGGCTGGGCACGCGGAGGAAGACCAATTCATATCACCACTCCAGCAAAGTAAAGCGAGCTTCATTTCTTGCAGTATGATTTTACTGGCTAGCTCTTTATTAGCGCTTTTGTAAGAATCTAAATAGGATTAACCCAGTAACCCACTCATCCAAATAATGGTTGGTTTCAGTAAAATGGTTACACTTGTAAGACATGATTTTTTTATGATAACTGGGTTAGTGAAACCAGAACAACTGATTTATTTTGTACTAAGTGATAGCCACAACTGGGTCAATATTTAGTTAAAGTTAACCAATAACATGAAAACGCTTTGAACTTGGTTACTGACTTAAAGATTAGGGGAATTAGGGGCTAAAAGTATCTACTTATGTGTTTTTTTTCGAATATATGGTTAGTAACTTTAGTTATGCTACTGTAAGATCTCAGTTTTCAATGAAACCGCGATTTTGGAATTTATTAAACAATCTACGGTGCTTATAAAAATAATAATTAATAAATAATAAAACGTGGCCAAGGCATTCGATACCGTTTCTCCGGTAATTCTTTTGAGAAAGCTGGAACACATGGGAGTTCGTGGGAATGCCTTGGCCTGGTTTCAAAGTTACCTGACAGGTAGAGGGCAGTGCACAACTGTGGCTGGTACATCTAGTGGCGTTAGTGGCATATCTTTTGGTGTTCCCCAGGGTAGCATCCTGGGTCCCACCTTATTTATTATCTACATTAATGATATAACAAGCCTTCTCGCTAGCAGTAAAAATACTCAAATTGTGTGCTACGCAGACGACACTGCTATTCTGTTCCATGGCAGTAATTGGGAAGAAGTCTTTAACAAAACGGAAGTTGGACTCTCTTTGGTCGCTACGTGGCTTGACTCTAATCTTTTGACTTTGAATGCAGACAAAACTAATTACATCTGTTTCCACAAAACGCGATCTTCGGCTCCTCCCAGGTACCTGAATATAAAAATCAATAAGTGCGGTAGCCCGTGTAGCACCCTTTGCTCCTGTATTCGAATAAATCGTACGGAGCATCTTAAATATCTTGGCGTTACGATCGATGAGAGATTGTCTTTTGGTCAACACATAAGCTCTCTTTCAGGCCGTGTTAGGAAGCTTATTCACATAATGAAGTTGTTACGAGATGGAGCCGACACAGAGCTGCTAATGCTTGTGTACACGGCACTCTGTCAGTCGATCTTGACTTACTGCATCTCAGTTTGGGGTGCAGCGGCCAAATCATTTATGATTAAACTTGAAAGAGCACAACGATCAGTGCTGAAGGTTATGTTTAGAAAACCCTATAGGTACCCTACCAAATTGTTATATGCGCTCGCAAAAACATTGACAGTCCGTCAACTATATTTACACAAAGCTATTTTGTTGTATCATAAAATGTATACATGCCCTCTTTATCAGCCTAACACTGCCATCAGCCGTCGTCCAAAAATTTATATTCCAATGTTTAAAACCAAGTTTGCCACTCGCTTTGGCAAGTTCTCTTTCCCTCTTATTTATAAACACATTACAGCTAAATGCGATATCAAAGATTGCTCCCGGTTTGGTGTTAAGGTGAAGATGAAACATTGGCTTCTCACTCTCGACTACCATGAGACGGAAGCCCTTCTGGCCGTGGTCACTTGATTTTTCGGACTAATCTTTCCTCTCAACTTCACACGGTATTTTCCCCTGCCACTCTCATACATAACTGCTCCCTATACCTCTCACGCCTAAACACACACACTTTGTAATAACTTTCAATCAAAATTGCATACTCTTACACCTTTACGCACCCTTCGAAGTTCTTGTGTTTTCCAGACTCTATTGAACCTGGCGATATCAGAAATCTTCGTACTGCTTCTCATACTGTATCTGTGTATGTCCATTTTTAAACTGAATTGTATTCTTATGATGTTAAATGTTTCTTCCTAATTTTTGTAGAACTGTCTTGATTTTGTTAATCTATAACTATAAGTACCGTATTTGAAGATGTAATGTCATTTTGTTTAATTTTTGGTAGTAATTGTGGTTACTGTTCACATTTTATTATTAGGATTTATTTATTTACTGTTCCTTACCTTTTAAAATCACGTCTTTTTGTTCGCCACTTTACACATTTTGTAAACTCTTTTAGGTCTCCCGCGACACAGGCTAGTCCTAGTGCGGGGTCCATTGTATATCTATTCTTGTAAACTGTTTTCTCGAATAAATATTTTTGTATTTGTATTTGTACGTGGATGTGAGAACAAAATAATCTAGAAAATGTGTTGAGTAAGTTCATATAAAATAAGTTTTTTTCTCTAATGGAAAAGTTTCTCAAATATTTTTCTTATATTATTATGAACTTGTTAGTTTTGTCTTTTAATATCTTAAGAAAATCTTAACTGCCATTTTGAATCTCTTTTATAATTATTAAGTTTAAAAAACTAGATTAAAACCGGTGATTTCTAATATAGAGTTAACGCTTAAATAAACATCTGATATTTTTAATGATAATGCTGACGCATTTAAGGCCACTAGTCTTATGGTACTAAATCTAGAACTATGGCAAACTTATTGTACAGTCTAGCAAAGTACCTACTTACCAACAACTTCTACCATAAATTCCAGGCACAGGCATAGAGTTCCAACGTATGTCTGTGGTTTGGTTCTAGGTTTTTAGGGGAAATCAGGGAAGGAATGATAGGGGGAGACATTGGCCCTGATTTGAGATGACGCTGACCAAAACTGATAAAATTGGTGCAGTTTTACGGCATGATTCAACCACAAAGAGTATTAAAAGAAACACGCTAAGCTAGGTCGAAGTAACGCAAGTAAATGTTATTCGATTTAAAAGTTCTGAGGTAGGTAAGTACTTTGTTTCACTTAACCATGCTACAGTCTAGAATGTACCGTGAATAGTAAATTAGATCAGACTATTTTTAGAATTTGTTTGTAGAAATTAATAAAACCTCACAATAAATACTTAACTGATAATTTTGGTATATTATTTATAACTTTTCCCACGCACACACTAACCCTAGACTCCCCTTTTATTTCTCACTCAATGAGGTGAAACCTGTAAACTGTGGTTCTTAAGAACCGCTATCAGGAGAAGGAAATCTTTGACTACTCAACAGTTACACTGTAGAGGTGAAAAATAAAATAATTTATCAGAATTTCAGTCTTTTAATATTGAAAAACGAAACTAACAATAAATCTTAATTATTTATAATTAAAATACATAATCACAAAATTTAAATACAGTTATAATAAAACAATTAAACCAGTGTTTAAATGCATTTACAATAGTTATGAGAATTCTAATTTACAATGATTAAAGAATATAACATTAAAAACTGCAAAGGCATAAGTTCCTATAACTAATAAGTTGTAAAAAAATGGCGATCAAAAAATGTAATCAATTATTTCAATAATAACAATCATTAAAACTAAAAGCAACAAACAATTTAAATGTTATTTGGAGAGGAGGTGGTCAATAGAAACATGGCTACTACTTTAGCTTCTAGCTAAAAAATAATTATTCTAACAAGACCAAGGACACTTGGTTTTGTTAGAATAGTACTTTAGCTGAAATTTAGGTCTCTAGCTAGATTCTAGCCAAAGTAGAATTATATTAGCTGTGTTCAAAATAACCACATAATGATGAATTGAATAGGTATCCCATTCCCAAACCGAACGGGCATAAAATGAAGTCAAGCAAACAGATTATATCAAAACTATTTTTATTGACCCCGGCCTCCCCTAGAGGTCAAATAATACACAAACTATCAAACAATTTGAGACTTTTCATACCGAGGGCAAACGAGCAAAACTTCAGAAATTTTGCTGTCTCGCTCACGCAAATAGCTCGTAAGTGAGACAACAATATAGGTAAAGATGAAGCCTCATTCTAACCCCAAGTTACAGCCAAAAATTGCCATAATGCTAGTCTGTTTACACAGACTACTGGACTTATGAAAATAACAAATTCTTAAATCTGGCTACTCATAATGATTTTACCCCCGGGATTAACATTTAACCCCTTAGCCGTACCCCTATTTACGGTATGATTTTAGATACGTTAGTTACACATACACGTATATAAGAAAAACATATTTTTTAACAAGAATAATACTAGATTTCTACACCGATTATATTTCTAACTTAAAGAGTAGATCACCTAAAGATTTGCTCTTAATTAAATTAGTTATTAAAATGTCATGGGCGGCGAATGAAGAATTAAACTAAAAACAAATTCCAAGGCAAGCGACATACAAGTTCTCTAATAAACCACAGATCAAAGATAGATAGATAACACTTTATTGTACACAAGGATACATCACAAGTAACAGCGTATAATAATAAAGTACTATGGGCGGCCTTATCGCTGACAGCGATTTCTTCCAGGCACAATCAAATCACAACACAAAGAGCTTTGTGAGTGACCGACATACAACGCACAGCCTAAACATTTACAGCCCTACCTATAAACGCAATTTAAATTTAATCATTGCTTAAAGGTAGCCCTGTCACTATTTGTCATTACCCAGTGGTAAGAGATGGCAATAGTTTAAGCACTGTTTATCTTTTGACATATTTTTATAAGTAAGGCCATTAGTCGTAGTGTACTTGAAATTTAGAGGGTGTGGTCTTTAAAAGTGTAGGTACACTCCAATTGGGTCCAAGGGTTAAATTCAATTTATTTAATGTCAAATAATGGGATCCATATTTTTTAGTAGACAATAATAGAAGATTGTTACACAAGGGCAGTAAGTGAGCTTTTGCAGAACAAGATCCTGTTTGGCGCCCCTACGAGCGCAGCTCACAAGGGCGCTAATGGATCGAGTCTACCCGGGATATTTAGACGCCTGAGCGAGCAAAGCGAGAGCAAGCGATCACTGGTTATCTGACGCCAGTTATCTGCAAGGAAAAAGCGTAGTTTTCAATATGAATTTTTGTACAGCGCATTATTCAGTGGTTTATTATTGAACTTGTTAGTCGGGACGTAATTTTGTTTTTTTATTTAAGATTATTTCAAGTACTCTGTTTCTACTTAAATCTAAATTAGTAATATTTACATATTAATAATATGGAGAATAAAACAATTCCTACGGCCTTAACAATAAGTCAAATAATTATACCTATATAATCAGGTAATTAAATTATTTTTAATATTAATAAAAATAGTAGTGTACTTGGCAAAGTATATACCTACCTAATACGAATTATGGTATCTACCACAATGAAGGGCAAATTTTTCAATCAACAGAGTAGGTACTTATTCGTCAGATAACAATTTTACGTGAGGCTGAACATAATGTTGATGGACACAAAGCAGTGCATCGTAGGGCACGTTTCTTGAAGTGCGTGACCTACGAGGCAATGCGTTGTTATAGGCGATGGTTACCATTTAACATCAGGTGGGCCAAATGCTTGTTCGATCAGCTAGTCGTAAAAAATACCATTGCTTGTTAAGGCTTGTCAAAAACTAGGACTGTAATTTTTGTCGTGACAACGTCTTATAATTCGATGGAGCCGGCTGCACGCACGAAAAAACATGACGTCATGCGGCGTTACCTCGCTCTGAGGCGTTCCATTGCGCGGCTTTAAGTGCAAGCGAGAGCGCGGAACGAGCGACAAAGAGGCACACACGGCCTCCGCGTTCGGCAGCGTTCGACATCTGTCTCTCTCCTACTTGAGTGAGCGATGCGTCCGCGTGGACAGCTGTATGACGTTGTCATGTACAACTATCGACAGTAAACCGACTTTACAGACAACCAATTTTTTATTCGACGTAAACTCCGTAGATGGAAAAACTTGCCTTAAAACAATTAAAAATAAAGTTGGATGATAATGGACGGATGAATTAATGAATGAATGAAATCAATAAAAATTGGGTGAACGATGGCGACATGATGATGATGATGATGATGATGAAACACAGAATAAGGTCCCTTTAAAACACCCCTGTACTGTATATCGAGGTGCAGTGTTAAAACCCGATAAATGCAAAACAAATACGAAAATTAGTTTTCTATAAAAACCCATAAATCAAAAAATTCTGATTCTCGTGAGTCATAAAAAATAACCACCCCCACGAACCGGAAGACGAAAAGTAGCGCCCACCCACCAGATGGACCGACGACATTGTTAAGATCGGGGGAAGTCGGTGGGCGGAAAGAGCTCAGAATCGTTCTTCCTGGAAATGTGTAGGGGAGGCCTATGTCCAGCAGTGGACTTCTTCAGGCTGATGATGATGATGATAAAAAAGAAATTTGAGTTTTTGTATTAATCGGATTTTAACACTGCACTCTCTAACGAAATAGAACTACTTATAGCATAGATCTATTGCGTTGATGAAAAAATCATCCTTAAATCTTATTCTAAACCACTACTTAGCACAATACAATAGAACTAAGATTTAACTGTACAAAAAAACTACATTAAATTGGCAATAATCATCAAATGTTATGTTGACATGAGAAAACACCCGAGGTTAAGCAGTTACCTTTGTCTGTAACAATTTCATTACGCCACGGCCGCGTTAGTGCCGAACACTCCCTAAGAGTTATTCGTCGAGTGTGATTAGGATCCGATGGCGCAGCGGTCAGCGCAGCCCCGTGCCAAGGGGAAGGTCGCGGGTTCAAATCCCGCACGGCTCTTAACTTTTGGGACATTATAAAAATCTTTGTAATTTCATTACGGCTCAGAGTACAAATAGCAATAACAAAAGGATTTTTTTTCAGTGGGTAATGCTTATGTTATAGGCAAAGGTAACTACGCAACATCAAGTGGAAATTGATTGTTCCATCAATTGTTTGGTCGGTTTCCTCACGATGTTTTCCTTCACCGTTTGAGAGTACTGGCATAGTGTACATAAATTTTTCGACAGAAAAACTCATTGGTACAAGACTGGATTTAAACCCACGACCTTATGATCGTGATATTTCTTCTCATCGTGTCACTCGTTTTTTTAACCAGTGTGGTGGAAGGAAACATGTTTTCACTAAGTAATAACTACTAATTAATTATTTTACATGATCTAAAATTGAAAATCTAGATAAAATGTTAAATTCGAATCTCAACAATAGGAAATACGAACACTTTACAGTGGTATGGCAAACAAGTATTTACTATAGTTTGACCGAGACCGGTGCCGCTCCATAAGAGGGAATCACACAGGCGACTCTCCATACAAATGTAGTCCCCTATTTCCTCCCTGGATAATGCCTCTAGAGCAGGGATTCCCAAAGTGGTCGATATCGACCCCTTGGGGTCGATATTGGTTTCCTAGGGGTCGATATAAACGAAAACTGATTTTGGGGGTCGACGAGGTCTAAAAATCGACCCCCTATTAAATTACCACACGTTCTTATTTAAAACTTTAGGTAGTTAGGTACTGTATTGTTTATGTTGTGTTACGTGTACTAAGAAAAATTATATTTTTGTAGGAAATAGCATTGTTGTAGTACCTAATGTAAAGTATCAAGTTCGTACAAGATGAAAAACTAGGCAAGTCAGTGTGGACAAGTTTGTGGAAGATGAATGAGTTCGAGCGTACATCTTTCAGGCGCGTTTTGCTCTCTATTTGACTCATACGTGATTTAACACGAACGAATTCATGATCAAGTTGCAAATCCAAACATGTTCCTGATAATTTACTATTTAACGAGCTTGCACTTAGGTTGAAAGTTCATTTGCGTTTTGAAATTCGTTGGAGCTTGAACGATAATAACTCATATAAGTACTCATTTATTTCAAGGGATCACAAAGTTATAAAATAGCTAAATTAAGTGAAGTAAAGTGGCTGAAACAGAATTTACGAATCACTTAACCAAGTGCAAAGTTTTCCAATTTGTACCTTAGCACTTAAGTATTTTGTATCAATAGAAAGAAAACTAAAGATAGGCCCCTTATTTATAATAGTCTGCTAACTTAAAACATTGCCAATTCTCACTCTGTCCTCTTCTATTGACCTAATTCAGAATGAAAAATAATTATAAGTTTAAAAAACTAGAGAAACCGACTTCATTCCCAAACGGCTAAACCGATTTTAATGAAATTCGTTTGGGACAATCTGGACGTAAGAATAACCTTCCAAATAAAAAAATAATTTTCTAAATCGGTTCATAAATGACGGAGGCATGCAGTTACAAACATTAAAAAAAATGGCAACACCGATTTTAATAAAATTAAAATGAGACCAATCTGGAAGCAGTGCCTTTTAGATAAAAAAATAATTTTCTAAATCTGTTCATCAATTACGGAGGCATGTAGTTACAAACATTAAAAAAATATTTAAAAAAAAATGGCAACACCGATTTTAATAAAATTAAAATGGGACCAATCTGGAAGCAGTACCTTTCAGATAAAAAAATATTTTTTCAAATCGGCTTACAAATGACTAAGTTATGCGGTAACAAACATTAAAAAAGAAATAAAAAAAAAATAAAAAAAATACAACCAAATTGAGAACCTCCTCCTTTTTGATTGGAAGTCGGTTAATAACACTGTAGCAGCTGTTTTAAGTTAGCGGACCATTATGAATAAGGGGGTTGATCTTAAAAGTAGGTAATTTGGCCATGGGGGTCTGAGGTAACGTTTCATTTTGGAAAAGGGGTCACTTGTCCAAAATAGTTTGGGAACCCCTGCTCTAGAGTAACCATTTTGTCTCATAAAATCCAGATCTGCTATATACGTGCTCGTATGTTTTCCTTTTTTTCAGAAACTTTTTGATGAAGAAAATATGACCCTCATATGATTTATATGAAATATGAATTGGAGGTGATATTTTCTTTATCAATAAGTTTCTGAAAAAAAGGAAAACATACGAGCACGTATATAGCAGATCTGGATTTTATGAGACAAAATGGTTACTCTAGAGGCATTATCCAGGGAGGAAATAGGGGACTATGTATGTATGGAGAGTCGCCTGTGTGATTCCCTCTTAATAAAATGCGGCAAGGGGTCCGAGGAAAAAAGAGCAAGAGTGCACATGAGATCGATATTGTCAGATAGGTCTTACGATATCGTAAACGATGTGTTATTTTATCAAGCGACTAGTGGAATCCCGCGCAACTTCATTCGTGTTGAGTTTTGTACATGCAAACTTTAACTTTTTGCATTCCTTTTAGGGTTGAATTTACAAAAATCCCTTCTAAGGCCTGTATGCAGTAGCAATGCTTGAGTCTGAGTGGAGCCTCAAGCATAGAGGTTTGACACTTTTCAATAGAGAACTGTCAAACAATACTCGGCCACTTTAAAAATAATGGTCGGATTCGTTTTCTGTCATTTCGGGAAGGAACATAGCTTTTTGATTTTAATTGTTTTTCTGGTGTTATTTTGAGTTCTGTTGTGTAATTTCGGTGGTATTTTAATCAACATTACTTGAGGTCTTAGCTCAAAGTGTTAGCAATTGGAATTAAAGTGTATTATGTGATATTCTGATTTGATCGAAAATGTTTCAGATGGATTTGGAAGAAACTGCCATCTTTCTTCCAAAGACAATTAGGTTAGGGCCGACCTGACAGACGACTGACGATTTGACGGAAAAGTATTTTATCTATGTAATATATTATCGTCATTCTCATTAAACTACTTGACACTTGACAAAATTGATCCGCAAAGGACAGATGCCATTCATTAAGAAGAAGAAGAAGAAGAAGAAAAATAATGGTCTTGACATCCTGAGATAACGCTCGTCCCATCTTTGGATATGCATCTCTTGTGCGTGTGACATAAACAGTCCGGTTATTTCTGTCTCGCATCGTGCTACCTCAGGCGCGGTACAGCAGTCGCGGTCAAACTATAATATTGAAATTATTACTTGGGTATTTATCGCGTACCTTATTTTATTTATTTTCCTTACGTTTCCGCGACTACGATTATTGCAACATAGCCGAAACTTCGGGAAAATAATAAAAATAAGGTAATACGCGAACCGGAAGACGAAAAGTAAGGCGCCTACCCACCAGATGGAACGTCGACATTGTCAAGATCGCGGGAAGTCGATGCATGGAAAGGGCTCAGAATCGTTCTTCCTGGAAATGTGTAGGGGAGGCCCATGTCCAGCAGTGGACTTCTTCAGGCTGATGATGATGATGAATTTACGCGATAAATACCCGTGTTATAATTTCAATATATTTACTAATAGTCAAAATATTAGTTTTTATAACCATAGCTGCCATAAAGGGCGAAAACGGACATACTTTGATGAAAAGATTCTATATTTTTACTTATACTACACACCTTAATATTTTACAGGCAGAAAAACAAGTAAAACCTTATAATTTTACTGATGTGGCCAACTATGCGGCATGCAATGACCCTAACTTAATGGACCGACGACATTGTGGCAGTTAGAAACCGTTCAAGCTTAAAACGTCACTTATAAAACTGCTTGAAATTGATTATAAAACTTGATAGCTATTATAAAACTTAGTTTATTCTGAAACTTGACGTTTATTCTGAAACTTAACGTTTATTCTGAAACTTGAAATGTATTATGAATTTTATGAAACTTGAAATTTATTTTAAAATCGACGTATTGTCGGAAACTTGAAATGTATTATAAAACTTGAAGTTTATTTCGAAACTTGATTGTTATTCTGATTCTTGAAGTTTATTCTGAAACTTGATGTTCATATCGAAAAGAACAGTTTCATATCGACTTGAAACTTAAAGTCTAGTTTAGGTCTTAGTTAAGTCCGTTTTAGTCTGTAACTTGTTTTTCTGAGCCACTTTGCCATCCAGAATCCATAGTATTAGTATCGCTATAGCAATGATGGTGGTTAGATTTCAAAACTTCAACTTTATCATCCCTCACTGGCTCATACTGAGAATCAGGTCCAAGGCATTTGGAAGTTTCTGGATCATTCGAGTATACTGTGTCTTGTCTATCATCGTCAGACAATAATGACTCTTCTGTGTTAGGAGATAAGGGTGAAATTATCGGTGGGGGAGGCACGAAGAAGTCAGGCTTGGCTGAATCTGAGCTAGACTGCCTAAGATGTTCTTTTGGAAGGTTCTTAGGACTTGTTCTAGGCATTGGGACGCGTAAAGGACTAATGTGCGTCCTGATTTTAGGACTACCCTCAATTCGAATGCTGGAATTCAAATCGGTCATTCTCTCGTTGATTCTGGGTTCGGTCATTCGTTCGTGACGGGAATCGTTCATACGTTCATCGTTGATCCGACTGATTCTTGATTCGTTCAATCTACAGTCGTTCATACGTTCACAGTGCCGAGCCTCGTTCATTCGGTCACTGATGCGAGAGTCATTCATTCGATCGATTCTAGGATCGTTCATTCTTTCTACTCTAGAATCATTGAGACGATCTAATCTTGAGTCGTTCAATCGCTCGCTGATTCTTGAATCGTTCATTCGTTCAAATCTACAGTCGTTCCTATCGCAGACGCGATCTCCCATCCGCTCACTCAATCTTGTCTCGTTCAATCTATCACTGATTCTTGAATCATTCATTCGATCCAACTCATTCCTTGAATCGCTCAATCGATCTCTTGACTCTCTAATCGAGTCGTTTAACCTACTCGATTCGCGTATCGAGTCATTTAATCTATCCCGTTCACGAATCGACTCATTCAACCTGTCCCGCGAATCAATCCGTTCACTCATTCTAGCTTCACTCACATTCATTCTCCCATCATTCATTCTCAAGTTTAATTGTTCTATCTGATGCTCAGTTAATCTTAACGAACTATTATTCTGTCTTATTTTTTCTTGAGGGATTTGTCGTAGTTTTTCTTGAGGGTTGATTGGTCGTATTTTCTCTGGTTTATGTTTATTCGGGCGTCGTTTTGACCCTACTTGGGGTTGGGGTCGTTGTTGGCGGGTTAGGGTGAATGACCCCGTGTCTGATTCAGAGGTCGATTCCGGATGGTTCTCGATAGTTCCGACTAGGGAAACGTTTGGGTTCATACAGCATTCGGCCTGGGAAACAAATAATATAAGTTTAAAAAACCTAATTCAAGGTTAAACTATTAACAAAACAAACAAAAGTCACAAAAAACAAATACTGCAAAAAACTAAAACAATACTTTTTTTTTCTATAAAAATAATCCTTATAAGTAGTTGATTTCAATAAATGAATTAATAATAATAATTAAACCGATTTTGATGTAATTTTAATGAGACCAATTTGAAAGTATTACCTTTCAGATAAAAAACATTTATCCTTATATTACGAAGTTATGCTCTAACAAACACAAAAAAATATACAATTGAATTGAGAACCCCCTCCTTTTTTATTATAAGCTGGATAAAAAATGTTACCTTCACTGAGACATTGCAGCAGCTAGATACATCTGCGAAGTAGACTTCAGATTCTGCAATCTGGTTCACCGTCGGACAGTCTTGCATTGAAGACCTGGACACAAATCATTTTAATTAAATTCTTCTTTTTCTTATAAACTTAATTTACACAACTATGGGCGAATAAAGTATTAATGTACACTGAAATAGCTGTAATAGGCTTTTACAGGGGTCCTTATTACCGGCCAGTTATATAAAGTTGGAGTGTCAGCCGTTGGTCGTGGCAGTCGGGGCTTCAGAAAAAGAATGACGAAAAAATTACTTTTTTGGTTTTTTATTAATATTTCTGTTATCCTACAGTTTTTTCCAACTTTATATAACTGGCCCGGCAATAAAGACCACTGTAAAATTCTATTACAGCTATTTCAGTGTACATTTATACTTTGTTTGCCCATAGTTGTGTAAATTCCGTTTGTATCGGAATTGAACAACCTTAAGAGCAATGCTCTTGTCGGCGTAATAGGTTGTCATGAGGCCCTTCTCATCACAACCTGTTATTTATCTATAGGTATGGTGAATACATAATATGTTCAGGGCATACCAATATTTGGAGTGGAAGCGGGCCGAAGTCTGAAAAAAGCAGCTAAGTGCGAGTCTGACTCGCCCATGAAGGGTTCCGTAGCATCAAGTAACATAATATAAAGGTTCTTGTAGTTCGTCGAAAGGTAAATTGCGGTTTACGATTTATGACGTATAAAAAAACTACTGACTAGATCTCGTTCAAACCAAATATCGTTAGTTTGCATAGTAATGTACAACATATATTTTTTTTAGTTTTATCATTCTCTTATTTTAGAAGTTAGAGGGACCAACTTTTTTCCACTTTGGAAGTGTCTCTCGCGCAAACTATTCAGTTTAGAAAAAAAACGATATTAGAAACCTCAACATCATTTTTGAAAACCTATTCATAGATACCCCACACGTGTGGGTTCGATGAAAAAAAAAATTGAGTTTCAGTTTCCCCCAAAATTTATAGTTTTTTTTCTATTTTTGTGTAAAAATCTTAATGCGGTTCACAGAATACATCTACTCGCCAAGTTTCATCGGTCTAGCTCTTATGGTTTCGGAGAAAAATGGCTGAGACATACGGACGGACAGACAGACAGACAGACATGACGAATCTATAAGGGTTCCGTTTTTGCCATTTAGCTACGGAACCCTAAAAATTGATAAATTAAAAGCTATACTCGGATTTTTAATTAGACGAAGCTAGCTGACGTTTACTGTGTTGTCAGTTTTTGATGAAATAAAAATAGTGTTGTGACAAAGTGAATGATTGAAAAAACTCCTTAATGAATGAAATTGCCTCGTTTTTCTAGTGAATAGTTAGTGTGCCGAACTTGACTTGACGTGCTTGGTTGACGATCCATATCGTTCGCGCGAAACAATATAGCAACAAAATACACAACAATTACCACAAACACAACGTAACGAAAAACTTTACAAAAACAATAACTAAACAGCGTGAGCGCGGAAAAACATTCGTGCTATCAGACCAGAGGTTAGAAGCCGAATTACAAACACAATGGTGACCGACGCGCATGGCGTTCATCGGTGTTGGCACTAGTCGCCACGCCGCGCTTTGCAATAAACCGCCAAAAAACTGATTGTAGTTACATAGTACTACAAGTAACTTATATCAGAGTACTTTTATACATTTTTTTATACAAATTTCAATATTATTTTATAGTTTGAAATGATTAACTATTCACTCATTGTTCATTCATCTGATTGAACGAGAACTGAACGCAGCACTATTACTTTAAATATGGCAACATTATTTTACAAAGTGACATTAGCTACTGTCACTCGGTATCGTCTAATTAAAAATCCGACTATAGTTGTTAGTTTTCTATTGTGAAGTCAATTAAATTATTATTATAACGCAGGCACTCAGCTAGGGTGCTTCGTTTCCACTACATTGCTTAAAACTAACGCTATTCTTACCTGATGGGTGAGTGTTTGTCATTCTGGAATCCAAGATTCTCCTTGCCTTGTTTTGTACAAGAATCTGAGCTCTGATCTGAAACTGAAAACAGATAATTTTAATACACATTCTGTGTTTTTTTATGTATAGAATATTACCTTAAATTAATTTATAATTCTTTTATTATAGTTAACTATATAGAGATAATTATATGTAGGATCTGGGAATGTGAGGATATGAAAGATGATAACGGAACGTAAGAGAAAAGTGTGAAACGGAACGTAGGATGAACGGTTGATTGAGAGCTTATGGAACGAATGGATGAATGTTTTAATTAATAAGATGATGAATGAACATGGCCTCTTTTCCTTGGGAACTCAGACGAAAGCCACGTACCAAAATTGTATTCTGAATAAAATAAAAAGCAGTCGAAGAAAATATCAGTTTTATTGCTCCGCATCCCACAAATAATTAGTTTTTTAGGGACATATTTTGCTGACATTCCTATTTTTCCAATTTGTAGTAGTGGCTTTTATTAAAATTCCTTTCAAATTATAAAAGAATTAACGATATCAGATCTCATACGACGGAGATATAAGATAGCCACCTTTTTAACCTACGAAGATAAAAAATCGACAAAGACATGACATACCTACATTTAGAACTCAGTTAATTTTTATAACACGGAAAACAACATAATTGTGCAGTCCGGTCTATGCGGTCTGGTGGTAAGTGATAGTCACTATTTACCACCAGACCGCACGAAGATAAAAAATCGACAAAGGCATGGGTACCAAGTTTCATCCGGATCGGTTGAAAAATGCTAATTGTAGGCGACAACAGACAGACAACCGTACAAAATTATTTTAGACGACAATAACAAGACAGACAGACAGACAGACAGACAGACATTCATTTATTTAATACATAAGCACACAAAAACCAGTAAAATACAAGGACACTAACAGAAGAAAGATACTAACAATACATTGATACTGGAGAAGTGCGTCGTGTTTCTGTGCTCGATCGCTTCGCTCGCTCAGTCAATAAACATACCTTTACTGGCACTCTTCTGATGTAAGCACTCGATGGTGATCGGATCGTCCATACGACAGTCTCTGTGGAGGTTACTGGCACTCATGTCCATTCTCTGGCATCTATGACAAATAATAAATAAATAAATATAGTGGACAATCCACACGACACTATCAAGCCCCAAATTAAGCCGAGCTTGTACTATGGGATAACTTAATTGCGGTTTACGATTTATGACGTACTAGCAGTTAGTGACCGAGCTTCGCTCGGTATTTTTTTGATAACGTACTTATGAATGATGAAATCATATTTTTCGATCTTACTACCATACTACATAATAATAAAAAAATAAGAACTGGTTATTTAAAAAAAAATCACGAGTGCAATGAATGAGATAGAAATTTCCGGAAGTTGTCTACAGAGTGTTTACGTAGCTCAGAGCAGCAAACACGCTTTTGCTTTACGTAGTCATTTAGTTCCAAAACTCGACAATAGATGGCGTTCTCTGTAAAACATAACCCTTGAGTGCTCAGGTTCTCACAGAGCTTAGTTTTTGCTTCTGACCAACAGATGGCGCTAGGAGTAATGATATTACGATAAAGTTGTTTGTTCTTAACTGGGAGATCCCGATATTTTTTTAAAATGAATCCTAGCTAGATCGTTTTATCGTCCCCGAAAACCCCTGTATACTTAATTTCTTGAAAATCATTGGCTCAGTTTCCGAGATCCTAAAGATTTTCTCGTTTAAAGGTATAAGATTAAAAAAAAACTACTGACTAGATCTCGTTCAAACTAAATATCGTTGAAAGTTCGCATAGTAATGTACAACATATATTTTTTTTAGTTTTATATTTCTCTTATTTTAGAAGTTAGAGGGGGGGGACCAACTTTTTTCCACTTTGGAAGTGTCTCTCGCGCAAACTATTCAGTTTAGAAAAAAACGATATTAGAAACCTCAACATCATTTTTGAAGACCTATTCATAGATACCCCACACGTATGGATTCGATGAAAATTTTTTTTTTATCAAAGTGATCCTTGTGATACTGCTGAATAAATACATATTATTATTATATACGGTGAAGGAAAACATCGTGAGGAAACCGGCATGTCGTAGAACCAAAAAAGTTCGAAAATATGTGTCAAGTGCACGAAAGGAGCCTCTTTGAGGTCACTTAAAATCCTTTCACCAATTCACCATACTTGGTTCGTAAGAATCAGTGACACGATAAGAAAAAGAACTACATATTTGATTTATGAAAGTATACAGGGTTATTCATTATTAGCTGCAAATACTCAGGAATTGGGTTCAACAAATAAAATGAAAAATATTTATAAAATAATTTTTTTAAAATTTTAATTTAAGTTTTTGTATCAAAATTTAATTTTTATTAATTTCTTTACGGCTATTGCATAACGATTGCCATGGAGAACAGGACGATGACCCACCCAGGCGGTGACTGAACGCAGAGTCGCTAACGGCGCGCGGGCGCGGATCAAAGGTCAAAATAGGTCAGGCGCCAATGATTCCTTTATCGATTTTCTCGGGATTTTCATAACAAAACTTAAAAAAATCATTTAATAAATATTTTTTATTTTATTTGTTGAACCTAATTCCTGAGTATTTGCAGCTAATAATGAATAACCCTGTATAATTCAATAATATACCTGTACGGTACCAAATGGCCTCTTAAAGTATTAAACCTTCCATCCTGAATATGAGTCATTTCCATATCTTCTGGGTACATTTGACTCATGTGAGCCATTTCTAAGCGATCTGGGTTCATACGGCTCAACTCCGGGTTCATTCTGCTCATTTCTGGGTTAATCCGACTCATTTCTTGGTTACGACAATTTAAGTCTGGGTTCATACGGATATCTTGGTTCATACGACCCATTTCTTGGTGTAACCGACTTTCTGAGTTCATACGATCTTGGTTGATCCTATCCTGGTTCAAACGAGGATCTTGGTTGATGCGAGGATCCTGGTTAACACGATCTTGGTTGATCCTATCTTGGTTAATCCCCTCCTGATTGATGCGGTCATCAATAGCGACACCTGAAATATATAAAATTGTTGAAATACTAGCGGCCTGTCCCGGCTTCGCACGGTTGGACATTTATTTTTAAGCACAAATATAGCCTATGTTATGTCCAGTCTATGCGGTCTGGTGGTAAGTGATAGTCACCTTGTGCAGCTCAGTCCATGAGGTCCGTTGGTAATGTATAGTCACCTTGTGCAGTCCAGTCCATACGATTCTGTGGTAATGTATAACCCAGTCTATGCAGTTTTGTATTAAGTGATATTTACCTTGCATAATCCAGTCTATGCAGTTTTGTGGTCAGTAATATTCACCTTGTATAATCCAGTCTATGCAGTTTTGTGGTAAGTGATAGTCGCCTTGTGCAGTCCGGTCAGTGCAGTTTTGTGATAGTTTTGTCTAGCCCATACGGTTTTGTGGTAATTAATAGTCCAGTCTATGCAGTTTTGTGGTAAGTAATATTCACCTTGTGCAGTCCGGTCCATGCGGTCTGATGGTAAGTGGTAGTTCCGGCAGGTGTGGTGGTCGTGGTCAGAGTTCCGATGGACCTCGATGTGGTGATGATGGAGTAATGTGGCGGCCGCCGGGTCTTGCTGGTGAAGATGGTGCCTAGAATACATACAAACATACATACATACATAAAATCACGCCTCATTCCTATGGGGGTAGGCAGAGATCACGGATTTCCACTTGCTACGATCCTGACACACCTCTTTCGCTTCATTCACTCTCATAACATTCTTCATACATGCTCGTCGGTGTAAGGTATTACGAATGGAATAGAATCGAATACACACTAAGACTTCTAATTATGTCACCGTCACACTTTTTTTAATCTTTATCTCTTCTCGTCACTGTCAGGTGACCGATACCTCTTCGGCAAAGATCAACAAACCTAACCAAAAGTCAGGGGAGCGAGAATTTTTGTTTCGATAGTGGTATGTTTAAGCTATGCGACGCCAAAGTTTAACCCACAATTGTGGCTTGAACTTTTTTTTTTAACTTATCTTTGTGGGCCAAAATTAAATAAGATAAGATAACTTTTTATTTGGCAAGAAGAATGAACAAGAAATAATATGCAAAAAAGAATGAACAAGAGAGAATGAACAAGAATGAATGAACAAGATAGAATGAACAGATCATAGATAACTTTTCTTACTATCAAAAATAAAAAACTTACCGACTCCCACTCCGTCCTTGAGGGCTGTAAGGCGGCGGCGGTCCCCAAACCCCCGTCTGAGCGTCAAAGCTACCACTCGACTCACCAAACCCCTCCTGGTACTGTCCAAAACCTTGACCAGGCGCAAAACTTTGACCCTGGACAAAACCACTCTGTCCTGGCGCAAAACCTTGCACAAAACTACCCTGTCCAGGCGCAAAGCTTTGCACACAACTGTTTGAAGTAAAATTCTGAACGGGGTAGCTTTGGTTGGGCTGAGGGGGGTAGTTTTGACGGAATTCAGGGGGGTAGGATCGATCGTCGTAGGTTGCTTGGGGGTTGGCTGAAGGGGTCTCATCGCAGAAGCCGTAAGCGCTGTCCCCTGATTGGGGAACTCCCCCCATTTGGCAGCGTGAACTGGAAATATTTTTTTATGTTTAATAACACAATTGACAACCCTAGCTAAGCAAAGTAAGTACATGCATGGGATTCGATTTCTGTCATTTTGGGAAGTCACATTGCTTTTTGATTTTAATTGTTTTTCTGGTGTTATTTTGAGTTCTGTTGTGTAATTTCGGTGGTATTTTAACCAACATTACTTGAGGTCTTAGCTCAAAGTGTTAGCAGTTGGAATTAAAGTGTATTATGTGATATTCTGATTTGATCGAAAATGTTTCAGATGGTTTTGGAAAAAACGGCCATGTTTTTTTTCCAAAGCCAATTAGGCCGACTTGTGACTGACGACTGACGACTTGACGAAAAAGTATTTTATCTATGCAATTTATCATCATTAAACTCATTAAACTACTCGACACTCGGCAAAATTGATCCGAAATGGACAGATGCCATTCATTAAGAAGAAGAAGTACATGCATGTGATTGACTTCTGTACCTATCTTTTTTGTGCTCATACTCACTTCTGGCTATTACCCCTGGGCCATGGAAACCAGCTCCACGCAGATGCCTTGCGTCCAGTCCCAGGGTTGGGGGAATATAGGTTACCAATACGACCTGCAAACAAAACATCATTATCACACTAATAAATAAATAATTATTTTTGACAATCCACACAGCACTATCTAGCCCCAAATCAAGCAGAGCTTGTATTCTGGGAACCAGATAGCTGATACTATTTTTATGAAACAACGGGATATTTACCATGATTAAATTTTGATGAGTTGACTTCCGATATTTCGGCACAGTTGCATGCACCGTGATCACGGTTGAACTGAGTTCTCAGTTCGAGAACTCAGTTCAACCGTGATCATGGTGCATGCAACAGATATACTACTTGTATATTTTTTTTTGTAAATACATACTTAGATACTTGCATCAGGCGAGTGTGAATGGAACTGCTGGAAGGGGAAGACCTAGGCGCATGTATCTCGATCAGATCGCAGACTTCTTCGGGCTGATGATGGACTAAGAATGTGACATACCTGGAGCCCAAAACCGATGCTGCAGGCTGATATCCCAGGCCGGCTGAGTGGGGTGGCACTGAGTACAGCAACTACATGGGTTCTGAAATGAAGTTACCATAAATAAATAAATATTGTAGACAATTTGACTGGCCTCTCAGCTCAGTTGGTAGTAGCTCTGCCTTCTGAGCCGTAGGTCGTGGGTTCGATCCCCACCGAGAACAAATATTTGTGTGGTGAACACAGATGTTTGTTCTCGGTCTGGATGTTATATTGTAGGTACTAGAAGTATGTATTTACAAAAAAAAATTATGTAAGTATTATATCAGCTATCTGGTTCCCATAGTACAAGCTCTGCTTAGTTTGGGGCTAGATAGTGCTGTGTGGATTGTCTATAATATTTAATTATTATAATCCACACAACACTATCCAGCTCCAAACTAAGCAGAGCTTGTACTATGAGAACCAGATAGCTGATATCATCATCATCATCAGCCTGAAGAAGTCCACTGCTGGACATAGGCCTCCCCTACACATTTCCAAGACGGAACGATTCTGAGCCCTTTCCATCCACCGACTTCCTGCGATCTTAACAATGTCGTCGGTCCATCTGGTGGGTGGGCGCCCTACTTTTCGTCTTCCGGTTCGTAGTCGCCATTCGAGAACCTTTATTCCCCAACGGTTGTCAGTTCTTCGAGCTAACATAATACATAATATGATAGCTGATATAATACTTATATACATTTTTTTGTACATAAATTCTTAGAATATAATATAACACAAAGACAGAGAACAAAATCTGTGTTCACCACACAAATATTCGTTCTCGGTGGGGAACGAACCCACGCTCTTCATCCAACGCAGAAGGCGCCTGAGCGCGACAAAAACCTTAAACAAATTATTGCCATAAAGAATAAATAACCTTAACACAAAGAAACATACAATTATTATGATAGAGGATCTAAGAGGTGTTATCAGTAGGCCTAAGTACCATGAGCTCTGTCTGGCTCTGTCTCTGGTTCTGTGAGTGTTGACTAAATAAATCCTAAGTCAAAACGTCACACACACAGTATACACTGGTGAGCACTCAAAACCAGAGCCAGAGACAGAGCCAGACAGAGCTCATGGTAGGGCTAGAGAGGCAAGTCCATACCTGCACGGGTCTTCCAGCAGAAGGCGCGGCTTGCCCCGAAGGCGGGCGGTAAAGAGACCTGCATCGCAGTTCCAGCTGTTCCCAGTACATCTTCTTACGTTCATGGCTGTGGAGGAAGTCAATGTAAATAATGTATAGTAGAAGTTTTAATAGAGGAGAATAGAGGAAAACATGTTGTGCCGACCCCACAAAAAGTGGGATAAAGGCAAAAAAAAGAAGAAATAGAAGTTTAAAAACTAGACTTCAGGACTCAACCGATTTTGATGGAATTTCTATGGGCCTGGAAGTCTTATCTTTTGGATATAATCAAATCGGCTCATAAATAAAAAAATTATTTTTAATTATTACTAAATCGGCATAAAATTTGTAAAATTTACTATAAAATTGACGACATTGTTATGATCGCGGAAAGTCGATGGATGGAAAGGGCTCAGAATCTTTCTTCCTGGAAATGTGTAAGGGAGGCCTATAATGTCCAGCAGTGGATTTTCTCAGGCTGTTGATGATGATGATGACTATAGAAATTAGAAAGTACAGTGCAGCGTGAATCCATCTTGAACAAACTTTTTAGGGTTCCGTAGCCAAATGGCAAAAACGGAACCCTTATAGATTCGTCATGTCTGTCTGTCTGTCTGTCCGACCGTGTCACAGCCATTTTTCTCCGAAACCATAAGAGCTAGACTGATGAAACTTGGCGAGTAGATGTATTCTGTGAACCGCATTAAGATTTTTACACAAAAATAGAAAAAAAACTATAAATTTTGGGGGTATATACTTGAAACTGAAACTGAATCTATGAATAGGTCTTCAAAAATGATGTTGAGGTTTGTAATATCGTATTTTTCTAAACTGAATAGTTTGCGCGAGAGACACTTCCAAAGTGGAAAAAAGTTGGTCCCCCCCCCTCTAACTTCTAAAATAAGAGAATGATAAAACAAAAAAAAATATATGTTGTAAATTACTATGCAAACTTTCAACGATATTTGGTTTGAACGAGATCTAGCCAGTAGTTTTTTTTAAACGTTATAAATCGTAAACCGCAATTTACCTTTCGACGAACTACAAGAACCTCTATATTATGTTACTTGATGCTACGGAACCCTTCATAGGCGAGTCCGACTCGCACTTGGCTGCTTTTTTATAAAACCTAACCTCTTTTGACTTTAAGTTTATCGAAACAAGCCAAAGAGGTGACAACAGCCCATCAGCAAGGAGTATACAGTCCATGAAACACGCAATCTCCAAACACCATGGAGGTTGCACGAAGATCATAAAACTCTTTTCGTAAATTGATAAAGACATCTCCATAGCAACACCTATTTGACAGTCACACAACACCTTCAAAAGCTCGTGTTATTTTCAACCTTATTTCTATAGATTTATGGGTTTTAAAATCACCATAGCAATAGACCTTCAAAATAATGCAAGGGAATTTGAACCTTATTTCAAAGATTTAAGAAAACTTAAGTGTCATATTTATTGCTTGTCAAGACAACACCTGTGATATTTTTAGTATATTTTCGATTTTTACACGGAGTTTACACAAAATGTGAGTATTTTCTTGTATTTAAAGGCCTGGGGTTCAAAAGTGTGGTTCCTATTAAAAAGGTTATCTAGGAGGTTTGTGAAAGATCGGTATGAGAGGCTAGCCCTTTGTGTGGCTATTTATGAAGCAAAAACGGGACAAATTTTGCAAAAATTGGTTCCAAAATACTACACGAGTAAGTCGCTTCACAAGGTTGACTGGTGGACTGTGTTTTGAAATTGGTCCTGTTTTTAGTTTACAACTAAAAAATACAATAATAATTACAAAAAAAATCGGAAGGCAAATCGTGGGTTCAAATTCAGTCGTGTACCAATGGGTTTTTCTGTCCAAAAAATTATGTACACGATGCTAGTACTATCAATCGATGAAGGAAAACATCGTGACAAAACCCGCGGCTTAGTCAGCTCCGAACGTATTGGCCATGTCTTTCCTGTGGATTAGGCCGACTAAGCTGCCAAGATGGTATAGGTGCTGGGCAAGCCTATTCCATCTAAAACCCTGTTCCAGGCATTACCTACTATGTCTTGTGTAATAACCAAGTGCCTCTGACGCTATATAAATCATCTACAATAGATGCAAAGGCCTGTTTATTCCTTCAGCAAGTCTTCATAAGACATGTCTGGCCACGGCCACAGAAGCAGTATCAGCCAGCACTCCAGATCAGCGAGTCAGTTCCTCAACGATACAGACGAGCTAACTGACGCTGAGCTGATCAAGCAAGTCAATGATATCAAACAGCAAATCAAGGTACACTTAGTAAAAGCCATCTGTTTTATGACATTTTCACTTCCAGACTGGTTAAAATCTGGTCACAACGGAATATTGGTGACTAGCGTCACAGAAAATGCACCCTTAAGGTGGTAAGATAGAACTTTTGATGATAGTACAAGTCGTGTTTGTGTACACTGGTTCGAAAAGACTATAGTCTGGTGATATGATTTTAAGTGAGCCTCAAAGAGGCTCCTTTAATGCATTCGACAACATGTTTTAGAACTTTTTAGGTTCTACAACGTGTCTGGGTTTTAACCGACCGAAAAAAAGCATTGCCTTGTAGGTCACGCACGTCAGGAACGTGCCCTGTAATGCATTGTCTTGCGTCCATCAACTTGAGGCATACAAATGTTCAGTGCCAGTATTTTAACCGGCCCCACACCCATTCAGAAACCCATGATATCATGATAAACGTCTAATCATTTCAGGTCCTATCTTTAGAGAATGAAATTTTTGAACGAACAATAATACGTCTAGAACCAACGCTGATGCACGGAGTTCAGCAAGCCTTGGAGTACGCGACTAAGCTCCAAAGCAGTTCCTCATTGAACGTCGGCAGTTTTGTAAAGTCCAAGACTTCTACCTTTGGGCTGGTAGAGTCTATGATGAGTCCGTCAAGGATGCTGACCAGCCCTTCGAAAGTCAGTACTAGGAGAGTGGAGTCTTCTGCTAAGATTGGAGGTAGTTTTACATGCAAACACATAAAATCACACTTTATTCCAATGGGGGTAGGTAGATATCACGAATTTCCATTTTCTACGATCCTGTCATACCTCTTTTGCGTCATTCACTCGCATAATTTCTCATGCATTCTCGTAGGTTTAGGGTAATCCTGATCTGACCTTGGTAGTTTTGCAATGCTATATTTCGGCCTCATCTAGGTATGACCATTTAAATCGTGGCCGAAGCTTAGTTGCTTCGCTCTGATTTGTGAGCTATGGGTTGTGGGACTGTTTGTGTGAGATTTTCGTGTGATGGATACAGATTTTCCCCTTGGCTCTCATCTCTTTGGTTGGTAGTTTTGCCTTCGGAGCTGCAGATAGTAGGACCATTTTTGTATGCACGATATAGATTAGCAGTGGCAGTGGATGAAAATTTATTGAAAACACATAAAGCTAAAATACAAACAGGGTACAGATACAGAGTATAAGTGCATGAGATTTCTTGACCCGGAACAAGATGTACTGGGTTAGTCTGTTTTCTAAAGGATCTGTTGATATGTTTATCAACGGATTGAGGAATTTCTTGCGCCTAGTATCATGTCAGCATTAACACCATGCAAATCTAGGTTTTCTAGAAAACCTTGACTGGGTACAAACTTTTTTTAATTTTCACTTAGATGGCAGCGTGAAAAACCATAAAATATTGATTAATATTTTTTCTCAGGTACAATAATCTTTGGAACCGGTCCAAGAATCAATGTTCTGGAAAGATCCGAGCTGGTCTCCACCGAGATGGAGATCCTGATAGCCACGTTGGAGAAGATAAGGAAGAAAGCGGCGAAGCAACATGCTCTGTTGAAGGCGCAATTGGAGGAGATAGGCGTCAGGGTTGTGGAGGTGGATAAGGCTTCTGAAATGTTCAATCAGGCTGTTATCATCGAAGGTGGGTGTCTTTTATGGACAGAATTCTGGAACCTTTCGAAGTCCAAGTTCAATAAAATTACACAGGACTTCGTCTCGTCCAGTCCAGTCACCAAGGTTCAAAAACTTGCTACGTGAATTTAGGCGTCAGTTCCAGTTGACCAAGTCTTAGGCTTCGTTCACACGGCATTGTCCTGCACGTTTTTTTCGTATTCGTTTTTTTAACGTACAATCATCCGGGTCTTCACACGGTAAATTATCATTCGTGTAAAAGACGAATAGCCGCAGTCTTCACACAGTTGTCACAGCGAGTAGACGTCACTGATGGATCCACGCGTGGTTGTACTTTTATATTGGTATCGTAGGCGCCAACGGTCTCGCCGCCGACAAAACAGAAGGTTTTGGGTACATCCTATTAATGTGTGCGAACGATCACATTTGAACAATTATTCGAAAATCTTAGAAACGATGAAAAAAAGTTTTTTAATTACTTTTGAATGTCTGTTGAAAGTTTTTAAAAGTCATTAACTCGTAATTAAAACGTGTGAACATCGTGCCGTGTGAACGAGACAGAGCTATATTATGTGCCACTGCGAACCGAATACGTCAAAGTTCATTCGATTTGCTTGACAAGTCCGTTGAGTATGCGTTTAAACGTATAAGCGGTACACGTTTTTTTGCAGTACAATCGACGTGTGAATGGATATATGTATATTGTATGGTCACTATTTATACGTTAAGACGTATACTGCAAAAAAACGTGCAGGACAATGCCGTGTGAACGAAGCCTTAAAGAACGGACAAGAAACTTTTGCCTTGGTTCTTTGCTTTTATTATTTAGCGTAGCAGACCCAGCGTATAGATTAGAACCCCACTATCACTTCTCATGGATTTTATATGAAGATACTGAAGAGGAGGAGGTGGAAAGTCCTGGAGTGAACCAGGTCCTGGATCACACACCGACCTGCATTATTTGTAAGGCACCTAAAACCAACATTACAATCACCAATCTGCCAGCCAGTAGTGCTGACTATGCCAGACTCCCAAATATAGGGGAGGGTGAAATCTAGAAGTGGTCTTAATAAGACTAATGACCATGACCGTCTTGTTTACAAAGGCATGCGCGTGATCAGACACTAGACTCATGAATTTTCATCGCCTTTAGTTTTTTTTTTATACAACTAGCTGATAGAACCTGCACATGGCCACCTAATGCCAAGTCGCTTGTAACAAAGGCGTTGCACTGCCCCGCGTCCATCGACTTGAGGCATACAGATGTTCAGCCTCACGTGCCAGTAATTTCACAGGCACCCACACCCTTCAAACCTGTACACAGCGATGCTGCTTCACGGCAACAATAGGCATGGTGGTAGCACTTCCCCAGACGAGCAACACACAAAGAGCTCTACTACTACTGATCAAAACATTTCCAGGTTGGGACAAAATAGCTCAGCGTATCCCAGCAGAAATTTGGATCAGATTCATGACAGAATGGGTCAAGATATGTGACAGCCAGATTGGCAAACTCCGGCTGCGAACCAGCACTTTGAACACGCAGTACAGTAAACTAAAAGGGCAGATACGCGTGAAGGCAGAACTGAGCGAGAGTCTACGGCCGGTGGACTTTGAAAAGCTGAAGATTGAAAATAAAGAGTGTAATGTGTTAATTGATAAGAAGTTGGTGCAGTTGGAAGAGTTGAAGAAGATGACAGGTGAGATCTTCTTCTTCTTAATTAGATGGCATCTAATTCGGTCAATTTTGCTAGTGTCAAGTGAGGATATAATTACATATAGTTTCTAATTAAGTCAGTCAATAGACAAGTCGGCTGTAAAGGAAAAGATGGCGGCTTTCTTCAAAACTATCAGAAACATTTCGTTCAAATCAGGATATCACATAATATAACACTTTCATTCCAACTGCTCACACTTTGTGCTAAGACCTCAAGTAAAGTTGGTTAAAATTTCGCCGAAATTACACAACATAACTCAAAATAACACCAAAGAAAAAGAACTAAAATTAAGCTATGTGACTTCCCACAATGACAGACAATGAATCGACTTACACTACTTACTTACTTTACTTACTTACTTTACGTACTTAAGCGGTTCACTAAAAGGTCTTTCGTCACTGTCAATTTGATATTTTTTTTTTCAATTAGCTGATGAACTGATGAAACAAGCATGGCCAGTTGTTTTTAAAAAGATTACTAAAGAAAGAAAGAAAACATTTATTTATACGAACTGTACTGTTTTGCATAATTATATTGATTGATTACAGGTGATGCTAATTTGAATCTGACCATCCACAAGAAATCTATGATGGAACAGAACTCCTACTTAACCAACGTGTTGAACACGATCAAGTCTAAGGAGAAACAGATGGTGGAACTCGGGAAAGAGAGAGACATCATACAGGTGCAGGCTGATAGCTTGGCGCAGAAGCTGGATGATGTTAGGAAGGTAAAGTTGAAAGACTGCGAACCTTTTACTCTGTCAGGTCTTCTCATCATCATCATCAGCCTGCAGAAGTCCACTGCTGGACATAGGCCTCCCCTACACATTTCCAGGAATTCTCCATTGAAAATTGACTTGTCCATTGAAAATGAATGGGGAAATGTATGCTTGAGGCTCGATAGACTCAAGCTCTGTTTCTGAATACAGTCCTAAACTGAAAGTCACTCAGCGAGCTATGGAGACAGCTATGCTTAGAATCTCTCTGAAGGATAAAATCAGGAACGAGATTATCCGACAGAGAACCAGGGTAGTTGAGTCATGTGACTAGGAGAGTGAAGAGAATGGATGTGGATTGGATGGATATGTGAGCCGAGGTAGACCAATTAAATCATGGATGAACTGAGTGAAAGATGATATGGATAAGTGAAAAGTGAACGCAGAGATGACGGCTGATAGAGGGGAATGGAGGAGGAAGACATGATGGTCGATAAGGGCATGAAGAAGAACCAAGGAGGTCGACATAGCTCAAAAGATTAGCAAGCTAGTGGGCCGGTTATGTTTGTCGTAGAAAAAACAATAATTGAAGTAAACAAATTCTAGAGTGGAGACCGCGTTTAGGTAAACGTAGTGTAGGACGCCCTCCGGCAAGGTGGGACGACCTTCCAAATCGTAACACATCGATGCTGCTTCACGGCAGAAATAGATTACGGTGGTAGTACTTCCCCGGACGAGATACACACAAAGAGCTCTACTACTAATCCATGTCCGAATTTCATTTAAATTCCAGGTCCGAATGGCTTACGAAGTACCAGACATAATGGACTACGTCACAGTGAAGTCTGAAGTAACAGAGCTGGAGAGAAGTATTAAGATCTTGGAAAACAGAGTCCAAATACAGCAGATTGCACTGACTTCCCTCAATAAGAAACTTAATACGATGTATATGAACACATAGCTTCTCGCATTCTTAACATACGAAAAGTGGGGTGTAAGCTTGAGGGTAGTTTATCTAACCACTAAGATTTTAGCATTCTAAACACACGAAAAAAGGGGTGTTCGTTTGAGGGTAGTTTGTCTAACCACTGCGATTTCAGCATTCTAAACACACGAAAAAAGGGGTGTTAGTTTGAGGGTAGTTTGTCTAACCGCTGCGATTTCAACCATCGATTACAAAAAAGGGTAGCGCGGAAAAAGATGTGTGGCATAAATTTGAGGGTAGTTTGTTTCCAGTTACAGAAATTTGCCTTGTAATATAAAACAGACCTTAGCATCTACTGTAGATGATTTATATAGCGTCAGAGGTAACTGGCGTTTACTCATGCCCCTACTAACGGGACGCTATAGTGCCTGGGACAGGATTCTAGATGATATTAACTTGTAGCTCGGAAACTATAATCAATGGTCCGATTTGAATGCAGTGTTTTGGAGCTGAATAGTTTTAGTAGATTGTATACATATCTATGTAAATAAATATTTGAATGATAGTGTAGAACTTTTTCGTTTATTACATTTACCTACTTCTGCACTGTTGTCAAAAGGACTTTTTATTATGTTTGCTACTTTAGTGGATTTATACACCTTATATTGAGCCTCTACTTAATACTCTGGAGTTTAGTAATTAGTAGTTGAGTTTAAATTGTCATAATCGTGTGAGTTTTGCTTCGCAAATAAATAACTTTAATTTTTTCTATCTCACTATTTTATTATTTTATTTTATTTATTTTTATTTCTTAGGAAAACAAACAGTAGGTACTCATATTCTAATTGATAATTAAAAAAAACAACTATGGACCATTAAATAGTTTTCGCTATACTTGTTATGTCACTAATAGCAGTTACCTTTACGTATGTAATACCCACTATACTTGTTATGTCACTAATAGCAGTTACCTATACTTTGTAATACCCACTATACTTGTTAGCTCACTAATTGCAGTTACCTCTACTTATGTAATACCCACTATACTTTTTACTTCACTAATAGCAGTTACTTCCACTAATGTAATACCCACTATACTTTTTACATCACTAATAGCAGTTACCTCTACTTATGTAATACCTACTATACTTGTTCGCTCACTAATAGCAGATACTTCCACTAATGTAATACCCACTATACTTTTTACATCACTAATAGCAGTTATCTCTACTTATGTAATACCCACTATACTTGTTCGCTCACTAATAGCAGATACTTCCACTAATGTAATACCCACTATACTTTTTACATCACTAATAGCAGTTACCTCAACTTATGTAATACCCACTTATACTTGTTAGCTGACAAATAGCAGTTACAACAAACAAACACTATACTTGTTAGCTCACTAATAGCAGTTACCTCAACTTATGTAATACCTTACTAATAGCTCAGAGCACTTATCTTCTGGGGAATATAACCAATACTCAAAACTATATTTAAATATGTCGTTTTATGAAAGTTTATACGGTACTGACCTTAACAGCTGATAGGCCAGCATACAGCTGAATATGCAGACCAGCACAGCGCTGACAGAGAGAGCGAACACGCCTCGCAGACACCAGTACAGAGCCCCGTGGACCACGGCGCACTCGGAGACACCCTCGAATACACAACGGACTCCTGGACGAAACAATAATGTATATTATATCAGCTCATGTGATAACATCTGATAATGATAATAAATAAATAATTAAAAAAACTTTTTATGAAACAACGGCGAACCATGATCACTTCAGTTCAGCCGTGATCATGATACATGCAACTGTGCTGAAATATCGGAAGTCAAAACTCACAAAAATTTAATCATGGTAAATATCCCGTTAAAAAGTTATGCATGGAGCTTAGCTTTATATGGCTGTGAGACATGGACATTGACGCAACGGGATAGAGAACGACTGGAAGCTTTCGAAATGTGGTGCTGGCGGAGGATGGAGAAAATTAGTTGGACAGAAAAAGTTACGAACAAAGAGGTCTTAGAGCGAGTAAAGGAGAAGAGAGGTATACTTGAGAGGATACAAAATCGAAGAGGAAAAATGTTTGGACATCTTCTACGACATGACAGCTACATAAAGAACATCATTGAAGGAAATGTTGAAGGGAAACGGGGAAGAGGAAGGCCAAGAATTAGTTACATGAGCCAGATAAAAGAAAAAGTCGCTGTCATGTCGTATAAGGAAGTCAAGGAGGCCGCATTCGAAAGACTTAATTGGAGAAAACTGCATCAAAACCCCGGCAAGAGCTAAGCTCTTAAATTTAAGAAGAAGAAATATCCCTTTGTTTCATAAAAATAGTGTTAAAAACCATGATAGTTTCAAAAGAAATAAAAAAATTGTTGACAATCCACACAACACTATCTAGCCCCAAACTAAGCAGCGCTTGTACTATGGGAATCTGATAGCTGTTCCCGTGGGATGATCAGTTCTTAATCTTTACTAGGCGGCCGCCCGCGGCTTCTCTCATCCCGTTCCCGTAATGAACCAGGAGACGGACAAAGGATACTTTTTAAACCAAAACAGTAACAGGAACGGGGCAAGCGAAGCCGGTGGCGGCCGCTAATCTATTAATAAAAACCTATCCATTGAATACAGTTAGAACTATGTTTATCTATACTTATATTATAAAGAGGTTTGTATTTTTGTATGTTTGTAATGAATAAACTCAAACACTCCTATGCCGATTCCAAATTCTTTCACCATTGGAAAGTTACATTCACCCTGAGTAACATAGGCTATATTTATGTGTTTAAAAAATTAATATCCACACGTGCGAAGCCGGGAGAGGCAGCTAGTCCATGTATAAAACACGGCAAACAACAATCTACGCATTCCGACGCCATCTTTCTTCCCTCGACTAGTGATGTGTCTCGTTGCTCGGTCTTAAAATTAATTGTAGGGATGTCCTATTCCCGAAACTGGCTAACTATCTACTTGCTGGCACCACACTGGGTATTTGCTGGTTTACCTTCGTCTTCGCCGTTGTGTTGCGTGTCGGGAGGCATTGAGAAACAGGTGCAAGTTCGAGTCAGCTTTGTATACTCGCAGAATTTCAGTGTCTGTAACCTGAAATATAAAAATGTGTTTTTAAGAGACATAATTATAAGTAAGTTTAGGGTAATGCATTTTTTTTACGGTTTTTTTACGTAACAACCACGAGTTTACATACTATTTTGTAATTACAAAAAAAAAATGTCGATATCGGCTGCTGATACTGAACACATCCACGCAAAAAAAAAATTCAAGTCATAAAAATAGTACATTGTTACCTGAGTATTGAAAGTCACGTTTTTTGAGTCCCGAGACGGGTTTGGCGCCAGAGCGTAGCGAGGGCGCCAATGGAGCTTGAGGGACTTAAAAGACTTTCATCCGAGGTAAACACTGTGCTTTTCATTACGAATACAAGGAAAGTAAAAATAAAAACATGAAAGAAAAATTAGTGAAAATGAAGATTGAATTGCCGCCTTCCCGGTTTTTTTTTCTTTTTCTCTGGCAGGCCTTCGGCTTCGGCTCGCCAGCATTATTCAGCCATTATTTTCATTCTCATAATTTAAAAAATGGTAAATTGTTTGCTCAAATCTATGTTATTTTAAATAAATAGTTGAAGCTATATATTAATCAAGTAATTTAGAAGATTATATTATTTATTTAATACTATCTTTATGTTATTTAAATTAAATTTTACATTGCGCTCTAATTAGACTATAAAAACTTCTTGTTCGTCCGTTGTAATGGGTTTCCAACCTACTTGCTGAATAAAAAGTTGGAATTTGGTTCAACGACCTCCTTGTAGTTAGAAAGACTTTAGAAAGTTGGAACATGGTTGAATAAAATAGAACTTGTTTTTTTTTATAATTTGACAGCTGTCAGTAGAAAGCGATTCTCCCTAGGGCTGAAAGTTTTACTTTCAATTAGGCCCCTCAGGCAACTTCAGACCTACTTTCAGAGTATGAGTAATGAAAAATATTTTTAAATAACCACTATTTTTAGTCAAATATTGAGAAATGATTCAACAAGCAAAAATCATTTCATTCATAAACGCTAAATACCAAGCGGAACCGAACAGCGTAATTTTTTTTCTCTCTAGCACTACGTTACGTAACTATATGTCCATAATTTTTTGCAGGATTTCTAAAAATTTTAACATCATTTTATCGAAACTAAAAATTCTGATTGCACATTCATCTTTTCTTTTCTACCCCTACTACATTACCCTATTTTTTTTGGTAGTTACAAAATAGTGGTGTATATTCCATTCTTATCAAAATTGAGAATTTTAAGAAAAATCCTTATGGGATAGAAAAGAATGGATATAGAAAAGTCCCTACGCGTTAGAAAAGGATAGACATAGATTTTGCATTGATGTTGTTCCTATTAGTCGTAGCGTGATGTTATATAGCCTAATAAAAAAATAGCGTTATATAGCCTAATAAGCCTAAATTCCTCGATAAATGAACTATCCAACACAAAAATAACTTTTCAATTTGGACCAGCAGTTCCCGAGATTAGCGCATTCAACCAAACAAACTCTTCAGCTTTATAATATTAGTATACTTAGATAAACAGTTATAAACTTACTTATTCATATGTATAACGGTGGTAGTAATAGTAACGAGAACACAGGTGAGTGCACACATGAGACAGCAAGCGCCGACCACCTTTATCTGAAAATACAACATTATAAGGTTTTTTTATGTAACTTACTGATGGAATAAGCATATAACAAAACATTGCTTCGTAGGTCACGCACGTCAGGAACGTGCCCTATGATGCACTGCCCTGCGTCCATCAACTTGAGGCATACAGATGTTCAGCCTCACGTGTCAGTAATGTGACCGGCCCCCACACCCTTCAAACCTGTACACAGCGATGTTGCTTCACGGCAGCAATAGGCATGGTGGTAGTACGCACCCCCACGGGACACACACAAAGAGCTTCTACTACTACAAATCTACAGATATGATATGTAAAAAAAGAAAGAAAGAATTAAAATACATTTATTTGACATAAGTAAGACAAATATAACAAACAAAACACACAGAACGGACAACTGAAAGCAGGCAGGCATATGTGATACCTATAATACTTTTTTTTTGTAAATACACATACTTAGAATACAATATTTGTTCTTAGTGGGGATCGAACCCACGACCTACGGCGCAGAAGGCGAAGTTCCTACCAAATGAGCTGAGAGGCCAGTCAATTACTACAACGTAGCCTCTTTTTCCATCTTACGTGGACCATGAAAGGACCAGTGTGCACCGTCATTACTTACCATATAGCTGTACCGGTTCCGTCTTCGTGCCAGGCTCATGATGCAAACCCCAGTCAGCACCAACTGAAATATCATTATAAATACGTTAGAAAAGTTCTTAGAACCGAGAACTGGTGGAGAATAAAGGTTCTCGAATGGCGACTCCATACGATGTGGGATAAAAGAGGAAAAAAAGTTCGTGCTAATTTGTAGAACCAAGAACACAGGTGAAGAATAAAGGTTCTCGAATGGCGAATCCATAAGAAGAGGGATAAAAAAGGAAGAAAAGTTCGTGCTAGTTTGAAGAACCAAAAACCGGCGGAGAATAAAGGTTCGCGAATGGCGACTCCACATGAAGTGGGATAAGAAGATGATGAAGACGATCACTTATATCAAACCAAAAGTCAATTATCATTTATTCATTTGAATCGCAAGGATAACTTTGTAACTTTTTAAAGCTATAAGCTTTGGTTTTGTCAGTTCCACGCGGCTAAGCCTAAAAAAAGAGGCTATACATCACTGCTACTAATCACGTCGGGGTCACCAATTTAGGAGGTTGAAGCCGAGATGCTACCCTTACTTCATAATCTACTTTTCGGCGACGGCATGACGTGTCGTCAAGACATCACTTACCATAACACCTTTTTCTGACATCAGTTACCTTAGCACCTTCTTCTGACATCATAAGTGATGATGAGTGTGAAGCAGCAATTTCTAATTGTGACATCACTTACCACAGCACCTTCTACTTGTGTCATCACTCACCATAGCAGCAGGAACAGCCGCTGGCACCGTCTCCAGATGATGCGGCGATGCGGTATAGGCTCTCACGAGGATGTGCTGCGCCGCCAATAGGCCTCCTAAGGCCGCGGCCAGGGCTCCGCAACCGCAACACCACCACGCGTACTTTCGACGACGACATGATGTGTCGGCGTTGCATGTTGATGCTGGAAAGGTTGATGATTAGAACAGAACCAGTTATTACATGCTTTTTGATCGCCATCTTCATATCGTGTTACTGATTCTTTGAAACCTTGTGGTGAAAGGATTTTAAGTGCGCCTCAGAGAGGCTAGAACAAGTAGATGACTTACTCAACTTTTTGTCCACCAAAGAGTATAAACAGTTTGATTTGATTTGGAAAGACTAAAACTAAAGTTTACAAAAACTTTTCCACTAAGCGTTAGAGTCTGTTCAGAAAGAGAACCGTCGTGGCCAAATTGAGAACTAACGTTTAGATTTTTATATGGCAGCTCATCCTTTTCTTTCTGTCAGAATTTTGCATCATAAAAATTAAATAAAGGAATAGTACACTAGTTGTGATAGGATCAAAACGCAACAGACGCGCTATTGTATTGCCTACTAAACAAATAAGGTGATTAAGCACAGCAGCGCCCACCAATCCCACGACGACGGTTCTCTTTCTGAACAGACTCTACCACATTTAAGAAATAATTCCGCCTTGAGAAATCCTCTGCATGAACCGGAACACGAAACGTAGTCTCGTCTTCCGGTTCAATCGCTATTCGAGAACCTTTATTCCTCAACGGTTCTATTCGAGCGTTTAGAACCCTAGAATGAACGGCATAACTGGAAACAGAATAAGGATACCCGAAACTCGTCTCATACGATACGAAGGAACATAATATATTATTTCTGCAGGAAATGGAAGTCGTATATACACGGATTCATCAAATTCGTTTATCAAATATTTTACGACAGGAAAATTGGTAGAATGTTTGATTAAAATTCCATATTACAGGAAGTACCGTTCCAATTTTTTCAAGCTGACTATAGATTGTCTCTGATTTGTACGACCTTCGTTAATTAAAAAAATAATGTTCGATTTTTAAACATACAAAATAAATACTGTTCGATTTTTGAATTACCGAAATATGGTGGTGGTGGCACATAGTGCTGTGCCACGTCCGCTGCGATCGCCGATTGAGGTGTCGATACTTGGTATTGAAGAACTTGCATCATATTTTTATTAAAACTTTCATCGATTTTTGTTTTTTTATTTATTATTTGTAAACTTTTTAGACCTAATTTTTTTATCAGGTTTTTAAAATTTTCAATTGCGTTTTTGAGTTTTGTTAATAATGCTATTATTTTTTACAGTAACATATTTTTTGTAACAAGGTAAACACTAGTCAGTTGAACCCGCTATTCAACTTCACCAAACAACAAAAATAAAATCACTTGACAGGACGAAAAGGACTGAAACTCGCGCCATTTCTATAAAATCGATACCTATTTACAACCTACGTGGAGAAGGAACGTTGACCTCCTTGTAATAAACACGACTATTTACGATGACACTGGCAAAACAGAGAAGAAAATCACGTCACTTATGAAATACTACCGTTCTAAATTCAATATCTGTTAAGAAATTCGGATTCATTCTAATTGTCCGTATTTTCCCTCCTTTCTTTTGTTTATTTCAACAAAATCACACACAATTAAACACTCCAATCCCGATCTATAAAATTCGCACACATTTTATATCAAATTTTAATACTTTTCATTGATAAAACACCGAATTGTATTATTTTATCTAAATTGAATTGCATTCGTAATTCAAAACCAATGCGATGCGATACCTACTAGGTTATTTTGACAATGGCAGTTCGCGCAGAAGCAGTAAGCTCTTCGAGACAGGTAGAAAACCCATCAATTAAAGTTACTGACTTACAAGTGAATTATTTCATTCTGTATTTGTGTAAATGTATTGATTTTTTTCTCCGCGTACATACAGGTAGAGTCTATTGTGTTTTTTATAATGCTTCATACAAAATTGCGGCAGTAGATGCGTGGGAAGGTCAATTACAAAAGATAGTATCATCTTTTGTGCTTTTTGAATGAGGTTTTGCAATTCAGAAACCTATTGAGCCTGTGAAACTTTAAGATGGTTTTAACAATGAAACCTTTGGTTTGATGGTCGATTTATGTTTTCCGGTCTAGTTGATTTGCCAATCTATTATTTTTTAAGGTTTATTGTGTCCAGGGAATTTCTAAACACGTTATATATCACAAAGTTCTATGACAGTAGTATCTTTGGAGGCTGGTTTGAGTGGTAATAAAAAATGTTTGTTAGATTCTAATATCAGCTAAGTATCTGGTTCCCATAGGACAAGCCATGCTTAATTAATTTGGGGAAATAACTGGATAGTGTTGTGTGGTGTGTCCACTATATTTATTTATTTTTTTAAATAGTGGTCAAACTAAAGTCACAAAATATAGAGCTCTGGTGACCTAGTGGTAGCGGTCCCGCCTTCCGAATCTAACCAATGGGTTTTTCGGTCCAAAAATGTATATAGATACCTAGAATACCTACACAGTGCCAGTGCTCTCAAGCGGTGAAGGTAAACATCGTGAGGAAGCCGACATGTCGTAGAACCTAAAAAGTTCGATCAACATGATGTGTCAAGTGTAATTCTTTTGGCCACAACTAAAGAACACTATAGTACAATAAAAAATATTATAAGACAAATTATACGGAGTCGGCATTCGCGGAATCTCATATCAATGGTTTAAAATCCTTTCAACACACTGGTTCAAACGAACCAATGACACGATAAGTAGAAGAAGCTCGCCGAACTAGCGAGTTGATGAAATTTAATGTTTCAAAAAATCTATGCTTGAAGCTCGACTCAGACTCAATCATTCTTTCTGCATACGACACTTAGGCCCGTATTCCGAAACAGCGCTTGAGTCTGAGTCGAGCCTCAAGCATATTTTTTATGACAGTTCTCCATTGAAAAGTGTCAAAAATCTGTGCTTGAGGCTCGACTCAGACTCAAGCACTGTTTCGGAATACGGGCCTTAGAAAGGCCTTTTTTTTACAAGTTTGTTTCTAAAAAGGTTTACCATTAGTTCTCCTATTGCTGGCGAGAACGCTGGTCGGCGGACGAGGGGGCAGCGCAGGGGGGGTGTCTGTCTTAGCGGGGGGTGGGGGACCGGGGTCGTCTGCGCATGCGTACTGCACCGAGCCAGGCTTGCAAGTGCACGCTACTTGGTACTGGAAAGAGAAAAAACATAGAGAATAGGAGAGATAGACAGAGAGAGAGTATAGGTACGTTTGAGATGTTATTTTCTGGTAACTTCCTTCTCCTAACTTCTCCTAGTGCTTCCGAGAGGTGAAATTATGGTATTTATTTATTTATTTTTGCCTTTAAATCTATTAAAATAAAGTCGTGTTAGGTACACTATCTAGAACTCGAGAACGGCTACACCAATTTGGTTTAAAATTGGTGGGGAGGTAGCTCAAAACCAGAAGACGGGCATATAATACTTGTGTCCCGAAAAAGTAACAGGAACGGGGCGAGCGAAACCACGAGCGGCCGCATAAAAGGAAGTTCATCATCACCATTTCATTGACTGGCCTCTCAGCTCAGTTGGTAGTAGCTCTGCCTTCTGGGCCGTAGGTCGTGGGTTCGATCCCCACCGAGAAGTAATATACGCATCATGCAGCCGTATATTTAATACCTAATACCTTATGTAAGTCGGAAGTGACGGAAGCAGTGGCATCACACTCGGGGCAGTTCTCAGGAGTGGGAGAACTACGAGCTGACGTCACGTCCGCCAGTGACATGACTACGGCTCCTGCTGGAGAAGAAACAATTAGTTATGAAACTTACAATTAAACAAATATTTACAAAATAAACAAGAAACAGTTGAGCTATCTGCAGACCGTTACAAACGATCTAGAGATAGATCAACTGATCCAAATCAGTGGCAGACGGAAGCGTCCCCAAGACGCAGGCGGCATTGCCTCGCTGAATAACAATGCTAATGCGCTGCGTCAGATACCCACCAGCCCGCGGGCCACGCGTTCGCATCGCATAGATCAGTCGCCTAGACAACATTAAATTAATTATTTTATTATGCCGTTTTTGGGACAACTTTTAGATCATTTTATTAGATTGAAACTTGACCTTGACTTGTTGATCATGGATATTCTGAACAGTAGATTTTTTGTGTCTCGACGAGTCTCCAAATGAGGGGTTAAAATAATATTTGTAAGTGTTAAACGCGGACGTAGGTACTACCTAAACGAAAATAAAATATATAATACGCAGTAGTATCTGTGCAGTGTATGTTAACAAAAGTCAAAATGTATTTTCATCAACACAATAATTACAATTAATAATTTCGTACAAAAAGGCATGAAGACAGTAATCAAGTATCGCCAAAATATTTAACTGATCTAATGAAAAAGGATTCAAAGATTTTGAAATATGTATTTATTCTCTTATTAATGTCGAGATTAATAATTTATTTGTTAAAATAAATCTACAAAATACAACAATCCGCCATGATGGCTCAAACACCGGTCAGAACGAATTACGTCACGTTTAGGTAAACGTCATTCCAATTTAGTACAAAAGCACCCATGTTTACTGTTGATATACTTAACCGTGATGTAATAACAGACGCCATGACACCAGCGAGCGTTTTGGCGTGCATTTGAAAATTTAAATTTAAATGTACTTTTATTGCACAAAAACCTTAATTTTCTACAGAAATATGATATATTTTAGACATAATAGATACTTCTGAATATTATAGAAGAGATTTTCAAAATTAGTCGTCATGCCTATCGATACTTCCATCTTTATTTTACCCCATCTCTATAAAACTTTTAAACAAAAACAAGGCAAGGTGGTAATCGTCCATTCTACTCATCAAATTGACAATGTGTATAATGTTTGCAAAAAACCACGCAAACGGGTATGGATCAGCTATCCCGCATCTGCTGGCCGATGCGTCCGGTGACAGCTGGTCTAACCGATTGAAAAAGGGGAGCTTGTACTTGTTTTAATGCTAATAAATACCTAAGCAACTGAACATCCGGCTTGTACTAAACAGGGGACGCTGAGTTGAGGCCGAAAAGAACGAAACTCGAGCACAGGTTTTTGACACTAGTACCTACTCCTTATTGATGGTATTAATTTGTTATTTATTTTTATTATTGATGTTTTTGACCATGATATTATTATTTTGTTTTCTAATTTGATTGTACTTATAGGCAAAACCTATGAATATACTTGACCTGTAATAATTCTTACCAAATAAATGATTTATTGATTTAAAACGCTGACTGTCAGGCAACTTCTAGTTTGCTCATCCAAGATCTCGTTTTTAAGCTATTTTGTTTGAAACTCTAGCAAAGATATAAGCGACCGTCAGGCAACTTCTAGCTTTTGTCGGAAAATAACAAAAGTAATCGCGATAAATACCCAAACTCAAACTCAAAATTGTCTATTGCAATAATCACTTAGAAACGTCTTAGAGCTAGGTGAGTCTAGGTGCCAGTTCCACGCGACCAAGCCTAGAAGAACAGGCAGCAAACTACGGCTCGGTTCCTACCGTTTTTTTATAATTGATCCTTTTAACCCGTTAAGACCCGTTTCTTCCATAAAAAGAAACAAGTACCTATACATACCTACGTTTGAATCGTAGCAAGTAGCTCTGCCTACTCCTATGGATGACTATAGTGTCTAGCTAGACTAGACACTCCAAAACTAAAACAAATTGCTACAAATTACCTCAAAACCGCTCGCAATAACGAAAACAAAATGACCATTTAGCTTCCCACGCGCTTGAAGTGTAAAAGAAAAACCGCACCACCGCAGAGGTCAACGACCGCGCGTAATCATTCAATTCAATCATACAATGTTTTTATAAGTTCTGTTTGTCGAGCTTTTAGGTCAACAATCAGCCAATTATTTTTGGTAAAAATTCGAAAAAAGAACAGTTAATTAGGGATGGGCGTTGTTTTTAGGTAGGTACTTTTTTATCGATAAAAAAATATTCAAAATGCTTGTTCATCAAATATTCAAAATTATTTGAATTTGTAATTAATAAAAAAAACTTATGTTAATTATAAAATAATGTAGGACCTACCCTATTAATGTTTGACAAACGTTTGACTGACTATTGAGTTTTTGTAGAACTTATAGATCAAATACATGCTTGCGTCAAGTGCACAAAAAGAGCCTCGTTGAGAATCATTTAAAATTGTTTTACCACACTGGCACTGGTTCGAAAGAACTAGAGAAACGACAGGAAGTGTTTAATTTCAAGTTACATAAGTTATCTTGGCAAGTTTTTGAACTTTTCCGACAAAAATCGTGCGTTGCTGATTAAATTCCCCGATTTCCTCCGAAACAACAAAGAGGTCTCAACGCATCGCAGAGAGACCAATGAAAAAGTATTGAGATCGTGATCCGGACCACAGATAAAAAATAACTACGTCCGCGGTTTCAACATCTTTACCGCCTTTTATTTTGTGCCGCTGTTGGTAGAACGTTTTGAGGATCGTTAGTATACAAAGAGGTTTTATAGAGTTATGGTCGAAGGGTCATTGAGTGAGCCAGACATGAAAACATAGCTATACTTAGAAGATAGTAGACAACGTACAACACACATAATTATTAAAAAAGTAGATTAGGCTATAAATTGAGTTGTCTTCACCTATAACTTATTAAACCAGGACTATATAAATTGTTGTTCATTGATCAAACATTTTAAAGTACAGCCAGTATCAAGTAAGTGATCAGAAAAAAGGTTTATTTAAATAAAAAAACTGCCGCGGTACCTACCTACCTACCTAAGTGGTAAAGTATTTTGTTAGGAATATGTTCTAAGATACTAATTGAAATCGGAAAAAACAAGAACTTCTCATACTGTGCCTGCTACTTTAAAACAATTTGTTACAATAATCTTCTACGAGTAGGTAAGCTCCGGGCATCGAATCATCTATAGATAAATAAATAATAAATAAATAAATATTGTAGACACACACACACAACACTATCTAGCCCCAAATTAAGCAGAGCTTGTGCTATGGAAACCAGATAGGTGATCTAATACTTACTTATAGATTTTTTTTGTAAATAAATTCATAGAAAAAAATATAACACCCAGACAGAGAACAAACATCGAGCGCAGAAGGCAGAGCTACTATAACCAACTGAGCTGAAAGGCCAGTCAAATCTAAGTAGAAGGTATTCGCTTCGCTCACTTTCAAAATGCATAAATTCTCAATACCATCAATTTTACTACCTGCTACACCCACAATAGAATCCATAGGATCATAAAGACCGACTAAGGAAAAAGGTTATTGTCGAAACTTTTTTATTCTACCTGACCAAGGTAGAGTAGGAAAAGTTTTCTTTACAAAACACCTGACAAAAGCATGAATCGTTATATTCAAAAGTAGAATCATTTTTTTCAAGGCTTTATCTTCTATTGAGCAAATTTATAATTATTTGCTGCCTTACTGCGATCATCAAGCTAAAATATTGGCGGGAATCCAAGCTTTAATGTTTTTTTTTTTTGAGAACTTTTAGAACGAATACACGATCTACCACCAACCAAGGAGTTTTTATTGTTTTTTGCGTGTGCCAAATCCTACAGCTACTTGACATGGCACAGTTTGAGATACAGTTAGAATAAAATTTGATTGATGGCGAGACTACCATGGAATAATTTTGTTAGCATTTCAAGTGTACGATCTTCAATGCGACGACGTTAACAAGCGTAAAATTATCAATGGTTCTTTGAAAAACCATCAAAACATTGTATTTTGATAGGTCTGGTAATTTTGATTAGGGATGGGGCATCATACATCGATTTCGTTTTATCGACAGTTTTGAAAATGGAACAGATAAATATTATTTTTTAAACTTACACAATACATGCAAGTCCTGTTTTGTAGTCACCGTCATGTTAGAGCGGCTATTAGAGGATTGTTTTCAGCCGTAAAGGGTAGTCATTGTATAGTTTTCTCGATTTTAAAGCGTTGCTCTGTAGGTAAGGCACATTAAAGTATAAGGTAGACTTGTCAACGTCACATTCAGGGGGGCGACTCTCTTATTGAAAAAACAATAAACTCCAGTTTATATTCATACATTTGTATTTGTCGATTCAGTTAATTTCAGCTCAACACAAAGAGACATTCAAGGTCTTATCGGTTATTTTAGCCCGCGACCAATACAAAACCCGACATAGTTTATATTGCAAAAAAACAATGCATAATAAATAGCTAACGTAATAAATAGCTCACGCGAACTTTCACTGACCTCTGCCTCCGTTTGTCTGCACCATTCAGAACAATTATGCCATGGGAACTACATTTTGCTTTCACTAAATTAAATCTTAGATACCTAACCTAACATAGGTACTTTAGGTTATATCCTGTGGATTATGTCGATTAGTGTAAGATGATGGTGCTGAGCTAGCCTATTCCATCTAAGCTCCTGTAAATAGGGGCACGAGGAAGTTGTTATTGTCCCTGAGCCCCTGATCAGCTTACATGTAAATTAATCTACATGAAACTATGGTATGATAGTACGTAAATTAATAAAATATGATCTACGTGCCAGTTACATGCCAAGCCTAGAAGAACAGGCAATAAACTTCTTTCTACCATTCTAATATTTTTGATTTGTAATTTCTATCTTTAAGGATCATACAAAAAAACGGTTTTAACCAAGCCGTAGTTTGTTGCCTGTTCTTCTATGATTGGTCGCGTGGAACTGGCACTTAGACTCACCTAGCTTTCAGACGTTTCAAAGTGATCCTTGCGATTCTACTGAATAAATACACTTTTGATTTTGTTTTTACTGAGTGTAGATGTAGTCATCAGTATCCCAGATGTTACAGGTCAATCAGTCCATGGCTGTTAGATTGGTTTAATTATGTCACGCTCACTACGCTTACACAATAAGCCGTTGTCACTTCTTTGCAAAGCAAAATGGACTTTGTTGTGCTAATATAACATTAGCTTCCTGTGAATTTTCTTTGTCGGTTTAGGAAGATTGCGTCCATTGACCCTGAGATATGCGAGCTTGAATTAAGCTTTATGTCAGCTTTACAGTTTTATTATAAGCCTCTGTGTAATTTCTTGGCTATCTAAGTAATGATAATGTGTGAGAGCACTGACAATCGCACGTTAGATTTTGAATAGAATATCACGACGAGAACGAATTTTTTTTTTTTTTTCTTTTTTAAATATTGTGGACCATTCACACAACACTACCCAGCCCCAAACTAAGCAGAGCTTGTAATATGGGAACCAGATAGCTGATATAATACTTAAATACATTTTTTTTTGTAAATACATACTAAGAATACAATATAACACCCAGACAGAGAACAAACATTTATGTTTACCTCACAAATATTTGTTCTCGGTGGTGATCGAACCCACGACCTACGGCGCAGAAGGCAGAGCTACTACCAACTGAGCTAGAGGCCAGTCAAATTTGAATGAGGCGAGAGTTTATTTTTATCATCAACATAATTTCCAGAAAAAGATTACCGACATTAGACATTTCTAGGTAATTGTTTTTAAGTTAACAGTGTTGTGGCGGACATAGGTCGATAATGTGTCGATAAGTATCGACAATTATCACTGCACTAATGTGCAGGCGTGGAATGTAAAGGTAAATATCGACTAAAGTGCTACCTAGCTAAATAATAGGTATTTACCAACCTCAACAAATTATTTTTTTATTGCTTAGGGACGAGGTTTATTTTACATAATTACGTTGGTTATTAGGTAGGTATACCAACGTGTTACATGAATCCTTTGATGGCCGTATGCAGACACAATGCTTGAATCGAGTCCAAAATTTTTGGCATTTCTCAATAAAAAACTGTTAAATTTATATGTTTGAGACTCGATTCAGACTTGAGCATTGTTACTGCATATTATGGCCCTAAAACAGGCCGAGTTTTTACAACGAAATAAGTGCGCGACTGCTTTACTGTCAAAGATATGGGTACTTACTGGTATGTTGTGGTGGACAGAGGCCTCAAACATTACTAGGCTAGCTAGGCAACTTGATACGGTGAATGACTACTGTGGGACAAATTCCCGGGATTTTCTACTGAATCGGTAGTTTTTAATGACAGTGTGAGGTCATTTTGTATGGGCTCAAATGACATGCTATGCATGTGAAAATTATATCACAGAAAACGGCTATTGCTGTAATTACAGGCACATTTACCTCTCAGTGATAAACGCTGTTCTATGCCAGGAAAAGCACTTCCTCGGTAGACTTTTTCTGCGTGTTTTTAATGCCATGTCCAGTCATGAACCCTTCCGGCTAATTATGATGAATTAGATACTTATGGCCAGTTCACTTACTTCTTACTTATACTCACTCTACTTATCTACGATATTTACTAGACGCAAATTTCATAAAATCATACATAATACATTTTGCTTCAATGGTGATGTATACAAAAGTTTTTTTTTTATGTTATAGCTGGCAGACGAGCAGACGGGACACCTGATGAAAAGTAGTCACCGTCGCCCATACACCTGTAACACCAGAGGTGGTGCTGATGCGCTGCCGGCCTTTAAGGAACTGAAAGACCCTATAAAGAAAGATATTATACTTTCAAAAATAAGACACACTCCTTTCCCATATTGTTTGGGGATGCAAATTTGTAAGTGTAGAAGGGCAGTTCCAAATGTATTTCTATGGGCAGATTCATATTTCTAATGTGTTTTTTGGGAAGTCCAATTTGTCTGTAACAAATGGAGAATTTCAGGACCGAACATGGATAGAACTGTGATAGTTCCATATTTTGTTAGTTTATTAGTTTAGCAATATAAATGTTTTAACGAAGTGTTCCCACGCAGCCTAAAAATAAAATAACAGTTAGCGATACGTGACCGAAAAGCAACCATAACCTAGTTTATGCAATTTGTTTCAGTATCTATTCTGGTAGTGTACCAAATCGTTCAAGGTTCTTGATTATCGGTGCCTATCAACTATGATGGTGAATGATTGACTGTTTTCCACTACATTTTATGCACGCCAACCTCTTTGTTTTTCACCTGTCAAGGTTGGCTAGTAGAAAATGCTGTCTAGCATTAAGCTACCAGCTATCCAGCCCCAACTACAAGTAGAAACTTTTAATTAGCCCTAATATTGTCACGTATTTTTGTTGCAATAAAGAATTAAATAAATGGTAATTTTACAATTATTTAAACAACATTTATCTTGTGTGTCCAGCCCCAACTACAAGTAGAAACTTTTAATTAGCCCTAATATCCATTACTTGTTTGGTATCCTATCTTAATCTGTAAGCTTTCCTAAGAAAATAAAACTAAAATTAACCAACTAAACAGAGCTTGCATGATGGGAACCATATTAGCTGATGTAATACTTATTTATTTAACTCTTTATTGCACAAAATTTAAAATTAATGTACAAGAGGTGAGCTTAATGCTATAAGCAATTTCTATCTGCCAACCTTAAGGGTAGAGAATGGCGTTGGCGTGCTTACATAAAAAGGAAAGCATAGATATTAAAATTAACAATATATACACTTAAATACACTTTTTTTTTTTTAATTTTGGTTATACTGTTAGACCAGATACCGTAACTCCTACTTGCATGGTTGCATGTCCACTTAGTTATCATGCTAAGCCTCTTCAACGCAAGTGACATTAAGATTATAAATTCCGATTAAAGCCATGGTTAGCTCACGTGGCGTTTATCTTAAGTTATGATCTCTTTGTGCTCTGGAATTATTTTATAACTACAGGTACTACTTTAGTTTTTATCTTAAAACAGTTGTGTAGGTGCTAAATACTTATCTACCGATAAAACCATCTGAACATGACTGATTTTTAGAAATAACAATCTTTTCATCAGTTTTTTAGGTATGGTACATTAGGAGAAGAAAAACAAATTTTAAAACTCAAAGACCGGTTTTGATACCTACCTAGGTACTACATTTATACCTACCTACTACTTACCACAATAAAATTTATCAATTTTATATACAAATTATCAATTTCATTGTTAAGTTTGGTGCAAGCATAATTATGTAAGGAACTTTTATACACTGAATAAATTTCATCGATATCGATAGTCCTTCAATATCAACAACACACATCACTAGGGGTGGGCCTAGCAAACTTTTTGCAACCCAAAACGGGATTGCACATCCTGTCTCGGCTAAGTAACAAATTTTAAGACGCGTACCTACTTTCAAACTAGTTTATCTTGATTGGTCTTTGTTCTGTCGACGAATATATCAAGTAACTTTACCAAAACTTATGCAAGCTTTTTACTTACCATACAATCAGTTACGAAATCCTTTCCGTGGCAGAATCAAATCAAGTCTTTTGCACGCACGAAACTTTTTTAAACTTTGAAAATGGAACACATGCGTACCGACGCCAAACATTCACTGAACTAAAACGAAACTATTTATCTACGAAAGAGATCAAATAGGGACATTACGGAACTCTTTGGCGAGTTTTGAGCCAAAAAGTTTTAAATAAACTTTATTTTCGGCACGTTTGGATCGCGACGCGTCACATTTTTACTGGATTGAAACCACCCGAGATATTTTTACCTGGCTTGGCAAAAAAAGTTCTGTCTCACTATGGAACTTAAACTTTTCTTACAAACCATTTTGATTCTCTTCGCCACTGAATTTAAGTTTAAAATCCTTTGCAGCATGTGAATTGCATCGGTGTGATAGTAGCTGTGAATAGCGTCAGTTGGATATGAAACTTAAAGCTAAGCGGTAAGGTTGATTATTCCGTGGAAATAAGATAAAAGCTCCTTGTCCTCAGCATCGTTTTTAGATGTATTTGTGGGCAGTTGGTCAGAATCAGTGGTTCTGAAACTTAATTGGTGTTGATGGATTTTGTAGACTAACGACCCAAACCATGCATGGTCTATTTACCAGTTTGTATTTAACTACTTGAGTAATTATAATTATCTAGGTACCTACTCAAATCCGTCAGATTTATAATGAGGATTTATCTTAGGTCCCTAGAAACCAAGAGCATCATCGAAGGAAAGGTTGAAGGAAAACGTGGAAGAGGAAGACGAAGAAGTGGGTCCGGTTAATCTACGGCCAGTTAATGTAAACCCAGTTAAAACGAATCCAGTTTTTCGGCTGAGAAATTGCTAAGGCCTATGTACTTACACTGGCAGATAAATATTTCGATTACCTACTACTTTTTCCTAGCAATGGATAATTGCTCTGAAGAGGATAACGCTTTGATTTTATTTAAAAAAAACATTTTCTGGCACTGCTGCGGCACGCTCGCTCTGCTCGCTCGTCTTGAGCGTAATTTTTATGTTCTAGCATAACCTAACCAATACTAGGGTCCCCATAAAATATCAAGGACAAATATCTAGTGCCAGAACAGAAAAGGAAAAATCCATGTTTGATTTGCTACAGTGCACATGTGGCATCGTAATAACGGGGTGTACAATATCATGAAGTAGTACATTATCACCTTCCAAGTGAAGCAGTTCTAAGAAAAAGTAGCTGTCATGTCGTTTATGGAAGTCAAGGAGGCCCCATTCGAAAGACTCAATTGGAGAAAACTGCATCAAAACTCCGACAAGCGCTAAGAACACAAAGCTAGTGTTTTTATCGTAATTAATTACGGGAGCCCAAGTTCCAAACTTGAGCATCGCTGGCCTGGTCCCGAGCCACAGAACTGGTTTTAAACGTAGGTAGGTACATTATAATATAACGGCTGTGCGCTACGAATTAATCGTGCCGTAAGCTACCTATCCATAGCACTCAACGGTGACGGAAAACATCGCCAACATTTCTTCAACTTAGATCATGTATGATATGAGATATAGAATATAACAGAATATAACTTTAGTGAAAGGTTACAAAAATAAAACAACAAATACCTACTTTAAAAAAAAACTATGGGCAAAAATTGAATAAAATAGGGTACAAACGAATTGATGAACCCCTCCATTTTTTGAAGTAGCATAATAAAGTAAAAAACATAAATTTAATGATTGCCATTATTTTATTCACTTTCTACTTACAACTATAAACAATTATCAAATAATAACGATTTCACCTAAATGTATCTACTTTTTTACAATAGTGTTGCTTTATTTCATAATCGTAAAATTAAATAAAATAAGCCTAAAACTGAAATCTTCGTAAGACGTCCCTTCAGCTCCCAAGATGAATTAAACGGGTTAGTCAGGAGGGATCCCAGTTTAAACTTATTTTTCAAGGATCAATCAACTTAGCCATAATCAGATATTTCTAGAATTTGAGTCCGATCGGTGTTCTAGGAGGTGAATTGTAATATCTAAGATTCTAGATGTTTTTCCGTTAACGATTGCAATTGGCTTAGATATTTTTAGAATTTGAGTAAGATGATATCTCTCTCTTTATACATGGGTGGAAGTCTGAGGTGAAGTTATTTAAGAGACTCTTAAGGGGCGTTCGGGATACTTTAAACTGGGTGGTGCTATAGGGGGTGAATTTTGATACCTAAGATTCTAGAATTTGAGTATGTATACTCAAAACTCTTGGGAGTTTGAAGGGGTAATCATTTAAGAGTAGAACTCTTAGGGCGTGTCCAGGCCTCGATTTTAGGCCGGGTGGTGCTGTAGGGGGTAAATTTTAATATGCACCTAAGATTCTAAAATTTGAATATACTCAAAATTCTTGGGAGTCTGAGGGGGTAATCAACTCTTAGGGGGTGTCCAGGCCTCGATTTTAGGCCGGGTGGTGCTGTAGGGGGTAAATTTTAATATGCACCTAAGATTCTAGAATTTGAATATACTCAATTTCTTGGGAGTCTCAGGGAGTTATCATTTAAGAGGTAGAACTCTTAGGGGGTGTCCAGGCCTCGATTTTAGGCCGGGTGGTGCTGTAGGGGGTGAATTTTAATATGTACCTAAGATTCTAGAATTTGAATATACTCAAATTCTTGGGAGTCTGAGGGGGTAATCATTTAAGAGGTAGAACTCTTAGGGGGTGTCCAGGCCTCGATTTTAGGCCGGGTGGTGCTGTAGGGGGTATATTGTCCCGTTGTCCCGGACATGTTTTCAGTGAAGTCTGTCATCCATTTGTATTTAGGGCGGCTTGGGTCCTGGAAGAAGTCGGCAAGTTTATCATGCGCACTTGAAGTGCGGGCAGGTTTTTCCGCAAGTAGGCCGCTGGTGGGCCCTTTTTGCGTGACCCTTGACACGTGTTGCTCGAACTTTTTTAGGTTCTACAACACGCCGGTTTCCTCACGATGTTTTCCTTCACCGTTTTGAGAGTACTGGCATAGTGCACATAAATTTTTCGACAGAAAAACTCATTGGTACACGAGTGGATTTGAACCCACGACCTTCGGATCGGAAGGCGGGGCCACTACCACTAGACCACCAGTGCTCAAAGGTCCTGGAAGAATAAAGGGTTTTATTAATAAAATCAAAAACTAAGCCTAGAAATTACAAAAGCAAGGACACGAAAGAAACCTCTTTGAGGAACACTTAAAATCCACAACACTTGGTGGGAATAAAAACCAGCGACAAAGATTTTTATAATGTACCAAAAGAGTCGAGCGGGATTTGAACCCGCGACCTTCCTCTTGGTACGGGGCTACGCTGACCGCTGCGCCATCGAATCCTGATCATACTCGACGAATAACTCTAAGGCCCGATTCCAAAACAGTGCTTGAGCCTGAGTCGAGTCTCAAGCACAGATTTTGGACACTCTTCAATGGAAAAAGATGGAACTTATGGACTGTTCAGCACTAACGTAACGCGTTTGTGATTTCCGTAAATGTAGTAAACACTATAAAATCGTGACTGGCCTCTCAGCTCAGTTGGTAGTAGCTCTGCCTTCTGCGCCGTAGGTCGTGGGTTCGATCCCCACCGAGAAGCGACCGAGGCGTTATATTGTATTCTAAGTATGTATTTACAAAAAAATAAATAAGTAGTATATCAGCTATCTGGTTCGCATAGTACAAGCTCTGCTTAGTTTGGGGCTAGATAGTGTTGAGTGGATTGTCTAGAATATAGTGACACGATAAGAAGAAGTGGACAAGTTTATCTTAATACTTACGTGATGGGGAGGCAGATCGGTTTTGTAATGAAGCCATCCGAACCATTCAGCAGGAACCTGAAATATAACAAAATGAACTGTTCATTTAAAAAGTATAGGAATCTATGACAAAGGGATATAGTACAAGCAAAATAAGGTAAACTAGCTGCGCCCCGCGGTGCTACCTGCGATTAAAATGAATGTTCATTTTCTAGAAAGAAAGAAAAGAAAATGTATTTATTTAACATTACAACGAAACATTGACAAACTTAACACTAAAATTAGCACAAAATTTAAAATTGTTACATAAATAATAGAGTAGGTACAGGTACCTAGGTACCTATCCTAGCACATAATAAAATAAACAACTACGTCCCGCGCTACGTACATGCTATGCCAAATAGGCCCTGACTCAGCTTTTTATATATTTCAATTCGTTCTACCTGGCTTTCAAAAAGAGTGTAGAGTGCTAGTGGCCTAGTGGTTGGCCCCGCCTTCCTAACGGAAGGTCGTGGGTTCAAATCCAGTCGTGTACCAATGAGTATTTCTGTCGAATAATGTATCTGCACTATGCCAGTACTCTCAAAACGGTGAAGGAAAACATCGTGAGGAAACCAACGTGTCGTAGAACTTAAAAAAGTTCGAGCAACACGTGTCAAGGGTCACGCAAAAGGGGCCAGCGGCCTACTTACGGAAAAACCAGCCCGCACATCAATTGTGAATGTTGAATAGAAGAGATTTTGAAAATTAGTCGTCAGGCCTATTAGGCCTGACGACTAATTTTCAAAATCTCTTCTATCATATTCAGAAGTATCTATTATGTCTAAAATATATCATATTTCTGTAGAAAATTAAGGTTTTTGTGCAAAAAAAGAACATTTAAATTTAAATTTTCAAATTCACGCCAAAACGCTCGCTGGTGTCATGGCGTCTGTTATTACGTCACGGTTATAGTATATCAACAGTAAACATTGGTGCTTTTGTACTAAATCGGAATGACGTTTACGAGAACGTGACGTAATTCGCTCTGACCGGTGTTTGAGCCATCATGGCGGATTGTTGTATTTTGTAGATTTATTTTAACAAATAACTTATTAATCTCGACATTAATAAGAGAATAAATACATATATCAAAATCTTTGAATTCTTTTTCATTAGATCAGATAAATATTTTGGCGATACTTGATTACTGTCTTCATGCCTATTTGCCAATTTTTTTTTACCTGGCTTCCATCGTACTGCATGTGGTACTTCTCATTGTACTCAATCCATCGGTTCCGGCTGTAGAAGTACCTCGGGTTCTCGTAGTACTTGTTACCGTATTTATCTTCACCGACTAGAACTCCATCTTTGATCTCATCTTGTCTGTAAGTATTGAAAAACAGATTTTTAATAATTTAAATAAATTGTTTTAATGTTTTATTTTTAATTCTCTCAATTAATTTAATTATTTTCATGACATCACCTTGTAAATTATTTATATATTCATGTATATGTTAATATTGCATGCCTAGATATAAGCAGAATACATCATTGGACATTACCTATTATAATTTAACATCTTCTCGACATGTATTTCAAGCAATAAATTTACTTTGACTTTGACTTTGTGATTTCAAAATCAAAATTGAACCTTTTTTATATAAATAAAATAGTAGACAATTCAACTAACACTACCTAGCCCCAAAATAAATGGAACTTTTGCGATGGGAACCAGATAGCTTATATAATATTATTAAAATGAATCCTAGCTAGATCGATTTATCGCCCCGGAAACCCTCTGTATACATAATTTTATGAAAATCGTTGGCACAGTTTCCGAGATCATAAATGTATTATACAAGATTTTCTCGTTTAAAGGTATATGATTTTTTTGTAAATTCATACTTAGGCCCATATTTAGAAATAGTGCTTGAGGCTTGACTCAGACTCAAGCATATATTGTAACGAGTCGTTTTCGCCGTTACAGGTGCTGATAAATTTTGTTCAAGAAATTAATAATATTTCGTTTGTTTACGTTTCGTAAAGTAGGACTCAATGCCTTTATTCTTCTTCTTTGGAATATTAGCTTCGTGTCTGTCATAATACAGTAATGACAGTGACAGCTGACACTACAAGGAAGCAGCGCTGTTCAGTTGACAGATTCGAAAGCGATTTTTTTAGCTTGGTGTAAATCAAGAAGCAGGCTTTGCTTTTCTCTCCGCCCGGTCTGACGAACAACAATGTCGGATCGTAATTTTTATTTTAAAAATTATTAATCTGTAAAAATCAGGTTGATTTTAATAGATATTGTTATCATGTTTTGTGAAACAATACTGGAATTAGTTTTCTGGATTTTTATCCGTTAATTTGGTTCTTTCGGTGAGTTTTGAGTTTTGGAATCTCGTGGTATTTTTACCTCGAATGTTAGCTTAATGGAAGTCTTTAATTGTTTTAGATTTTAAACACGATCTTCATCGTTTCTTCATCATGCCGCCCTGGTTCATAAAGGGACATTTATAAGAAAAAATAGCGGTATGTATTTTGACAAATTCCTTAACAAAGGCACACGTTCGTTTTTTATTTGGATAAATTGGTAATTATTCTTTGTTCTCTTTGTTCTAGCTCTTCGGCGCTATTTTTTAAAAAACTATTTTTTAAAACTATTTTTCTAGTTTTCAAATTTATCCTTGGAACATAAATTTATAGAAATGACCACGCGTTGGAGCTGAGTCATATTAGTCCCCTTTTTACATTCATTCACCCTTCATTTTGACCCCTTGCTGAACACTACGGAGGAGCCAAGCTGGTTCGCAACCGGAGTCCCCTACCGGACCACTCACCTCGGCCTCCATGGTTTTACTATAGGGACGATTCGTATTAGGCTTATGGGTTTGTAAAGCTCAAACCAACAGGTATTTCAAACAATTCTTTATTTTTAATTTAAACATTCATTCGATGCAGTAACAACAGCGTACAACTTTTAGGCTAAATAGTAAACTCTAAATAAAATAACTATAATTAAGAAGTAACCTTTGGATATAAACTTAAATTTACAACTATCAAGATTCCACGGACATAACAAAAAGTTTTGAATAAACCCCATCTTTCCCAAATTTTACAGTGTTCTATTTTATCCCCCTTTCCTTAGATTAAAGGTCTAGTGACGCGTCTGACTCTCTCTCTATCCAGGTAAATTTATTTTTCTATTAGCAGTAGGCTATCTGGCGCCCGAATATTTTTGTTCTTTGTATTTCTTTAGTGATAGCCCTACATTTGATTATTTTATTACAAATCGGCTCCCACATCGGAGACCTATTACATTCTTTCATTATTACATCACAATTGTCGCACAGCGAACAGGGACTTGAAGTGGTTTCTTGAGGTTTTACTGTCTGTTACTGCATCTTACTTTTTTGTAAACTTTGTTACAACATTTACAGTTTTTTGGTGAATTTGTAAAAACCAATTTTTGATATATTTGGTAATATTTCTTTAGAAACTTTTTAGTGCAATTATTATTATAATTTGATAACTTTGTTTATACATTTGTGCCTTTTTTGCGCAATGTTATTTCTCTAACAGAACTACTATAACTCAGGTTATTTATCCGTTTATGTGTACTTTTCTACAGTGAACTTTATGAATTTGTTATACATTACCCGCTTGATGTTAATGATTTAGACAAAGCTGTCTAAATATTCTTGTATCACCATACAAAAATAAGGATAATTGTTTACGGATGTTTTAAGTGAACCTTTATTGTATTCTTAAGGTATCTTTAGGAAGTGTTCCTTTACATTTCTATAAGTTAATATTAGTTATAACTTTATTGTGAGTGGTTATTGCATCTTTTGAATAATTTGACTTTAAACAACTTAACTTAAATAATTTAAAACTTAAATAACAAATAAACTTTTACACTTTAAATATTTAAAAAATTTTTGACTTAACTTTTACATTGAAATATTCTACAACATTTTGATTTTGGAGTTTTTGTCTGTGAGTTATCATGGATAAAGCGGTTCAGTTTCCATCTACTTCTGTGGATAGTCACACTACATTGGGTTCGATAGTTAATAAGCCCGCACCGATTTCTGTGGAGCTTCCATTGAACATGGAGAGTGTAGGAATGACAGGGTTCCCGGATCCTTTCTTGAATACTGATTTGCCTGCTCATAGTTCTTCTACTGCTGGTCAAAACTTACCATCTTTTAATGCGATGAATGATTTTGTTCGAAAAAATTTGCCTGCTTCAAGTAATAAGTTGCCCGACTTGAAGAGAAGCCGGATTATTTTTGAAGGGAAAACTTGTGTTCGTGAGTTTATTACCCAGGTTGAGGAATACTTTTTGTACAAAAACTTCGATGAGTCTTTGTTGGTTGGTTCATTTTCGGATTTACTTTCTGGTTCTGCCGCCAAGTGGTTCCGTACCATTCGATTTAATATAGCTTCTTGGTCTGAGCTTAAGGTTGCGTTGCTCAAGCGTTTTGATAAGCTTGAATTCGATTACTTTCTGGAGTATGAACTTCGTACTCGAAAACAAAAACTTAGTGAGTCGCTTCCGGACTTCATTACTGAACTTATGGATATGGCTAGTCGTCTTGCTACCCCTATTTCGGAGTCTGTGGTCATTACCATTGCTAAGCACAACATGCTGTCGATCTATACACCTTATGTGGTAGGTAGACATATTTCTTCATTAGATTGTTTTATGAATTTAGGAAAAGAATTAGAGATTTTTGTTAATAGGAAGTCTATTAAGGAACAGTTTAAGCCTTTCAAGGTGGAGAAGATTCAGTCTAGTGCTGTTAAAACTGAAAACCCCCTTTGCTTGAAGTGTCAGTCTCCTGGACATACCTACAAAGATTGTACCACCATTCCTGGTATGGTTTGTTTTAAATGCAAAAAATTGGGTGTTATCACAAAGTTTTGCGATGTGTGCAATTCGGAAAAGAAAAACTCTTCGGAGTCAAAAAACTGATTAGGCATCATCGAGTACCAGTTTCTGAGCAAACTTCGGCTGACTCGATGAAGAAAATTGTTAGTCACAGTCTTAAACCGGATGATACCATTATTAAAAAAGAATTTTCTGATTGGTTAAAATATTTAAAAACTTTTTTTGGCGTTTATAAGGCTTCACCTGTACTTTTTGTTAAGAATAACGATTCAAGACCTTTTTTACAATTTTCTATTGGTAATCAAAAATTTTCAGGATTATTAGATAGTGGTGCTAATACTTGCGTTCTTGGTGCGAATGCTCACAAGCGATTTTTGGAATTGGGTTATGAGATGGAACATATACCTCAGTCTGTTCACGATTCTGCTTATACTGCGGACGGATCTGCTCAGAGAGTTATAGGTGCTATTAATCTTCCAGTTACTTGCGATAATGTTACAAAAATTGTTAAATTCATGGTTATACCTTTATTCGATTATGAGTTTATTTTAGGATTTGACTTTTGGATAAAATTTGACCTTGCTAAAGATTTATGGAAAAATATAGTTTTTGTTGATGATTATAATAAAATTCAAACTTGTTCAGTTACTTCAGCTGTTGAATTAGCTCCTTCTGAGAAACAACAACTTGATAAAACAATTTCACTTTTTGAAGATATTTCATATGAAAAGAAAGGTTTAGGTCTTACTCACCTGATCCAACATAAAATTAATGTTACTGGAGAACCGTTTAAACAAACATATTGGCCGTTAAGTCCTGCTAAACAAAAGGAACTTTTTGATGAAGTGGAAGTTTTACTTAAGGAAAATATTATTCAACCTTCTAAATCTCCTTGGAGTTCACCTGTTTTGGCTGTTGAGAAGAAAGATGGTAGTACACGATTATGTTTAGATTCACGTCGTTTAAATTCAATTACGATTAGAGATTCTTATCCTCTTCCGTATCCTTCTAAGATACTGGATAGTTTGCGAGGAGCTCGGTTCATTACAACTATTGATCTTTCTAAAGCTTTTCTTCAGATAGCGCTGGAAGAATCCTCGCGTGAAAAGTGTGCCTTCGTAGTGCCCGGAAAAGGATTATTTGAATTTGTTAGGATGCCTTACGGATTAACTAACGCCCCCGCTGAATTACAGAGGCTAGTGGATAAATTATTTGGATTTGAATTTGAAAATGTATTGTTTTGTTACTTAGATGACTTAATTTTGGTTACTGATAACTTCAAAGATCACATAGAATATTTAAATAAAATTTATAAAACTCTTAAAGATGCTGGTTTAACAGTTAATTTAAAGAAATGTGCCTTCTGCAAAGAAAAACTTCGTTATCTTGGTTATATTGTTGATAGTAAAGGTTTACATACCGATCCTTCTAAATTAGATACCATTGAGAATTTTCCTCGCCCTGAAACTGTTAAAGAACTTAGAAGTTTTCTTGGTTTATGTTCATATTATCGTAGATTCATTGATAGATTTGCTGATATTGCTTCTCCTCTTACTAAATTGACGGCTGGTAGCAAGAATTCTAAAAGATCTCTTATTTGGAATGATGAAGCGGAAATTGCTTTTCTTAGATTAAAACATGTTTTAGTTACCTCACCCGTTTTACAATGCCCTAATTTTGAAAAACCATTCTTTTTACATTGCGACGCTAGTTCTGTTGGAATTGGTAGTGTTTTGAGTCAGGAAGACGCGGATGGTAATCAACATCCGATTGCATTTTATTCCCGTTCATTGAACAAATGCGAACGTAATTACAGTACCACGGAACGTGAATTGTTAGCGATTTTAGATTCAATAGAACATTTTAGACCTTACGTTGAAGGAATGGAATTTACAGTAATTACTGATCATGCTAGTTTACAATGGTTATTAAAATTGAATAATCCAAGCGGACGTTTAGCACGTTGGGCTGCTAGAATTTCTCAATTTACATTTAATGTTGTTCATAAAAAAGGTTCCTTACATTTAGTTCCTGATGCATTGTCAAGAATTGAAGTCACATCATTATTAATTGCCCCCATTCAAATCGTTTCCCCCGATGAAGATATTGAAGATTCTTGGTATAAAAAAGTGTTCATTAATTGTCAAAAATTTCCTACTAGATATAAAAATTTTAGAGTCGAAAGTAATGTTTTGTATAAGTTTTGTAAAAGTAAATTTAATCCCAATAGTCGTTTGAATTGGAAAATAGTTATTCCTAAGGAAAATATAATTGATACTATTAGATCCAATCATGATGATATTAATTCAGGTCATCTTGGAATTCATAAAACTTTAAAGAAATTAAAACAACACTATTTTTGGAATGGAATGTTTAATGATATTCAAGGTTATATTAGATCTTGCGATATTTGTAAAGCGTATAAGCATAGTACGTCCCCCCCTTTTGGTATTATGGTTAATCCTAAAAAAGTAGATCATCCCATGGTCATGCTTTCTGCAGACATAATAGGAATTTTGCCTAAAAGTTATTCTGGTCATAAGTATATACTTTCAGTAGTTGATGTTTTCACTAAATTTTGCTGGATTTTTCCTTTGGTTAAAGCTACGACCTTATCAATTTGTAGATTATTTGAAAAAGAAATATTTCTTAAATTTGGCTGTCCTAAAATTTTAGTTTGTGATAATGGAACTCAATTTACTTCTAAATATTTTGTAGAATTTATGAAAAGTTACAATATTGTTAAAATCTTTTATAATACATTGTATACCCCTCAGAATAATCCTGTGGAACGGTATAATAAAACGGTAGAAACTTGTATCTCATGTTTTGTTAGAGATGATCAACGCACTTGGTCAAAATTTTTACCTCATGTTCAATTAGCTTTGAATAACAGTGTTAGTCTTGCCACTGATTTTACACCTAATTTTCTCATGTTTGGAAGAGAACTCATTTTTGATGCCTCTTTACACCGTTTTAGTAATTCTTTAGAAAATTTGTCACAAGTTGAGATGGGAGAAAGGAATTCTTTTGCTTATTCTCTTAAATCACTTGGTGATGTTTATGTTAAAGTTCAAGCTCATTTATTAAAAGCTTATAAGCGTAATGCGCGTTATTATAATATAGGGAGGAAAGCCATTTCTTTTGCTGTTGGTGGTATTGTTTGGAGAAGGAGTTTTGTTCAATCTAGTGCCCCGGCATATTTTTCGGCTAAGTTTGCACCTAAGTTTGTTAAATGTGAAATTATTGATAAAGTTTCTGATAACGTCTATATTTTGAAAGATTTAAGTAAAAATACTTCCGGTCGTTACCATGTTAAAGATATTATAAAATACTAATTTTTGGATTTACACTTTAAACTTGAGTTTGATAACGTTAGGAGTTAGGCCTCTGTATGAGAAGAATGAGAATTGATGTATGAAAGGTTAGTGTGATTATGGCCTTGTATGATGATGTAGTGTATGGTTAACTTCGACAACATTAAATTTTGAGATTTTAAAGTTCTAAATTAAAGCTTAGGTAATTTTGTTTCACCACATTCATTTTTCCAACATCAAAAGATCTTATGTACATTTGTAAATTTGTTTAGAGGATATTTTGTCCTTGAATTTGTTTTGTTTTGTGTTGTTTATACAACTTAGTTATATTTGTTTGCTTAGAACGTTTCGTGTTGTTCTCACAACCTAAATGTTTATGTTTTTTGGGTATTTTTGTGTTGTTCATAGTTTAGTTTCCCGGATTTGACAACAATTGGTACCACCCTGATTTGACATTCACGTATTGGGATTTTTTCTGCCATTTGGTGCGGACCCCTAAAGTGATAATTTGATTTGTTAGATAGTCCTCGGATCTTCCTCCGGTTCTATAGTTTCGTTTGTTTAGATAGTTCTTGGACCTTCATCCAGTTCTATAATTTGATTTGTATTATTGTGCCTGGTAAGTTGGTGGAGATATGCCAATCACAATATGCAAATATTTTGTTTCCTTAGTTCTCGGATTTTCCTCCGGTTCTATGTTTTTTTGTTCTGTTGTGCCTGGTAAGTTGGTGGAGTTATGCCAATCACAATAGACAAATTTTACACGTTTTTGGTAGGATGTCTGTGTTCGGAAATTTTGGTAGGGTTACGCCGATCACAGTACATTTCTCATTTTTTCCACACACTTTTGGTGTTGTGATTTTTGAACTTGCACAGCCTTTGCTGTGAGGGTTTCCTCGTTTTTAGCGAGTGGAGAAGTTAGGAATTTATGAGTCGGTGACGAAGGAGTCCAACCGCACTTTATAAAGGAGTTTCGGAATCTAAGAGTCGGCGACGAAGGTGTCCAACCGCACTTTAAAGTAGATTATAGAGTTAATAGTTATAGTATTGTTTTAAGAAAATCTATCATTTTCTTTTGTTCTTTTGCTTTGTTGTTTGAATGATTCCTAGAGTCTTAAGATTCTAGTCGGATTTCTACAGCAAAAAGCCTAAGATCGTTTTCTTGGTTTGTTCTATTTTGTATTATTAGCATATTTTTGGTAGAGTCTTTAGCATATTTTTGGTAGAGTCTTTAGAATATTTTTGGTAGAGTCTTTAGAATATTTTTGGTAGAGTCTTTAGAATATTTTTGGTAGAGTCTTTAGAATATTTTTGGTAGAGTTTCAATTAAATTAAATTTAAATTTTTTGAACGTTTTGGATTTGTTTTGATGCTTTTCTTATGTTTTGGCATAAAAGAAAGTAGTCTTTCTTTTATTTTTTTGGGATAGTATGTAATGTAACGAGTCGTTTTCGCCGTTACAGGTGCTGATAAATTTTGTTCAAGAAATTAATAATATTTCGTTTGTTTACGTTTCGTAAAGTAGGACTCAATGCCTTTATTCTTCTTCTTTGGAATATTAGCTTCGTGTCTGTCATAATACAGTAATGACAGTGACAGCTGACACTACAAGGAAGCAGCGCTGTTCAGTTGACAGATTCGAAAGCGATTTTTTTAGCTTGGTGTAAATCAAGAAGCAGGCTTTGCTTTTCTCTCCGCCCGGTCTGACGAACAACAATGTCGGATCGTAATTTTTATTTTAAAAATTATTAATCTGTAAAAATCAGGTTGATTTTAATAGATATTGTTATCATGTTTTGTGAAACAATACTGGAATTAGTTTTCTGGATTTTTATCCGTTAATTTGGTTCTTTCGGTGAGTTTTGAGTTTTGGAATCTCGTGGTATTTTTACCTCGAATGTTAGCTTAATGGAAGTCTTTAATTGTTTTAGATTTTAAACACGATCTTCATCGTTTCTTCATCATGCCGCCCTGGTTCATAAAGGGACATTTATAAGAAAAAATAGCGGTATGTATTTTGACAAATTCCTTAACAAAGGCACACGTTCGTTTTTTATTTGGATAAATTGGTAATTATTCTTTGTTCTCTTTGTTCTAGCTCTTCGGCGCTATTTTTTAAAAAACTATTTTTTAAAACTATTTTTCTAGTTTTCAAATTTATCCTTGGAACATAAATTTATAGAAATGACCACGCGTTGGAGCTGAGTCATATTAGTCCCCTTTTTACATTCATTCACCCTTCATTTTGACCCCTTGCTGAACACTACGGAGGAGCCAAGCTGGTTCGCAACCGGAGTCCCCTACCGGACCACTCACCTCGGCCTCCATGGTTTTACTATAGGGACGATTCGTATTAGGCTTATGGGTTTGTAAAGCTCAAACCAACAGGTATTTCAAACAATTCTTTATTTTTAATTTAAACATTCATTCGATGCAGTAACAACAGCGTACAACTTTTAGGCTAAATAGTAAACTCTAAATAAAATAACTATAATTAAGAAGTAACCTTTGGATATAAACTTAAATTTACAACTATCAAGATTCCACGGACATAACAAAAAGTTTTGAATAAACCCCATCTTTCCCAAATTTTACAGTGTTCTATTTTATCCCCCTTTCCTTAGATTAAAGGTCTAGTGACGCGTCTGACTCTCTCTCTATCCAGGTAAATTTATTTTTCTATTAGCAGTAGGCTATCTGGCGCCCGAATATTTTTGTTCTTTGTATTTCTTTAGTGATAGCCCTACATTTGATTATTTTATTACAAATCGGCTCCCACATCGGAGACCTATTACATTCTTTCATTATTACATCACAATATATATATAGTTTTTTTAACAGTTCTCCATTGAAAAATTACAAAAATTGATGCCTGAGGCTCGACTCAAGATTTAAGCACTGTTTCGGAATATGGGCCGTAGAATACAATTTATCACTACTACTATTTAGAAGTTGTAACAAAAGGATTACTTTTAAACGTCATAAAGCTAAGGTAGTCTAGGTGCCAGTTCCACATGACCAAGACTAGAGAAACAGGCAACAAACTACGGCTTGGTTCCTACTATTGCTTTGAATGTGCCTCTATATCACCAAGAAATGGATGTGGAGTAACAATACCAACTACTGTACCCACAGTAGTTGGTATTATATATGTAAAATCTCAGACGGAGGAGAGTCCTTAGACATCTTCAAAGAATATATTTGGTATTAAGATCTAAAAGAGCCTATTGACGTCGCCTTAGTCGTACTTAAAAATTTGAAGACAACTAATTTGAGGTACTAGAAATATTAGTATTGACAAGGTAAGATCACTTATTCGAGTAGACAGTGTTTTGAAGTACTATTGGAGGCTGTTTGTCCAATCTAAAGCTAGTTTAAGGCTGTTTTTAGAAGAGGTTTCAATTCAAAACATAACCTAACCACAAATTACATAATACCTTTTAATTACTTACCTGTACAGTTTATACAGACACCCCCTGATGCCTCCATTCTGGCGAACAATGTTGAAGAAATTCGCTACCTTATCTAGCGCTAAATACTTCGCTAAAGACATTTTTCTCGTATTTTCGTCTCAATCAATATTTTGTAGTTTCCTCTTCTCGTTTACTGACAGATGACTATACATGACAGAAATGAGTTGACATTGACAGTCAGCTGTTTTTGATTGATAAGATTGGTGCTGCCACTGCAGAACTAAAAATCCTACCAAACGTGGAAACAAAAGCATTTGCTTTCCCAAGGCACCCTAGATGGCGGTAGTGAACCGAAGTATATATTTTTCCTAGTTTGTTTCATTACACAAAATATAAAACTATTCAACGCACTTCAAATTATAAGCAGAGCTTTTAAGATGGGAACCAGATAGCCGTTCTTCAAATTATAAGCAGAGATTTTACGATTGGAGCCAGATTAACATTCTTTACTTCCTTGAACACGGAACATTTACCATTTATATAAGTTCATAGATAAATAAAAAAATGAGATTTCATCAAGTTATAATTCAGTAGTTGTACAAACTGCACCATATCTTTTTCTATCTTTAAGCTCGTATTGCTAAAGCGCGGGTGGAATTGCTCTCTAGAGAAATTATTACAGGCGAACAACCCCACACAACATCAGGGGCCTTATTCTCGGGCCGATCTCGATCATTTTGCAATTTTATCTTAGTGCTTCTTTTCGAAGAGAGAATGGCAGATTTCCTTGAGTAATTCATCAACGACCTCATCGTAGAAGCCTCGACAGCTACGATACACGAAAAACGTAGAAAAAGTGCGGGTTTGTGAAAAGAAGCAATAAAATAAAATTGCAAAATGATCGAGATCGGCCCGAGAATTAGTCCCCAGGGGGTTAATTCTCGGGCCGATCTCGATCATGTTGAACCAACCCCGCACTTTTTGTACCTTTTTCGTGTATCGTAGCTGTCGAGGCTTTTACGAAGAGGTTGTTTATGAATTACTCAAGGAAATTATCCATTCCCCCTTCGAAAAGAAGCAATAAAATAAAATTTCAAAATGATCGAGATTGGCCCGAGAATTAGCCCCCTGGTCACTTTTTCTCTTTAAAAATCACTGTAAATTTCAGAAATCCATTGGCTCAACCTTTTCTTTTGTCTTCTTTTTCTTTTTGGTTGTACTTTCCGATACCTCATGTTCCTCATGATCCTGTACCTCATGTTTGCTCCGTTTTTTCTTTTTCTTTGATTTCTTTACTTCATTAACATTCTCTTCATCACACACTGTCATCTGTTCCTCTGAATTTCTACCATTTTCAATATTTTGATTTTTGCTGGTATCCCCATTTTTACTTTTAATTTTTTTTTCTTGCATTGAGCTGTGCATTGTACTTTCTGATTCTACCACGTTTTCGTTACTGCAACGTTTTCTTTTTTTCTTCTTTTTCTGTACTTTTGCTGGGATATCTTCTTCTATTGTCATTTGGTCAATTCTTTCTTCTGTTGTCTGCTTTAACTTCTTTGCGTGAGAATATCCTTGGTATTGTGGTTGGGTGAGTAACATTCTTTCTTGTTCTGCTATCCTAGCTAATTTTCCTATAGCTCTCAATCCATGGCGGGCACCTCTGAAAAGACAAAAAATATTTGATACAAATCCTAGGATATACCCTAAAAAATACAATGAACAATAAGGTGCATTTCTAGAGAAAAAACATTTTTATAAATAGTTTGTTCTTCAGCAATATTTTCGTAATAACGCCATCTATTATTCGATTGAGGAACTTTTTTGCATATACAACATGTCCCAAAATTCAACGATAAGCCGGCACCAGAGGATGGACCTACTAATGACTACACGAGAAAAAAAAAGAAAAAAAAAATACCTCTACTTTTTTTTAAATTACTTAAAAAAAATAGAAATTCTTCGAAAATGTATACCCCTTATGACACTTTTAACTACCATGACCACAATTTTTCAAATATTTCAGTTTTTTTGTTTGTATCGGCAACCTAAGTAGTACTACTATTCACCATAATCTTTGAAAATTACAGAATTTTCGTAGTTTTATACAAAAAAACAACCAAAAAAAATTATTTCCCTAAAATTTTGAAAGGTTTTAACGTTCAGTAAACTTTAACTCATCGTAGTGTAAAAAAAAAATATGGACACTACTATGGCAAGTTTTTTAAAAAATTAGCGCAACTAACCTAGATTTTAAAATGGTATAATACTTTAGGAAAACTAGCCACAAAAAAAAAATAATGACACTTTTTCTAATCAAGAACCAAATTTCATAAGTTGTTGTTAATAGTAATCACTTCTACTATGTGCCCAAAATAGATTTTTGTTGTTGGAAAATGTTTAAAAAAAAGTAGAGGTATTTTTTTTTTCTTTTTTTTTCTCGAATAGTCATTCGTAGGTCCATCCTCTGGTGCCGGCTTATCGTTGAATTTTGGGACACCCTGTATATCAAAACAAAGTCTTTCTCCTTTGGGATACAATAAGAACGGAATTTCCAAAATTAAGCCTTACAGGACTTATGTCCAAACAACTCATTTTCGGAATAAATGAATAATAAACTTCAATAATATGGCAGCTTGTAGGATAATCTTGTGTCCTTTTGATTTATAACTTTATATTTATACTTTTTCTCAATAGAGTTCTCTATTATTTTATAATAACCTTACTTGTGAGCAGTCCTGCCTTCACAAGCCGCAAACAATTCTTCATCTGTCATTTTAAATACATCCTTCTTTTCAACATCGTCTTCTGACTCACTCTCTCTTACATTCTCCGTCTTTCTCCCTCCCTTATCATTGGTCAACACTGCGGTACGGACAAAGTGTTCTGAATATTGAGCCTCATCGGTATGCTTTGAATGCTTTTTGTTAATTTTCCAAGTGTTGCTAGTTATTTCAAAGTTTTTGCTGTCTTTTGTTGTGATTTTCTTTGTCTTGCCATTTTTTTCTTCAACCTGAAATAAAAACGAAAATCTTAATAGAATTAAAAAAACAATCAGAAATAAAAAAAACAATTTTTTTTTTTTTTTTTTTTCCAAGTCTTATCTGCGATCAGTTGGTGCAACTATGAGCAAATTTTTTGTTTGTTTTATGACGGGCAGAGTACACTCCTGCATATCTCCTCAGAAGGTACCCTTTATTGCTGGTCACACAAAAGCATGACATCTTTCCGTTTGAGCCTCCTCGTGTATGTAGGCTCGGTTAGTTGCTGTGCTAGCTGGTTTGGGTGTTTTTTTAGCTTTTCTTGATAGCCTTGAGCAGTGCTTTTTATTTCTTTCGATACTGTTTGGACTCTAAGGATATCATGCAATTCTGTTGTTGTGATAAACCAAGGTGCGTTCGAGATATTTTTCAAGACGCCATTCTGAAAGCGTTGTATGAAGTTGATGTTTGAAACACAAGCAGTACCCCACAGTTGGATGCCATAGGTCCAAATCGGCTTCAGCACAGTAAAAAAAAAAAAAAAAAACAATGTCATTCAATGTATTTAAATTCAAACTTGGCCAACATATACTTCAAGATCACACTCTCCTAAATAAATAAATAAGAATTTTCTACGCATATTATATCCTAGCTACCTGACCAATGTATAAATAAATTAACACATTTAGCTTAGAACGTCAACCACTAACAAATACTTTAATATTACCTTATATTATATTTAATGTTCTCATGTAAGTGACCTCAAGTATGTCTTTTTGAGAATAAATATCTTAAACCATATTAAAATAGTATGTAGTTCATGATTTTAGATCAATTGAAGCCTGGTTGTTTAATTTAAAGCGTTTTTACTACTCATAATAGCATTTTTTAAATTTTTTATTATAGTTAGCTAAGCATTTGGCTGCCATCACACCTGATGGAAAGTGAGGATGCAGCCTAAATTAGAGCATGCTTAGCAATAATCCACCTGTTCTGTTCACACTTAAATTCATAAATTATAACATTCCGGTAATACTCAAATACGAAAACAAGTAAACTATTATTAATTGTTGATCAAGACTATCTAATATATTCTTTGAAAATTTAAAACCTTCAAGCTGCAGTGTTGGTGGACTCAAAAGCTTAACAGTCCCGCAAACTTCTCAGTTAAGTAGGCGAGTACCTACCTCAACATTTTTAGCTGCTTTATCATACAAAGCACTCCACCAATGCTCATTGAACTCTGAAGCTGGATCGTGCCCTACTCCCGTGACACTGCGTTTCAGTTTCGGCTTGAGAGCTTCAGAGATACCGTTCTCATGCTTGCCTAGACCTTTACCTGTAAAAAATAAATAGGTACTGTTAACCAGTTTTGGGAATAGGATAGGACATCCCTAATCGGATCAAGCAATGAATGACATCTCTAGTGGAAAAAAAGAAGAAGAGGAACGGTGATGGCGTCGCTATAAGTAGTTGTATTGTTTGCCGTGTAAAAAAGTTAAACAGAATTGTAGCTATAATCAATGAAGAGTTTTCGCCTTAATAGTACTAGATCATAGAAAAATGAAAATAAATATTTTAGACAATCCACTCAATCACTATCTAGCCCCAAACTAAGCAGAGTACTATGGGAACCAGATAGCTGATATAATACTTAAATACATTTTTTTTGTAAATACATACTTATTATAATACAATATAACAGCCAGACAGAGAAAAAACAAAAAACATCTGTCATCCAAATATTTGTTCTTGGTGGGGACCGAACCCACGACTTCCGGCGCAGAAGGCAGAACTACTACCAACTAAGCAGGCCAGTCAAAAATATGGATAAGTACAATCTAAGGGAGGCGGTAATGTACATCTAGTTACTGAACACCCCGTTAATACAATGCGAATTGAGCCTCATGTGCATAGTAACAAATCAATTATTGATTTTTGTTCTGGCATCGGATAATAAGTACCTACTTGTCCTTGATACTTGAGAGAACGGATATACAAAGTACTCTGTGGGACGGATCCGACTTGGATAGGTTAGGTTATGTTAGAACACATAAATTAAGCACAAGGCGAGCGTGCCGCGGCAGCGGATCCTAGTCACACTCAAAAAGTGACAAAAAGAAGTGAGTAAGAGAAGTGTGAAATGAAAGTGAGTGAGTGGGCTCATAAGTGCAGTAGAAAGCTCAGTCTAGTAGCGCCGTCGCTAGTCGCTGTTTTTACTAAATAGACTTACCATCGGACCAGCCGTACTTTTCCAGTTGCTTGCGAGCAAAATCCATAATTTATTTAGGCCCTACGGGGCAACATGTTAGTTAAAAACAAACCTATTTATCAAGTATTTTCGGCAGGGTTATGAACAAGAACGAGCACGTAAATAAAAATATTGAGGTAACCTCAAAAACTTACGTCAAGATCACATGGTATTTTTGACAAGTTGACAATGACATAACATGATAGTGACGAAGAGATGTTTTTTTTTTCCTTTTCGCTCCTTACGAAACAGGCTATAGTATACCAGACCATACCGCCTAGTCTTACGTTTTGTTTTTTCCCTTGAGTTGGGTTTTTTTAAATTTAACCCTTAAATGCATAGAAACGTATTTTTTATCGGAAAAAAATTATTTGGTAAAGGAAAGGGTCCTAGATAATGGAAAAAATAATTTAAAAAATCTAAATAAATTGTAATCATTATATTTTTGAAAAAAACTAGTAGTTACAATTTTGTAACACCATGCATTAGGGACAAAATTTATACAAGGTTAAATAAGGGTCTAAATATTCGCTGCATTGTGGAACACCGTAAAACAGTCTTTAGACTTTCTTGAGCATAGTAATACATTACATTTATTACATTTTACGGTGCTTAGGGTCTTGCATGAAGGCATCATGCAGCGTCCACGGGAAACACTTCTTACGATATGGTGATCCACCTTGTCCAACCTGACTTCAAACGGTGGTAATATCTGGCATGGTTTGCCCTTCCGCTTCTTCGGTGGGGGCACATCTGACGTGCTGGGAGTGCTGGTTGAAGTAGCCGGGCGGCCTCTGGTGGCGGGAGGGTTGTATTTACACAGGCAATCAGCCAGCTCACCTCTGAACTCTGCAAGACTCATAATGTTTTTGGGTAACAGGCCGTTTCGAATAGATACTTTTTTGTATAGTATCCATGCGTTTATTATACTCAAATCAAGAACATGGTAGAAGATACGCATGTACCATTTTCGGCTCTTCATCCTAATTTTGTATCGGCCTAGGAATGAGTCCATAAGATCGACACCACCCATGTGGGCGTTATATTCCTTGATCAATTTTGGGCAAGGAATAGGTATTCGCCGCTTTTCTTTTTTGTCGAACCTTTCGATATTTTCTGCAGGCTGTGCACCCACATATGTAGATGCTAGGATTACCTGCTTGTTATCTTTCCAACTGACTGTAGTCATGTCTACGCCTTCAAAGTTAGTCACGTATTCCTCAAACGCGCCTCTTGGTACCGATGTTTTCATAGTTTCTTGTTTTGTCGGCAGCTTGCAAGTTTTGCCGAGGCGGTTTCTTTGAATTGTACCCAGGGATTGAATTCCTTCTTTGGCCAGCGTGTACATCAGAGGCAGTGACGTGTAATAATTGTCAAAGTACACTATGTGGTTTTGTTGACGTGGAACTACTCGCAAAAGCTTCAAAACAGTTTGTCCTACTACCCCAATATTTTCTGGTTCGTTTGGTAATCTGTCATCAACCTCCTTTCCAGCATAGATTTGAAAGCGGTAAGCATATCCCATCAAATTACAGAGAACAAACAGTTTGAAACCCCATTTGTGTGGTTTATTCGGCAGGTATTGCTTGAGGAAGTGGCCAATTTTTGTTGAACACATCTGTTCGTCGATCGATAATCGCTGGTCTATCGCGACGCTTGAAAATTTTTCATTTAGATGGTCTATGACAGGTCGGAGTTTATGCAGTTTATCGTGCTGTGGATGGTTGGGCGGTAGGTGCTTGTCGTTGTCGTTGAAGTGTAAAATCCTACGAATCTTCTCGAATTTGTTTACTGGCATCGCTTCTTTTATGGCAAAGAATCCAAACTTGGTAGACCAGTAGGATCTTGTACTTGGGTAATGGTAAACCGACATGAATACCAAGATTCCTAAATATTTACGAAGGTCTGAAGTCGTAATAACCTCAGGTCTGTCAGGCTGTGTTTGTACAGCATACCGGGTTGTCTCTGTCACAATATGCTCCATCAAATCGTTGGAGAAGAAGTAAGTAAAAAACTGGTAAGGACTCTGCAATGCCATAACTGCTGATGAAAGTTCTTCACTGCCTCCAAAACTAATGTTATTCTCGTTGAACATTAGTGATCTTTTTCTCCAAACCAGGTTTCTTGTGCTATTCACACTACAAACTGGAGGTTGCGAATTTGCGGCTGATAATGTACTGGTACCTGGTAATGCTGGTGCTCCTACATACGCGTCAATACCATCTTCTAACAAGGGAGGGTCAGAAGCCGTAACTTCTTCATCATCACCCAGATTTTCCAATTCCACCTGCATTGCCTCACGAGATGGGAGGTATTGAAAATCATCTCCGTCTGACTCCAGGCCGTCGTCCGAAACCTCTCCATTTTCTAGTCTTCGAAGGAGCTCTTCAATACCCAGATCTAAAAAGCACCAAAAACATGCAAATAATAGCCATCACCAGCACAAGAGCACCGCCACAAAAATCCAAAACCATGAAGAAATCAAGTCATCAAAATAAACGTTCGTGCATAGGGTTACATAAATGATACTAGCATGAAATGTTAGTTTTGAATAGGTTCACGAAAACAAAATCAAGAAATACGCATATCACACGATACTTGATAAACTTACCATCCATAATGTATTTTTTTTATCACAAAACTCATTCACTTTGTTTAAAATTTTACGCATCAATATCCCGCCTTTTTTAAAAAGTTTGCTTTGCCGCCACTGAAGTTTGGAAGTGTCATAAATTCAAGATGTCACAAATGAAAACTGTCAAACTTGAGTAGAATGATAAAAAAATATTTAAAGGAACGTTTAGACGTTCAATAATTACCATAGATAATAAAATATTGTACCTAATTTTGATTTGAATGTGATGTTACAATTTTGTTACTAAATGCATTAAAGGGTTAAGTCTTTCGTAATTTACGAAGAGATGAATGAAACAATTCCTCCAAGATGAAACATGACAAAAATGCGTTCCGTTTTACGAAGATTTTAATTATATTCGAAACATTTCTTACTGTAACTTTATAGAGTAAGGAAGCTTTTAAAATAACATACGTATGTAAATGAGTAAGCTACATTATCTGGCTGGATGCTTCTTAAATAAAAGCAAAAACTCTTCTCGAATACTTACCTACTCAATAAAAAAATAATTTCGGTAATAAATATCTATTTCTGTAAAACATCATCCAAATCGTCTAATGTAGATTCATTACAGCTGTAAAAGAATAAAAATATGTTATAATAGTCTAAACAATGCCTGTATTCTCCACATTATTCTAGTACAAAAAATCTCAGATCAGTAGGTATCACAAAAATGTCTCCTAATACCTAGCTAATTCTTGGGACACATTATCATTATCACATCATATAAGTTTTATCCTCTGACAGATCATCATCATCATCATCATACTGATGTTTACTGCTGAACACAGGTTTATTACCCTTATCTACCCATTACATAAATGAAAATAAAAGGCTAGCCAAAAGTCTCTTGTCACCAACAAAATAACGATGGCAACCAACCTAAAGTACTTATTATTATTATGAGCCTTCTATGTCCCACTGCTTGGCAAAGGCGTCCCCCAATCCCTTCCACTCTGTGCGGTCCTGTGCTGAGATGTTCCACAGAGGTCTGTGCTTATCGAGTTCGTCTCGTGATCTTGTTCTTGGTCTGCCGCGACGCCTTTATTATTAATATAACTGTAAGGGGTCGTCCTAATTGGCCAACGATCGTACGATCAAACGATGCGTTTTCGTCGCACGACGAGATTAAACACACACATTTCTTTAGTTTAGAGTGTCCTAATTGAAGGTTGAAGTCATCGTACGATAACGCATACGCAGTTTCATCGTACGATGAAATCGCATCGCACCATCGCGCGATCGATGGCCAATTAGGACGACGCCTTAATCTTTTAGCTCAGCTCTATAGTTATAACTAGGATCTCTTTTAGACCTTTCAAGGTAAGGCAGGCCATGTGGCCCCTTTGATGAGTAGTTATCAAGATGGGGCCGGTTCAGGAGGTCCGGTTTGAATGTCTTTAGGAAATACACCCAGCATTGTAGTGTTTCAAGTTCATTTGAAGACCTGGAATTGAAAAAAGAACATTTTTGTAAATAAAATAATTTTATAAAAATTGTGGGTAGGTATGCACTAAATGTGATTTTAAAGCGCAGTGCACACTTCAATGGCGTCAGGCGTGGACATGAAATATGAAACAGTTGAGATATCTCCAGATGTGGCCAATAATCTTCATGTCAAATTGGCAAACTCTTTGATTCGCACTTGATGTGCGGACTGGTTTCCGCAAGTAGGCCGCTGGCGGGCCCTTTTTACGTGACGCTTGACACGTTTTCGAACTTTTTGTAGGTTCTACTATATGCCGGTTTCCTCACGATGTTTCCCTTCACCGTTCACTCAAACTCAAACTCAATGGTGCACAACTGGATTTAAACCCACGACCTTAGGATCGGCAGGCGGGGCCGCTACCACCAGACACCAGTATTCTCCAACAATCTACATAATTATAGTTCCAGGGATAAATAAAGAAAGTTACTCACGTCTTTACAATAATATCGTCAATTTCTCTAACATAGTAGTTTGGATGATCTTCTAATATGTCCAATTTACTAAGCATAGTCTCATTTACTTCATAAACCTCACCTGAAAAAACAAAATTTATCTTGTTATTTTAAGCGGTGTTGGATGGGAAAAAAAAATTGTCTTACATGGTATAAAAACTCCTGTCAGGATTCACCAAAGTCAATTAAATATTTATTCAGTAGTACCACAAGGATCGCTTTGAAACATCTTAAAGCTGAAGCCAATAGATGTCAGGAAGAGTCATATCTTTATTGGCTTCGCCAATCAAAATCAAAATTGTCTTTATTCAGTTGAATTCCAAGAATCACTTTGAAACGTCTTAAAGCTAGGTTAGTCTAGGTGCCAGTTTCACGCGACCAAGCCTGGAAGAACAGGCAACAAACTACGGCTTGGTTTCTACCGTTTTTATGATCCTTTCACAAAACAAAAATAATATTAGCAGGGAAGTTCCAGTGACCACCATAAATAAATATTGTGAAGAATCCACAAAACACTATCCAGCCCCAAATTAAGCAGAGCTTGTACTATGGGAACCAGATAGCTGATATAATACTTAAATCGGTGCATGGTGGACTGTTCGCAGCGTGATTCCGATTCTCTCTGTTGATAGTGTCTTCTCTCTTTCACACTGGGAGAATTGTCTGACTTATATAATAAATTTTTGTAAATACATACTAAGAATACAATATAACACCCAGACAGAGAACAAACATCTGCGTTCACCACACAAATATTAGTTCTCGGTGGGGATCGAGCCCACAACCTACAGCACAGAAGGCAGAGCTACTACCAACTGAGCTGAGAAGCCAGTAATACAACAGAACACCCAGACAGAGCACAAAGAGAAGTTGTGGCCCTAGTTTAATTTTTCCCCACGGCCTTTGAGAGACTACCAACTGAGCTATGAGGGCTATCAATTCACCTTGCACAATGCTCCCATTTCCCGGGCTATAGAGCAGAAAAGGAATGTTATATCTTGTCGCAATGACCAACGGGTATTTCTTCTTGGTAGTACCTTCGCCCACAAACTTGCCAATGCCGTTGTTGGGATCTGTAAGCCAGTGGTGATTGGGTTCGTTGCGCTTCAGCGTTCCGTAGACAAATACTTTTTGACTCATCTGGGAATAAAATGCACAGGAAAAAAGCATTAAAAATTGCCAAAATATACTATAACTTTATAGTTTGTGTGTGTTTGGAACAATTTTACTGCTATGATGGTTTTTCGAAGAGATTAAATTAAATGTGCTAGTGTTAGAATAGTATAGGAAGAAAAATAAAATTGAGAAAGCTTTGATTATTTCAAAGTGAGCAAAATTTATTTACATTTTGATAATACGGGTTATCAGACGATACTTACGTTTCTGCTTGCTAAATAAATGGATCTATAAACGAACAACTTTGATAATCTGAGTATCATGAATGCATTAAATTACTTTGACCTCATTTTGCAAGTGCAAGTGCATGGAAAATAAAAGTTTGAAAACTCGCTCCCAACAACATCCAAACCAAAACTTAAAAGTTTGACGTTTCGAAACATTGCACCCTTGATTGCACCTTTCATTGTCATTGGCCTGAAGTTGTTGAAGATTACAGTTCTAGCAACATAATGAAAGCAACTCACTTAAGTTCGTTCTCGTTCCACTTTAAATCATTTTCTACCAAAAACTACCGGAAACTCTGTTTTTTCCCTTCCTGACTATGACAACTGACATTGACAAGAGTGACGCGACATGCAAAAAGTTTTCCGTTCATCCGTTCTTTTTGTTTGAGAATTTTCTGGCTTTTTTTATTCAGTTGATTTTTTTCACGTTCGTGAATAGACGTGTCGGTGTATGAAATACATTTTTTGCACATTAATCATGTGTTACAATCGTATGTGACTGTGGACTTTGATAGTGGTTATCCTACGCTTGAAAATTATTTGTATTTTGAATAGAAAAATTCAAGATGAGGTTAGCCGGGGCTATATTCTCTAATGTGACAAAGATGCTTGATTTTTACTCACAGTTTAATCCATCTCCGCTGTCCATCAAGCAATTCATCGACTTTGGTAAGTAATCTACCTGTCTACTTAAAAAAACTGTTAATTTAATCAATCAATCGTACAGCACTAGTGTATAATGTGATGTGACGTGACGGGCAAGTGTTGTATGAACATCGATTAATCAATTTTAATTAACTCGCATCTTAAAATCTTTACCTACCTCAAATTATGTAAAGTATTGTGAAGCTATCTGACTTGTGTTTATTAGATTGTAACCAACTAATTTGGAGAACTTTGAATCTGATTAAACCTGATAATTAAGTATATATCAACCTGCATGCAAGCCTACAGTATCTACGTACGTAGGTAAAATAGGAATGGTAGGTGGTATCGTATTCCATCTTCATACGTCTGCAACGAAAGCAAAGTCACGCTTAAAAACTAGCTTGCCACTATGTCAAGGATATCGTGTTTGACGCGCGTTGATACTAATCTTGTTTTGCAAAAGTATTTTGTTATGATTTGTTTATCATTACATTTTACACATGACTGGCCTATCCGCTCAGTTGATAGTAGCTCTGCCTTCTGTGCTGTAGGTTGTGGGTTTGATCCCCACCAAAAACAAATATTTGTGTCATGACCACAGATGTTTGTTCTCTGTCTGGGTATATTGTAATCAGGTACCTATGTAATAACAAAAAAAATAAGTACTAGGTATTTCAGGTTTCCATAGTACAAGCTCTGATTAGTTTGGGTTAGAAAAGTGTTCTTCTTCTTCTTAATGAATGGCATCTGTCCTTTTCAGATCAATTTTGCCAGTATCGAGTAGTTTAATGAGAATGATGATAATATCCATAGATAAAATATAAAATACTTTTCCGTCAAGTTGTCAGTTGTCATCACAGGTCTGCCCTACCTTTATTAGTTTGGGTTATAAAAGGGTTGTGTGGTGTAGAAGGCTGCCGACTGAGCTGTGACATCTGTCATCTGCCTTTACTGTATTAAATACTAGAGGCCTGTCCCAGCTCCCACACGGGTGGATATTTATTTTTTAAACACATAAATATAACCTATGTTACTCAGGGTGAATGTAGCTTTCCAATGGTGAAAGAAATTTTGAAATCGGCACAGTAGTTTTTGTTTTTATTACAAACATACAAAAATACAAAGTTTTCTTCTTGATAATATTAGTACTAGATTTACAAAAAAGGTAACGCTGCCTATAAAAATTACATGTGCCTCACAGAACACGTCTAATGACACTATCAAACCCATTCACAGAAAAGTTATGACTATCTATTTTAAAACCATACAGATACGGCAGAGCCATAGCTTTTCTGTGATATATTTGAAAATGCAATTGTTATAGGCAGCAGTGGCTTTTTGTAAATCCGACTAATATTATAAATGCGAAAGTTTGTGAGTATGGATGGATGGATGGATGTTTGCTACTCAATAACGCTGCACTGGGTCATTTAGATGGATGTATTTGCTCTCTAAGAAATGACTAAGAAGTATTGAAAGTTCGCACTCCTAGTGATTACAAAGGGGTATCAAAGTTTGTAATAGTAATTGCTCCATGCATCACAAGATCTTCGAAACGTAACTACCCCTGTAGCCATAGTTAGTCTTAAATTCGGTAGAGGCACACTAAGACGGGTGTAAGTGTTCACTAAAAAGAACTATGAAAGTTCGCACTTCAAGCGGTCGAAAAAGGGGTGTCAAAGCTTGTTAGTAATTGACCACGCATCTCGAGATCTCCGAAACACTTCGGTCTTCAATTCGGTAGAGGCACACTAAGAAGGGTGTAAGTGCTCACTAAAAAGAACTATGAAAGTTCGCACTTCAAGCGGTCGAAAAAGGGGTGTCAAAGCTTGTTAGTAATTGACTACGCATCTCGAGATCTCCGAAACACTTCGGTCTTCAATTCGGTAGAGGCACACTAAGAAGGGTGTAAGTGCTCACTAAAAAGAACTATGAAAGTTCGCACTTCAAGCGGTCGAAAAAGGGGTGTCAAAGCTTGTTAGTAATTGACCACGCATCTCGAGATCTCCGAAACACTTCGGTCTTCAATTCGGTAGAGGCACACTAAGAAGGGTGTAAGTGCTCACTAAAAAGAACTATGAAAGTTCGCACTTCAAGCGGTCGAAAAAGGGGTGTCAAAGCTTGTTAGTAATTGACCACGCATCTCGAGATCTCCGAAACACTTCGGTCTTCAATTCGGTAGAGGCACACTAAGAAGGGGTAAGTGCTCACTAAAAAGAACTATGAAAGTTCGCACTCCAAGCGGTCGAAAAAGGGGTGTCAAAGTTTGTATGTGAACTGCTTTACACGATCGCGAAATCCCAAGTCTATTGGTGATCGGAAAATCAAGACAAGAAGTACATTACGAGATCTCCGATCTCCGAATTACATACAGGGTCTTCAATTTGGTGCATACTTATTGGGGTGTAAGTGCTCACTTCGTAAGTTCGCACTTCAATCAGGACTAATAGAAATAGAAAATGTAGAGTTCATTGTTTTTTAAATCAGTTCATTGTTTGACGAGAACTTAGTCGCTAGTAATTTTATTTTGAGTTATACAGTAGACTAGAGTTGAATGAATGTTAGGAAATGTATAAGTACCATACCAGTGAAAACTGTTTCTGGCATAGTTCGTTCGTTCGGAGTTCGGACTATGCGAAAATTACGAAACCTCTGCCAACAATTTCTGTAGTTTTCCTAAATCTGTTCTAATTAAGATTTTTATTGATTGCACATAGTAACAATTAAATACCTAGATGAAAACAAACACCTAGGTATGAAGCCAAAATAATACATATATGAATTAGATAGGTTTTTAATTCTATTCCAATTAGGTACCTACAATAAATACTGATTTACCTCTCTCTTCTCTTCTTAAATTTAAGAGCTTAACTCTTGTCGGGGTTTTGATGCAATTTTCTCCAATTAAGTCTTCGAATGCGGCCTCCTTGACTTCCAAATACGACATGACAGCGATCTTTTCTTTTAGCTTTACCTACATATAATAACCATTTAAGTTATGCACTATCGGCGCCACTGTACACCAGCGCCCTATTATGCCCTTGTGCTCTAATGCCAAATGCTGAATGGAAGCCTTTTTCGTAACTTATTGCTTGTTGTACTATGCGTTTTTGTCTGTATTATGTTATGTGACGTAAAATAAATATTAGCTATTGATTATACCTACGTCACAAAACGTAATTCATTGGAAAACATCGAGGCATGTCGTCGAATCTAAAAAGTACGAAAAACGTGTCGATTGCGCGAAAGGAGCCTCTCTGAAGCGCACTTAAAATCATTTCACCGCGCTGGTTTGAAAGAACCAGTGTGGACAAGAAGACTATTTGCTATTTCTATTTACTTATGATATCACAACAAAGCACTGGAGTACAGAACGTGGAGTACCTCGCTTAATCGTTTGAACACTTTATCTGAGTTAAAAAACACGTCGACGTTGACTTAGATGTGTGTTTTTATAAAAAATCACACAGCGTCTTACTCACCATTTGGATGGGTGACCGCGTCGCGCAGCCTAACTCTAACAAACCTGTGGAGTAGACCTGATGAAGTGAAGGTCTGCGAAAGATTAGATGCTGGTTCACACGCAAGTGCACAATAGGAAAAGCTTATGTCTAACAGTGGACTGCTACGTTGCTAAGCGAAACCGCCCGCTCCGGGGAGATACTCATCATATTTTGGCGGTGATGCCTGGCTGCTTGCAATGTCTGGCGTCCTAGGTCAATGGCGCATTCATACCATAATAGTTAATTTATAAACATGGCGCTTCTTGCTCTTCTTCCTGCCCTTATCCCGCTTCATGTGGGGTCGGCACAACATGTCTTCCTCCTCCATTCCCATCAGCCGTCATCCCTGCATTCACTCCTCTCTTATCCATGTCATCTTTCACACAGTTCATCCATGTTTTCCTTGGTCTACCCCTGCTCACATATCCATCCACATCCATACTCATCACTCTCCTAGTCACATGACTTTCATCCCTCCTAATGACTTCGCCTCTATCAGCCGTCATCTCTGCATTCACTCTTCTCATATCCATGTCACCTTTCACACAGTTCATCCATGTTTTCCTTGGTATACCTCTACTCACATATCCATCCACATCCATACCTATTACTGTCCTAGTCACATGACTTTCATCCCTCCTCATGACATGCCCGTACCACGCCAACCTATTGCGCCTCAATTTTTCTGTCACTGGCGCTACTTTCAAACTTCTTGCTATCACATTAAAAATAATGTCGTGACGTTTATACGACAGAAAATCGACTACCTTAACACGGCTTAGTTAATTCCGCACGCATTGGCCATGTCTTTCCTGTGGATTAGGAAGAATAAGTTGAGAGGATGGTATGGTATTAGGCAAGCTAACTCTAAAAAATCCTAGCAATATACAGCGCCTCGTGTTGGAAGCAGTGTAATGTCACTTCTGACAAGTCCTCAGTGGACATATCTTGCTAGGTAATTTAATATTGTATAGGCAGAGAGTAAACATCAAATGAATAGTTCATTTGATGTTTACTCTGCTCATTCCATCAGTAGCACCTATAGAAGGTATGGAAGATGGACAACGGCGATTACAGAATGGTGGCCAAAAGATGCATAGCGTCTACCCGCCCGTTGGTCGGATGACATTGCCGGAGTAGTTGGGCAGCAATGGCGGAAACTGGCACAGGACCGAAGAGAGTGGCGTTTTAGAGAGGAGGCCTATACCCTGCCGTGGATGCATACGGGCTAAATAGATAGATATATTAAAGCTGAACGAATTAAGATGATGTAGGAATAAGATTACCTACATTATTTGTATCCCGTAAAAAACCTAAATTACACAAATCTTATACCTTGTATATATTTATGATCTCGGAAACTGCGCTTACGATTTTCATGAAATTCAGTATACAGGGGTTTTCGGGGGCAATAAATTGATCTAGCTAGGATTCATTTTAAGAAAATGATTATTTCACCCCGAGTTCAATAATTAATCATAAACTGAATATGTGACTGCTCCTGCCATCTATCGACGATTGTGAGCAACTAACTGCAAGCATATCCAGCAGATAGCGTTGTTCAGTAAAAATAAGCCAATAAAGATAATATGACTCTTATGATTTCTTAAAAATACAAAGTAAAATAAAAATTACCGAGCGAAGCTCGGTCACCAACTGCTAGTGTGAGTTAAACTGCGTACACCTAGTATAGCAAATATTATTTTTCCACACCCCAAGTTCTAGGCCACCCAGTCATTGTGTCAACTAAATATAGAACAATGGCACACATTCGCTCGATGAAATTGCAGCCATTTGAAGAGTGCACTTACGATTGAGTCATCATCGTCAATCATACTGAAGTAGACATTTTGTAAAGTGGCTGTACCGTATCGTCCTGCTAGTCTATTTATGGATGGGGAAGTGGAAATGGTCTAGGCATGAATACCTTTTAATCTGACTTCTACGTCTGGATACGAGAAATATAACCACAATGGGAGTTTTAGAAAAGGACAAGCGTTGCTCGGCTTGGGGATAAACTGCACTGTGTGTCCTAGAATGCTCTTTCTGATGAGAAAACGTGTATCATCGACGGTTTTTTACGTCCACACTCTTCCCTCATTTTGTAACTTTAGTGGCTCGCAAGAGTCGCAAGAAATAGAGATGTCATCAGAATTAGCGGCCTGCTACGCTAGTTGATATAGTCAAGTGCTGGAGAACCAATACGAATAAGGCCTTTTGACTCATTTTAAGTGTGCGGCGTAGGCATAGGAGAGCGCTGGCGGCCAAGTGGTAGCGGCCCCGCCTTCCGATTCTAAGGTCGTGGGTTCAAATCCAGTCGTGTACCAATGAGTTTCCTGCCCTAAAATGTATCACTGGCATAGCCAGTGCTTTCAAAGTGCAAGGAAAACATCGTGAGGAAACCGGTATCGTAGAACCTAAAAAGTTTGAAAATATGTGCCAAGTGCACGAAAGGAGCCTCATTGAGGCGCACTTAAAATCGTTTCACCACACTTGGTTCGAAAGAATCAGTGACAAGATAAGAAGAAGTGTGCGGGGTAATATGAAATGACAAGAGCATACACTAGTTACGTGTGTGTGTGGTACCCAGTATTTAGTTCCACTGCATGCAGCCGGAAGAGTAACTTGAGTCGTTAGTCTCGTCTTCCTGGTTACAGAATGACCTTAGGGCTAGTTAGCGTTCCAACACCTATACAATTACACATCCTTGTAAAGTCTCGTTTGTCGCGGTTTTCATATACATACATCTATTTGCTAGCTAGATATGAGACACACATAGTAACAAGACTAAAGACCGATAGGCTAGCGCTTACCTTGGGACAGAGAGTTATAATAGGCCCGGTCAAGCACCTATAAATCGATGAAGATGTATGAATAATGTTATGAAAGATTGAAAAAATCAAGGCTGGACTAAACCTGGTGTGTAGTTGCTGAACAAGCCTACTCCGTTCAGATTTGAAGTGTTGTATTATGTCATTTCAAATCAAGTGACCCAGTTACTTGAATGAGTAACCGCTAATGACATTTACACGCATATAATCGCTTGTCAATTTTAGCTTCGAATAGCAGTCCTCGGTTATAGCAGTGTAAAGTGGGTGATAGACGTACTTATGGCTCGCCGACCTTTTTCGCTTGTGTTTCACCTTAAGTACGCGTACTTTCAATACATTACTTTCGATACATTAGGTCGGCGAGCCATAAGTACCTACGCGTACTTGCTCGTACGTCTATCACCCACTTAAGACGCCCTCTTGCAAGGGAACGGCGATCAGCGAAATGTAGCTGGCAAGCATTGTAGGACAAAAGCCGAAGACTGGCCTCAGTGGCGCTTTTTGGGAGAGACCTACGTCCAGCAGTGGACTGTATGTACGGAGGTTTCCTAAAACCTCATCAGATTCGCGGAGTAGCTCATACTTACAAACTTTCTAAACTCTTTGTGAAATCTGTTTTACGAAGGTACACTTTCATGTAGCGTCATGTCTGCACATTTTAATTTAGGGAATGACGCAGGTCCATCTCACCTACATACTCTTAGGTATTTCACGGACGTCATTCTCATATCCAGATGTAAGGATTGCGGAATCGTGGAAAATTTTAACACTGAAGTGTCTGATGGCATTCGTCGTTTCGAAACTTCGAGGAAAAATATGATGCACAAATTGCACGATTATGTTTTAATGCTCGGCTGCTTTTTGTTCGTTTTTATGAGCCAAAGAGTACCTAATTTGAAGATGGTCTGAATTATTTTCCTTGTTTAATTGTCCAAGTCCTGTCATGAAGTGGTATGTCATGTGATTAGGAGAGTGATGAGTATGGATGTGGATAGATATGTGAGCAGAGGTAGACCAAAGAAAACATGGATGAACTGTGTGAAAGATGACATGGATAAGAGAGGAGTGAATGCAGAGATGACGGCTGATAGATGGGAATGGAGGAGAAAGACATGTTGTGCCGACCCCACATAAGGCCAGGAAGAATAATTGGCCAAGTCATCAAAAGAGTTCATCAAAACTAAGTAGTCTGTTTAGTTGAGTCCATATTTTTTGTGCATGCTGTGGAATCCTCTAACTGACGACGTGTTGTTATAGTAATTTGTTATTCTCGTGTTTCCTTTGTTGGATGTTGTTTTTTGAGAGCTTTTTGTTCAGTATATTACAACGAAACATTATGTGAATGTCTGTCGCTGTGTTTTCTGTACAAAACATGACTACGCCCTTTTAAACGAGGATCTACATACAAAGATCTGTTGTATGTACGATTTTATAAAATAGGTGACTTATAAAATCTGCCAAAAAAACTATTGCCACTCTTATCAATATATGAAAAGTTGCATTTTTCATTCACGAAGTACCGTGATATTCCACTAGAATTATATTCTAAATTGTAGTGATATAAAAAATCTGAAAAAGGTATGCCAATAAATAAATAAATGATTAAATAAATATTTGTAAATTATACTACTCATTTACTCGCTACAAATCTCAGAATAAAGCTTCGAGGGGTGAAAGCGCTCACAATTTTTTTTTAATTCGTTTCCCCTAGTGTTATAGCTTCACGCGAGCAAAGTCACGCTGAATTCCTGAAACCGTACTTTACATGTATTAAACCGCTGAAGCGTATTTTATTGGAAATTCCTCAAATAGCAATGTCGAAATTCTGAGCAGCCAAGTCAGCTTCAGTGGGTGTGATGGAGGCAAGGTCAAGGAGAAACAACAATATTGTAAAAACGAAAGCTTGTGAGCGAGTGAATGAATAAAAGAAACGTTAAAATTTCTTAAAGTTCTTTGCTAGTAATAGGCTAATAGGTACATTTCTAGGAAGAACGATTCTGAACCGTCTCCATTCCTAACTACCCGCGATCTTATAAATTTTATCGATCCATCGGACTTCGTCTTCCTGTGAGTGGTCAAACTCAATACGAGAACCTTTTTTCCCCAACGGCTATATGTTTTACGAGCTATATTACCCGCTCAATACACATTGCATAGTTCTTATTTTAAAGAGCTTCTTTGAGCTGCACTTAAAACTCTTTCACCACTTCGTCTTCTTATTTAAGAGCAACGCTCTTGTCGGCGTAATGTATGCATTTTTCTCCAGGTATTTCTTTTGAGGGCAACCTCCTTGACCTCCTTATACGACATGACGGCGATCTTTGCTTTTATTTGGCTCATGTAGCTTATCCTTGGTCTTCTCTTCCTCTCTTTCCTTCTACCTTTCCTATATGATATTTCTGATAAAGTTGTCATGTCGTACAAGATGGCCAATCATCTTTCCTCTTCTGTTCTCAACAACACCACACTGATCCGAAAAAAAAAACAGGACAAGGAAACTGCCTGCATATTTCTTATTTCTATTCTGTGGCCATGATAAAGCCTCTCATAAAGAAACAGCTGAGTTTCAGTTAAACAAAGTCATCTTCATTCTTGGAAGGATGCCAGCTCCGGGAAGTGTTTGTAAACACTGATTATTGAACGATATATCGTTTGGAAACTCCTTCAGTCAGTGCCTCGATGGCCTTGAATGACTCAACTAGCTGTGTGAACTTTGAACCTACCTGTGAAGTTGTGAACCTGCCAAGGGCATAACAAATATTGTACACACAATATAGGTAGACGGGCACGTAGTACAAATAAGTATTACATAGGTGTTACATTCGTATTTGACTATCATCAGTCTGAAAAAGTCCATTGCTGGATAACTTGGAAAGACCTCCCATAAACAAATCAGGTCAAACCTGAGTCCTCTTTATCTGTACGCGATCTTAATAAAGACAGCGATCCATGTAGTGAGCCGGGAGCGATTCTTCGCATACTCTTCTTCCTGCCCTTATCCCACTTTATGTGTGTTCGGCACAACATGTCTTCCTCCTCCATTCCCCTCTGTTCGCCGTCATCTCTGCATTAACTACTTTCTTATCCATTTCATCTTTTTGACAGTTCCTCCATGTTTTCTTTGGTTTACCTCTGCTCACATATCCCTCCACAGTCATCACTCTCCTAGTCACATGACTTGCATCCCTCCTCATGACATGCCCATACCACGCCAGCCTATTGCTCTTCAATTTTTCTTCGCATACTAACAAAGAATAAACGACTCTTTATTTTTTAATCAATATCCATGAGGATGTTTGCCCAGTTTTTGCAGTCCATACGTATAAAGTTGCGTGTAATACTATACTATACAACTAATATTATAAAGCTGAAGAGTTTGGTTGTTTGTTTGGGTGAACGCGCTAATCTCGGAACTGCTGGTGGTGAATGGACTATCCAACACAAAAATAAGTTTTCAATTCGGAAACTTATTTTTGTGTTAGATAGTCCATTTATCGAGGAAGGCCCATAACATTAAGCGCAAAACACACTAAGCCCGCCGGGTCGCCGACATAATGTCGGCAACTTTTTGTCTTCTTGTCTATTCTTTTTACAGGCCGCCGGGCTTTGTCGGCGACCCGGCGGGCTCAGTGTGTATTGCGCCTTTCGCTATATTCTACTAGCGACCCGTGCGAAGCTGGGGCGGATCGCTAGTCATAATTATTTTCCATGGCTGTTTTTGGAACACAGTCATTGCGTACACAAAAAATAATACTATCGTAAACCCTACGTTGTTACGTGGGTAGCACTTAGATGGCAATACGATTCGAGCATAAAGAAACGACTGAAACGACCTCATTCAGTTCTGTTTTGACCTTGACCTTTTGTCTGACCTCTGTTGGTCTCATCAGCTGTGAAGTTCGTGTGGGTTTTGCACTTATAGGGATCGTGAAATTCTGCGAATAGAACTAGATATCTGCCTAGCGATAAGACGGGCTATTTGTTATAATATATGTTGTTGATTCGTGATTTTTCTTTGAGTAAAAGTAAAGTAAACAGGCCTTTGCATCTATTGTAGATGATTTATATAGCGGCAAGGGCAACTGGTGATTACACAAGCCCTATTTGCGGACGCTATAGTGCCTGGGACAGGATTTTAGATGGAATAAGCTTGCCCAGCACCTATACCATCCTGACAGCTTAGTCGGCCTAATCCACAGGAAAGACATGATCAATACGTGCGGAGCTGATTAAGCCGCGGGTTTCCTCACGATGTTTTCCTTCACCGTTTGAGAGCACTAGCACTATGTACATAAATTTTTCAACAGTAAAACTCTTTGGTACACGACTGGATTCGAACCCACGACCTTAGGATCGGAAGGCGGGGCCGCTACCACTAGACCACCAGTGCTCTCTTTGAGTACTTTAGTATTTATCTATCTAGTTTACAATATTTATGGGTCTTTGTGAAAAAGCTCGTCCAAAGAAGCACCAAAGTACTTACTTATCTATCTATGAACTTTACAGGCTTTTGGAAAAAGGAATTTTTGGAATAATAAATATTGTGCACAATTCAAACAACACTATCGAGCCCCAAGCTAAATAGTGTTTGTACTATGGGAACCAGTTATTATCTGATATAATACTTAAACATATACTTTTTTTAATCAAACTTAGAATACAATATATAGATAGTGCAATCCACGAAGGCGCGCCCCACTATTCCTCCTAACCGCTTATAGTATATGTGTGCAAGCTTCCGTCAATGTTTGAGTGTTATCGGTACACACTAATTACCTATGAGTGCACACGCACACTACAATGAATAGACTACGGTTGGCGACTGCCGCTCGGAGCAAACTCCCCGCACCCCGCGAGGGGCGCGTCTTCGTGAATTGCACTATCTTTATAACACGCAGACTGAGAACAAACTTCTATATGCGCCACACAGTCATTTGTTTTCGGGGGAATTGCACCCATGACCTACGGCGCAGAAGGCAGAGCTACTACCAACGGAGCTAAGACGCCAGTATAAAGCTTAGTTCTTTTTATGTATGTATAAATCATTTTGTTTACAAACATGACTATTCTCGTCATGGTTAGGTTAGATGACGTAAAGTTATTTTTAAATAGTTACTTACCTACTAGAATAAGCTACTAGCCAACTCTGATGACGTACGGTACGTATAAATAATATCTATAGATGTAGGTATGAGGACAAAGTCCAATCACGCGCACACTAAGAAACTGGACGTCTACTCTAATTCGACGAAAAACTAAATTTCGAACGAAGTTTCGCACGACTCCTACCACGGATCATGTTCGCTTCGAAGCTTCGGTCGCACGAATATTGTTTGACATTTATATTCTCTAAACCCACTCTAATTCGTGAGCGGTCCGAACGAAAATTTGAATTTGACAGATGTCTGTTCGGAGTTTTAACCTCAAATAGACGAAACCCAAAGTGAATTTTGTCGGAAATTTATTTGAAATAACTGCTAGATTTCTTTTAGTCAAGTTAACTCCGCGTGAAGAATGCTTAGAGTGAAGAAGGATCCGGCGCCGCCTGCGCAATCAACTCAATATAAGTTTGATTCACAAATTGTTATTGAAAATTCTCGCACCTAGGGATGTCAGTTTCTAATGCAATACCTGTCAATGGGGTGTATGCGCTCACTAGGGATGTACGCGCTCACTAAATAAAGTTTTTATTGAAATAGCTTCAAGCGTTCGAAGAATCGCGGGATTCACTTATCGTCTATAATAAATTAAAACAATTTTTATCATTTCATAACAAAGAATTATAAATTTCAGTGAGGCTCTGCCGATTAATGTTATCTAAGTAGAAAAAAAATATGTTTGTAATAAATAAACTCAAAAACTACTGTGCCGATTTCAAAAGATATTTCACCATTGGAAAGCTTAATTCACCCTGAGTAGCATAGACTATATCTATGTGTTTTAAAAAATAAATGTCCACCCGTGCGAAGCCGGGACAGGCCGCTAGTAGGTAGTAGGTTATTTTAACAGCCTTGACAACTATTGTAGAACAGATATTCTCTATTCTATTATATTTCTTTGTCCTATAAAGAATGGCGGCAGCCACCATAGAATATAAACTATAGCACCCACACCTTTCAAACCGACGCAACAACGCTGTTTGGCGACAGAAATAGACATGGTTGTTGGTTTTGTAAAGTGTGAGTGCTGAATTACAGGCACATGCGACCCTTCAATGCAGGGTGTGTACATTTGCAAAAGAATAAATAAATAATAAATAAATAAATATTGTGGACAATTCACACAACACTACCCAGCCCCAAACTAAGCAGAATGTTCCTAGTGTGTCAAGGATGAAGCCTAGACTCTGCAGTTTCGGAGTTCCGTGATGAGTCTTATGCTGCCTTCCTACGGTGCGTGGTTCTGCAGATTATCAGCATCACGCACAGCCGACGACGACGCACGGCAACGCACACAGAAAGGGCTCCTGTGCTACCGCGCACCTCGCGCACGAGACCGTTCCCATATTTGCGTAAGCAAAAGCGTGTTTGCTGCTCTGTGGTTCCCATGGTGTGTCGTGCGAGCTGATCCGCCTCCGTGCGCGATATCACACACCGGTGGGATGGGGCTTTTAGAAGTAGAAGCCTAGTCTTTCTTATTTTGAAAAAAAATTGACAGCGAAATTTTTACAGCGTTTTAGCTGATCGCCATCGCCTTTCGGCACATCACAATCCTTTGAAACTAATCAACGCCCATGTACAAAACGTACCAACTCACAAGTCATGACGTCACCACACATTTAATCATTCAAATAGGTTATATACCTACTTGTATTATATAACTATCGCATGTGTTGTTTTATCATTGCCTATATACATATTAGTCCAAGTTTGTCTGTGTTTAGGTACTAATAATAATCTGTGTTGGGTACAAAGTTCAACGTTGTTTGATATTTTGAGTGGCACGTTTTATTTGCACACAAACATTACCGATTCTAGAAGCTATATCTGTTTAATAACTTGCATCTCAGCTCATTGATTGGCGTGGGTTCGATCTCCACCGAGAACAAAAATATGACTTGACATTCTTCTCTTCTCATAACATGTCTCATAAATAATTATAAGTTTAAAAAACTTGAGAAACCGACTTCATGGTTTAACGGCTAAACCGATTTTAATCAAATTTGTTTGGGACAATCTGGACGTAAGAATAACCTTCCAAATAAAAAAATAATTTTCTAAATCGGTTCATAAATGACGAGGCATGCAGTTACAAACATTAAAAAAATTATTTTAAAAAAAATAGCAACACCGATTTCAATAAAATTAAAATGGGACCAATCTGGAAGCAGTACCTTTAAGATAAAAAAATAATTTTTCAAATCGGCTCACAAATGACGAAGTTATGCGGTAAAGAACATTAAAAAAAAAAAAAAAAAAAAAAACATACAACCGAATTGAAGACCGGGCCATTCCAGGGTGGCGGTCGGGACAGTTTTACTCCATTTTTTGACATATTTTTATGTGTAGCTTAGTTATTATGACCTCCTTTTTGATTAGAAGTCGGTTAAAAAACGGGAAGAACTAAGCCGTAGTTTGTTGCCTGTTCTTCTAGGCTTAGTCGCGTGGAACTGGCACCTAGACTCATCTAGCTTTAAGACGTTTCAAAGTGATTCTTGTGATAAAATTGAATAAACCGTTTTTACTTTTAAGTTTGTTGCCTGTTCTTACGTCTCGGCTTGGTCACGTAGATGGAACTGGCACCCCTAGCTAGACTCACCTAGCTTTCCCTCCTCGCGTCGTACTCCTCACTGCTGAGGGTCGTGACCCCAAGTTCGGCAAGTTTATCATGCGCACTTGATGTGCGGGCAGGTTTTTCCGCATGTAGGCCGCTGGTGGGCCCTTTTTGCGTGACCCTTGACACGTGTTGCTCGAACTTTTTTAGGTTCTACAACACGCCGGTTTCCTCACGATGTTTTCCTTCACCGTTTTGAGAGTACTGGCATAGTGCACATAAATTTTTCGACAGAAAAACTCATTGGTACACGAGTGTATTTGAACCCACGCCCTTCGGATCGGAAGGCGGGGCCACTACCACTAGACAACCAGTGCTCTCAGGGTCGTGACCCCCTCCATGGATCAATTTATCCCTGACAATGTTTCGCCACCTGGATCTGTCACCGGCAACCTGAATGGCTTCATGGACCTTCACATTGAGAGTGGAGCGGATTTGGTCGGACCAACGTATCGGGCTTCAGCCTCTCTTGTCTTAAATTTTGCCAGTGATGACAAGTTTTTCCAGGTTGTCACCCTGTTTCCTGGATATATGCCCGAAATACTCAAAGACCCGCTGGATGCAGATGGCTGATAGCCTAGTGGTCAGTTTGAGTTGCTTGAGTACCACCTAGCTTTACGACATTTCAAAGTGATCGCGTTATCGAATAAAAAATATTTTTGACCCTGTATTTTAATTGGAAATTCGTATGAGTTGGAATTAAAAGGGTGGCCAAAGGTTAAAAAAACAATAGATTTCTTATCAAGCCCTCCAGCAATGCACGTATACGGTATACGCACTGATAATGTTTGTGTTTTCGTAAAAGATTAAACTCAATATAAATGCGGAAATATTTTTTATCAAAGATATTATTATCGTGAAAAATGATTGCGTTGACATCAAATCCAAAAGATACAGAAACACAATCGTTGCCAAATAATATAAGTTTAAAAACTTGAGAAACCGACTTCATGGCCAAACTGATGAACTGCTTCTTCTTATCGTGTCACTGATTCTTTCGTACCAAGTGTGGTGAAAGGATTTTAAGTGCGCCTCAAAGAGGCTGAACTGCTGATTTTTATATGAAAAAAATTCAACAATTTCTTTATTCAGTTTTATCATGAGGATCACTTTGAAATGTCTTAAAGCTAGGTGAGTCTATAGGTGCCAGTTCCACGCGACCAAGCCTAGAGAATTAGTTTCGTTTATTTTGTCAAAATCATTTACTAGTCTGAGTCTAGTATATCAGGGGAAGATTGAAAGTAGCGCCAGTGACAGAATAATTGAGGAACAATAGGCTGGCGTGGTACGGACATGTTATGAGGCGGGATGCAAGTCATGTGACTAGGAGAGCGATGAGTATGGATGTGGATGGATATGTGAGCAGAGGTAGACCAAAGAAATCATGGATGGCCTGTGTGAAAGATGACATGGATAAGCGAGGAGTGAATGCAGAGATGACGGCTGACAGAGGGGAATGGAAGAGGAAGACTTGTTGTGCCGACTTCACATAAAGTGGGGTGAGAATAAAATATATAAAAATAAATATTGTGGACAATTCACACAACGCTGCCCAGCCCCAAACTAAGCAGAGCTTGTACTATTTGGACTAGATTAACACGACCTTCGGCTCAGAAGGCAGAGCTTCTACCAACTGAGCTGAGAGCCAGTCATAAGGGCAGGAAGAAGAGAGTCTAGGTGACAGTACGCACTATAGAAGTTGACTGTATTGAATATTTGAATCTAAATTACGGGTATTTATCGCGTATTACCTTATTTTATTGATTAAGCTGACTGTCTACTTTATCAGTAATAACCTCGAGGTTGAGTGTTCGATAACAGAGTATTGGAATTATAAACATTATGAACAAGGTCATATTCTCAAGGTACATACTTTTAAGAGATTTTCGTGGATTTTTCTATTACGATCAATGTGAGAATTGTTAACTTGTTGATATGATTTTGATAGTAAAACTAACCTCTTCTGTCTGCCCTTATCCCACTGTATGTGTGGTCGGCACAACATGTCTTCCTCCTCCATTCTCCTCTATCAGCCGTCATCTCTGCATTCACTTCTTTCTTACCCATGTCATCTTTTACACTGTTCATCCATCTTGTCTTTGGCCTACCTCTTCCTAAATATCCATCTACATTCATACTCATCACTCTCTCTTATAGCCCCTTCCCACCGGTGTGATATCGCGCACAGAGGCAGATATGCTCGCACGACACACCATGGGTACGGTCTCGTGCGCCGAGGTGCGCGGTAGCACAGGAGCCCTTTCTGTGTGCGTTGCCGTGCGTTGCCGTGCGTCGTCGTCGGCTGTGCGTGATGATCTGCAGAACCACGCACCGTAGGAAGGCAGCATTAGTTAAATGACTTTCATCCCTCATGACATGCCTGTACCACGCCAGCCTGTTGCTCCTCAATTTTTCTGTCACCGGTGCTACTTTCAGACTTCCCCTGATATACTCATTCCGTATCTTGTCCATTCATGTCACTCCACACATCCATATCAACATTCGCAACTCTGCATGTACCCTTCTTTCGTCAGTCCCTTTCAATGCCCAACACTCAGATCCATACATGACGACAGGTCTTATGATCGTCTTACAGATTTGAATTTTTTTCTTAAACTACTAACTAATCAATTTATTAAACTAACTTATTTTTATGAAAACTAACGCGGAAACAAAATACGCACCTGTTTGGACCGGATTAAATTATACACCTATTTATTTCGTCTTTATAGCTTCAAGGCAGCTATAAAGATCTGGTAAAAGTTATTGCCGCCAAGAATAATGTTGGACTTTGTTCAATTTCCCGGCTTCCCTAGACTGATCGGCCACGTGTAAGCTAAAATATATAGATCCCTAGACAAACTATCTGTGGTAGAGCTCCTTGTGCTGTGTGTGTCTCGTGGGGGTGCGTACTACCACCATGCCTATTCCTGCCGTGAAGCAACATCGCTGTGTACAGGTTTGAAGGGTGTGGGGGAAATTATGCCAGTAATTTCCAAAGATTACAGATTTACATCAAAAGTAGGAGACCTAACTCAACAGTTAAGCAAGTTTAAATGGCAGGGGGCCGTGGGGCGACGATCTGCGAAATGTAGCAAGCACTCCAGTGCTTGTTACATTTCGCACGGCCTTGCTCCTCCAGGAGATGAGCCGAGACGGGCTCAGTGGCGCATCGTAAGAGAGACCTGCGTCCAGCAGTGTTTTTGTTTTAGTGCAATAAAGAATTTTCTATCTATCTATCTATGTTTTGCAATATTTATAAATGCATGGTTATTCCATACGTATCAGGTTGCATGCCTATCAACGGTTTCCTCGCGATGTTTTCCTGCCAGTGCTCTCAATCGGTGAAGGAAAACATCGCGAGGAAACCGGGCAGATAAATTAAATAACAAACAACAATATTTATCAACGCAAATATATTTTATCGTATATTGCTCACCTTGAAATATTACGTACCCACCTTGGCTTCATCTATATGAGTTACTTATAACAATCGTAAATTACATACGAGTCCTTAAGCGGCCGGCGGAGGGCGAATTTTCATACAAACGTAATACCAAAATTATTACTTGTTTAGGCAGATTTTTACTATATTATTGTAATAACGGTATTCGTATAGTATTTATCTAGGTTCCTTGAACAGTTTTTATTTTAAATTACTCACCTCAAATGAAATAAACACCAATCGCATTTTACACATTTTGTTCATTGCAAAATGTGATTGGCGTTAATTTCATTTGAGGTAAGTAATTTAAAATAAAAACTGTTCAGGAACCTAGATAAATGCAATACAAATACAATTATTATGCAATAATTTATATTGAAAATCTGCTTAAATTAGTAATCATTTTGGTATTACGTTGGTATGAAAATTCGCGCTCCGCCGGCCCCTTAAACGAGAAGGGATAATCAGTATGTCTGTCACGTTTTAAGGCGAAGACAACCGTCGATCTTCTTCTCGCTCACATATTTTTGACTTTTTTAAATATAGAAAAACACAGAAATAACTGACACGTGAGGCTGAACTTCTGTATGCCTCCAACTGATGGTCGTAGGGCACGGTCTTGAGTCTTGACGTGCGTGAACTACGAGGTATTGTTTTGTTATAGGCGATGGTTACCACTTATCATGTGAACCATAATATGCTAAGTAGTTCCATGAAATAGTTGTACAAAAAAAGCTTTTACAATTTTGAAAAAAATATATTCTTTTCTGACCTAACCTTCATTTTCTACTTTGCTAGAAAGTATCCCTAGTCTGAGTTTTACTGGATCAGTTTGAACAATTAGTTTCGCCTTCGTTTCTCTTTCTTTTGTATGGAGAAATGATGAGACAACAACTCCTTTCTACGTAACGTATTGTTGTCTTATATTTGTGTTATTTCATTGTTGTACACACAAAAGAGGGACACGTAGGCGAAACTAATTATTGTTCAAACTGATTGAGTAAGTGTCGCCGCACACGGACCTCCGGCCACAGCCACAAATGCTGCCACCGGGCCATGCTATTTCCTGTACTTACCTAGTTTTCATACATTTTATTTTGCCGCACCTTATTGTGTGCAGTGCAATATTAGTACTTAGTTAGATAGAAGTTTGTAAGATGTTTTTAGTTGAGTTATATATTTATTAGTTTTAAGCCCTAAATAACGCATTGAATTTAATCTGTAATGTTATTTTTAAGTGAATTAATTGAAAATTCCGGTTGACGCCGTTAGCCGCCACACGCTACAAATCATCGCTATATAAAATTTATGGAAACTACAGGCAATATGCCGGTGGCGGCGTTTTGTGGTTGTGGCTGGTGGCCCGTGTGCGGGAGCACTAAAACTGCAACTTGACCTTCTGTAAGGCTGTAAGTCTCCACTCTAGCTTGTCACCAAGATAATGTAACCTTAGTCGACGAAGAAAACATAAAATATTGACAAATGCACTTGAAGATTGCCTTGTTATTCTTTGCTATTGACAATAAGTTCTTATTATGTAGGTATTTAGGTATAATTAAGTCTTGCGCACATCTAGCGCAATGGCCATGGCAATCATTCAATATTTGTTTTGATTCTTTTAAATAAATATTGTGAGCAATACACACAACACTATCTAAGCCCTAAATTAAGCAGAGCTTGTATTATGGGAACCAGATAACTGATATAATACTTTTTTTTTTCTAACATATGAAAATGAATCCCTATTTCCCTATTTCCCTCGATCGAAAATTGGTGGGGAGGTAGCTTAGATGGACATAGGATAAAAGTAACGGGAACGCGGCGAGCGAATTCGCGGGCGGCCGCTAGTTTTTTTTTATAAAATAACTTATGTACTTTTATTAACCGTGTTTTCTATTGTTTCAGGATTAAATGCGTGTGAACGAAAGTCTTACCTTTTCCTGAGGAAGGAGTTACCAGTGCGGTTAGTATCTAACTTGTAACTAAAATGAGATGTTTCATATTGCGCTAGGTCTATTGTATAGTTCTTAGAAAAATGCGGTTAATCATGAAGATTACCACAAAAATACTAAATTCACTAATTTATAAACAAGTACGTTGTACAAAAATGTTTAATTTATTTTTTGTGGTGGTGAATTGATATGAACTCCTTCATTAATGATAAGAACTCTTTCATTCGTAAGAACTACGAAGTTTCTGTTTCTGACAAGAGTTGTCATATTTTAAATCATATCTTTTCTTTAAAATGTCTACGTTAATTCTTTAGTTGAATAAAGCATAATATTTCTCCATTATAAGTATCTTTGTATGTATCATGAATACCAAAAGGCGCCGCGCTATGACAGTTTTACCGCACTGACTACCACAAATAAGTTTTTTTTTATACAACTAGCTCATGGAACAACCATATGGCCCACCTGATGTTAAGTGGTAACCATCGCCTATAATAAAGCATCGATTGCGTTTTAAGCCTTGCGTACATCTAGCGCGATGGCGATGGCGATCAGTGAAACGCTGTCAAATATGACAGCGATATTTGACAGCGTTTCACTGATTGGCATCGCCATCGCGCTAGATGTGCGCAGGCCTTTATATCGCGTCAGTCATCGATAAAAATAAATTATAGTTTAAAAAACTAAAAGAAACGCTTTTATAAATAATTGAACTAAAAAGTTCAAAATAAAACTGTAATAATCAATTGTAAAATAATCAATTTTTAAACTATAATTTTTTTTTTACTTTTTTTTTTTTTCTTTCATTTTTTTTTTTCATATTATTGCATTGTCATCGACCTATGACAGGTGTGCAAAGTTTGAATCAAATCTGATCGTTCAAAGTAGGACAAAATCGAGCTCAAAGAGGTCGGTTACATACATACATACAGGTGAAGCTAATAAAAGCGTTATAATAATATTTAATAATTTTATCTCAATGACGTTAGTAATCACATAACAATCATCATTATCTTGATGCGACGTAATTAGGGGCCGTTATGATCCTGGGCATCATTGGTGAATGAAATGGAATCTAAATAAAAATTACATATATATAAAATAAAAATAAAAAAATAAAAAAACGTTTATTGCCTCGTTAAAAGCCTAGCCCATTATTATACTTAACATAAACTAAAAATACGAGCACAAAGGGTATAAATTCAGCTATCGCTGGAAGTACATCCAGCACTGATTTTAAATTTAACCCTCTCGGTTGGTTGTTCACCGAGGAATTTAGAGCAATAAGAGAGTTTATGTACATTTAATTATATTTATACTACACCTGCTTGGAAAGTACCTTGATACTTTATCAAATTTACGGTAGAAAGTACGTCATTGCATATCGAACAAATATGCGGGGAGAAAACGCATCTGAGCGGGAGAGAAGAGTGTATGAAAATCCATTTCTTACGTGGTTTTTATTTTTTATTTTGGGTAAGACTATGCGCCGGTAAACCTAAATGTCAAAAGCCAAAAAGTTTTTACAGTGAGTTTTTATCTCAAAGTTCGCAAAATGACACTGGCCACTAGCTGTGTGTTGGATGGTGTCGGGCTGGCAGTGCGACCCAGGATAAACAATTTGAAAAAAGAACATGTGAAAATTGCAGACGCCATTTCCAATTTGTGTGTTTGTTTGAGGATTCAGTTTTCGTAGAATTTATTTTCCTTGTAGGTGTAGTATAAAGCACTATGTATCACTCGAGAGAAACTGCGATTCCCGATCTCGGGTGTTTTAAAGCCCTCGCCTACGGCTCGGGCTTCAAACGACACCCTCAACGGTAATCGGTCACTTTCTCCTCTCGGTGAACAATGTACTATTTTTAGTGTTTGTATAACTTGATAGAGCGTGTTGATGTGGTATAATGGCTTTCCTGCCTTTGTTTTTTCGGCACAAAATGTTCTCTTCTTCCATTCCTCTCTGTCAACGTCATGTCCATTTTGAACTCCTTTCTTATGCATGTCATCGATGTTTTATGATGCTAATTATTTAAAACAAAAAAAGGCTGAATAAATATCATTGACTGTCGTGAATACCTAAACTAAAGATGAGTAGGTATCTATTTGCAATAAGCGTTTGTTTTGAGTGCAGTTCAATGCCCTCGCGCGAACAGCAAATCACAGAATACACAAGTATGGAACCACGTCATTGCATTATGCAATGAAGATTTGGCTAGTGACTATTTTATATTCTGTGATATTGATAAGGCCAACAGGTTCTTTCATTGTAAATACGGCTACGTAGTATGTTTACATGATTGGTCACTAGCAAAAACATGTTTGATTGCGAAATCTTTTGACAAACAGATCTTAGAAAATTACTATTTAAAAAACTTGTTTCTTCAAATTGGTATGTTTACTGAACCTTTGTGCTGTTATTCTCAGAAACTTAGATTTTCCGTTATATTTATATAAATTCAGTGGTTTTTTAATATGTTAAAATGTGCGGGCAAGAATATTTAGTCTGTCTGCAACAAAAAGGCAATAATAAATCCATTCGAGGAGTTTAAAAGTATATAATTTATATTCTGCATGTAAAGTGAAATAAAAAGTTTTGATTGGAAGCCATAACAAATAAAACCACTTTATGTCTTAAGTTGGTATAAAAGATCTAGGTGAGATGTATTTATAGTAGTAGGAAAAAAATATTGCACATCGGCTAATTTCGGCTCCATAGGGTGTAGTGTGCGTCAGAAAGAGATCGCGATCTACAAAGCTAAAAAGCGGATGTGCAGTATTTATTGCCTACAACCGTACGGAATATCTACAGAGCTTGGAGATTACAGTAGTCATGAGTTTATTTAATGAAGTCATCTAATTTGCGGTCGTATTAGGAAAACTGATAACACTCTAATCTAACTGATGATAGCGGTTTAATTATGACTTTTAAGATAGTAGTTTTATTGTGTTTAATATTAGGTAGAGATCGTTAATTAAAACAACAAATATTAAGTCATAATCACATCAAAAGCAGCTAAACCAGTCAGTGATGAAAAGAATCAAAATTAGAGGGCCCAGGATAGATCCTTGGAGTACACCAAAACCAAACAGAACTTGCTATAATAATGAAGTAGCATAAAACAGCTGCTAGAATCCAATTAATGATACCAATTATAATACGAGAGCCAACGAAGAATATTACCGCAGATGTAAAGCAATTTGATTTGATTTTGTGAAAGCGCAATTTCACGATCGTCCTTATCGAATGTCTTTTTGAAATCTATTACTCGTTGCGCACACTTTATCGATTTTTAAATAGAGTTTAATTATTATTCTGGTTCGATGGGTCGTCGAATGCAATTGCGTATAATAAGTTACATAACGTAACATTAGTATGCAATGTCTTCTATGGATGTGATCTGTGACGTAATGCAATTGCTATAATTGTGCAGAGTTTATCTTATCTTATTCTCACGTATTCTTATTATAAAAGTCTCAACTCAAAAGAACAAGCAAGATAATGCTTGGCATTTTAGAATGCCGAGTATAGTACCGAGTTCTGCTGTACATAATGCATTCAAGATTTCCATGTACATAATGTATACTAGTAGTCATTCGTCAGACATAACAATAGCAAACACGTTTATTTACATGACTATAAAACAATTAGAATAAATAGCAATTGTATTTAATTCTCGTATCCTCTGTTTTGATGAGGATGTAATTATTATTGTAGGCAAACCAACACACCTAGATCCTACGTTTTATTCGCTACGTCTTACTAAGTGAAGTGGCACCACACTGGAATTTCACTGCTATTATTTTCAATTATTTTTGATTTGTAAAAGGATCATATAAAAAAACAGTAGGCTGTATCTTGTTGCCTATTCTTCTAGGCGTGGTCGTTGGCGTCTATTTTTCCGAATACCTATAATTTGGACGTTTTCAAAAAAAGAGTTAATAGGTATCTTCTAGGTGAGCGCGCTACACCGTCGACCGCATCATCACTTACCATCAGGTGAGATTGTGGTCAAGCGTCAGCCTATAAGTTGTAAAAAAAAAAAATCGGTTGTCTGTAGAGTCGGTTTACTGACGATAGTTGAACGTGATAACGTCTTAGGAAAAAACTGATGGAATGGTTGCATTTTTCAAAAGAAAATTTTAGTTTTACTGAATTGAATTGAATGTGAATGAAACTGAATGATATTGAATGAAACTGAATGAAACTGAATGAAACTGAATGAAACTGAATGAAACTGAATGAAACTGAATGAAACTGAATGAAACTGAATGAAACTGAATGAAACTGAATGAAACTGAATGAAACTGAATGAAACTGAATGAAACTGAATGAAACTGAATGAAACTGAATGAATCTGAATGGAACTGAATGAAAATCCGGACCCGGACCCAGACTGAACCCTTACCCTTACCCTCATTTACCCTTACCCTCATTTACCCTTACCCATGCTCGGGCTCAGGTAAATGGAACGACGAAACGACGTAACGACGCATGAGTCATGTTTTTTCGTGCGTGCAGCCGGCTCCATCGATTTATAAGACGTTATCACGTCAAAAAGACGGGTTGCACTCCGGGAGTGCCGGCAGAAGTGAAAACTTGATTATTAACGTTGAGCATGTTTGATATTTTGGAATGGTTAGGGAATAATTTTGCACCAATACCACCTACCTTGCCTACCTTATTCATAATACCTAAATAAATACAGTAGATCTATAAAATCATGTACCAATGACCACTACTACCTGCCGCGGGCGGCCGCTAGTTCATAAAATCTATAATAGGTATGTACCTATACCTACTACAGTCACGAAAAACGCCTTGGTATGCTTGCTACTAACTATTATCTATTCTGTGACGTTACCGTGTCATAGTAACTACTAGCGTATCTGTAGCGTCTTACGCTTTTTCGATCAGTTAACGTGATCCTGACGCGAGTTTAAGATTTTATACCCATTACAGAAAGTGCTCAACGCCGCTAAAGAAGTTTTCACTTCAAAAAAATAATAGCTTTTTCAATGTCAGTTTTTTTGAAGTGAAAACTTCTTTAGCGGCGTTGAGCACTTTTCTGTAATGGGTATAAAATCTTAAACTCGCGTCAGCGCGTCAGCGCGTCAGGACACGTGACCTGATCGAAAAAGCGTAAGACGGATGGAGAGTAGACAGCTATCCCCTCTCTACGGCGCGGCGAAAATGTATGCCTGGGCCTACTGTTTCGTTTAGGCAGCGCAGGGCGCTTGCGCGAATGTTTGTGTATGTTACAGCGTGCCAAATAACAAACAAGCCCCCCCTAACCATTCCAAAATATCAAACATGCTCAACGTTAATAATCAAGTTTTCACTTCTGCCGGCACTCCCGGAGTGCAACCCGTATTTTTTTTAAACAAATTAGACAAACAAACATACGGCCCACCTGATGGGAAGTGGTTACGGTAGCCTATGGACGCCTGCAAAACGCCCTTTTTTAAGAACCCCATGCTATAGTCCTTAAGGAAAATCTCAGCAGGGAGATCATTCCACAGCCTTAGTGTTCGCGGGAGGAAGTTACTCTGAAACCGAACGGTGCGCGACCACCCAGGCTCTAAGGTGTGGGGATGAACTATCTGCCTTTGGCGAGCAGTGCGATGGTAGAACGAGGCTGTTGGCTTGATGTCAAACAGTTCTCTTAAAACATGTTTCTTTTCCACAGGTTAGCGAACATAATGAAGGAGATCGCTCTCCTCCCTGAGAACCTGCTGCAGATGCCGTCAGTGAGCCTCGTGAACCAGTGGTATGAGCGCTCGTTCGAGGAGATCATACAGTTTGAGCAGATGGAGCCTGAGCCGCCAGTGCTTTGCAAGTGAGTTTTGACACACATACCCGGTAGGAGAGACCACGGTGCTTAGTTGTGGGATGCCCAATACAGTTGCGCTCCAAAGGGTTCATCAATCGAGCCGCCCCAAGCTTTGATTGTTTCCTGGAAATCAATGTGGTGATTGTATGTGCCTAAAACCCTCTTTAGCCTCTTCAGCAAGATGGCCAATCATCTTTCCTTTTCTATTCTCAACAACTTTTAACATCCATCTTGTACGCCATGACAGCTTTATCAGAAATATCATCGAAGGAAAAGTAGGAGGACAGATAGGAAGACCAAGGATAGAAGAAGATCGCCGTCATGTCGTATAAGGAGGTCAAGGATGTTGCCCTTAAAAGAAATACCTGGCGAAAAATGCATACATTACGCCGACAAGAGATTGCTCTTAAATAAAAAGAGAGAGCTCTTTGTGAATGGCTCTTCCGGGAAAGTACTACCAAGTTCTTGTATTGATAGTGTAGGCGGTAAAATTGCAGGCAGAAGAGGCTGAGCACATGTTTGCCTCGAGTTGATGGATGCAGTGCATAGTTAACGTGCGTCCATGTCTTAACATCAGGAGCCTGTTCTTCTAAGCTTGGTTGCGTGGAACTGGCACCAAGACTCACCTAGCTTTAAGACGTTTCAAAGTGATCCCTGTGATACCACTGAGTAAATAAATATTTGAGTTTGTCTTTGACTGAATTGTATTATTGTTTAAAGATTCTGCGAGAGACTAGTGCACATCAGGAACCGTCACGCTGACGTGGTGCAGACAATGGCGCAAGGCGTACTGGAACTCAAGGAGTCTCACGAGGTAAACTGATCTTTACTTGTAGATGATTAGAACAAGGTCACCGACATAGCTCGTAGAATCATTAAGGAGGATCAGGTCATATAGCTCGAAGAAGCGACAGCCGTTGGGGAATAAAGATTCTCGAATGGCGACCACGAACCGGAAGACGAAAGGTAGGTAGGACTTGACGTCATTGTTAAGATCGCGGGAAGTCTGGATGGATTGGGCTTAGAATCATTATTCCTGGAAATGTATAGGGGAGGCCTTTATACAGCAGTCGACTTCTTCAAGCTGATAATGACGATGACTTTATTGCACAGAGCACCGTTGGTCTAGTGGGAATAATCACGCCTTCTGATCGCAAGGTCCATTGGTGCACGACCGGATTCTAGCACAAGATGCTAGAATCCGGTCGTGCACCAATGGATTTATGTACGATGAAGGAAAACATACGACTTGAGACGATACAAAATCGAAGAGGAAAAATGTTTGGACTCTTCTACGACATGACAGCTACATAAAGAACATTATTGAAGGAAAGGTTGAAGGAAAACAGGGAAGAGGAAGGCCAAGAATAAGTTACGTGAGCCAGTCGCTGTCATGTCGTATAAGGAAGTCAGGGAGGCCGTATTCGAAAGACTTAATTGGAGAAATCTGCATCAAAACCCCGACAAGAACTAAGCTCTTAAGTTTAAGAGGAAGAAAGGGAAACATCGTAAAGAAACCAGCTGTCGTTTCTTCGACTTTGATCTTTTAGTACCAAGTACCAACTCAAGATTCTGTCAGAATCCTCCTCATCCATAGTCGGTCTTGTTGAGGATCGTGACTCTTTCCCATTCTGTGTACAATATGTCTCCATTTGGAGCGGTCGGTGGCCTGGTGGAGCGCCCGATGCATCGGCATTTTCAGCCGCTCAGATATCTGGTCCGACCAACGCTTAGGGCTTCGGCCTCTAGATCTTTTGCCTTCTACTTTGCCTGTTATAATCAGTCTCCCGATACAATCGGTATTTCTGCGAGCAATATGGCCAAAGAATTTCAGGATTCTGTGCAGGCAGATAGAAGACGCTTTCGATGTTCAAGCTTTAGTTGTTTGAGTATTGATGCATTCTGTCAGAATAATTCTTATAATAATGATAATCTAATCATTTATTTTGTTATTCAGGTGGATGCCGGCATCGAGAACTCTATACAATACTTCTTGGATAGGTTCTATATGAGCCGTATATCTATACGGATGCTTATCAACCAGCACAGTAAGTTTATTATCTCTTCCTTTGACAATTGCATTATACATCTACAGCACACCTATCGAGGATATGCCCTAATATATGTATAACACTGGGTCCATCACGAGACGTATTCTTCTCCGTTCAAGTCGGAACACAGTAATACAATTTTCATCCGCGTAGGTGGTATTATCAGCCTTTTTAACCGACTTCCAATCAAAAAGGAGGAGGTTCTCAATTCGGTTGTTTTTTTTTTTTTTTTTTTTTTTTTTTTATGTTTGTTACCGCATAACTTCGTCATTTGTGAGCCGATTTGAAAAATTATTTTTTTATCTGAAAGGTACTGCTTCCAGATTGGTCCCATTATAATTTTATTAAAATCGGTGTTGCCATTTTTTTTTTAATAATTTTTTTAATGTTTGTAACTGCATGCCTCCGTCATTTATGAACCGATATAGAACATTATTTTTTTATTTGGAAGGTTATTCTTATGTACAGATGAAGTCGGTTCCTCAAGTTTTTTAAACTTATAATTAGAGAGAGAGAAAGGTTCGGCACTAACGCGACGGAAGTACTTGAGTGTAACGTCAAACCTGTAGTGTAGATGAAGCCACGGCCGCGTTAGTGCCGAACAGTCCCTAAGAGTTATTCGTCGAGTGATTAGGATCCGATGGCGCAACGGTCAGCGCATCCCCGTACCAAAGGGAAGGTCGCGGTTTCAAATCCCGCTCGGCTCTTAACTTTTGGGGCATTATAAACATCTTTGAGATATTTTGACGTGACAACGTCTTATAATTCGATGGAGCCGGCTGCACGCACGAAAAAACATGACTCATGTGGCGTTATCTCGCTCTGAGGCATTCCATTTAAAGCTTGAAGTGCAAGCGAGAGCGTGGAACAAGCGACAATGAGGCACGCACGGCCTCCGCGTTCGGCAGCGTTCGACATCTGTCTCTCTCCTACTTGAGTGAGCGATGCGTCCGCGTGGACAGCTGTATGACGTTGTCACGTTCAACTATCGTCAGTAAACCAGTCTTTACAGACAACTATTTTTTTTATTTGATTTGAATTTTCTAGCCTAACAGCCTACAATCTTGTCGATTCCAGCGCTTCTATTCGGCGAACAAGCGCTCGGCAGCCATCAAGCGTCAGTTAACGGTATGGGCAGTGGTGGCCGTCACATCGGCTCCATAGACCCGGCGTGTGACGTCGCCGCCGTCGTTAGAGACGCCTATGAGAACGCAAGGTTCCTCTGCGATCGGTACTATCTAGCCGCGCCTGAGTTGGAACTACTGCAGAATGGGGGTGAGTTAATGTTGGGGTAGTTTAAGGGTAGGGGAGAAAGTTTAAGGGTAGGGGTAGAAATGACTCTAGGACAGGGGTCATTTCTTCAATGGCTCAAGGGCAGGGGTAGAAATCGGTGTGATAGGCAGCCGTCAAACGTCAGTGAACGGCATGGGCTGAGCCCTTTGCATTCACCGACTTCCTGCGATATTAACAATGTCGTCGGTCCATCTGGTGTGTGGGCGCCCTACGCTTCGTCTTCCGATTCGTGGTCGCCATTCGAGAACCTTTCCCCAACGGTTGTCGGTTCTTCGAGCTATATGACCTGCCCATTGCCACTTCAACTTACTCATTCTAAGAGCTCGTCCGGGTGCGTACTACAAAAAAAAAGTAGATAAGTATTATATCTGCTATCTGGTTCCCATAGCACAAGCTCTGGGGCTAGATACATAGTGTTGTATAGATTGTCCACAAAATTTACTTATTTATTTATCTTTCCAGTGGCAAGCGAAAAACCAATGCCCGTAGTGTACGTACCGTCTCATCTCTACCACATGCTTTTCGAGCTGTTCAAGAACGCAATGCGTGCTGTTATGGAGACCCACGAGAACGCACCGCCGCCCATCACTGTTAACTTGGTGCATGGCAAGGAAGACGTCTCGGTCAAGGTTAGTTGTTAGTTTTGAGAGGAAGAAAGAGAGAACAATATTTTTCAACCCCCCATCTCGGATGTCTCTGTCAAGGTTAGTCGTTAGTTTTGAGAGGAAGAAAGAATGAAAAGCATTTTTCATCCTCCATCTCGAAAAATGTATTTTTGCTCTTCGATATCTGAGTGTAAACGCCGTTTTTATCCGCTAGCGGATAAAGTAAAATTGAATTTAGGACATCGTGTGCACTAAGTCCAGGCCGGCGTTGTTCGGGCATTCCAGAATGTTAAAGAACATTCCAGAATGTTAAAGAACATTTATAGTATAGGATCCCGCTATAGAAGGACCTTCACCGAGATTAGGAGCTTTCTATTCTAGAACATTTTGTTAAAATTTAGAATTTATAGAAAAGTCCTTATGTTATAGAAAAGATTATTCTGTAACGTAAGGATTTGTTATTCTTAATTTTTGTTTTTTTTTGTTTTTTTTACGAACGCGATTGTCATATGAATGTCTGACCTATCTGACTCATAGAAGAAGGATGCCATTGCCCTGCAGTGTGACGACCCAGGCTTAAATAAAAAAAACTTGAGAGGTGTCAAGGGACACCCGGATGGAACGAAGTTCCTTTACTATTATTAACAAAAAACCTGTGTACACTCAACAAAAATAATCGTCGCGACACCACACTGTTCAATGCGAAATAGAAATGAAAATATCTGGCTTGCTTTCTATAAGAGAGAGAGAGAGAGAGAGAGAGACCTATAGCAAAAAGTATCGTGACAACTTTTCGTAAGAATTTTTTCCGTCTAGCCCCCTTTCACAACGCGCAATAAGGAACTTCGTTCCAATAAATAAATAAAATATATATAATTTCAATTTATGTTCCAGGTGTCAGACCGAGGCGGAGGAATCCCCCGCAGTGTATCAGATTTGCTGTTCAAGTATATGTACAGTACGGCCCCACAGCCTTCCAAGTCAGACTCGCACACAGTGCCTTTAGCTGGTAAGAATATCAATTGACTCAAAGTCAGTCAAAGTCAAAGTCAATAATTTTTTATTCAGTACGATGCAAGAATCACTTTGAAACGTCTTAAAGCTAGGTGAGTCTAGGTGCCAGTTCCACGCGACCAAGCGTAGAAGAACAGGCAACAAACTACGTCTCGGTTCCTACCGTTTTTTTATATGATCCTTTTAGACTTAGTTGCTAACCATCGCCTATAACAAGACATTGCCTCGTAGGTCACGCACGTCCATCAACTTGAGGCATACAGATGTTCAGCCTCACGTGTCAGTAATGTCACCGGCACCCACACCCTTCAAACCTGTACACAGCGATGTTGCTTCACGGCAGCAATAGGCATGGTGGTAGTACGCACCCCCATGAGACACACACTAAGAGCTATACCAGTTGCCCCTGTAGCTATATAAATCATCTACAGTAGATGCAAAGGCCTGTTTACTTTTTTTTTACTATATTTGTCTACCGTCATTTCATCCCTCCTCATGACATACCCGAAATATTTGAATTCAAAGGTATTTAAATTTACTTTTGACGTGACAACGTCTTATAATTCGATGGCGCCGGCTGCACGCACGAAAAAACATGACTCATGCGGCGTTACCTCGCTCTGAGGCGTTCCATTTAAGGCTTGAAGTGCAAGAGTGCGGAACGAGCGACAAAGAGGCACGCACGGCCTCCGCGTTCGGCAGCGTTCGACATCTGTCTCTCTCCTACTTGAGTGAGCGATGCGTCCGCGTGGACAGCTGTATGACGTTGGCACGTTCAACTATCGTCAGTGAACCGTCTTTACAGACAAACGATTTCTTTTCTAGGCTACGGCTATGGACTACCGATTTCACGGCTGTACGCTCGCTACTTCCACGGCGATTTGATGCTGATGTCTTGTGAAGGGCACGGCACTGACGCCGTCATCTATCTCAAGGTACGTTCTCAATGCCTTCCACCACACTGGTCAATACGGCATGTCAAATCAAAACCGTGTATTTCTAACCTTGTAAAGTAAAATCTAGCAGTGGACTTCATCAGGCTGATGATGATGATGATGATGAAAGTAAAATAGGTTACACATTTATTATAGACTGGCCTCTTAGCTCAGTTGGTAGTAGCTCTGCCTTCTGCGCCGTAGGTCGTGGGTTCGATCCCCATCGAAAATAAATATTTGTTGAATACAATGTAACACCCAGACAGAGAACAAACATCTGTGTTCACCACACAAATTGTTGTTCTTGGGGATCGAACCCACGACCTACGGTGCAAAAGGCAGAGCTAGTACCAACTGAGCTGAGAGGCCAGACAAATCGATCGATTGGGAAACTTGGTTTTAAGAAGTTTATTTTATAACGTAATATTTCTTTCCACAGGCGCTGACAAACGAAGCCAACGAACTCCTACCGATCTTCAACCGAACGTCCACCAAGTTCTACCGTCCTGTCTCACAGCTGGGAGACTGGTCTGGCTCTCTCAACACCGGTAGTAACGCCAGTCAGTGCAAGAATAGAGAGAAACTGTCTCCCCTGTCCTCCACTCTAGAAAGAAGTCAGTAGGATTGTATTTAACCAAGTTCTACCGTCCTGTCTCACAGCTGGGAGACTGGTCTGGCTCTCTAAACACCGGTAGTAACGCCAGTCAGTGCAAGAATAGAGAGAAACTGTCTCCCCTGTCCTCCACTCTAGAAAGAAGTCAGTAGGATTGTATTTAACCATCTTCAACCAAGTTCTACCGTCCTGTCTCACAGCTGGGAGACTGGTCTGGCTCTCTAAACACCGGTAGTAACGCCAGTCAGTGCAAGAATAGAGAGAAACTGTCTCCCCTGTCCTCCACTCTAGAAAGAAGTCAGTAAGATATATAGGAACGGTAGTTCTACCGTTCTGTCTCACAGCTGGGTGACTGGTCTAGCTGTCAATACCGGTAGTAATTGTCTCCCCTGTCCTTCACTTTAGAAATAAGTCAGTAGGAATGTATTTAACCATCTTCAACCAAGTTCTACCGTCCTGTCTCACAGCTGGGAGACTGGTCTGGCTGTCAATACCGGTAGTAATTGTCTCCCCTGTCTTCCACTCTAGAAAGGAGTCAGTAGGACAGTATTATTATTCAACTTGCAGCTGTATTTTAAGCCAAAAAACTGATAGTGTCATCAGTTTAGTAGGCAACAAATATTGCACATCGGCTAATTTCGGCTTCATAGAGCGTAGTGTGAGTCAAAAAAAAATAGCGCTTTGAAAGTTTTAAAGGGTCGGCAACGCGCTTGTGATACCTCTGGTACTACAGGCGTCCATAGGCTACGGTAACCGCTGCCCATCAGGTGGGCCGTATGCTTGTTTGTCAACTTAGTTGTGTAAAAAAAATGCTCTACACAGCCGAAAAGCCGATGTTTAATATTTATTGCCTACCTGCGTTTTTTTTGCTTTCGAACGAAAAAAAGATATTATTTCGTTTTGGATACCAAAATTGTTAGAAGAAAAAATTAAGTTGTTAGATATTAAGTTATCCTTAGTAAATAAGCAAACTTCTGTATATATAATTAAATTAAGCAAACTTCTGTTTATGTAATTTAATGTAAGAAAACCTAGCTTAAAACTATTTTTATAAATAACGGGTTAAAGGAGTTTAACAGTTTATTGACAAAATATTAAGTAATATTTCAGATATCACTTAAGCTAGACTGGCTTCTCAGCTCAGTTGGTAGTGGCTCTGCCTTCTGCGCTGTAGGTCGTGGGTTCGATCCCCACCGAGAACGAATAATTGTGTGGTGAATGCAGGTGTTTGTTCTCTGTCTGGGTGTTATATTGTATTCTAAAAATGTATTTACAAAAATAATGTATTCAAGTATTGCATCAGCTATTTAGTTCCCACAGTACAAGCTCTGCTTAGTATGGGGCTGGATAGTGTGTTTAAATTGTCTACATTGTTTATTTTATGGTAAACTAGTGGCCGCCCGCGGCTTCGCTCGCCCGTTCCCGTAACACCCCGTTCCCGTTGCTTTTTCGGGATAAAAAGTATCCTATGTCCTTCTCCCGGTTGTAAGCTACCTCCCCACTAATTTTCTGCCAAATCGGTTCCGCCGTTCTTGAGTTATGAATAGTGTAACTAACACGACTTTCTTTTATAAATATAGATATTCCGTTGTTCATAAAAATAGTTTGAAAAATTATGATAATTTCAAAGTTAAACCTAGCTTTACTTATATAAGTTTATTATTTTCATGTGATAATAAATTATATGTATAGGAATTTGGGAAAATTGGGCTCAAACTGGACTGATACGAGTGTGGTATACTTTAGGAATTTATTACAAAAATTGTATAATTATTCTGTACCCGAAGTCGGAGTTTTGCTACCACATTTCGTTACCAAATGTTGTTTTCGTTTCGCCTATTTGTCTCTCTCTATCGTATGGAGAAAATATGAGACGGCAAAAATACGTTACGTAGTTAGAGTTGTTGTCTCATCTTTTCACCATACAATAGACAGAGACAAATAGGCAAAATGAAAACAACATTTGGTAACGAAATGTTGTAGATGCACTGGGACTTCGGGCTCTGTAGGTAACCAGCCTAACTGAAGTGTAGCAGAGCTCTTTGTGTGTCTCGTGCGGGTGCGTACTACCACCATGCCTATTACTGCCGTGAAGCAACATCGCTGTGTACAGGTTTGAAGGGTGTGAGTGCCGGTGTTACTGGCACGTGAGGCTGAACATCTGTATGCCTTAAGTTGATGGACGCAGGGTATAGCATCGTAGGGCACGTTCCTGACTTGCGTGACCTACGAGGCAATGCCTTGTTATAGGCGTTGTTTGCCACTTGACATCAGGCGGGTTGATTTAAATAGCGTCAGGGGCAACTAGTGATTACTCAAACCCGCGGTTTAGTCAACTCCGCACGTATTGACTATGTCTTTCCTGTGGATTAGGCCGACTAAGCTGTCAGGATGGTATAGGTGCTGGCCAAGCCTATTCCATCTAAAATCCTGTCCCAGCCACTATAGCGTCCCGCAAATAGGGCTTGTGTAATAACCAGTTGCTCCTGACGCTAATAAATCATCTACAATAGATGCAAAAGCATGTTAACTAATTTTTTTTGTAATAAATTCCTTATTGTTGTGTGACGCGGCAAAGATATTAAAATTAGTCTAAATTCTTTAGCTGTATTTATAAAACAAATATCAATAATATAGTTGGTAGTTTTTAGGCAGTATGACTGTATCTGCGTTGTATATTAATATTTGATTAATGAGATCGAATATAACCTAGATCTATTGTTGCGAGAGTCTAGTGCTAGCTCTGCTTTCCGATCTAAGTGTCGCCGCACACGGGCCACCGGCCACAACCACAGAACGCCGCCACCGGTATATTTCTTTTAGTTTTCAAATTTAGCCGCCACAAGCTACAAATAAAAATGTTTGATTCAAATAAGTTAAGTAAGTTTTGACAACATAACTTAAAAGGATAAGATCCCAATCTATACGAGTATAAGCTGAAGAGTTTGTTTGGTTGAACGCGCTAATATCGGGAATTGCTGGTCCGAATTGAAAAAATATTTTTGTGTTGGATAGTCCATTTATTGATGAAGGCTATAGGCTATATAACATCACGCTACGACTAATAAGAACAGCATCAATGCAAAATGTAGCAAAAATATATGTCTATCCTTTTCGAACCCGTAGGGACTTTTCTATGTCTATCCTTTTCTATCACGTAAGGACTTTTCTATAAATTCTAGATTTTGTCAAAATGTTCTAGAATAGAATGCTCCTAATCGTTCTTGAATCTTCTTTAACATTCTGGAATACCCAGGCAACGCCGGGATTCGTTATAGCGGCCAGTTATCTAAAGACATTCAAACAGTTAGACTTCGTCGCTATATAAAATGTATGAAAACTACAGGAAATATGCCAGTGGCGGCGTTTTGTGGTTGTGGCCGATGGCCCGTGTGCGGGAACACTAAGGTCGTGGGTTAGATGTGCGCACGGCTTAAGTCTATAAATGGTGTTAGATTAAGGTCGATGTTCTAAGATCTCTGTCTAGATGGTCAAAAGCCAAGTTAATTAAAGCCCTAAGTAGAATGGTGTAGAAACTTTAGGCTAAAAAAATATTTCAGAAAAAAGTATCCACTGTCAAAATGTGGTAACGTACAGTTAGCATCCGAAGTAATTTTGAGTCGTTAATTCTCGTTTTCTGGGGATTTTTTTTTTAATTACTGCCACGTGAGTCTGTACATCTGTATGCCTCAAGTTGATGGCACGTTCTTGACGTGCGTGACCTACGAAGCAATGCTTTGTCATATGGTATGGCGATGGTTACAACTTATCATCAGGTGGGCCACATAAATAAATAAATATTAAAGCAGACACAACTCTCAGTTATAGCTCTAAAATGAGCTCTTTTAAGAAATATTGAATTAATTTGGATCAGTTGAGCTATCAATAGATCGTTTAACGTTCTGCAGCGCAACGTTTCGACCGTGTTACAACAGCCGTGGTCTCGGACAGATTGGAGCTCATTGGAGTTACCGTCGAGAAAAAATAATGGTAATCGCGATAAATAATCGTCTTTTGATGTAAAAAAGAAATATTTGAACTTTCCATGCTAGAAATGCCTATCGACTTTTGACGCTGACTGTACAATCTTCCAAAATTAAATGTAAATGTGTGAGTGTGGTGCGTTATGGTATGTGTGTGTTATCTATAGTAATGCAGATTGCATTTTATATTGATTTTCATCAATATAAATTAAATTAATTAAAAAAATCGCGTAGGTTTGTCTCTATTTGTTTGAAGTTACCATATTTTTGTACTTTAAAATGAGTACAACATTTGACCTAACCTAATGAACTTATATTTATAAGTAGTTTAAGTATATAGTAGTACTTATACTTAGCGAGTAATTTTTTTAGTACTAAGTTATCAAAAGTTTTTGACGTGATAACGTCTTATAAATCGATGGAGCCGGCTGCACGCACGAAAAAACATGACTCATGCGTCGTTACGTCGTTTCGTCGTTCCATTTACCTGAGCCCGAGCCCGTAATGGGTAAGGGTAAATGAGGGTAAAGGTAAATGAGGGTAAGGGTAAGGGTTCAGTCTGGGTCCGGGTCCGGATCCGGGTCCGGGTCCAGATTTTCATTCAGGTTCATTCACATTCAATTAAATTCAGTAAAACTAAAATTTTCTTTTGAAAAATGCAACCATTTCATCAGTATTTTCTTATGACGTTATCACGTTCAACTATCGTCAGTAAACCGACTTTACAGACAACCGATTTTTTTAGATAATTATGTAGTGTTTTGTATATGAAGGCAACAAATATTGCACTTCGGCTAATTTCGGCTTCATAGAGCGTAGTGTGCGTCAGAAAGAGATAGCGCTCTACAAAAGCAGAACAGCCGATGTGCAATATTTATTGCCTCCAACTTAAGTAGGTACCTGAGTATGCAACTTTTTTTACTCGTTTCGCATTTTTATGTTTCGTTTCTAAGATTAAGATGTATTCCAAAATTTATATCGTTTAAGTAGCGATTACCTACTAGTTATCTAGAAATTGAGCTAGAAAATATTTTATTTGACAAATAAACTTTTTAGAAATTTTATGTGTGTTTTATTACTTGCGCCGGGACTGGGGTTTTTTTCTATGGGATTTGGCGGAAACCCTTTGATCTATGGTCAAAGTTACTCTATGTCTAGTTTACAGGATGTTTTGATCAAGACTAGTCGGTAGGTTAAGTGGAAACAAACAACCGTAAATAGATCGAAAAAAGCTACAAAGACGAAATTGATGCTAGAACGAAGCAACTTCCCATTCAATTAGCATTATAATTTATAAAAGCGCCATCTGTTGACGAATGGCAGACACTGTAAAATGACAACTTTGCTGCGACCGAGGAGTTTGGCATAACTCAGCAAGGAGTTTCCCAAGTCTATGACTGGACATAAATAGCGCCATCTAGTGTTGAGTAGTTTTAGGTACTCCTAAAGTATTTTAAAGATGGCGCTACGAACAAGATACAGTACATTATTTAAAAAAAAAAAAAAAAAAAAAAAAAAAGCTTAATTTCCTCATTATAAACCTAGAACTATTTTTATACTTAACATAAACACACAAACAAACAAAAACATAAATTATTTCGGTACATCGCTACGTGACCGCGATTTCACTCCAGTGGCACCTTAGACTATTGATTGCCTATTCTTCGTTACGGAATTATCAATCATGTTTCATTGGTCCATCCCAGTCATTGCCACTGGACTCTACACCGCACCAAAAATTAAGTAACAGACCTACCTAACCATCCATAACCCCATAACTATAGCAAGAAGGAAAGCTAATGAATTAAAGACTTAAGTAGGTGAAGGCTTAAAATATTCGTTTAATAAATTAAATTAGGTCATCTTACAGTAAATTCATATCAAATTAAATACTTTATTACACATATTTCAATGGAAAAAAAAACAATTTAACATACACACATAATATAATGACTGATCACTTCAATACTTGTCATAGGGCAAATTTTTCCATCTACAGAAAAATATATCCATCTCATTTTTAGTCTTTGCAAAAACAAGGACAGACATTTATTGTTCCACGAATAGTGATATTCTGTAGGTGGACCAATCAGCCTTTATCTAAGGCCCTTCGCACATGGAGCTACTCAAAAAGAACTAGTCACAAACTTAAATTACTAACGAGTTGCCTGAGCGTCACAGCCCATACATGTTCTATGGAGGTTCGCACACGACGCGACTAGTTACTAACTGGTCAGTAACGCGTTAGCAACCGATCACGCGCAACGCGTCGTACCGGTCTCCACGCTGCTGGTTTCCCGAGTTTCTTTGTTTTTTGTTATAAAAATGAACACATGAATAACAGAAGTGACTGAAACCTTACAACTTGAGTAGCGTCGTGTGCGAGATACAATTTGTAACTGGTTTGTAATCGTAATTACTGATTAGTTCAGCCATTTTTGAGTAGCTCCATGTGCGAAGGGCCTTACTATTACAAAATACAAAAAAAAATGTTACTTGTACGTAGAGAAGACACATAAAAAGAAAACACATACTTTATGTAGTATAAAAAATTAACAGTTTGACAATAAGAGTAGGCTTAGAACTAATTCTGAAAATATTACTATTCTGAAATACATGGATGCATAGGGCTATTAAAATACTATTGCTCTTTTACCAATGAGTCATGAAATACATTTTAGTAATACTTTTAAGCAACATTACATGGGGAATTCATCTTTAAATCTAAAATACTGTATGAGCTAATACAAAAGAATTCAGAACAATACTTCGTTAAAATAATACTACAGATAGAAAGACACTGTTATAAAATATCTGTATTTTGTATGTACGTTTGAAAAAAGATAAATAAACGCAACTTACAAAAGTCGCTCATAAAAATAAGCGTAAGCATGAAGTTTGTTACAATTTTTAAGCAGATGCACTTATTCACTTATTTAGAACGCCGCTTTTGTACGGGATTTAGTCGAGTGTACGGGGTGTACTTAGTTCTACTTAGAGCTAAAATGGTCCCAGTGAGCATTCACTCAGTAACTTAACTAAAGGCTTATTAAATCTGTCAAAATATAGGCAAACCTTAAAATATAGTATACTATTTTACGTTAGATAGATAGATTAATACTTTATTGTACACATATGAAATATATTATAACAGAAACATTACAAATATAGGTACAATGGGCGGCCTTATCGCTAAAAGCGATCTCTTTGATTTGATTTGATTGATCTTCCAGACAACTGTTACCTCCATGTTACACGACTCAATATAAATAAACTTAAAATATTTTAAAGCAAACAACAAAATATTGTGAAAAGGAACAAATCCAAGAATTTTTTGTGTAATAATTATCGATTTTAATGATAACGAGTTTAGAAACTTATTTTCGTTTTTTTGAAATAAAGTACCATAATATTATTGTATCGTTTTCCATATAATTTATGGTAATTTTACTATTTTAGCTGTCTCATGTTATATTTGACTGTCTGTCACTGGCAACACTAGAATATACCCAGTTGACTTCAGCAAACCCTAAATACAAAGGAGGTTTACGTCAAGCTGTGGACTTCTTGTCTAATGTTTGTTAACTAGCATTCATCTGACCCAACCCTGTCAAAAGGACATTGACCCCCATCAGCCCATTATGCTCCTTCCCATGCATTTTCAAATGAGTCTTCAGAGCCGCTGTCTTTCTGAAAGCCTGTCCACACTGATTACAGATATACGGCCTCTCTCCTGTATGACAGCGAATATGACTGATTAAGTCAGTCTTTTGCACAAAAGCCTTTTCACACAGAGAACATTGAAACGGCCGTTCGCCTGTGTGCGTTCGTCGATGGTTTTTTAACGTTCCGGACGCAGCAAAGCGCATAGGGCATAGGTCACAGGCGTAAGGTCGTTCTCCAGTGTGGGTCCTACGATGCTTTACGAGGGCACTTGAGGTGGTGAAGCCGTTGCCACAATCATCGCAGACGAAGGGATGGGCACCGCTGTGTTTCCTGTTGTGGGCTTCGAGCTCGCCTTTTGAAACGAAACTGGAATATAGGGAAAGTTGGTTAGTTTCAATTCAGGGCATTGGTGGTCTAGTGGTGTCCTCGCCTTTCGATCCTAAGGTCGTGGGTTCAAATCCAGTCGTATACGAAAAATTTATGTGCACTATGCCAGTACTATCAAAACGGTGAAGGAATACATCGGGAGGAAACCCGCGCCGGCGTGTCGCAGAACCTAAAAAAAGTTCAAGCAACACGTGTCAAGGGTCACGCAAAAAGGGCCCGCCAGCGGCCTACTTGCGGAAAAACCACACATCAAGTGCGGATTATAAAAATTTGCCACCATTTGCCGAAACTGCATCAAAACCCAAACAAGAGCTAAGTTCTTAAATTTAAGAAGAGAGATGTTTAGCCTATTTTGAGAACTGTTTTAGCCTATTTTAACATGCCCATAAAAGCTCATTCAAACCTTTTCCAAAAAGAAATACTTACGTCTTTGAGCAAATATTACATTTGTATGGTTTGACACCCAAATGCCTTCGCGTATGCTGAGCCAAGTTCGTCTTCTGACTGAAACCTTTCCCACACGTGGAGCAAAGGAACGGTTTTTCCCCAGTATGCTTTCTCATATGATCCTTTAAAGTACAAAGCATTATAAAAGCTCGGTTGCATATGCTGCATACATGTTTCTTTCTCTCCTTATGACTGTCTATATGTGCTTCCAGAACCTCCTTCGATTCAAACTTTTCCAAACAAACATGGCAGACAAAGTCGCTGTGCATGTGCACGGAAATGACATGACTTTCAAGAAACGATTTGTATTTGAACTCTCGTTTGCATTTGTCACACGAGTATTTAATATTGTCAGTTTGTTCGTGTAATTTCATGTGTTTTGTTAATGTTTTCTTTGTTTTACATCGACGGAAGCAAAGTGAGCATTGATATAATCTCTCATTATCCTTGGAGATCACTTTATCAAATGTTTTTGGTGGCGAGTGAGATTTTATATGATTCTCCCATGATGAAAGGTCTTCGAAACTTATGTTGCAGTTCTTACAACTTAAATCAAATGTATAGGTGTAGTCTTTGTTTTTAAGGGTTTTTTTCTTATTTTTCCATTGTGGCTTTTTTACTTTACTCGGTGGCTTTAGTAGCTGGGTTTCTTTTTTGAACTCAATTGGTAGAGTTTCTAAAGGTTCGGTATTATCGAAATCATGGTCTAAATCATTAGTTTCATATGTTATCTCTTTTTTTACTTGTTGCATTGAAGAATTTATTTTCTGAAGATCATTGGACTCAAAAGTCTGAGAAAACTCAGCCAATTCTTTTTTGTCAACCTGCAGCTCAAAATCAGAGAGTTTGTCCATAAATAACTTGTTTTCATCTTCATTTTTGTAAATTTCAATGTGATTTGTATGAAAATACTTGTCCTGTGAGGAGTTTTCGAATACTTTTTTCAACAGCGCATCTGAGACCAAACATCGGTTTCGGAACTCTTCGGTTCTGTGTATAATTGTTTCGCAATCTTCGCATACCTGTTTTGGAAGGCCATCTTCAGTTTTAGCGCTCAAATTAGCAGCTAAACTGAATAGATCCAGTAAACTGTGTTCGTTGTGTTCCAGTTTTGTGAACAAAGATTTCATATTAGATGATTCGCTTAAGCACGCCCTGCATATGCGGTCGAAGTTTTCGACGGCAAGCTCCATGTTTTAACATTCTTGTTATAAGCAGCGTACATTCATTTTTCCTTTCCTCACACTCACTCAGAGATAAATTGAAATTCTCAAACAAAACAAATGCATTTTTTAATTTTTGTTTTGTTTTGACTTGACGCCACCCACAGAATTCGAGAGCTCGTGACACTGACTGACTGAACTTGAGAATGAGTTGAATGACAAAAACAAAAGTCACAGACAAGCAGTATCTGTTGAGTTGCACGCCATCTATTGTCAAGTAGCAGTATTATTTATTGGTACTTGACAAAAAGATGGTTTGCTGCTGTTGCAAGTTTTAACTGATAGACTGTCACTTTATTCAATACGAACACAATTCCATTACTACTACTAAATTTAAGAATTGAAACAATCATTCAGGCAGCTTCATTAAAATAGCTATGAATATTTTTATAATTTATTTATCTTTACTAAGTATATTTTGTGTAATTATAAGTAGATTATAGGTAGATATTTATTAGTAAAATTAAAACACATTTCATCAGATAGATATCAGACTTAGACAAGTAGGTATAACTACATAACCAGATGTTATTCAAATGAAACACTCAAAAATATTCAATAGTCTATTATTTAATAACTTACGTTATAGAAAATACAATTTTATGACCGTAATAATGATTTATAGGATAAAACTAAATTAATTATGGCATGGTGGTCTCAGTAGCCGGTTTCCAGTATGTTTCTGTCAGGCTTTTAGGGATAGGAGATTTTGCTCGCATTTTCAATTATGTATTTTGGGCTATATTCATAAAGGCCTGCGCACACCTAGGTCGCTCGCGATGGCGATCAGTGAAACGCTGTCAAATTTTACAGCGGTATTTGACAGCGTTTCATTGGTGTGCGCAGGCCTTAACGTGCAAACAAAATGTTAATGAGAATCAAAATGTCGATGATATTTTTAAAGTCTTACTTATAATGCAGGACACTTTATAACGGCTCAACATAGTTCTTTTTAGCCCTTAATGTGTAAGCATGCTCTCACTTTTGGCTGTCATGTTAAAACAAACACGTGTTTTTATTAACGTCATGACAATGTGTCTCTGAAACTAAAGGCACATAAAGAGCTGAAGGCATAATAATTTATTTTGTAAAAAGGATATTACAAAAATTACAGGACCCAAATCGCAAGTTTCTTGTCTGCTCATCAGATTAATCGGGACAAGACGCTCAAAGTAGTTTTTTTAAAACAAATGATATTGGACTAAAAAAATTTCATTTGGGACCAACAAAGAGAGCACCCTTACATAATGGGGTTGATTAAAAAATCCTAGGCCTTGCCATCTCACAGTTGGTAAGCCCACCACTGCCCACCACGCTTCAATCCAACAGATCAGCGTCATCCAAGTCATCATCAAGGTTGGAATCCAGCGCAATATCATCTATCTCCCGTTCTATTTCCTCTAAATCGAGAGAGTCTTTGCGTTTCGCCTCTGAAACTAACGCTGGGACCGGTGCTTCTACTATACTGGCAGTTTTAGGAATCTCCCCAGCATCCGCTCTTTCTTTCTCAAGGTTCCGTTCAACATTAGAGACCTTCGCGTTAGCCGCAACGTTAGCCAGATTGGTGCTATTCGCGAATCCCAGTTCCGACTGGTATCTCTCCAGATCTAAGGACTCTTGGAACTCTGGGAAGAGGTTCTCGTAGTTTTCGGGATCAGCGAGCGACTGCCCGGTTTTGTTTCCGAGAGAGTTGCGCCATAGGCCGACAACCTCGTTAATCTTAGATGGAATGTAGGATCGGGCGAAGAATGCTGCTTCTGGGAGCTTGTTTCTGGCGAGAAGTAACTGGAGGCAGTCGTCAAGGCGGTTCAGCGTGAAGTATGAGACGAACGCGATGTTGTTTTCGCCCGCTTCTGCGGCTAATCTCGCTACGTCTTCTAGGAGTTTCTTATCTCCTGTTGTGCAAGCGAATAGGAGTAACGCGCTGTAGTCTTGCGCGTTCTGATAGCATGTCTTCGTTAGGTTTGTGTCTGCGGCGGATGCGGCTGCCGCTCCTAGTCTTGACCACCTCGTGGCACCAGTGCGGGAAGCCCCTCCTTCGGCCGTAGCCGCTTCTTCAGCCAACTGACAAGCACGACGAAGCTCTCCCAACGCTAAAGCCAGCTCAAACTTATGCTCAGGATCAGTAGACACAGCTAACGCTTGCTGCTTGAATCCCTGCTTCTCTAAGAAGTGTGCAACTCGCGTGCGATGGTCCATAGGCACTGTTGGAAGCACCCTATCAGCAGTCTCAAAGTCTCCGCGCATCACCGCCGTTTGATACTCCAAGACTGATAGAAGCAGGGAATATGACACGACGTTCAACTCTTTGTCGTTGAGATACAGTCGGTTTTCCTTCGCGACATAACCCAGGATATACATCGTATGATCAAGATGGGAGATGGTTACGATCTCTCCGCCGACGTAATAGTTTATTCTGTTTAAAGAATTGGTGTAGATAAAGCAATCACCGACCCAAAGACCAGTTTTGACAGTCTCGTTGACTTCGCCGACCACGTCGAACGCTTCTTCGATCCCATCTTCTCCGATGTTAGTGTTGGTTTCTCTCGCGTGTGTGACCGCTGCACCGTTGTATTTTAAGACGAAGTACGTTTCGTCAGTGGCGAGACACACTAGGTTCCCACTCTCTGCCCAGTAGACGTGACGTGGCTGGATCTCGATACGTCTGACCAGTTCTAGGTGTTCCCAATCGTAGAATGAAAACGCCATTCCGCTTATAGATTTCACGCCTAACATCTGCCCTCCGAAAATACCTTCCGCTCCATATTCTGGCTTAAAACTCTTGCGTTCCTTGAAGTTCTTGAAGACCTTGATAGTGCTAGAGTTTTCTAGCGTTGCGTATTCGGAGCTATCAGACGCCCAGACGAATTCTTGCGCGTTTCCAAACGCTTTGTTCCTCAGAGCCATTGCTGTGTAGATAATGTACTCTCCATCACCGCATACAACCACGAATCTTCCATTTGGATTATGGGCGATGGTTTGCGGGTAGATCTCGCACGAGCCCATTTCTTTTGCGACGACCGGGATTCGTTCTCCGTCTTTAATCTCTGTTCCTTCAGGGAATGCTTTTAAGTTTACTTGCTGCATTTCCGAGTGCTTAGCCCAGATGATCTTGCCTCCTTGCACATCCATGGATATAGCTGGCTCCTCACGACCAACACCTATCATGATGGTACCTTCATCATACCCAATAGCAACATTGTTTGATCCATGAACGGATGATATAGTCCACACTCGTTCAAAACCATAGTTCAATGATGATTCAAGGCGGTAAGTACCTGCATGCCAGAACCTGACAGTTCCATCTTCGGATCCAGTCAGCAGGATTGGAAGCTCGGGATGGAAAGATACAGCTGATACATTCTGCGCATGGCCTTCCAAGGTCTGGACACAGGTCTTGTTCTGGTAATCCCATATTTTGACCATTCTATCATCAGCTCCACTGATCAGATAAGGCTTGTCACCTCCATGGTAATAATCTACACAGTTAACTCCTTTCTCGTGGCCTTCGAGAGTAAAGTTCGAGGTGGATGACCCTAGCTGCCAAACCTTGACGGTAGTATCCAAACTAGCGCTGGCAAATGTGTTATTGTCTTTCGGGTTGACAACGATTTGCATAACAAAATGTGTGTGGCCTTCGAAGACTTGCTGGCAAGACCAGTTACGATCCCAATTCCATAGCTTGATGAGCAGATCATCGCTGCTTGTGAGGATGTAGGGCTGGGTGGGATGGATAGCGATGCAGCGGACGTAATCAGAATGTGCTTCAAAAGCGTGGACTCGCTCTAGAGTGTTGTAGTTGAAAACCCTAATGTGCATGTCATCAGAGCCCGTTATCACCCAGTTCTTTCTAGGGACGAACTTCGCCGCCCTGACCGGCAGATTGCATACCTCAAACCTCTTTATCTGAGCGTGTGTCTCGTAATTCCATATGTTTACGTCACCGTTGTAGAGCGAGCAGAGCAGCCAGGGCTCCGAAGGATGTTGGTCGACGCATTTCACTCGGTCCGACCGCGCCGTCAACTTCCTCTTGATTTCCAAACGGAGAGGCATGTTATAAACGTTAAAACATAAGATAACAAGACCCCGATACGTGTAATTTGGTGGGTGAGTCGCGTTGTTAGTTCCAACTGTTTACTGAACAAAAACTGCCGCTGGGAACGTTATTAACGTCGATATGTTGTCTTTGTGTGAATAGATCTTCATTTCATACACTGGGGCATTGTATAAAGGGGTTTTAAGAGAAATATTGATCACTTTGAGATCGCTTGCACTTGCACCAAAATTGACAGCAAAACTGATGATGACATGACAGCGTGACGTGTTTATCTCTGTCAGTGACTTTTGTAAATTTAGAGACAGTGACAATTCTGTTCAAGGAATATAATACTCTCTACGAGAGAAGAACCACAACTCCATACATAAAAAGTGTAGACGAAATGTCGCATAGACGCTAACGCCATCTATTAGGGATCCCACACTAACTGCGAGTGCTGGCGAGTTGGCGGGTAGTTTGACATTAGTACCTACCTACGCCCTACTGTTATTGCAATACTTTAGATAGGTATAAAATAAAACAAAATCATGATGATGATGCTTCGTTTATTGGTCTAAAATCTAAATACATAAATTAATTGTTGTATAACAAACAGAAGTACAATTACTATATAAATTATTAACACATCCAAATTCAACGTGAGCTATTTGTCAATAACCGCAACAATATAATCGAAAATTCACTTTTTGGTTTTTACTATCAGGATTGAACATTGTAGGCAAGATCTCACATCAACCATAATAAATATTTTTGGACAAGAACAGATTTTTTATTTGTTTTCTCTTCAGCACTGTTCTCACACAAGGTTTCTTTAAGTCACTATATTATTTCTCACTTTTTACCAACTAGTCTCAACCACAGTGTTGCGAGTTGCCTCAAGCAAACAGGGGGAGAAGATAGTAAACATGTATTTGTAGAACCTTTCATCACAAACTAGAAAAACTCGAACAACAAAACAAAAACTTTGTGAGAATTTCAGTTGAAGATGACATTTTGTTAAAATTAGGGTTGCCATCCAACAAATCTTGATCTCGATTCTTGACATCTCACTTTGTTGAAAATAATCGATTATTTTTAATATTGAGAGTATTAATGTGTAGGTTTTTAATAAAATAATAAATTAACTTTCCATTTAGTAATTTATTAATTAAAATAAGTGTAAACATATCATTAACAAGTAAAATAAACTATAGAAAATAAAGTTAGTATCGATATTAATAATCGTTTTCATCGATTGTTGATATTCATCACAAGACTTTTGTATAATGGTAACTTTTCCTTGTTCTGTCTCGTTTCCTCTTGCATATTCAATATCTTCTGCCTCACTCACTATGATTCCATATTTTGTAGTCTTCACAGCTTCAAACAAAGTTATATGACCCTGACGAGAGATTCTGTTCCTGAAACAAAATTTACTACTTTAGGCTTTAAATGCAAAATCACTGTTTGATCTATGTCTGTTACAGTGAAAATAAAAGCACTAAGCTGTATAATTTTCCCATAAAACTAATATAATTACATAGACATTCGTTTATTTTGTCTCCGTTATTTCACGTTCTTTCAAGAATGTTTAATTTTTATAAAAATACACCTTGCATAAAATTTACATAAGCTGATGCTCAAAATAACACCATGTGATTAGTTTGCGGTTTGGAACACAGTTCTGCCAGCTGTCGGTGTTGTGGTTCTAGGTTAGGTGCGAATATTAGTGAATAACTTCGGTTTTCTAATAGGAAAGTGCACAAAATGAAGATCTATACAAATAAAAACAACACCTCCACGCTAAAACTGCTCCTTGCGGCAAAATTTGCTGGAAAAACACTTGAGATTATTGAAACAGATTTTGAAGGTATTTTTCCTATTTCTACCTTTTTCATGTATGGTTTTGCTTAAAATCTACTTTATTTCATACTGTATACTAGAAGCCTGTCCGTAATTCTGCCATATATAGCTGTTTTAAGCAAATAACATCGTTTTTATCCTCATTTCCTGACCTGCATTTTCCTGTTTCTTAGATGATAATTTATCTTCTTCTATCTTCTTTTATTATTCTTTTTTCTATGAAAGAGGAAAATACTGGTCAACACTATGTGATAATGTGCCTTTTAGGCTCCAATTTACCGTCATGGTTACATTTCTTGTCACACAAAAAGTAGTATGCTTGCTCTTTCAAGAAAAGCTTAGTTTGTAGATTTGCTTAAAATATTAAAAAGATACATTAGATAGATGTGTGCACATTATTAACATTCAATTTCTGTTGAAATTTTAAATTTGACTTTCCTCTCAAAACAGTTATTGGTATGTTTACAATAAGCACGCAATACGGCCGGTAACCGAGACAAACCATCCGCCCCATTGTCTTTCGTACCTACGAATTCGATGTCGTACGTATATGCCGCTAACTTGATAGCCCATCGTTGTAACCTGTAGCCTTCTGCGCCATAGGTTGTGTGATCCCCACTGAAAAATTAATTCCGCTTCCGAAATCTATTCAATTCAATTCTTTATTCATATTTTGACATTATAAAATGTTCTTAGACAAGTCACACACAAATTAAAATACAATAAATTATCACTTTAATTCAAATCAAATCAAATATATTTATTTGGAAACAAGGTACCTACAAGGTTATTCAAAAACAAGTGTAAACCAATACCGTTTTTACCATAAGGGCACACGGGGCCCGTGCCCAGGGCCCCCGAAGGACCGACAATTTCTCACACATTTATCCTCAAAACATTTTTTTCTGGCACAAAACACTTTTTTCACAAATCAGTAAGCTTATCATAAAGTATTTACAAGGCATAAACTACGCCTTGTAACCAAAATACCAGCAGCATTTTGATAACATTAATGACATTATTATATCATACTCTTTTTGATTACCTTAATAAATGGTCATACTTAGTAAAAAAATGTTATGTTTTTTTACTTTTTAAAAGGGCCCCAAAATTCTTGTTAGCCCAAGGGCCCCAGCTTAGTTAAAGACGGCCTTGGTGTAAACCAGCGGTACTCAAAGTGTGTTCCGCGGAACCCTAGGGTTCCGCGCTACCCCTGTAGGGGTTCCGCAAGAATTTAGAAAAAAAAAACAAAATAATTAGTGACTGTTACATTGTTCTTTTATTATGCTTCTATAATAAAGAATACACTTTTAAAAACTATTGTTTTATTGAAGAGTTCCGTCAAGTATTTTGCTTGTCAAAAGGGTTCCGTGACCAAAAAAGTTTGAGAACCGCTGGTGTAAACAATACTATAGGGAATGTCTATGTCTAGCAGTGGATTTCTCAGGCTGATGATGATGCTGATTCAAGTATGTGCAATAGCACAGTAGTGATAAAAGTAAGAATAATTATTTTTTCCAGATAAAATATTCTCAGGACCAAGACAGCTGCCCATCTTGTGGGTAGACGACCAGCTGTCATACTTCTCGAGTAATGCAGCCGTTCAGTACTTGCTACCTATTGAGGACGAGTCGGAGAATAGACAATGGTATTTATACATACTTGATACTTACTTACTTTATACATATTTTATCATTCATTGTTAACCTCACCCCAGGGGTATTGTTAACAAATAGCATTTGTTACATCAGGGCAACACCACCAATGAATAGTGTTGTTGCCCTGATATAATTATATTCATATACCAAAATATTAAATAAAATAATTGAACTTTTTATATACAATTTTTTAAACAATTTGAGCAATTTTAACAATGAATGATTATTACAAATGCAAAATAAGCCATCAAAATTCCGAACTCTCTCATTATTGGACATGTGATTCCAGTCAGCAAATCCAGGAATGGGAGGCGACTAGGCTCTCGCCCGCGGTGTCGGCTGCCCTCGCCGGCAAGGCCTCGTCTGATCTGAAGCAAACTCTCAACTCCTTACTGCTGCATTTGGATGAGAAGCTGGCCAAACAAAAGCATCTTCTCGGGGTATGTATATATTCACTAAAAGGAATTCTCTAGGGTGATCAGTGATCACATAGATAGATAGATAGAAAATGCTTTATTGCACACAACAAATTATAAAAGTACAGGTACATAAAAATACTTAAAACTATTTGCCTCATACAATGGGCGGTCTTATCGCTAAACGAGCGATCTCTACCAGACAACCTTTGGATGGAATGGACTCAAGATATTTACAAGGGGACTGTGTGCTAAGAAAGAATAAATAAAAAAGAGCCTTAAAATTTTTGATGTGTAGCCAGCTACATACACACAAAAGAAAGTTAATACATAAGGAGTCTTATCAACACAATCATCCATACAAGTCTTATAACATATCTTTTGTTTCAATCAAATTCTTGTTGCAATCCTCAGTTATTACATGATTATGAGCTTCGATTGCAATAAAAACTAATACAAACAAAGCCTTGTGTCTGACAAGCAAGGATTGCAATTCGTATTCGTTTTATAATGCAATCGAAGCTCAAAAACATGTAAAAACTGACGATTGAAACATGAAGAGACATATTATTACAGATATTGTTTTGTTTTCAGGATGTCAGATCGCTGGCCGATATAACAGTATTCGCTACACTGTACCCGTTACTGTACAGAGCTGATCTCAAAACTCAGTATTTGGGTGAAACTACCCACATTCTCAAATGGGCGGAGGCAGTTAACACGGACGCTGTAAAGGTTAGTAAGTACAACACAAGTAATTCGTTCGTCGATAATTTTAAGTTTAAAAAACTTGAGAATGACCTTGGGATGACCAATCTGCTGAATCAATTTTGATGGCTAAATATTTTAAACTAGGTACCTACCTACTTAAGTAAAATCGGTGAGTATTCATCGAGTTTCGACGTGCGGGATTCATCAGCAAAGCAAGCCAATTGCATGCTTTGCACGGCCTTAGGATTTTAGTTTCTTTGCAGTTGGGCATCTTTTTTTATCTCTGGGGGGTCGGAGGGGGGGGGGGGGGGCAGCTGCCTCTCACTGCTCCCCTTTAGTAACGCCCTTGCTTCCAGATAAAAAAATAATTTACTATATATTTTTTAAATCTATTTACTAAATCGGTTCATAAATGAAGGAGGCATGCAGTTACAAACATTAAAAATTAAAAAAATAAAAATGGCAACACTGATTTTGATAAAATTAAAATGGGACCAATCTGGAAGCAGTACTTGTCAGATAAAAAAAGAATTTTTCAAATCGGCTTAATCAAATGACGAAAAATACAACCGAATTGAGAACCTCCTCCTTTTTGATTGGAAGTCGGTTAAAAAACTCAATGTTAGGCATTAGCAAACATAAAAAAACCAACCGAATTGACGTTCTCTTTTTTTTTATGTCGGTTTTAAAGTAAATTAGCCAAAAATTTTAAAACTGAGGTCATAATATAACAAAAAAAAATCCTTTACCGTTTGACAATATGTACTGGCATAGTGCACATACATTTTACACTTACACTCTTTGCCTAATGTTTATTTTAATCTTATTTAAATCGTTTATATTATTTTTATAACGCTTTTACTAGCTTCACCTGTATATTTGTATGTAACCGACCCCTTTGAGCTCGATTTTGTCCTACTTTGAACAATCAGATTTGATTCAAACTTTGCACACCTGTCAAAGATCGATGACAATGCAATAATATGAAAAAAAAAACTAAAAAGTAAAAAATAAATTATAGGTAGTTTTAAAAACTAAAAAAACACGCTTTTATAATTGAACTAAAAAGTTAAAAATAAAACTGTAATACTGAAAAATGTATATTATTGTACAAAAAAGCGTGGGGTGCTTTTTATAATAACTTCAGATATAATAAACTATTGATAAAATATTTACAACAATCAAAATCAAGCCCCCCACGCTTTTTGTACAATAATATAAATTTTTCAATTGATTATTACAGTTTTATTTTTAACTTTTTAATTCAATAAGTTATAAAAGCGTGTTTTTTTAGTTTTTTAACTATAATTTATTATTTGTGCATGCCTTATAGGTAGAATTACGGTGATTCAACCACAATTTTTAACATGTTTTCTACATGTAATTCAGTAAATAAATATACTTTGGTTTTGGCGGGGCCTCCATCACTTATTCTTCTATAAACGAAGGCTAAAGAGGGTAGTTTCAGGCACGTCCAAATATCACATTGCTTTCCAGGAAACAATAAAAGCTTGGGGTGGTTCGATTGATGGACCTTTTGGAGCGACATCTGTATTGGGCATCCCACAACTAAGCACCGTGGTCTCTCCTACCGGGTAAGTAGTAGAGCTCATAGTGTGTCTCGTGAAGGTGCGTACTACCAGCATGCCTATTGCTGCCGTGAAGCAACATCGCTGTGTACAGGTTTGAAGGGTGTGGGTGCCGGTGACATTACTGGCACGTGAGGCTGAACATCTGTATGCAAGTTGATAAACGCAGGGTAGTGCGTAGGGCACGTTCATGACGTGCGTGACCTACGAGGCAATGCTTTGTTATAGGCGATGGTTACCACTTAACATCAGGTGTATGCTTGTTCTATCAGCTAGTTGTATAAAAAATAATCATACTCATATTATTTATTGTAATTATTATGTTACATGTTGATGTCTTAAAGTTAAAAATGGTGAATACATAATAGGCCCTAATGTACAGGGCATAGCAATATTTGGAGTGGAAAAAATTTATAAATTAAAAGCCAGTTGTTAGTTTTCTATTGTGAAGTCAATTAAATTATTATTATAACGCAGGCAGTATATCATTGAAAAAGCCATTTAAATTATAATATTATTTTTTTATCAATAAGTCCTTAAATTTCTTCTCTTTGTAACTAAGTACTTTTAACTAAGTTACTAAACTATATGTACCATGTTGTTAATTTTAATATCAAAGCTTTCCTTTTTTTATATAATTTACGTAAATGCCAACGCCATTCCCACCTCTAAGGTTGGCAGGTAGAAAATGCTTAAAGCATTAAGCCCACCTTTTGTACATAACATTAAGATTTTTGTGCAATGAAGAGTTAAATAAAATAATAAACTAAGTATATTTCCAGGTCCCCAGATGAGAGTGTAGAAACAGGCCCCTCAGTAGAAGAAATAGCAGCCGCTAAGGGCGCCTGGGCGAACGGCCTTAAAGAATTGCAACCACCCCTTAAACAAGGGAAGATTGTGTAAGTACCCTCTGACTACCCTTCGGCAAGTTTATCATGCGCACTTGATGTGCGTACAGGTTTTTCCGCAAGTAGGCCGCTGGCGGGCCCTTTTTGCGTAACCCTTGACACGTGTTGCTAGAACTTTTTTAGGTTCTACAACACGCCGGTTTCCTAACGATGTTTTCCTTCACCGTTTTGAGAGTACTGGCATAGTGCACATACATTTTTCGACAGAAAAACTCATTAAATAAATAAATAAATATTGTGGACAATTCACACAACACTACCCAGCCCCAAACTAAGCAGAGCTTGTACTATGGGAACCAGATAGCTGATATAATACTTGAATACATTTTTTTTTTGTAAATACATACTTAGAATACAATATAACACCCAGACAGAGAACAAACATTTATGTTCACCACACAAATATTTGGTACACGAGTGGATTTGAACCAACGACCTTCGGATCGGAAGGCGGGGCCACTACCACTAGACCAACAGTGCTCTCTGACTACCCTTATAATAGTACAGTCGACTACAATACAGTTTTCTTCTTATCGTGTCACTGGCTTCTTCGAACCAAGTGTGGTGAAAGGATTTTGAGAGCGCCTCAAAGATGCTCCTTTCGTGCATTTAACTTAATTTTTCGAACTGTTAAGGTTCTTCGATATGCCGGTTTCCTCACGATGTTTTCCTTCACCGTTTGAGAGCACTGGCATAGTGAACATACATTTTTGGGCAGAAAACTCTTTGGTACACGACTGGATTCGAACCCACGACCTTAGGATCGGAATAATACCTCATACCTCGAAATAATAATACCTCATACAGATATTTTTAACAATATAAAAAAAAATATCTTTGTAAATTAAAAATCTTTATGATTTCCATAGCTGTAGTCACTATAAAATCAATAAAATGTCAATATAATGTTACGAAGTCCTAAATGAGTCCGACTCGCACTTGGCCGTTTTTGTTTCAGGTTGCCGGTGAAAGGTAGAAAAAACGTTTTAATAACGTCTGCTTTACCGTACGTGAATAACGTACCGCATCTCGGGAATATAATCGGATGTGTGCTCTCAGCTGATATATTTGCAAGGTATGTTTAATATATTAATTGTTTACAAATAAATCGGTTGTCTATAAAGTCGGTTTACTGACGATAGTTGAACGTGACGTCATACAGCTGTCCACGCGGACGCATCGCTCACTCAAGTAGGAGAGAGACAGATGTCGAACGCTGCCGAACGCGGAGGCCGTGCGTGCCTCTTGGTCGCTCGTTCCGCGCACTCGCTTGCACTTCAAGTATTAAAATGGAACGCCTCGGAGCGAGGTAACGCCGCATGACGTCATGTTTTTTCGTGGGTGCAGCCGGCTCCATCGAATTATAAGACGCTGTCACGTCAAAAAAAATGTATATAAGTATTATATCAGCTATCTGGTTCCCATAGTACAAGCTCTGCTTAGTTTGGCGTTAGATAATGTTGTGTGAATTGTCTAAAATATTTATTATTGATTATTCTAGTTGCCATAGTACAAGCTCTGCTTAGTTTGGGGCTAGATAATGTTGTGTGAATTGTCTAAAATATTTATTATTGATTATTCTAGTTGCCATAGTACAAGCTCTGCTTAGTTTGGGGCTAGATAATGTTGTGTGAATTGTCTAAAATATTGATTTTTCTAGTTCCCATAGTACCAGCTCTGCTTAGTTTGGGGCTAGATAGTGTTGTGTGAACTGTCTAAAATATTTATTTCTTTTTTTCTTTACATTATGTTTCCTGTTTATTTCAGATATTGTCGAATATGTGACTACAATACACTATTTATTTGCGGTACTGACGAATATGGCACCGCCACTGAAACTAAGGTAAGACCCCATATCAGCATATTTTTTCTTTAATAAATAAATATTGTGGACAATCAACAAAATTGATGATCTCTCCGCTCAGTTGGTAGAAGCCCTGCCTTCTGGGCTGTAGGTCGTGGGTTCGATCCCCACCGAGAGCAAATATTTGTGTGGTGAACACAGATATTAGTTCTCTGTCTGGGTGTTGTATTGTATTCTAAGTATGTATTTACAAAAGAAGTGTATATAAGTATTATATCAGTTATCTGGTTCCCATAGTATAAGCTCTGCTTAATTTGAGGCTAGATAGTGTTGTGTGGATTGTCCTACAATATTTATTATTTATTTTAAATTCACAAAAAACTGTCTAACTTCAAATTGATAGCTGATATAATTACTTATGCATATTTTTTTGTATAAACGTACTTAAAATACAATAGAACCTTAAAGAATTTATAAAAACTCGTTTACACAATATTTCATATTTTTTATGTAGTTTTTCTATTTTTATACAGGCTTTGGAAGAAAAAATAACTCCAAAACAGATTTGCGATAAATACTATGAGATCCATAACGCTGTGTATCGGTGGTTTAATATCGGCTTTGATTACTTCGGACGTACCAGCACTAAGGAGCAGACTGAGTAAGTAACTGGGGTCTATGAAACCCCTGGGATGTGGGGTGTAATATACCCCGTTTCTGAAAAAAAATAAGCATTAGAGAAGTCTAAGAACTTTAAGAACAGATTTTATAAACGTCTGTTTGTGAAATGTCATACCAAATTTTCGGTAATTTTCCGCACTAAAAAGATCAAACTTTCAGAAATTTTGTATGTCATTTTACTAAGAGACGTTTTTGAAACTGACACTAAGAGTAACTGAATAAGTAGAGACATACATACAGTTGGCTAAACTGAAATGTATACAATTTGTAAGTCAGTCTTTCAGGGTAGTGTCACAGCAGCATTCCAATCTACTTTTATGGGGCAAATACTGAAAAAAATGTTCTTCCTGCCCTTATCCCACTTTATGTCGGTACAACATGTTTTCCTCCGCCATTCCCCAAATACAAAATAATAAAAAAAGATTGGACATAAAAACTTGTTGCGTATTTTTAGAATTTTGCCCAATTATGGCCAATCCAATAGTGGAGTTAGGCAGGACACCTGGCTTGACGTGGTTATGGTCGGTGGAGGTGAAATAGAAATATTTATTTAACGTCACAAAAAATTTACAACAAGCAATAAGTGACGAAAAAAAGGATTCCACTCAGCATTTGCCGTAAAAGCGCAATAGCTTAATAAGGCGCTGGTTTTCAGTGGTATAGAGGAGGCTGGCAGAAGATGAAAGAGGCCTATACCCAGCAGTGGGGGATACCGAGCTGAGATGATGATCATGAAAGCCAATTCTTTGCAATAAGCCACACTACCTTTAAAATTGCGAACTTTCTACATGCATGTACCTATAAAAATAATTATAGAAATGGGGTGTACTGTACTCCATTTTTATTTTATATATATTATTTAAGGCTTATTAAAATTATGCTAAATTAAAGTATTTTTTTACAGAATATCACAGAGAATGTTCCTAAAGCTAAAAGACAACGGGTTCGTCAGTTCTCAGTCAGTGGACCAGCTGTTGTGTCAGAGCTGTGACCGATTTTTAGCTGATAGGTGAGTTTGTCGTTTCGACAAATTATTTGACCCTTTGTTGGTTTTTGCTTATCTTTTATTTGACCCGCACTTAGTTTGCGGCCTATGGGATTGCGTTAAGAATGTCCGAGTTACACAAAGGTTAACTGAAAGAGAATGTTCTCTAGCATTAAGTTCACCTATGTACGATTCATTTTTTGTTTTAGTGCAATAAATATTTTTTTATCTATCTTTCTTTTGTTGCAATCAAAACCTTTTGTTGCAATCAAAATCTGTTCGAAAGAATCAGTGACACGATATGAAGAGGAATAAAAAATATTTGTAAAGCTAAAATCAAATTATTTTCAGGTTTGTAGAAGGTACCTGCCCCCACCCTGGCTGTCTTTATGACAGCGCGCGCGGCGATCAATGCGATAAGTGCGGGAAACTGATCAACGCGATCGAACTGATCAGCCCGCGGTGCAAAGTTTGTTCAAGCACGCCCACTGTCAAGCCGAGCGAGCAGTTGTTCATCGAGCTGGGACTGGTGAGTTAAAGTGATCAAATTTTGTGTGAAACTGATCAAGTTTGTGAAACTGATGAGGCGAGTGTGGGAAACTGATCAACCCACTGTGCAAAGTTAGTTTAAGCACGCCCACTGTCAAGCCGAGCGAGCAACTGTCCATTTGGATTGGTGACTTAAACTGATCAGGCTGCGTGTTAAACTGATCAAGATATGTATGAAATTGATCAAATTTTGTGTTAACCTGATGAGGCGAAGGCCCACAGTGCAAAGTTAGTTCAAGTGCGCCCGCTGTCAAGTTGTGCAAGCTACTGTTCATTGAGTTGGTACTGGCGAGTCAAACTGATCAAATTTTGTGTGAAACTGATGAGGCGAGTATGGGATACTGATCAACGCGATCGAACGGATCAGCCTGCGTTGAAATTGAGTCTTTGAGTTGGGATGGGTGAGTTAAATTGATCAGTTTGTGAGTGAAACTGATCAAATTGGGTGTGAAAAGTACTTCCAGTCTCATATAAATTTCATGAAAACCAGTTCGGCAGTTTAATAAATAAATAAATGTTGTGGACAATCCTCACAACACTATCTAGCCCCAAACTAAGCAGAGCTGACCAGATGACTGATAGAATACTCATGCACAATTTTTTTGTCAATACATACTCAAAATACAATGCAACACCCAAACAGTGAGTATCTGTAGTGATCTATGTTCACTATAAATATTTGTTCTTGGTGGGGATCGAACCCACGGCCTACGGCGCAAAAGGCAAAGCCACCAACTGAGCTGAGAGGCTATATTTTTATAACGCTTTTATTAGCTTCACCTGGGACGTTATTCACTATGACATTGGAGATTCCGTGCCCAAAACGTGTGACGTCACAACGTGATTTAAACACCAACGCGATTCTTATCGTGCCTTGGTGTGGAATCGAAAAATGGTATTCACTAAGCCACAAGACTAGTTGTCTATGCCCCACGTTTTATTTCACATGATGCGTTCAAACTCTTGCGTCTGATCCACTCGGAAAATTATCGGTTTTTAAATAAATTTGCAGGATAAGTTTTTGTTTCCATATTTTCAACTCAAATAATAAATATTTTGAATTATAAGCATGCTAATCCATCTATTGTTGAGCTTACAATATTTTAAAGCGATTTGAAAATTTAGAACCAAACATAATTGATAACATTATATGACATTCCGTCACCTTTGACTAGTTTCGGAACGTATGTTTTGATTGCGTGAAATTATTTACCAATGTCCTTCATCCAAATAAACCACGATCTACACTTTGAAAAGGCAAAAAAACAAAGTGGATGTTATTCTGCGAAGATAAAATGGATATTATACTGCGGTCCTACAAGGCTACCAAAGAATTATGTATATTCTTTCCTCCTTGATATCTTTGCAAGCAGGATACAATGACTCCTCAAAGGTTTACCAGCATAACACCAAGTAAGTGCATCGATAAAATAAGAATACTACGGTACTAGTAGCAGTGGTAGTAGGTACCTAGATGCCTGCCTTCAGCAGTGGAGTGGACCATTTCAGGCTGCTGAGGTGAAGTGGATGAATGTACCTAATTACTTGACTGGCTCAGTTGGTAGAGTAGCTCTGCCTTCTGCGCCGTAGGTCGTGGGTTCGATACCTACCGAGAACAAATATAATTTGTGTGGTGAACACAATATGTTTGTTCTCTGTCTGGGTGTTATATTATATTCTATGTATTTACAAAAAAATATACTAAGTATTAATATCAGCTATCTACTTCCCATAGTACAAGCTCTGCTTAGTATGGGGCTAGATAGTGTTGAGTAGATTGTCTACAATATTTAAAGGTTGATGTTGATTTCAGGACCTCATATGTCCAAAAATGAGGTCCCGAAGGAGTAAATGGACGTATGATTGCAGTCTGGTACCCTAGAGATGGAAAACGCAACAGAGGGCGGCAGTTGAAGCGTTGGGAGGATGAGCTCCCTAAGGAGTGGCGCAGAGCATGTCTGGACCGAGCCAAGTGGCAAACCCTGGAGGAGGCCTTTGTCGAAGGACAACCCGACCGACCTATGTAGTACCGCCACGTCGGTGTCATACATAATAGAAACTTTTGCTTAGTTAGTATATTTAGTAAGTAGGATTAGTATAAGTTAGGTTAAGCAGTTTTGGTCAGAGAAATAAAGGCTTATTTTTATTTTATTTTATTTATTGATTTCAGGTAAAGTCGCTGTGAAGAGGAAGTTGTTAATGCCCTCAATGAGCTGCTTCCAATCTATGTGAAATTTCCTACCACCGAACAAGAAAGGATGTAATCAAACAAGTGTATAATTTAATTCTACTAAGTATTTGTTTGAAATCTCCATACAATCCTGTAAAAAAAAATGGTTTCAATATTATAAAAGCTAAGCCACACTACTTTCATTGTTTTTCTTTATTTTATACCATGTAGATAATTGTATGATACTTTGTTGATACAATGATAAACAACTTTCAAACATAACCTCAAAACATGCACAAGAGAAACGAGCCATACTAACTTTATCAGGAACACGCTAATCTGTGGCGTATCGCGCAAGAATCGAGCGCGTTCATTTGACAGATCTAACCGTGCCCAAATCGTACCGTGCCGCGCTATGGAATGACAACTTTGGCATAGGGAATACGATTTTAAGCGATTCCACGCCGATGTCTTATCGTGTTCACGTAACACGCGTGGTTTGGCAATAGTGAATAACAGCCCTGTATGTTTGTATGTAATCTTGTATGTAACCGACCCCTTTGAGCTCGATTTTGTCCTATTTTGAACGATCAGATTTGATTCAAACTTTGCACACCTGTCAAAGGTCGATGACAATGCAATAATATGAAAAAAAAATAGTTTAAAAAACTAAAAAAACACGCTTTTATAACTAATTGAACTAAAAATTTATAAATAAAACTGTAATAATCAATTGAAAATTTTATATTATTGTACAAAAAGCGGGGGGGGGGGGGGGGGGGGCTTTATTTTGATTGTTGTAAATATTTTATCAATAGTTTATTATATCTGAAGTTATTATAAAACTTTTTAGTTCAATTAGTTATAAAATCGTTTTTTTTTAGTTTTTTAAACTATAATTTATTGTTGTTCTTTTTTCTTCTCCAACAGTTAGAGCCTTCTATACGGACGTGGATATCCGCTAACGAGCAGCATTGGTCCGCGCCAGCCAGGGCTGTCACTCGCGCCTGGCTGCGAGAGCCGCTGAGGGCTAGGGCTGTCACTAGGGACCTCAAATGGGGGGTGCCTGTTCCTGTGGAAGGGTTCCAGAATAAGGTAAGATAGATAGATAGAAAATGCTTTATTGCACACAACAAATTCTATAAGTACAGGTATGAAAATGTTCGTCACCTTAGAGTCGGTTTTCGCTTGCACCAGTGCCTTGATCATGAACACATTTTGACATAATTTGTGACGTTAACTTATCGGTGTATTCTGTCTATTCAGTTTCAAAAGGGAGTATGTGATCGTGATACGTTGAACAAATCACGCAAAAAGGGCCCGCCAGCGGCCTATTGCGGAAAAACCTGCCCGCACATCAAGTGCGCATGATAAAATTGCCGAAACTTAGGTTCTATGACACGCCGGTTTCCTTACGGTGTTTTCCTTCACCGTTTTAAGAGTACTGGCATAGTGCACATAAATTGACGCTGCAGTAATGTTCTACCATATATTTGTTCAGGTGTTTTACGTTTGGTTCGACGCGCCTATTGGATACCTCAGCATAACACAGAACGCTACCAAAGACTTCGAGCAATGGTGGAAACCGGACAAGGAACATGATGTAAGTTATAAAGGTCAATTAATTACACAAAGAAACTTACAATGAAACAAATATTTACAAAATGTACAAAATACACAAGAAACAGTTGAGCTATCTGCAGATCGTTACAAACGATCTAGAGATAGCTCAACTGATCCAAATCAGTGCCAGACGGAAGCGTCCCGAAGACGCTGGCGGCATTAAATTATAAAGGTATAATTAAATAAATAATAAATAAATAAATAATGCGGACAATCCACACAACACGATCTAGCCCCAAACTAAGCAGAACTTGTACTATGGGAACCAGGTAGCTGATATAATACTTAAATACTTTTTTTTTGTAAATAGGTACATACATAGAATACAATTATAACACCCAGACAGAGAACAAACATCTGTGTTCACCACACAAATATTTGTCCTCGGTGGGGATCGAACCCACGACCTACGGTTCGGAAGGCAGAGCTACTACCAACTGAGCTGACTGTGTATTATGTATGTAGTATAGGCTACGCAAACAAACAAATATCTGTTCTCGATGGACATCGAACCCACGACCTCCAACGCAGAAGGCAGAACTACTATAACTAGCGGCACATAACTCTAGCGCTGAGCGATACGCGGAGGGGATAGCTGCGCATGCGTCGTAGTGTGCGCATGTCACGCACACTGGATGTGTGGATGTGTGAGTGTCCTATTGGTACAGAGAGCGGAGTGCGACTGGAGAGCCAATCAGCGCTACGCACGCCCGCCCTTCATACCGCTAGCCCCCCTCAGGTGCCTTATGTTTGACTTCTGCGCAATAACGGTCAGCGCTAAAGTTATGTGCCGCTACCTACAACAGCTGAGCTGAAGGTCCATATACATAAATACATACATACATGCATAAAATCACGCCTCATTCCCATGGGGGTAGGCAGAGATCACGGATTTCCACTTGCTACGATCCTGACACACCTCTTATGCTTCATTCACTCTCATAACATTCTTCATACATGCTCGTCGGTTTAGATACCATATAATGTTTTTATATTTGTGTTCAGGTGAAGTTATACCAGTTTATGGCAAAAGACAACGTTCCGTTCCACGTGATAATGTTCCCGGCGACCATACTCGGGGTAAACGAGGGGCACGCGCTAGTCAACTATCTGTTCGCTACTGGTAAGTTAATAGAAAAAACATTTATTTACACAAATAAACTTACAATTAAACATATATCTTATACCTTTAAACGAGAAAATCTTGTAGGATCTCGGAAACTGAGCCAACGATTTTCATGAAATTAAGTATACAGGGGTTTTCAGGGATGATAAAACGATATAGCTAGGATTCATTTTTAGAAAATGTCCCCTTAATCGTAAAGTAAATAATCAACTTTATCATAAAATCATAACTCCTAGCGCCATCTGTTGATTAAGTCATGAGTTAGTGGGACAGAGAACGTCATCTATTGACGAGTAGTGGAGTTTATTATTATGTCGGTAAGATCGAAAAATATTAATATTTAATCAGTATGTAAGTGTAGTAAAAACACCTTATTTTCTGCAACACAATTTATATTTCTCCACTGAACCAACACTTTTTACATTAATTCCATTAATACGCCATATCGTGTACTTTTAAAACTCTAGGTATAATTTTAAACTCTATGTACAATTTAAACACTGTCGGTGGGGCTAGGTTCCCATTTTATGACCGTTCGTCAACTCGACTCAATACCGACTGCCAAGCCACCTCGATCACTCCCGCAAGAATACTTTAAACGGGAACCTACCCTTCCACCAATAAAAATGAACAACCACCATCCTTTTATAATTATACCGGAAACTACATTAAATACTTCCAAATCCTACCATTCGATAGACAAAACGGAAGTCATAACTATGATTATTTTACTTGCCGATCGTTTTATAACAATATTTCTTGATTTAAACAAACTAAAATATAATCTATAAATGAAGCTAACATAAGTAATTCGTATTTAAATATAATTCACAACAACAGTTTACCAAAAAAAAAATACCGAGCGAAGCTCGGGCACCAACTGCTAGTTTACAGAATATACAAAATAGACAAGAAATAGTTAAGCTATCAGCAGACCGTTACAAACGATCTAGAGATAGCTACTGGTAAGTAAACAGGAAAAAACATTTATTTACACAAATAAACTAACAATTAAACATATTTACATTACACAAGATACAGTTGAGCCATCTGCAGACCGTTAAAAACGATCCAAAGATAGCTCAACTGATGCAAATCAGTGGCAGACGGAAGCGTCCCCAAGACGCTGGCGGCTAAATGTATATTTTTATAGTCATTAAATATATTTTCTTTCTTTAAATAAAAATATTTCTTCAAAAATCTAGATTATTCTAGATAATTTATGATTTAGATCGCCCCAGATCGATTTGAATTGATCTTAAAACAAGTATATCTTATCTTTTGACGTGACAACGTCTTATAATTCGATGGAGCCGGCTGCACGCACGAAAAACGACTCATCCGGCGTTACCTCGCTCTAAGGCGTTCCATTTAAGGCTTGAAGTGCAAGCGAAGGCTGGGAACGAGCGACAAAGAGGCACGCACGGCCTCCGCGTTCGGCAGCGTTCGACATCTGTCTCTCTCCTACTTGAGTGAGCGATGCGTCCGCGTGGACAGCTGTATGACGTTGGCACGTTCAACTATCGACAGTAAACCGACTTTACTTACAACCGATTTTTTTAATTTTTCCAGAGTACCTGAACTATGAAGAAGGCAAGTTCTCTAAATCAAGAGGCGTCGGAGTTTTCGGAACTGACGCTCAGGTAATCAATAAATCTTCTTCTTCCTGCCCTTATCCCTCTTTATGTGTGGTCGGCACAACATGTCTTCCTCCTCCATTCCCCTCTGTCAGCCGTCATCTCTGCATTCACTCCTCTCTTATCCATGTCATCTTTCACACAGCAAATTTGGCAAATTTTATCATCCGCACTTGCTATGCGGACTGGTTTCCGCAAGTAGGCCGCTGGCGGGCCCTTTTTGCGTGACCCTTGACACGTGTTGCTCGAACTTTTTATGTTCTACGACACGTCTGTTTTTTCAGGATACAGGTATACCTTCAGACGTGTGGCGATTCTACTTGGCGAGCATTCGGCCTGAGACGTCTGATTCGAGCTTTAGCTGGACTGAACTAGGAACCAGGTACATATTATCTTACTAACTAATACAAAGAAAGAAAGAAAACATAATACATATACATAATTGCAGACGCTTAGAATTTATGGTACCCAATATACAAGAGAGAAAAGAAAATTACTTTATTGTACTCCAAATTAAAAGGTAATGAAGTAAAACTTTTAATTTGGTACAATTAAAAGTTTTTAATTTTATTATAGTAAAACTTTTTTTAACTGGCCTCTCAGCTCAGTTGGTAGTAGCTCTGCCTCCTGCGCCGTAGGTCGTGGGTTCGATCCCCACCGAGAACAAATATTTGTATGGTGGCATAGATATTTGTTCTCTGTCTGGGTGTTATATTGTATTCTAAGTATGTATTTACAAAAAAAATGTATTTAAGTATTATATCTATCTGGTTCCCATAGTACAAGCTCTGCTTAGTTAGGGGCTAGATAGTGGTAGCGAGTACGTATGTTGGTTAGGTAGGTTTATTGTAGGTTTATCAAAACTGTTTTCCACTACATTTTATCCACGCCAACCTCTTGGTTTTTCACCTGTCAAGGTTGGCTGGTAGAAAATGCTGTCTAGCATTAAGCTCTCCTATTGTCACGTATTTTTGGTGCAATAAAGAATTAAATAAATAAATAGTGTTGTGTGGATTGTCTATAATATTTATTTATTATTTATTGTATTATTTCTAGGAATAATTCCGAGCTACTAAACAATTTGGGTAACTTCTGCCATCGTTCGTTGAGTTTCTGCTCCAGCGCGTTCAAAGGCGCGTTGCCTGACGTCACACTGACGGCCGCTGACTACGCCCTACTCGCACTTGTCAACAGAGATGTTATCGGTAAGGGAGAATTCTTCTTAATTAGATAGACGTATCATAATTATTATTTATTTAATTAATTAGAACGGTCTACATTTTGACCACTTACACTAATTAACTAAGATTTAAAAAGAAGAATGTCAAAATCGAAACAAAAAATAAAAGTTAAGATGTCAAATTCACTTTGTGTACAATAAAGTTACAAACATTCTATTCTGACTGGCCTCTCAGCTCAGCTGGTAGTAGCTCTGCCTTCTGCGCCGTAGGTCGTGGGTTCGATCCCCACCGAGAACAAATATTGTGTGGTTAACACAGATGTTTGTTCTCTGTCTGGGTGTTATATTGTATTCTGAATATGTATTTACAAAAAAAAAGTGATTAAGTAGGTATTATATCAGCTATCTGGTTCCCATAGTACAAGCTCTGCTTAGTTTGGGGCTAGAATCTAGATAGTGTTGTGTGGATTGTCTACATTATTAATTTTTATTTTTCTTCAGCGTACGTCCAGCACATGGAAAGGGGTAGGCTGAGAGAAGCATTGAGGCAAGTCCTGTCCATTTCAAAGCGCGGAAACCAGCATATGCAGAGCGAACAACCTTGGGTACTGCTTAAAGGATCTGATGATGAGAAGTAAGTATTTGTACCTGCCAATCGGTGAAGGAAAACATCGTAAATCATCATAAAGCTTCCGGAAAGCTGCCAAAAACATTTTCGTAGCCTTAAAATTTTAACATTAACATGTTCAAAGCCTATAAGTTTGTTAGAAATACCCGCAATTTTTCGTTAAAAAAAACGGATAAATTAGTAATTATTTTTAGTTTGTAAATTAGCCTATTTAAAAACTAAAAATACACAGTTCCGGTCCAACAACAATGGCATCAAAAATTTATAATAAAATCCTCGAACAAATAGAAGAATCAGAAAATGATAGGACATTTGAATGTAAATTAAGGGACTTATTAATTGAAAAATGCTATTACAATATGAATAACTTCTTTAATGAATACACTGCCTGCATACCCCTGTCTGGGTGTTATATTGTATTCTAAGTATGTATTTACAACAAAAAGTATATAAATATTATATCAGCTATCTAGTTCCCATAGTACAAGCTCTGCTTAATTTGGGGCTAGATAGAGTATAGAGTAGTGTTGTGTGAATAGGCCTGACGACTAATTTTTAGAATCTCTTCTATCATATTCAGAAGTATCTATTATGTCTAAAATATATCATATTTCTGTAGAAAATTAAGGTTTTTGTGCAATAAAAGTACATTTAAATTGAAATTTTCAAATTCACGCCAAAACGCTCGCTGGTGTCATGGCGTCTGTTATTACGTCACGGTGTTAGTATATCAACAGTAAACATTGGTGCTTTTGTACTAAATCAGAATGACGTTTACGTAAACGTGACGTAATTCGCTCTGACCGGTGTTTTAGCTATCATGGCGGATTGTTGTATTTTGTAGATTTATATTATCAAATAAATTGTCAATCTCGACATTAATAAGAGTATAAATACATTTTTCAAAATCTTTGAATCCTTTTTCATTAGATCAGATAAATATTTTGGCGATACTTGATTACTGTCTTCATGCCTATTCTCCACAATATTTATTTATTTATTAACTTACAACATCGCTGTGTTTCGGTTTGAAGGGTGTGGGTGCCGGTGACATTACTGACACGTGAGGCTGATCATCTGTATGCCTCAAGTTGATGGACGCAGGGCAGTGCATCGTAGGGCACGCTCCTGACGTGCGTGACCTATGAGGCAATACATTTTTATCACGCTTTTATTAGCTTCACCTGTATGTAAGTTTGTATGTAACCGACCCCTTTGAGCTCGATTTTGTCCAACTTTGAACGATCAGATTTGATTCAAACTTTGCACACCTGTTAAAGGTCGATGACAATGCAATAATATGAAAAAAAAAAAAAAAAAGTAAAAAAAAATTACAGTTTGAAAAACTAAAAAAAACGCTTTTATAACTAAAAGAACTAAAAAGTTAAAAATAAAACTGTAATAATCAATTGAAAAAATTATATTATTGTACAAAAAGCGTGGGGGGCTTGATTTTGATTGTTGTAAATATTTTATCAATAGTTTATTACATCTGAAGTTATTTTAAAAAGCACCCCACGCTTTTTTGTACAATAATATAAATTTTTCAATTGATTATTACAGTTTTATTTTTAACTTTATAGTTCAATTAGTTATAAAAGCGTTTTTTTTAGTTTAAACTGTAATTTATTTGCTTTGTAGGCTTGTTTTATCAGCTAGTAGTGTATAAAAAATACATATTTGGGTTTTCAGGATTCGAGGTGCGACGGCTATTGGTCTGTGTTGCCAACTAGTAGCATTGTTATGTGCACTACTAGGGCCTTATGTACCGGACACATGTCGCAAGCTGAGGGAACAGCTCAACGTCGGGAGTGATGTGCTGAGGATTAACCCATTGTGAGTATTACCACCACACGAGCTGGTATGTCCGAGCTTCGCTCGGTATTTTTTTTGTAAATTGTGTTTTTAGGAATTATATTTAAATACGATTTACATACTGATGAAAATTGTGAAATATTAATAATATTTTTCGATCTTACTAACAGCGCCATCTGCTGGAATAGCTAAAATAAGTTTTTGTTTAAGTTGATTAATAGATAAAGTTGATTAAGAAAAACAATACAATAGATTTAAAAAAAAAAAATCCCAGCTATATAAATCGAATTATCGCCCCCGAAACCTTCTGTATACTAATTTTCATGAAAATCTCCGGAACTTGTCTCGAGAGTTTACGTAGAAGCTCAATAGATGGCGTTCTCGACATACGGACATACGGACGGACAGACAGACAGACAGACAGACAGACAGACATACATGACGAATCTATAAGGGTTCCGTTTTTGCCATTTGGCTACGGAACCCTAAAAAGGGGAGGTTCTCAATCAGTTTGTATATTTTTTTGAAATGTTTGTTATCCCATAAATTCGTAATTTATGAGCCAAATTGAAAAAAAAAACTTTTTTTATCTGTAAATTAATATTTCCAATGGAAACTTCATCCAAATTGGTTCATGAAATCAGTGTCTCAAGTTTTAAAAAGTTCGCTTTGTTTTATTTGTTTGGTAGTTCTGTTTTTATTTTATTTTTGTTTTTTATTTTCAGAAATCCATCATTCATCCAGTACCTGCCTGCAGGTCACGTGATCGGCAAGCCCGCCCCCCTATTCACAAAGATCGAGCAAGCGACCCTCGACGAGCTACGAGCTAAATACGCGGGCACTCAAAGCGATAGAGCTAACAAGGTACCATGACACATAGTGAGTCTCTTTGAGGCGCACTTAACAGCCTTTCACCACACTTGGCTCGTACGAATCAGTGACACGATAAAATAAGAATAAGGTACCATGCCAGCCCTTACAGCTCAATTGGTAGTGACTCTGCCTTCTGCGCTCGAGAGCGTGGGTTCGATCCCCACCGAGAACAAATATTTGTGTAGTGAATACAGATGTTTTTTCTCTGTCTGGGTGTTGTATTGTATTCTTAGTATGTATTTACAAAAAAATATATATTTAAGTATTATCAGTTATCTGCTTCCAATAGTACAAGCTTTGCTTAGTTTGGGGTTAGATTCGTGTTGTGATAAGTCTCCCAATAGTATTTTTTTTGTTTTATAGCGTTACTTTTTCATTTACAGGAAAAAGGTGCTAGTTCGATAACGGAATTAGAAACAGCCATCACTCAACAAGTAAGTATAACAAACAACAAATAGCAAATCAAATCAAAATTGTCTTTATTCGGTTCGATTACAAGAATCACTTTGAAACGTCTTAAAGCTAGGTGAGTCTAGGTGCCAGTTCCACGCGACCAAGCCGACGCAAGAACAGGCAACAAACTACGGCTCGGTTCCTACCGTTTTTTTATATTTTCCTTTTCAAATCCAATTCCCACAGTAGTTGGTCCCATAGTAATTTTATCAAAACTGGTTCAGCAGTTTGGCTGTGAAGTTTTTCAATTTTTCTCAAGTTATTTTAAAAAATAAAATAAAATAAATATTGTGGACAATTCACACAACTCTACCCAGCCCCAAACTAAGCAGAACTTGTAATATGGGAACCGGATAGCTGATATAATACTTGAATACATTTTTTTTTTGTAAATACATACTTGGAATACAATATAACACCCAGACAGAGAACAAACATTTATGTTCACCACACAAATATTTGTTCTCGGTGGGGATCGAACCCACGACCTACGGCGCAGAAGGCAGAGCTACTACCAACTGAGCTAGAGGCCAGTCAAAATTTAATTAATGATGTATTAACTAGTGTAATTGGTGAGAGCACTGGTGGTCTAGTGGTAGTGGCCCCGCCTTCCGATCCGAAGGTCGTGGGTTCAAATCCACTCGTGTACCAATGAATTTTTCTGTCGTAAAATGGATGTGCACTAAGCCAGTACTCTCAAAACGGTGAAGGAAAACATCGTGAGGAAACCGGCGTGTCGTAGAACCTAAAAAAGTTCGAGCAACACGTGTCAAGGGTCACGCAAAAAGGGCCCGCCAGCGGCTACTTGCGGAAAAACCTGCCCGCACTTCAAGTGCGGATGATAAAAATTTTAGTGTAATTCCGTTCAAGACCGTTCTAATTTATTAAAATAAATAAATATTTTTATTTTAACTCCAGGGTGAAAAAGTACGTCAACTAAAAGCGACTACAAAAGACAAGTCTGTTTGGCAACCCGAGGTGGACAAACTGTTGGCTCTCAAGAAAGAGTTGACGAATGCGCAAGCAAAGCCGGCGGCGGGAGTACAGTCTATTGAAAGTTTGGAGAAGGCTATTACTGAGCAGGTAAAATATCCCCTCACAAATCAGTTGTGCGTAGGTCGTGGGTTCGATCACCACCGAGAACAAATATTTGAGTGGTGAACACAGATGTTTGTTCTCTGTCTGGGTGTCGTATTGTATTCTATGTATGTATTTACAAAAAAAGATATGAGTATTATATCAGCTATCTGGCTCCCATAGTACAATATTTGCTTAGTTTGGGGCTAGATAGTGTTGTGTGATTTGTCTATAATATTTATTTATTTATAATTATTTTGTATTACAGGGTGAAAAAGTGCGGCAGATAAAAGCGACTACAAAAGACAAGTCTGTTTGGCAACCAGAGGTGGACAAACTGTTGGCTCTCAAGAAAGAGTTGACGAGTGCGCAAGCAAAGCCACCGGCGGGAGTACAGTTTATTGAAAGTTTGGAGAAGGCTATTACTGAGCAGGTAAAATATCCCTCAGTTGGTAGTAGTGCCTTAAGCGCTTAGAATACAAAACAACACCCAGACAGAGAACAAACATCTGTGTTCACCACACAAATATTTGTTCTCGGTGGGGATCGAACCCACGACCTACGGCGAAGAAGGCAGAGCTACTACCAATTGAGCTGAGAGGCCAGTCATAAGGATTATATCAGCTATCTGGTTCCTATAGTACAAGCTCTGCTTAATTTTGGGCTAGATTTTTGTGTGGATAACAAAAAAAATATTTACACTAAGAAACTTACAATCAAACAAATATTTACATGTACAAAATACACAAAAACAATTGTGCTAACTGCAGACCGTAGCAAACGATCTAGAGATATACCGAGAGAACCAGTATAAAAAATATTATAATGTTTTAACATTTTCGGCACGCCATAATCCATAGAGAATTTGGCGCTTCCAATGCTTATTCGCTATACCCCCGATAGTACGCAGTTGGCTAAACCTATGAAAAGTTCCCAACGGGATGCGGGGGCGAAAAGATGGCTTCAGCAGGATTCGAAGTCGCCACCTCAGGATTGGAAGTCGTGGTTGTAACGACCAGGCTAAAGATGCGCTGAGTTGTAGGTCAAAAATATCGATAAGACTAGTGATCAAGGTCAAGTAGAGCAGCGCAACTTATGCCACGTTTTTTTTATATCTTCCATACGTTTTTATAGTGCCGTTTACTATTTTTTGTCAGTAAATTAATTTTTATATATTTCAGGGAGAAAAAGTAAGAAAACTGAAAGCGAGCACTAAAGACAAGGCAGTCTGGCAACCAGAAGTTAATGTTCTACTCGATTTGAAGAAAAAGCTGGCTGCGCTAAAATAAGTTTAAAATACCATTTGGTAAAGCAACTGTCTGATTATAGGTCTCAATAAAACCTATTTATATATTTATTCCTTTTAAATTATTGTGTTTTATTCTACCTAAAAATTAACACAGCCAAAAGTGACTGCTGGGTAGAGTGAGATGAAGACAAAATGGAAATAAGGCTATAGCGCCATCTAGCGTTGAGTAGAAGAGTAGGAATTACTATGAATGATAGAACTCTATTATATAAGTATAGATGGCGTTGTATGATACTACACAATTTATAGCTTTGATGAAAGCAAAAAGAAATGGATTGATAAAAATAAAACAACACCAATCGATTATTTACTTTATTAGAAAGTTCAATGTTTACGGTTACATCATAATTGTAAAATTTGTAAAATCCTTGTGTAAAATTTATTTTACCCAAGGAATCTTACAAATTAACAAATATTTACAAAATACACAAGAAACAGTTGAGCTATCTGCAGACCGGTACAAACGATCTAGAGATAGCTCAACTGGACCCTAATTCTCGGCTCATCTCGGATCATTTTGCAATTTTATTTTATTGCTTCTTTTCGAAGAGAGAATGGATGATTTCCTTGAGTAATTCAGCGACGACCTCATCGTAGAAGCCTCGACAGCTACGATATACAGAAAACGTAGAAAAAGTGCGGGGTGTGCAATGCCAATGTGTATCTAAGGGACATTGAAAATCTCAATCACAACCCCGCATTTTTTCTACGTTTTCCGTAAATCGTAGCTGTCGAGGCTTCTACGATGAGGTCGTCGATGAATTACTAATACTTGAAAAGAAACAATAAAAAGCAGCCAAGTGCGAGTCGGACTCGCCCATGAAGGGTTCCGTAGCATCAAGTAACATAATATAAAGGTTCTTGTAGTTCGTCGAAAGGTAAATTGCTGTTTACGATTTATGACGTATAAAAAAAAAACTACTGACTAGATCTCGTTCAAACCAAATATCGTTGAAAGTTTGCGTAGTAATGTACAACATATATTTTTTTTAGTTTTATCATTCTCTTACTTTAGAAGTTAGAGGGGGGGGGACCAACTTTTTACCACTTTGGAAGTGTCTGTCGCGCAAACTATTCAGTTTAGAGAAAAACGATATAAGAAACCTCAAAATCATTTTTGAAGACCTATTCCAAGGAATATAATACTCTCTACGAGAGACCTATTCATAGATACCCCACAAGTATGGGTTCGATGAAAAAAAAATTTTTGAGTTTCAGTTTCAACTATGGGGACCCCCAAAATTTATAGTTTTTTTTCTATTTTTGTGTAAAAATCTTAATGCGGTTCACAGAATACATCTACTCGCCAAGTTTCATCAGTCTAGCTCTTACGGTTTCGGAGAAAAATGGCTGTGACATACGGACGGACAGACAGACAGACATGACGACTCTATAAGGGTTTCGTTTTTGCCATTTGGCTACGGAACCCTAAAAATCAGTACCAGACGGAAGTGTTCCCAAGACGCTGGCTATACATAGATAGGCTAGGAGGACATATTAGACTTATACACGAGTTCACTAGACTATTACCGCGTGTAGCGTGGAACTCCCTTGTTGCGTATCTTATACACGAGTTCACTAGACTATTACCGCGTGTAGCGTGGAACTCCCTTGTTGCGTATCTTATACACGAGTTCACTAGACTATTACCGCGTGTAGCGTGGAACTCCCTTGTTGCGTATCTTATACACGAGTTCACTAGACTATTACCGCGTGTAGCGTGGAACTCCCTTGTTGCGTATCTTATACACGAGTTCACTAGACTATTACCGCGTGTAGCGTGGAACTCCCTTGTTGCGTATCTTATACACGAGTTCACTAGACTATTACCGCGTGTAGCGTGGAACTCCCTTGTTGCGTATCTTATACACGAGTTCACTAGACTATTACCGCGTGTAGCGTGGAACTCCCTTGTTGCGTATCTTATACACGAGTTCACTAGACTATTACCGCGTGTAGCGTGGAACTCCCTTGTTGCGTATCTTATACACGAGTTCACTAGACTATTACCGCGTGTAGCGTGGAACTCCCTTGTTGCGTATCTTATACACGAGTTCACTAGACTATTACCGCGTGTAGCGTGGAACTCCCTTGTTGCGTATTTTTTTTGTGTCTAAGTCATAAGTGATTTATTGATAATGATTAGGTTATTGACAAAATAAGATAGAATATTAATATGTCAAACTTTTTGTAGTTATCCTATAGTTTTGTAGTTACCCGGTCTAATCCTATTTCACTTTGCAGGATTTGCGAGAGTTGCGTAGGGTGCACAGTGCACACACAAGTCTACCTAAAGCTATTTTACATAGATTAGATTAGCTGATTAATATTAAATATTTTTTCTAGTTTTATGTATAACAATGGAATTCTGCAAAGTCACGCCCCGCCCGAATCATTTATTTTTTTTAATCTTCGATAGCAATAATAAAAACGAATTGAAACAAAACTTATCTTTCCTTGATAGTATCAAACAATTGATAGCAACAGAATCAAACAATCGCCCGGTTGGGGCCTTTTTGTCTATGTAAATTCGTAATCGACATCGGCTTCATTTTTGACATTTGAAACCTAGCCTAGACTTTAACTGTCACTTTCGTGTTGGTGGCGTATTGTCTAACTATCTGACATAATACGCCACCAACACCGAAATTCAAACCTAGTGAATGAATGGAACTTGATGGAAATTCGTATTTTGGTATTGCGTAACGCCGAAATGACCTTCAGTTGGATACTTTAGAGACAATACCAGAAAAAATTCTGACTGGGTCGGCCAGTGACAATCGGCTTATAGTACACTGTTAATGGATTTCAAGTTAGACAATAAGGCTGCTGGTCTGGTCTCGGCGTCTGTGGATTGACGTTCCGGTACCTACATTCCCTTTAGTTGGTTCTCTACTCTCTAGTAAGCAAGAAATATAATACTCTCTACGAGAGCTAGTACGTAGGCGCTTTTAATTTTCTTTGCATCAACCGTGCTCGCGGGCAGATTGGAGCATTGACATGAGTGCTACCGTCAAGGGCTACCGTGGTTGAGAAGTGGAGGTAGCATCAATAACTACCGTCACTTAATCTTCCTTGTCTATAATGTCCGTGCACGCACTACGACACACGCCACTGACAGTACGATATTTGATAGTAATGTGGTAGGTATAATAAAATAAGGAATATAAATAAAATAAGGTAATATACGCGATAAATACCCGTGTATAGTGTTTTGTTTCAAATAAGCAGTATATCTTCCACTGACTGTTGTAGGTAAACCTCTTCCAGATTCCGGACAGGTATCCTGCGCATTATTAAATTGAGCCAACACTCGTGTTCTTTAAGCTTATTAAAATCATTTTCTGGTATACGGTAGTACAAGTAGACACCAGGCGTTAGTGGTCGTGTTTGCCTCTTCGCTTTGACAAATGACCAAGAGCTGATGTCCACAAACTTGTTTTGCCTCGTCAGGAGCTTACGTAAAATGTCATTGTTAATTTTCATGCGAATAGTATCCTTAGGGATGAACAGCTCACAGGGGATTCGTCGCACTATCTCTGATTGTGGTCGAACCACTAGCGTCGATCCTACGATGGGTGAGACCATATTCTGTACCGCACTACAGAGCCATTTCAGTGCAACGTCGTTCTTACAACACACCCTCAACGTTCCCTCGATCAAGTGCGGTTCGTCAAGGGATCCAACGCTGACCGTTTCACCAGATGTGCATGTCTCCAGCTTCCTCATATGGAAATTGCGAATTCTGAAAACGCCAACATTTAAAGCATAATTGGAGCAATCATTGATTTGAAGGAAAATTTAGCAGCAAAAAAAACAACGACTCTATGAGACTTTATAGGTGTGTTAGCTGGAGAGCGGCTCCACAGCTTCCTCATTCAGTGTGGGCAAACGGCTAACGATAGAGCTATATAGTAAACTCCAAATTTTAGAGCATAATTAGAGCACCCGGCATAAAAAAAATCAAGTCTCTAGCTCGAAAACTCTTTGAGTTAGAAGACTATAACAACGTGTTTGCTGGGAAGCCATTTCTCCAGCTAACACATGTGGATCTCAGGAATGGCTATAGCTAAAAAGTTGCTTGATATCTCCAAATTTAGAGCAAAAAATATCGTGGATGCTCCAAATATTTCAAGTGTCTAGGTTCAAAACTCACCGAGTTAGAAGCTTTGATGACTGTGTTAGCTGGAGACACGTTTGTCTGGCACGCACATGCTACATCTGAGGATCTACAATAGCTACAGATTCGGTTGACGTGTCCAAACCGAGCTATGAATTAGAGCACTCGGCTCCAAAATTTTGGACTCTCTAGGACAAGTAGTTTCCTAGTAATCAACAAAAGAACATTTTGCCGCCAGAATTTTCAAATATTATGTTCGCACCCGTAAAAATGCGGCGTTGCCGCTCTGAAAGTATGGTATCAGCGTAGGAATTTGAACGTTAGTCGGATGGAGTTGTGTGTTGCCCGTGCCTGGTAAATAGTTACCCTAGGATTCATGTCTTAAACACTCATTACGTAGCTCAAGAAGCGGAATATAGGTTAAAATGAAACAAAAAAACACCAAAGAAAAGTTTAATGGTTAGTTTAAGTTTAAATATGTATTTATTAAGAAACCTGACTTCAGATTTTTTATTTTTAGTTTTAAATATCATGAAATTATATCTCTAAGTCTCTCAACTAACCAACAATGTTTTCAAATCATGAGTTACCTACTCTTGTCACACTAGGTGTAAATGGCATCGTGCGAAACTATCATTGTGTCTGTGAGTACGTACATAACTATAGATAGTGCAATTCACGAAGACGCGCCCCTCGCGGGGTGCGGGGAGTTTGCTCCGAGCGGCAGTCGCCAACCGTAGTCTATTAATTGTAGTGTGCGTGTGCACTCATAGGTAATTAGTGTGTACCGATAACACTCAAACATTGACGGAAGCTTGCACACATATACTATAAACGGTTAGGAGGAATAGTGGGGCGCGCCTTCGTGGGTTGCACTATCTATAGCGAGCTGCAGTAAATACTAACGGGAGAGCGAAAGGAAATATTATAAATAAAATAATTATGAAGAAAAGTGGGGGGGCTCTATTCCGGAAAACGTTTTATTTTTTTTCTTCAAAAGTTGTTAACGTAGATACCTATTGTTCTAAAGGTTTTTAGGGCTCTAATTGTGAATTTGACATTCATTTTTGAATTCAAGATGGTGGCTTCATTTTTTTTCTTAAAAAATGGGTATGGGTATCGTTTAATAGGTTTTTGGGGGGCTCTGATTGTGAATTCAACATTAATTTTTGAATCCAAGATGGTGGCTTCATTTTTTTCTCAAAAAATGGATATGGGTATCGTTTAATAGGTTTTTGGGGGCTCTGATTGTGAATTCAACATTAATTTTTGAATCCAAGATGGTGGCTTCATTTTTTTCTCAAAAAATGGGTATGGGTATCGTTTAATAGGTTTTTGGGGGGCTCTGATTGTGAATTCAACATTAATTTTTGAATCCAAGATGGTGGCTTCATTTTTTTCTCAAAAAATGGATATGGGTATCGTTTAATAGGTTTTTGGGGGATCTGATTGTGAATTCAACATTAATTTTTGAATCCAAGATGGTGGCTTCATTTTTTTCTCAAAAAATGGATATGGGTATCGTTTAATAGGTTTTTGGGGGCTATGATTGTGAATTCAACATTAATTTTTGAATCCAAGATGGTGGCTTCATATTTTTCTCAAAAAATGGATATGGGTATCGTTTAATAGGTTTTTGGGGGCTCTGATTGTGAATTCAACATTAATTTTTTAATTCAAGATGGCAGCTTCATTTTTTTCCTTAAAAAATGGGTATGGGTATCGTTTAATAGGTTTTTGGGGGCTCTGATTGTGAATTCCACAATATTTTTTCAATCCAAGATGGCGGCTTAATTTTTTTTCACAATATATTGATATGGGTGTCGTTTAATAGGTTTTTGGGGGCTCGGATTATAAATTCGACATTGTTTTTTGAATCCAAGATGGCGGCTTCATTTTTTTCCTTAAAAAATGGGTATGGGTATCGTTTAATAGGTTTTTGGGGGCTCTGATTGTGAATTTGACATTATTTTTTGAATCCAAAATGGCTGCTACATTTTTTTCCTTAAGAAATGGGTATGGGTATCGTTTAATAGGTTTTTGGGGGCTCTGATTGTGAATTTGACATTATTTTTTGAATCCAAAATGGCTGCTACATTTTTTTCCTTAAGAAATAGGTATGGGTATCGTTTAATAGGTTTTTGGGGGCTCTGATTGTGAATTCGACAATATTTTTCAATCCAAGATGGCAGCTTAATTTTTTTTCACAATTTATTGATATGGGTATCGTTTAATAGGTTTTTGGGGGCTCGGATTACAAATTCGACATTATTTTTTGAATCCAAGATGGCGGCTTCATTTTTTTCCTTAAAAATGGGTATGGGTATCGTTTAATAGGTTTTTGGGGGCTCTGATTTTGAATTTGACATTATTTTTTGAATCCAAAATGGCTGCTACATTTTTTTCTCAAAAAATGGATATGGATATCGTTTAATAGGTTTTTGGGGGCTCTGATTGTGAATTCAACATTATTTTTTGAATCCAAGATGGCTGCTTCATTTTTTTCATAAAAAATGGATATGGGCATCGTTTAATAGGTTTTTGAGGGCTCTGATTGTGAATTCAACATTGTTTTTTGAATCAAAGATGGCAGCTTCATTTTTTTTCTAAAAACATGGTTAAGGGTATCATTTAATAGGTTTTTGGGGGCTCGAATCATAAATTCGACATTATTTTTTGAATCCAAGATGGCAGCTTTATTTTTTTTCATCTACATTTTTTTCCTTAAGAAATGGGTATGGGTATCGTTTAATAGGTTTTTGGGGGCTCTGATTGTGAATTCGACAATATTTTTCAATCCAAGATGGCAGCTTAATTTTTTTTCACAATATATTGATATGGGTATCGTTTAATAGGTTTTTGGGGGCTCGGATTACAAATTCGACATTATTTTTTGAATCCAAGATGGCGGCTTCATTTTTTTCCTTAAAAATGGGTATGGGTATCGTTTAATAGGTTTTTGGGGGCTCTGATTTTGAATTTGACATTATTTTTTGAATCCAAAATGGCTGCTACATTTTTTTCTCAAAAAATGGATATGGATATCGTTTAATAGGTTTTTGGGGGCTCTGATTGTGAATTCAACATTATTTTTTGAATCCAAGATGGCTGCTTCATTTTTTTCATAAAAAATGGATATGGGCATCGTTTAATAGGTTTTTGAGGGCTCTGATTGTGAATTCAACATTGTTTTTTGAATCAAAGATGGCAGCTTCATTTTTTTTCTAAAAAAATGGTTAAGGGTATCATTTAATAGGTTTTTGGGGGCTCGAATCATAAATTCGACAATTTTTTTTGAATCCAAGATGGCCGCTTTATTTTTTTTCTTAAAAAATGGGTATGGGTATCGTTTAATAGGTTTTTGGGGGCTCTGATTGTGAATTCGACATTATTTTTTGAATCCAAAATGGCTGCTTCATTTTTTTTCTCAAAAAATTGATAAGTTATTGATTGATTTGTTATCATTTAATAGGTTTTTGGGGGCTCGAATCATAAATTCGACAATTTTTTTTGAATCCAAGATGGCAGCTTTATTTTTTTTCTTAAAAAATGGGTATGGGTATCGTTTAATAGGTTTTTGGGGGCTCTGATTGTGAATTCGACATTATTTTTTGAATCCAAAATGGCTGCTTCATTTTTTTTCTCAAAAAATTGATATGGGTATCGTTTAATAGGTTTTTGAGGGCTCTGATTGTGAATTCGACATTATTTTTTGAATCCAAGATGGCTGCTTCATTTTTTTTCTCAAAAAATGGATATGGGTATCGTTTAATAGGTTTTTGAGGGCTCTGACTGTGAATTCGACATTGTTTTTTGAATCAAAGATGGCAGCTTCATTTTTTTTCTTAAAAAATGGTTATGGATATCGTTTAATAGGTTTTTTGGGGCTCTGATTGTGAATTCGACATTATTTTTTGAATCCAAGATGTGGGCTTCATTTTTTTTTTCTTAAAAAATGGATATAGATATCATTTATATCTTATAGTCTTATAATTCAATAGAGCCAAATGCACGCAATGCAAACGAGAGCGTGGAAAGAGTGCCAAAGAAGCACAATCGGCCTCAGCGTTCGGCAATGTTCGACATCTGTTTCTCCTTTTTGAGTGAGCGATGCGTTCGCGTGGACAGCTGTATGACGTTCTCTCGTTCAACTATCGAAAGTAAACCAACTGTACAGAAAACCGTTTTTTTAAGAAAAAAAATGTAGCCGCCATGTTGGATTAAAAAATTAATGTCGAATTCACAATCAGAGCCCCCAAAAACATATTGAACGATACCCATATCCATTTTTTGAGAAAAAAAATGATGCCGCCATCTTGGATTCAAAAAATAATGTCGAATTCACAATCAGGGCCCCCAAAAACCTATTAAACGATACCCATGTTCATTTTTAAAGAAAAAAATGAAGCCGCCATCTTGGATTCAAAAAATAATGTCGAATTCATAATCAGAGCCATCAAAAACCTATTAAACGATACCCATATCCATTATTTGAGAAAAAAAAGCAACCATCTTGGATTCAAAAAATAATGTTGAATTCACAATCAGAGCCCCCAAAAACCTATTAAACTATATCCATATCCATTTTTTAAGAAATAAAATGAAACTACCATCTTGGATTCAAAAATTAATGTTGAATTCACAATCAGAGCCCCCAAAAACTTATAAAATGATACCCATATTCATTATTAAAAAAAAAAACTGAAGCCGCCATCTTTGATAAAAAAATAATGTCGAATTCACAATCAGAGCCCCCAGAAACCTATTAAACGATATCCATAGGTATCCATTTTTGAAGAAATAAAATGAAACCACCATCTTGGATTCGAAAATTAATGTTGAATTTACAATCAGAGCCCCCAAAAACTTATTAAACGATACCCATATCCATTATTTGAGAAAAAAACTGAAGCCGCCATCTTTGATAAAAAAATAATGTCAAATTCACAATCAGAGCCCTCAAAGACCTATTAAACGATACCCATATCCATTTTTTGAGAAAAAAAATGATGCCGCCATCTTGGATACAAAAAATAATGTCGAATTCACAATCAGAGCCATTTAAAACCTATTAAACGATACCCATATCCATTTTTTAAGAAAACAAATGAAGCCACCATCTTAGATTCAAAAAATATTGTCGAATTCACAACCAGAGCCCCCAAAAACCTATTAAACGATACCCATATCCATTTTTTGAGAAAAAAATGAAGCCGCCATCTTGGATACAAAAAATAATGTCGAATTCACAATCAGAGCCCCCAAAAACCTTTTAAACGATACCCATATCCATTTTGAAGGAAAAAAATGAAGCCGCCATCTTGGATTCAAAAAAGAATGTCGAATTCATTATTAGAGCCCTCAAAAACCTATTAAACGATACCCATAATCAATTTTTTGAGAAAAAAAATGAAGCAGCCATTTTGGATTCAAAAAATAATGTCGTATTCATTATCAGAGCCCCCAAAAACCTATTAAACGATACCCATATCCATTTTTTTTGAAAAAAAATGAAGCTGCCATCTTGGAGTCAAAAAATAATGTCAAATTCACAACCAGAGCCCCCAAGACCTATTAAACGATACTAATATCCATTTTTTGGGAAAAAAAATGAAGCCGCCATCTTGGATTCAAAAAATAATGTCGAATTCACAATTGTAGCCCCCAAAAACCTATTAAACGATACCCATATCAATTTTTTGAGAAAAAAAAGGAAGCAGCCATTTTGGATTCAAAAAATAATGTCGTATTTACAATCAGAGCCCCCAAAAACCTATTAAACGATACCCATATCCATTTTTTAAGGAAAAAAATGAAGCCACCATCTTGGATTCAAAAAATAATGTCGTATTCACAATCAGAGCCCCCAAAAACCTATTAAACGATACCCATATCCATTATTTAAGAAAAAAATGAAGCTGCCATCTTGGATTCAAAAAATAATGTCGAATTCACAATAAGAGCCCCCAAAAACCTATTAAACGATACCCATATCCATTTTTTAAGAAAAAAAAAATGAAGCTGCCATCTTGGATTCAAAAATTATTGTCGAATTCACAACCAGAGCCCCCAAAAACCTATTAAACGATACCCATATCCATTTTTTTAAAAAAAAAATGAAGCCGCCATCTTGGATTCAAAAACTTATGTCCAATTCACAATATAGGAATATAGTTGAAAATGAAACAAAAAACCCCAAAAAGTGCTTTTTCTTCTTCCTGCCCTTACCCACCAGGTGGGGTCGGCACAACATGGTGAGATGCCCCCCCTATCACTTGCCATCAGGTGAGATGGCAAGTGATAGGGGGCAAGTGTGCGTGAGTACGCACACAACTAGCAAGCCGCAGTAAATACCTATTTTCCGTCCGCCTGGTTTACTCGATACGCTCATAAAAACCTGACTGAATACAGTAAAACACAGAGAACAGACGGCTAACAACAGGCAGAGTAGGTAGAATCATCAACACTGGCCTAGCAGGTACCTATTTACAGAACCAAATAAAGTTTTTTTTCTAAGAATACCTAAAAGACACACATTACTAAAGAAACTATAAAACGAACAAGAACGGGCAACACACAATTCTCATATAGATAGAGAGAAAGCTCTCAACCTAACAAAAAGAGAAAATATGAGTTTGAGGTTTCAGAAATCAAAACCGCTAAGCGCATACGAAAATGACTCGTATCGCGATCTAAAATAAACCGAATAACGTTCAAATTCCTACGCTGATACCAAACTTTCAGAACGGCAACGCCGCATTTTTACGGGTGCGAACATACATTTGAAAATTCTGGCGGCAAAATGTTATTTTGTTCATTACTAGGAAACTACTTGTCCTAGAGAGTCCAAAATTTTGGAGCCGAGTGCTCTAATTCATAGCTCGGTTTGGACACGTCAACCGAATCTGTAGCTATTGTAGATCCTCAGATGTAGCATGTGCGTGCCAGACAAACGTGTCTCCAGCTAACACAGTCATCAAAGCTTCTAACTCGGTGAGTTTTGAACCTAGACACTTGAAATATTTGGAGCATCCATGATATTTTTTGCTCTAAATTTGGAGATATCAAGCAACTTTCTAGCTATAGCCATTCCTGAGATCCACATGTGTTAGCTGGAGAAATGGCTTCCCAGCAAACACGTTGTTATAGTCTTCTAACTCAAAGAGTTTTCGAGCTAGAGACTTGATTTTTTTTATGCCGGGTGCTCTAATTATGCTCTAAAATTTGGCGTTTACTATATAGCTCTATCGTTAGCCGTTTGCCCACACTGAATGAGGAAGCTGTGGAGCCGCTCTCCAGCTAACACACCTATGAAGTCTCATAGAGTCGTTGTTTTTTTTGCTGCTAAATTTTCCTTCAAATCAATGATTGCTCCAATTATGCTTTAAATGTTGGCGTTTTCAGAATTCGCAATTTCCATATGAGGAAGCTGGAGAAATGCACATTTTCACCAGTCGGCTTAAGTAAATCGTCCACCAGTTTTTTCTCTAAACCCTTCCGAATATCACTGGCTTGTTTTGCCGTGAGTGCGTAGAAAGGTTCGGTCAAAACAGCGACGTTCAGTTCGTTGGCTGCGTTGCTGACTGCTGCTTCTCTAGGTCCTGTCTTTGCACGCTTGCTGTTACTGGGCATGGTTGTGTCGTCAGGCCGGGGTCTTTTGCCAACGGTTGGCAGGGCTAGAGTGGTTGTAGGTTGTAGGTTTGTGGGATAGTGACGAGTTTCCCTGTCGCATGTCGCTGCTTGAGCTTCAGCGTTACCAGAGGTCGTGCTTACTTCGGACGAGGACCCTACTCCAAGTTGGGGTTGTAGTATAGGGTTGACTATGTTGACCAATGTTCCCATGCTACCATCAGCATCATAAATAAGCCTCCTTATCGGCGGATTATCTTCCCAAATCTTGGTTATCAGCATGACCAAGAACATGATGAGGCATGGAACTGTAAATATATAAGTTTTCAACACTTTATTTGACCGTTGCTGTTCAACTAATACTTTCAGTGCCGGATTAAGCCAGCGCGGGGCCTGTAGCAAATTCAGACAAGGGGCCCTTGGTTTGCTGTAGATTCTCAATAAAACACTGAGTGCTTAAGTACGTGATTTGCACACAGCGCTACGTCACGCACGAAAACAGTTTCCGAAGCAATGCCAAAACCATTTTGTTCAAAAATGCCTCACAATCTACAGTGCTTTTATAAGTCTTTTACGTTGTGCCAAAGGTAAATGTTATACCTATACATCAAGTTTTAGATTTTCAAGTGGAAGTGAAGCATAGTATAATGGAGTATAAAACCCCGGTTCTTTTGTAAAAGGTTCTAGTAGCCTCAGAACTCGATGCAATTGGATAAAGTAAAACAACACTGTTTTTACATTTTCATCAACGAGACATCTTTTTATTTCAATAGCAGACTAAAAATATCAGTGTGGCCAACTGTAATATATAGATTTGCACACATAGCCTTATCGCTTCGTGTATAAGGCATGCAAGATATTTTACGTTCCTAACTAAATAACTTTTTTTTTATTAGGTACGGTCATTTATTTAGGCGTTGGAGCGCTGGGCCCCCAAACTCGCGGGGCCCGTAGTATTTGGTACTTTTGCTACGTGGCTAATCCGACACTGAATACTTTATATTCTAAAGTTGCCTGGAAGATAAGGCTTTACACGATTTTATCTTAGAGGTACCTTTATCTACCAATTTTAAAGCTATTTACTAACTAAGAACTGGGTACTTATATGGCGAAACAAAACCACATTTGTGAATTAAAGTAAGTTTTTGAAGTAGGCACTAAAGGGCGTGGGTTCGATCCTCTTGTAGGTTTATTCTCTGTCTGGTTGTAATATTGTAGGTATTTCAAGAACTCAATACATACCTCATTTTCACTTATTGTGATCTATACAGCTCGTTTTCACACTTTTACAGTCCACAGTGATACCACAACAACTAAACACTAACAAAACTAAACCTAACGATGCAAATAGCTGACTCAAGTGTCAAGACTCAAGACACACTAAGGCGCAATTATAGAATCTAGTCGAATTTTAATAAGTACTTTAGAGATTAGAAAAACTGCTATCTAAAGATAGTCAAGAATGGGACAGTACCTAATCGTATTGCAAATTGATCGGATAAAAAAAAGCAGCCAAGTGCGAGTCGGACTCGCCCATGAAGGGTTCCATAGCATCAATTAACATAATATAAAGGTTTTTGTAGTTCGTCGAAAGGTAAATTGCGGTTTACGATTTATGACGTATAAAAAAAAAACTACTGACTAGATCTCGTTCAAACCAAATATCGTTGAAAGTTTGCATAGTAATGTACAACATATATTTTTTTTGGATTTATCATTCTCTTATTTTAGAAGTTAGAGGGGGGGGGGACCAACTTTTTTCCACTTTGGAAGTGTCTCTCGCGCAAACTATTCAGTTTAGAAAAAAACGATATTAGAAACCTCAACATCATTTTTAAAGACCTATCCATAGATACCCCACACGTATGGGTTCGATGAAAAAAAAATTTTTGAGTTTCAGTTTCAAGTACGGGGACCCCCAAAATGTATAGTTTTTTTTCTATTTTTATGTAAAAACCTTAATGCGGTTCACAGAATACATCTACTCACCAAGTTTCATCAGTCTAGCTTTTATGGTTTCGGAGAAAAATGGCTGTGACACGGTCGGACAGACAGACAGACAGACAGACAGACATGACGAATCTATAAGGGTTCCGTTTTTGCCATTTGGCTACGGAACCCTTAAAAGTGGTGTGAAGCGTCTGACACGCTTGGCACCTATCGTGACTGGCTAGGTATAGCTCAGTTGGTAGTAGGGAATGCAATCTCGTACGAGATTTCCGCCTAGCGAGATCTCGCGAGACTCAAAACCCAGTCTCGCGAGATCTCGCAAATTACGGGATCTCGCGAGATTGGGAGAATCACAATTAAAACATGCAAATGCTTGTTTTAAGAACTAGTAATTGACATGATATGTAATTAAATAGAAACTGCGTTGCAAATTTAAAAAATCAACAGAGTATACTTATTATTTTGTCTCTAACTCTAATAACACTTGGTTATGTCTATAATTATTATACCTACTGTAGCTAATCAGTTCAAATTCTTACAATATTGGTAACAAAACAATTATTATCTATATTTAGTCTTTTGTAAATTATTACTTTAGTTTAATAATTAAGAGTAATAGGAACATTACTTATGGTAAATAAATACAACAAAACAAAAACTTAACTTCACAAGTTCTTAAATAAATGTTGTGAGATCGTATTAATCAAATAAAATAAGTTTACAGTAGAAGTCAGTTTGTCTGAATATGGCTTCTCAAAAAACACATCATGTCGAGAGTATCATCTGACAGACGACTTCTGATTTTGCATGCCAAATACCCTGCTGATGAAAAAGCTCGTTCTGCCTCAACAGGACTAATCAAACTAAGGACTGGTACTAATACTTAGTATTAGCCTAAGTTTTAGCCTAAGATTCAGCTCGCGCGCAGCCGCGCTATGAAATACACGTCGTCACGCTGCATTTGTCGATCTCGTTATCTCGCGAGATCTCGTACGAAATTTGACGAGATACAATCTCGTCAAATATGGCCGGGATCTCGCGAGATCGGGATCTCGGCGAGACGAGATTGCATTCTCTAGAGTAAATAAATAAATAAATATTGTGGACAATTCACACAACACTACCCAGCGCCAAACTAAGCAGAGCTTGTAATATGGGAACCGGATAGCTGGTATAATACTTGAACACATTTTTTTTTTGTAAATACATACTTAGAATACAATATAACACCCAGACAGAGAACAAACATTTATGTTCACCACACAAATTTTTCGCTGGTTAAATGTTAAACTGCCACATTCCAAAATATGATTTTTTTCAGTAGAGCCATTTTAAAGTTTCAAAAGTTGTTCTTTTTAATAAATGAGCCTGTATTTCTTTTAATACCTAAGTTATTACCTACCAATCGACGCGTAATTTTAATTGGAATCAAAGTGCATTTATAGTTTTTCCGTAACTCAAAGTCTTAAAAAACTAGATAAGTTACTTTAGCATATAAAAATTGAGGCACATGTAAACAAAAAAATATCAATAAAGGACCTCATTTCATTAAAAAGTTATGATTTATTATTAGTTGATTACACTAAATCAACCTTTTTTAAAGTTTTGAATCACAAAATAGTAATATTATGCAATATAAATGTTACAATAACAACAAAGTTTTATAAAAATACTAATAAACCCATTTTTTAAATGAAAACCCAAAGAAAAATAATATTCCTATCAAAATAAAATAAAACTACTACCATTAACATAGTTTTAATCACATATTTTTTCAATTTAAACATATTCCACCACAGGCTGCAGTAGCAGTAGTGCAGTAGGTCTACCACAGGCTCTGTCTGGCTCTCTCTCTGGCTCTGGTTTTGAGTTTGTGTGAGTGCTTACCAGTGTATTATACTGTATGTGTGACGTTTCGACGTAGGGCTTATTTAGTTAACACTCACACAGACTCAAAACAGGAGCCAGAGGCGGAGCCAGGCAGAGCTTGTGGTAGGCCTACTGTTCTTGACGTATGATGTTTTCTATCAACTGTGGTTTATTTATTGTTCCTTTGCCTTTCAAATAACGTCTTTTTGTTCGCCACTTAGCGCATTTTGTAGGGGAGGGGGGCCTAAAGCAGGCACCTTTAGTAAAAATTAAAGTTATAAAACGTTAAAAAAAGATTTACTGTTAATATTTTATTGTAGCTTGGGCTGTATTTTATAAGCTTTAATATTGCTTGGTCAAATTGTAAAAAACTCTTAAAATGAAAATGCGAGTACAGTTAAAACGAACCCCTTACTGATGACCACTTTGCCCAAACAGTAAGCCTAAAGTGGGCACATGCTTTGGGCAAAACGGGCATGTAAATAGTGTTTGCATAAAGCATGAAAATATATCTAGTATTTTCTATTATAATCTTAAACAAAGCTAAAAATATAAGAGGGTAATATGTTCTATTCATCGTTTATTTATAAACGTGTCGAAAATCAGAATTTGTCTGATTTTCGTCTAATCTATATTTATTTAATAATTTGGTAACGTTTTTCATAAAATTTAAGGCAGGAACTTTTTAATTCGGTAAATACTCTTAATTCTTCTTGCTCAGGGGTGAAGACTGTAGTGTGCCGTCCTAGTTTCTTTTTGGCAGATCCTGATTGAAGGTGTCTTTGGAGTGTAGACCTTGGAATACCATATTTTTTCAGTTTTTGGACGTCTTTATGGGCTCTTTGACGTCTCATCCCAAGCCGCTTGTGAGGTTTTTCTTATAAACTTGTTTACCATCTACAACAAAAAATACAAATGCCTGATAAACCTTTTCGATTCAGAGCGGAGCAAAGAGCAATGGGCAAAGTGGGCATGCCGACTATGCCCGGTTCACTTTGCCCTTTTCAATGATTTTTTCTTATAACCAAATTCTAACCTCTAACGAATTAGAAAGAGACGAGAAAAAATAACCAAAACACTTCCAGATACATACAAAACAATACCTACATTCTGATATTAAGACAACTGACACACAGATAATGAAAACACAATCAACTTACCGTGATATTTTTTTCAAAAAGCACTGTTTTATTTTTCCGCGACGCAACGCGTGTGCTCGTCGGGTGCTGGCAGACTGGGTGACTGCCGCGGAAGGGGCATGGCGGGGGGGCATGTTGCCATGCAGTCGCGCCGAATTAGGTTTAGAAATTTGAGCTTTAATGAAGGGTGCCTGCTTTAGGCCCGGTGCCCACCTTAGGCCCCCCTCCCCTAAACTCTTATAGGTCACCAGCGATACAGGCTTCGTATTAGTCTATTGTGTTTCTTGATTTTCGTAAATCTGAATTCTCGAATAAATAATTTGATATTTTTTTAACTACTGTAGCCAAAGCTTCATAAACATCATAATTCCTTGGTTGAGCATGATTTGAAACCTTATTGAATGATTGAAGCTTATTATGTGCTCTGCTATTCATTCTATGAAAATACAAATAAAGTAAATAAAACAAAGTTGTACAAGCAATTGATTTTCTCAAAAAATATAGGCGTTGTAAATAAACACTTTCTTCATTTGATTTAAGTAACTTTTTGAAAACTAAAAACCCCGATAGGGATAATTTCCGAATTTGAGTGGGAATTTCTACAACTTTGTCTAATTTTATATACCCAGTGACGCTCGCGTCATCGAAATGAATTGAATTTCCTACATGAAATTTTTTGTAAATACATACTTAGAATACAATATAACACCCAGACAGAGAACAAACATTTATGTTCACCACACAAATATTTGTTCTAGGTGGGGATCGAACCCACGACCTGCGGCGCAGAAGTCAGAGCTACTACCAACTGAGCTAGAGGCCAGTCAAAGTAGCTCTGCCTTCTGCGCCGTAGGTCGTGGTTTCAATCCCCACCGAGAACAAATAATGTGTGTGGTGAACGCAGATGTTTGTTCTCTGACTGGGTGTTATAAGAATTGTATTATAAGAATGTATTTACAAAAAAAAAGATTTTGAGTATTATATCAGCTATCTGGTTCCCATAATACAAGCTCTGCTTAGTTTGGGGCTAGATAGCGTAATGTGGATTGTCCAAAATATTTATTATTATTATTATTTATCGTATGCCACCGTTTTGTATGCAATAACCAAACACGGCCCTAGTCAAGCCGATGAAAAAAATTGAGGTACGTAGGTAGGTACGCACACCTATCACTGTCAAAAAAGCGAACGATCCACTCGACCACAGAAGAGAAAACAGGCATAAGCTGCGTGGTTCTGCAGATCACCACGCACCGCGCACGACGACGCACGGCAACGCACACAGAAAAGGCTCTTGTGCTACCGCGCACCTCGGCGCACGAGACCGTTCCCATGGTGTGTCGTGCGAGCTGGTGCGGGCTGGTGCGCGATATCACGCACCGGGGGGAGGCATATTACACGTACGCAAGAATTCGCTAATAAGGGTATTTGTATAGTTTGACCGCGACCGCTTTCGTGAACGTTAAAGGCCTGCGCACACCTAGGCCGCTGGCCTTAATTCTGTAACGGAAAATTTTTGACAGGTTGCCCTTTTATTTATGCATCATATCTATCTTCAACATAAATGATAAATAGCTGCAAATAATAATATAAATAAATGTCGCCCCGGAACATAAACGAGTAGAAGTCTAATTGTACTTGGGTTAATACGCTCCATCGTCAAAATGTACAACATGCCATGGTCATAATGTTCTCGAGACCTAAATGATCCTATGACACAATAGCACACTGCCAAAATGTGCAATCGACGCAACGTGTAATGGACAAATTGTGTCCGGAACTTCAACGAGTAGAAGTCTTATTGTACTTGGTTTAATACGCTCCATCGTCAAAATAAAATGAAATTTGGTACGCAGTTAGTTTATAGTCTGAGGAAGGACATAGGCTACTTTTTATTGCGAAAAATGGGTTTTAAGGGGTTGAAAATGGGGGTTGAAAGTTGTATGGAAGTATTGTCATTTTGAGAGCTAGAAACTTGAAACTAATTTTTTATTCTGTTGATTTGATATAAAAAATATGAGATTCAAAGTTTGTGCTGGGGAGTAGAGGGAGGAGCGAGGAGTGTGGGGTGAGAGCGCGACGGGAGTGTGTGGGGTGGAGGATTGAGAGAGTGTGGGGGGAGTTCGAGGGGAGTGTGGGGGGAGTTCGAGGGGAGTGTGGGGGGAGTTCGAGGGGAGTGTGGGGGGAGTTCGAGGGGAGTGTGGGGCGATGCGGGGGGAGTGTGGAGGGGAATCTGGGGGGAGTGTGAGGGGGAGTGTGGAGCGCAGTTCAGGGGGGTGTGCGGGAGGAATGCGGGGGGAGTTCAGAGGCGAATGGGAAGGGGAAACCGGGGGGGGGGAAGAAAGTGTAGCGCGTTAACGGCGCTGTGTAACCACTTACTGTGGAAATATGCTTAAGTATAGTATACCTAAGAGGACAGACGACTGTGCCACGTGCTCGCGAATATGCTCTGTTTTTTTCCGCTTAAATAAAAAATAAATAAATAATGAGAACAATCCACACAACACTATCTAGCCCCAAACTAAGCAGAGCTTGTACTATGGGAACCAGGTAGCTGATATAATACTTAAATACTTTTTTTTTGTAAATACATACATAGAATAAAATGCTACCCATAGACACTATTCCACGCGGACGAAGTCGCGGGCACAGCTAGTTGCATATATACCTTTCGCACCTTGCTAATTTTGGCATGCTCATCATTTGTCGTTTGTTATTTATTACACAATTGTACATTTTGACGATGAAGCTTATTAACCTAAGTACAATTAGACTTCTACTCGTTGAAATTCCAGGGCGGATTTTTTTTTTACATTTTGTCGCATGCACGATAATGCGTAGACACTTTTCGCAACTTTAGAATTTTGACATGTTCATAATTTGTCGTCTGTTATTTATAACAATCACTCATTATAGAGCTTTTTAACCATTGTACATTTTGACGATGGCGATGGAGCGTATTAACCCAAGTACAATTAGACTTCTACTCGTCTATGTTCTGGGGCGATAAATGTGTAATGTTATTATTTTTATTTTATGTTACTTTCGCATTTATACGTCCACGTCAAAACTACTGAACTGATTTAGATGAAACTTGGTATACCGGTTATTATTGATTGCGAAAAAAGGGTAAAAACGGGGCCTAAATGCAATCTATATAATGAAATCACGAGACTCCTTGAGGGAGCCATTTAAGGAAAGTAATATCCTCACAGTTTTATAATGTTAGAACTCAAGTAGGTACGTTAAAAATGCAACCACATTTCAGAACTAGAGGTCGCTGCTAAAATTGTACCATTCCTTGAACGCGCTATCGTTGCGTTATGGAAAAATGGTATGTTTAAAAAAATAGTGTGTTTTGTGTCTAAAGTGTCAAATTTGACATGGGATATTTCAACTCAAAGAATTTTTTGACAGGTTGCCCTTTAATCTAAGCACCCTAAAATGGTAAAAGAGACCTGCTCTGATGATGGAGCCAAGGTCTGCCCAACGAAACTCTTCAATCAATTGGCCAATTGAGTTAAAACTTGTTTACCATACAAAGTTAGTGATGGAGGCAAGGCCAAAACAGTGAATCTGGACAGAAATACTTTCTCAAAGTAGGTAAATGAAACACAATGTGTGGTGGCACATTTTTTTCTGATAACCATCTACCTATATTTGGATCGCATCACGAGATCTCAGTTCGGGACGAACTACTAGTTATACACTAGATAACGAATTTTTACTTTATTGCCAACATTTAGAAGTTTACTTTTTGTTCCTTATAATTGCTATCTTTTGCATTGAGAAATCAGAAATCAGAAATATTTATTGCCTAACTGTTGTACAGAGAAGATCTTAATGGCTAGGTAGGTACAGTTTTCACAGTTTGTCCGTTCCGGACGTACAATAAAAGGGCAATGGGAAGTTTGTGCCCAATAACAACAAAAACAATTATACTTAAATACAAGTTAGTTGGCTAGAACATTATCTACAGATACATCCTAAATAATACGTAAAACTTGATACTACATACTTGATACTTGCATACTACAGTGCATGGCTTTTCTACAGTGTGTACCTACACACATGTGTTTTGTCAAACCATCTTTTTGAGAGAGGGGTCCATTACATTGACTGCATGCCTATGGCTTTTCTCCAGTGTGTACTCGCATGTGGTTTGACAAATGATGTTTCTGAGTGAAGGCTTTTTTACATCGACTGCATGCATATGGCTTTTCTCCAGTGTGTACTCGCATGTGGCTTGACAAATGATGTTTCTGAGTGAAGGCTTTTTTACATCGACTGCATGCATATGGCTTTTCTCCCGTGTGTACTCGCATGTGGTTTGACAAATGTTGTTTTTGAGTGAAGGCTTTTTTACAGCTACTGCATGCATATGGCTTTTCTCCCGTGTGTAATCGCATGTGTACTGTCAAATCACCATTTTGAGCAAAGGCTTTATTACATCGACTGCATGCATATGGCTTTTCTCCCGTGTGTAATCGCATGTGTACTGTCAAATCACCATTTTGAGCAAAGGCTTTATTACATCGACTGCATGCATATGGCTTTCCTCCAGTGTGTACTCGCATGTGGTATGACAAATGTTGTTTTTGAGTGAAGGCTTTTTTACAGCTACTGCATGCATATGGCTTTTCTCCCGTGTGTAATCGCATGTGTACTGTCAAATCACCATTTTGAGCAAAGGCTTTATTACATCGACTGCATGCATATGGCTTTTCTCCCGTGTGTACTCGCATGTGGTTTGTCAAATGATGTTTCCGAGTGAAGGCTTTTTTACAGCTACTGCATGCATATGGCCTTTCTCCACTATGTAATATCATATGTGTGGTCAACGAGCGTTTAAAAGAAAATATTTTCCTAGTGTGGGCTTTTAAATGTTTTTTCAAGTGATATTTAGAGTGAAATTGTGCATTGCATACATCACAATAGAAACACAATTGGATGATAGTTTGCTTATTCTCTACTTCAATTAAATTTTCGTCATATTCATGTAAACTGTCAATAACATCAGCATCTTCATCTGGGTTCACCTGTAACTCCTCTAAGACTGTTTCTTCAGTTTCAGCTGTTTCTTCTGTTTTCACAGCAAGTGGTTCTTCCTTGACAGCGGCAGCAGTTCTTGTGTATGGATGATCAATAGACACATGCGTTGTAGAAGCTACCGATAAGGTTGGTATTGTTGCCAAAGACTGCATTGATATTGCATTGCATGTTATCTGAAAACAAACAATGACCATTAGTTGCAACAAAATTTTAATAAGCACCGAACTTACTTCCAGTGTCTTACAGATTACATGTACTCGCCTAATACCTCTATGGCATTGTGCAACATATCACACATGGCTTTGTCAGATCTGTGAGCCATGTCAAAGAACAGGTGGCCTTTCTGCAGATGTCGGACCTATGGTACCAAAGGCAGAGCTAATATAACTAGCGGCACGTAAGTCAGGTGGTAAATCGTAAAGGGAGGGGAATTCGACCGGTGAGCCAATCGGTGCTACGCACGCCCGCAAAAAAGGCCCGCCTGCGGCCTACTTGCGGAAACTAGTCCGCTCACCAAGTAAGTACTTAACTAACAACGCCGAGAGGCCAGGCGAAAATGATACGAAGGTGGCTTATAACAGTGGACTTTTTTATGTTGATGAAGAGGGATGATAGTGTTTCATAGGCAATATAATACTTAGTTAGAAATGACAGAGCAGCCTATACCAAGAGCACTACCAAATACCAGTCAGTTACCTTACCTCACTGTTTTTTATAAGTAGTTAAATGTATAACTTACCTCAATGCCATTGTGCAACATATCACGCATGGCTTTGTCAGATCTGTGAGCCATGTCGGAGAACAGGCGGCATTTCTGCAGATGTTGGTGACAGATGTAACATACTGTACTGGGCATCCCTGCATCTGATATTGAGTTATTAAGCTGAAATATAATGAAGATTTATATGTTAGAACTTAGACTACTGAATGTTTTTCTAGACATGCGAAAGGCACTGGACGTTACACGGGATATTTTGTCAATAAATAGGACTTCTAAATATAGTAGTCCAACAGAGATGTTAGACTAGACTTGCTTGTTAACCATACCTTTAGGTTTGTGAGTTTCTCGAATATCTTCAGGAGGTGCATGTTGTTAATATGCAGCATCCTGATATTCCCAGCTAGACAAACTCTGCACACGGAACTATTCAAAGCCATCGCGTATGCGTAGAGCAGGAAAAGTAGCACTGTTAAAAACTGAGGCCGCACCACAGGTTATTTTCGATTTTTCTATAATTTTTTTTTTTAATTTTGTGCTGGCTTGGATTCAAAGTCCTTCCGCCAAGTCCTTTAAGGAGTAATAAAATAACGCATCAGTGTTGCCAGTGGCAGATAGTCAAATATATCATGAGATGAGACTAGACAACTCAAAAAGTTACATTTTCACGAGAAAAGTAACATTACCTTAATTATATGGAAAAAAAATCGGCTGTCTGTAAAGTCGGTTTACTGACGATAGTTGAACGTGATAACGTCATAAGAAAATACTGATGGAATGGTTGCATTTTTCAAAAGAAAATTTTAGTTTTACTGAATTGAATTGAATGTGAATGAAACTGAATGGAACTGAATGAAACTGAATGAAAATCCGGACCCGGACCCGGACCCGGATCCAGACCCGGACCCAGACTGAACCCTTACCCTCATTTACCCTTACCCTCATTTACCCTTACCCATTACCCGACCCGGGCTCGGGCTCAGGTAAATGGAACGACGAAACGACGAAACGACGTAACGACGCATGAGTCATGTTTTTTCGTGCGTGCAGCCGGCTCCATCGATTTATAAGACGTTAACACGTCAAAAATAAAATCGGTTGTCTGTAAAGTCGGTTTACAGACGATAGTTGAACGTGATGACGTCATAAGAAAATACTGATGGAATGGTTGCATTTTTCAAAAGAAAAATTTAGTTTTACTGAATTGAATTGAATGTGAATGAAACTGAATGATACTGAATGAAACTGAATGAAAATCCGGACCCGGACCCAGACTGAACCCTTACCCTTACCCTCATTTACCCTTACCCATTACCCGACCCGGGCTCGGGCTCAGGTAAATGGAACGACGAAACGACGTAACGACGCATGAGTCATGTTTTTTCGTGCGTGCAGCCGGCTCCATCGATTTATAAGACGTTATCACGTCAAAATATTTTATATTTAATTGCTAAAATATTTTGCCTGCTCCATTATTTCCATTCCATCCATTATTTATATTGATTCGTGTAACATGGAGGTAACATTAGTTAAAGGATCAAAAGTAACGTAAAATGTTATTTTTGTAACATTTTGGCAACGCTGCTCTTGATTTAAACCTCAAATTATGGGTAGCGGCACATAACTTAAGCGGTGACCGTTATTACGCAGAAGTCAAAAATAAGGTACCTGAGATGAAGACAATGAGAATGAACCATGGTTCATTGTGTACTCCTATCTTGACTGGCCTCTAGCTCAGTTGGTAGTAGCTCTGCCTTCTGCGCCGTAGGTCGTGGGTTCGATCCCCACCGAGAACAAATATTTGTGTGGTGAAAATAAATGTTTGTTCTCTGTCTGGGTGTTATATTGTATTCTAAGTAGTATGTATTTACAAAAAAAAGGATTTAAGTATTATATCAGCTATCTAGTTCCCATAGTACAAGCTCTGCTTAGTTTGGGGCTAGATAGTGTTGTGTGGATTGTCCGCATTATTTATTATTTAGGTATTATTATCAATTGGTTCATTGTGCACCATCCCCCTGTTTAAAACTTTAAACTGTAACTATCGGCAACAGGAAAACGTAATGAACGCTATGAATATGCTATATTGAGTACTAGCTGTGCCCGCGACTTCGTCCGCGTGGTATAGTGTCTATGGGTAGCATTTTTAATTTGCAGCGGAAGAAAATAGTAATTAAATAACAACGTCATATTCGCGTGCACGTGACACAGTCGTCTGCCCTCTTACTAAACTTAGACATATGACTCCCCACTAAACTCCTCCCGCACTCCTCTCCACACTCCCCTCCACACCCCCCCCCGCACCTCCCCTCCAAACTCCCCCCTGTACTCCTCTCCACACTCCCCCCGCACCTCCCCTCCACACTCCCCCCTGTACTCCCCTCCACACTCCCCTCGCACCTCCCCTTCATACTCCCCCTGTACTCCCCCCGCATCCCCCCTCGCACCTCCCCTCCACACTCCCCGTGTACTCCCCTCCACACTCCCCCCGCACCTCCCCTCCACACTCCCCCTGTACTCCACTCCACACTCCCCCCGCACCTCCCCTCCACACCCTCCCCTGTACTCCCCTCCACACTCTCCCCACTCCCTCCTGTACTCCACTCCACACTCCCCCCGCACCTCCCCTCCACACTCCCCCTGTACTCCCCTCAACACTCCCCCCGCACCTCCCTTCCACACTCCCCCTGTACTCCCCTCCACACTCCCCCCGCACCTCCCCTCCACACTCCCCCCTGTACTCCCCTCCCTCTACCCCCCCAGCACAAACTTTGAATGTCATATTTTTTTATATCAAATCAACAGACTAAAAAATAAGTTTTCTGTTTCTAGCTCTAAAAATGACGATACTTCCATACAACTTTCAACCCCTATTTTCAACCCCTTACAACCTTAAACTTTTTTCGCGATAAAAAGTAGCCTATGTCCTTCCTCAGGCCCTCAACTATCTGTGTACCAAATTTCATTTCAATCGGTTCAGTAGTTTTGGCGTGAAAGCCACACAGACAGACAGAGTTACAAACGCATTTATAATATTAATTGAGTATTAAACCCCATAATTTATATCAAAATCATGCATGAGACCGTAACGCTAACGATATTCAGTTTAGAAGAAAAAGAAGCTCACATTTTATTTCTTGTTCTTGTTTTTTGGTGCAAAAACAGTTAGACGCACCTAGAATAGAATAGAATAGAATTTCTTTATTTGCTTGAAATAGGTGTAACAGGGTGTTGCAATTTCCTAGAAATGTTCCATATTTCGCATCGAGATATAAGTACTACGTACTAGAGAAGCTACGTCAAATAACTGAATTGTCCTATTCTTTGTAATTGGTTCTCGGCAAAAAGGTCTTAAGCGCCATGTAAATCACGGCACTTACGCGTTTTCGAGGGAGAGCGACTGAGGTGACTGAGTGAGGTGCGGCGCGATCGCCGCAGTTGAACGGGACAAAGTAGGAATTTACGGTGTCTTCTCTAGTACGTAGTACTTATATCTCGATGATATTTCGCTATATTTAGCTAATAGCATGCAAAAATATAATTAAAATTACCTAAATTACAATATTTTTATACCTAAATTTACATTTTAAAATCCATATATTCCCTAACCGTGATTAAGCAACCAGGCGCGTAAAACACATTTAAATTTTTTGAAAGGCTGAGCTTTTATGTCATTCGGGATCTTATTAAAAATTTTGATACTCATATGATAGCAGTTTTTAGGGTTCCGTAGCCAAATGGCAAAAACGGAACCCTTATAGATTCGTCATGTCTGTCTGTCTGTCTGTCTGTCTGTCTGTCCGACCGTGTCACAGCCATTTTTCTCCGAAACCATAAAAGCTAGACTGATGAAACTTGGTGAGTAGATGTATTCTGTGAACCGCATTAAGGTTTTTACATAAAAATAGAAAAAAAAACTATAAATTTTGGAGGAGGCCTTCACCCAATCTGGGATTTATTAAATCCATTTAAACCATAGTGACTTGAAGAACACTTTTTACGTCATGGGTATAATATAAAAACAATAAAATATCTGAACATAATGTGTTACAGCTGTATAGGGGCTTTGTCAAAAACAACATTTTGCTGAAATTAAAATAAAATAAAAAGATTCTTAAAATACACATTTTTAATATTGAAGCACCTGTAAGGAGGTCTTGTTATTCATCAAGTACTAACAAATTAGCTAACCAAATAAAACTAAATACCAATAAGTTATAGTGTAGTATTTGATAGATATTGCAAGAAATAAAAGGCTTTTTAGGGTTCCGTAGCCAAATGGCAAAAACGGAACCCTTATAGATTCATCATGTCTGTCTGTCTGTCTGTCTGTCTGTCTGTCTGTCCGGCCGTGTCACAGCCATTTTTCTCCGAAACCATAAGAGCTAGACTGATGAAACTTGGTGAGTAGATGTATTCTGTGAACCGCGTTAAGGTTTTTACACAAAAATAGAAAAAAAATTATAAATTTTGGGGGTCCCCATACTTGAAACTGAAACTCAATTTTTTTTTTTCATCGAACCCATACGTGTGGGGTATCTATGGATAGGTCTTCAAAAATGATATTGAGGTTTCTAACATCGTTTTTTTCTAAAACTATAAATTTTGGGGGTCCCCATACTTGAAACTGAAACTCAAAAATTTTTTTTTCATCGAACCCATACGTGTGGGGTATCTATGGATAGGTCTTTAAAAATGATGTTGAAGTTTCTAATATCGTTTTGTTCTAAACTGAATAGTTTTCGCGAGAGACACTTCCAAAGTGGAAAAAAGTTGGTCCCCCCCCCTCTAACTTCTAAAATAAGAGAATGATAAATCCAAAAAAAATATATGTTGTACATTACTATGCAAACTTTCAACGATATTTGGTTTGAATGAGATCTAGTCAGTAGTTTTTTTTTTATACGTCATAAATCGTAAACCGCAATTTACCTTTCGACGAACTACAAAAACCTTTATATTATGTTAATTGATGCTACGGAACCCTTCATGGGCGAGTCCGACTCGCACTTGGCTGCTTTTTTTGATAGAGAGAAGTTCGCGGAGTAAACTCGTTCACTAGACGCTCTCCATTTCTAGAGTTACGCGGATATATATCATTTGCTGTCGTGTATAGATACATATGTTGCCTCACAAAGCATGCAGTCTCATATATTATGTAAAGACAAGGAAGACTTAATATTTTCAACTTAGAGAAAAATGGTTTGCAAGACTCTAAAGGGCCAATACCGCATATGGCGCGAATACATTTTTTTTGTGCAATAAAAGCTTTATTAAAATCCGTACTGTACCCCCAAATGGTCAGGCCGTATCTAAGAACGGAGTCAACATATCCATAGTAAGCCATCAATGCCGATTCTTGATTGACGGTTTTTCGGAGTCTACCTAACACGTACACGAACCGGTTAACCTTTGTGCATACTTTGTCTACTTGTTCCTTCCAGTTCAGCTTTTTATCAATAGTGACTCCTAAAAAAGAAACTGAAGCCGGTTGTATTAATTTATGGTTAATATATGTAATATTCATGTCAAATAGGTCATTAAAATTTAAGAAATGAGTTTTATTAAGATTTATATTCAAATTTTTATTATTTAGCCATTTTACTATTGAGTCAATTGTAATTGCAATGTCAGATATATGTTTATTATTGTCATGATTTATAGAATTATTTGATGTCACAACTACGGAAATGTCATCAGCGAACAATATTGTATTATAGTTTGTCACTTCAGTTATGTCATTTATACAGGGTTATTCATTATTAACTGCAAATACTCAGGAATTAGGTTCAACAAATAGAATAAAAAATATTTATGAAATTATTTTTTTTAAATTTGATCAAAATTTTTTTCAAGTTTTTGTATCAAAATTTTATTTTTATTAATTTCTTTACGGCTATTGCATAATGATTGCCACGGAGAACAGGACGATGACCCACCCAGGCGGTGACTGAACGCAGAGTGTCACGCACGGCGCGCGGGCGCGGATCAAAGGTCAAAATAGGTCAGGCGCCGTTGATTCCTTTATCGATTTTCTCGGGATTTTCATAACAAAACTTAAAAAAAATCATTTCATAAATATTTTTTATTTTATTTGTTGAACCTAATTCCTGAGTATTTGCAGCTAATAATGAATAACCCTGTATAGTACAAAAATAAAAGGGGACCTAAAACACTTCCTTGGGGAACGCCAAATTTGTTATGAATGTATTTCGATTGGTGTTTTTCTACAACTTTAAGGTCACTTAAATTTGTTATCTCTACGCATTGCTCTCTGTCCATTAGGTAGCTTTCAATCCATTCTGATGCGCGTCCTCTAACTCCGTAATGATTAAGCTTGCGCAATAGAAGCTCATTTGAAACAAAGTCGAATGCTTTTGGCATGTCGAAGTACAGAGCAGTTGTGATTTGTTTCTTATCAACGTTACTTACTATGTCACGAATAAGGTTAAAGATTGCTAACGTGGTTGATTTATTTCTTTGAAACCCATTCTGCTGTTCCTTAATGATTTTGTGCTTTATACAAAAATCATACAGCCGCTTATGCATTGCTTTTTCATATATTTTTGATAGTACAGAAATGATTGCTATTGGTCGATAGTTTTCTAGTTGGTCTATGTCACCCTTTTTGAATAACGGCTTTATTATAGACTTCTTTAAAGAACCAGGGAATACACCATTCGTGAAAGATAAGTTAATAAGATAAGCTAGGACATCGCTTAACTCGGCTTTGGCTGCTTTTATTATTTTAGTAGCAATACCATCGCTACCTTCTGTATTTGTATTATTAAGAGAAGTAATTATATTTTGCACTTCTTTTGAAGAAACTGGAATAAGGAATATGGTGCTAGATACTTCTTTTGTTCTTATAATTGATTGATTTGGTTTTAAATAATTTGCATTTACTTTATTTGTCAATTCTACAAAATAACTGTTGAAAGCATTTGCGATACCCATAGGATCCTTGATACGATTCCCATCAACATATCAACATTGAGTAATTCTTTGATACACGCAGGAGGGTTTAGTGTAGTATCTTTTATGACATTCCATGCAGTCTTGCATCTATTGCCACTTTTCCTAATTATCTCACTATTCCTTGATTTTTGTGAATGTATAATACATTTCTTTAATACTTTTGCGTACTTGAGATACCTACACTTAGCCGTGGGTGTTTTTTCCCTGTAGAATTTTAAACGTAACGATCGTTTTGTTCTGCAGCTCACTCTTAAACCTTTGGTAATCCACTTAGCTTTTTTTTTTGTGTCCACTCTAATTTGTTTTTCTGGGAAACAAAGTCTACAAAGCCATTTTAATGTACTTTGAAATTTAATTAAAGACGAATTGGGGTCACTATCTTCATAAACATCAGAAAAAGACCTAGCGCGTGCGTTCCTAGCGATAGACCGCCAGTCACTACGAATGAACAACACTCGGCGCGGAGAGCAGGTTCGAATGTGTAAATTGCACGGTTTGGAAACGCCGCATTTGGCCTATACCTAGGGTGGTTCATTGAGTACACTTGGTTCATTGGCTACCACTCTACCCTACTTAAATAAATGACATTCTCCACATTTTAAATTTTTACCAAGGGTGTAAAATATAGGGCAGAGATGAAAGCTCGTATATTATGTAAGGTTTTATGTGTATGCCTTAGAAGTTCGACATGAGACAAAATTGGAACTATGCTATGTACGCAGGGGTGTATGGGGGGCAGAATGGGCGGAGGGAATAAGACACTATTCCACGCGGATGAAGTCGCGGGCGCAGCTAGTAAAATAGATAAAATCAAAAGAGATCGATTATTAAGTATTTATTTTTCTTTATTTCAGTCATCGTCAGTTTAAATAGAGCCTCAAGCCCTACATATCTGAAGATTAAAAAAAACTAAAAATTAAAAAATAAATTATAGTTAGAAAAGCGTGTTTTTTTAGTTTTTGAAACGATAATTTTTATTTATTTTTTAATATTATTGCATTGTCATCGACCTTTGACAGGTGTGCAAAGTTTGAATCAAAGCTGATCGTTCAAAGTAGGACAAAAACGAGCTCAAAGGGGTCGGTTACATACAAACATACAGGTGAAGCTAATAAAAGCGTGAAGCTAATAATGGCGTCGTTCTACGCCACACTTTCATCCCCCCCGCATTCCTCTCCGAACTCCCCCCACTCTCCTCAACACCCCCCCCACATTCCCCCCGCACTCCCCCCAGACTCCACTCCACAATCCCCCTGTACTCCCCCCGCACCTCCCCTCCACACTCCCCCCTGTACTCCCCTCCACACTCCCCCCTGTACTCCTCTCCACACTCCCCCCTGTACTCCCCTCCACACTCCTCCTGTACTCCCCCCGCATCCCCCCTCGCTCCTTCCCTCCACACTCCCCCTGTACTCCCCCCGCACCTTCCCTCCACACTCCCCCCGCACCACCCCTCCACACTCCCCCCCGTACTCCCCCCGCACCTCCCCTCCACACTCCCCCTGTACTCCCACCTGTACTCCCCTCTCTCTACCCCCCCAGCACAAACTTTGAATGTCATATTTTTTTATATCAAATCAACAGACTAAAAAATAAGTTTTAAGTTTCTAGCTCTAAAAATGACGATACTTCCATACAACTTTCAACCCCTATTTTCAACCCCTTACAACCCCTTTTTCGCAATAAAAAGTAGCCTATGTCCTTCCCCAGGCCCTCAACTATCTGTGTACCAAATTTCATTTCAATCGGTTCAGTAGTTTTGGCGTGAAAGCCAGACAGGAAGACAGACAGACAGACAGAGTTACAAACGCATTTATAATATTAGTATGGATGAATAAATTCACACTTGTGGGTTGTGTTGGGCTCTGGCGCGGTCTGGCGCGGTAAAATCGCTCGAGTCTCGGTCGCGCCAGAGAGGTGGTGGGGATCTGTCGCGCCACAACACACCACACCAACACCAACACCAATGTGAATCTGCTATTACGACGCGTAACCGCAAAAAAGTAAAAAGTTAAAGTTAAAGTTGAGGGATAAAGTTCATTCCGTCTCAGACAACTTTTTTTTTTTTCGGTGCGGTTTACGTGGTTCTATATAAAATGTCCGAATAACTATCAGAATTAGTACGGCAATATAGTGTACTTTACGATACGATTAACCCAATAACTTCCAAGGTTGCCTGGTAGAGATCGCTTTTAGCTATAAGGCCGCCCATTGTTTTACTGTGAAATTTTATTTTTAAGCTAAATACTGGATTCCTATATGTATGTGTGATATGTGTCATAGTAATCAATAAAGAGTTAGGTATCTATCTATCCTTTTTAAAGATGAGTGCCCATTAGCAGAAATTGAATATCTTCATCAAAATCACTGCCAGTATTAGATGATTCCATTTTAAAACACGTTTTCACACCACAACTCTTACACGATAAATGATCTGAAAATGCGCCTATTGCGCCCCAACACAACGTATCAGTGTGAATGAACGCTCCGCGACATGACATAAGGCGCACCGACACACCCCAATACAGCAATTTGAACCTTTATAGCTTTAGCCAACTGGCGTACCTACTCTACTCTCCTCTCACTCAAACGAAGCTAGGCACTCGATGTGACAACACGCGTTTTCGTCAGTAACAACTTGAGTAAAACGAAAGCACATTATAAGCAATATAATGCTGCGTATATTTGGCTTAATTAGACGATCTAACCACGTAAACCGCTGTATCAAACCTAAGTTATAACGTGTTAAAAATGGAAAATAGTTTTGTTCCGAATAGCTTCTAGTACCTAACTCGATGAAGTACCTACATAGTGTGTGTCCAATGTGTCCAATGTAGTCTAGTCTCTGCCTTCAATGTACCTTAGTTTATGTTACAAGTATTATGTATTTAGTCTTAATTTTACTTGTATGTAATTTGTTTACAAATAAATAAATAAAATAAATAGTAAGCCAATGTCTTTAAGGCATTCAAAAGCCTTGCGCACATCTAAGCGTTCTGCGGTGGCGATCAGTGAAACGCTGCCAAATTGACAGTGATATTTGATAAACAGCGATATTAGTTCCCGGCTTTCGTATGTGGGATTTGGTAGTGTGGGGGTGTAACTTTGAGTTGAAAATAAAACAAAAGCTCTTAATTGGTTTTTATTTTATTCAAAAGTTCAATCATAATATTAACATATACTTAGTAAGGTACGTTTATTGAAGTATCTTCAAACATTTCAGTTATCATTATTTATAGTGTATTCACTATTTTATAGATTAGTAAGTTACATATTACTCGACGCCAAATTCGATGTGGACTGTAAACAAACCTCTACTTAAGAGGCCGGCGGAGGGCGAATTTTCATACAAACGTAATACCAAAATTATAACTAGTTTAAGCAGATTTTCACTATGTTATTGTAATAACAGTATTAGTATAGTGTTTATCTAGGTTCCTGAACAGTTTTTATTTTAAATTAGTTACCTCAAATGAAATAAACACCAATCGCATTTTACACATTTTTTTCATTGCAAAATGTGATTGGCGGTAATTTCATTTGAGGTAAGTAATTTAAAATAAAAACTGTTCAGGAATCTAGATAAATACTATACAGATACAATTATTACAATAATATAGTGAAAATCTGCTTAAATTAGTAATCATTTTGGTATTACGTTTGTATGAAAATTCGCCCTCCGCCGGCCGGCCCCTTAACTTAAAATCTCCTACTACTCTTTAATTTATACTTCTCTTAAAATTTTATCTTAACTTTATTATTATACTTAATATTACCTAAAATAAACTTTATTGTCATTGATATTTTCACCGATTTGGTATTAAGTTACGGCCACATCTAGGTGATAAGTGACAGTTGCTGTCAACTTGCTGTCACTTATCGCAGTTTTTCGTCGATTTAAGCTCTTGCCCTCAATTTTTTATGCTAACAATTGTTTCTTAAATTTTTACAAATAGGAACGAATAAAGTTTTTTTTTCAAGACATACATTAATGCTATGATTTATATAATTTGGCTAGATTATAGCTTATTTTATTTATGTGTACACATATCTATTTTATTTAAGTTCTCTTAAATTCTTATAGCCTTATAAAAATTTATCAAAAGATAAAGATTACTTAAACTATAGCCATCTCTTACCACTGAGTAATGACAAACAATGACAGGGCTAACTTTAAGCAATAATTAAATTTAAATTGCGTTCATAAATACGGCTGTTACTCTTATTGTCCATAGACCAATAAGAGTAGTAAGAGTAACAGCCATATTTATGAACGCACACGTACACGTACCATAGTACGTGGCTATACATCCTATCCTAGGCACTATAATATCGTCCCTTGTATACGGGAATGAGAAAAAAAAAGTTGTATAAATCATCTACTTACGATCAAATGCCTGTTCAGTTCATAGATATACAATGTCCAAATATAAGCTAACTAAAGCTAAACTTGGATGAACTGTTTGAAAGATGACATGGATAAGAGAGGAGTGAATGCAGAGATGACGGCTGACAGAGGGGAATGGAGGAGGAAGACATGTTGTGCCGACCCCACATGAAGCGGGATATGGACAGGAAGAAGAGAAGGTAGGCCAGCTAAAGAACCGTTATATTCTTATAGAATTTACATTGAATTGGATTCAGCATTCCTCTTATGGCTTCATATGCAGTTCTGTGCTGCACAGAATTGAACGGAAAAGCGTCAAGTGCTTCACACAAACTGTAAAATGAAGCGTAGTCCATATTCCTGGGCACTGAATTAACTTTTGCAAACAGTTTGGTCTGTGCTTTTGTCATCGGTACTGTAGTGGCACTGTTTCTGTCCCAGTTTTGCGAACAAACCCGACAGCCACTCTCACAAATCTGTCTTGTTTGTAAAAATAATTGTACCTGCTTAGGTCCATCGTTACTTTGTTCATTGCGATCGTAATGAAGTCCACTGAAAAATAATAAGAACTTCGTTTAACCTATGGTCCTTGTGGCTATTTATTCTTATTTCTTCACTTGACTGGCCTCTCTGCTGGTAGAAGCTCTGCCTTTTGCGCCGTAGTTCGTGGGTTCGATCCCACGGAAAACCAATATTTATGTGGTGAACGTAAATGTTTATTCCCTGTCTGGGTGTTATATTGTATTTTAAATATATATTTACAAAAAAAATGCTCATGGTAGAAGATCTGCTTAATTTGGGGATAGATAGTGTTGTGTGGATTGTCCACAATATTTATTATTAATTATTCGGAAGCGAGTTAAAAACAAGCTTCCAAGAAAAGGAACTAGGCAAATTTTTGTTTTGATGGAAAGCTTGGGATCATCAACCATTCTTAAACCACGTCTTTAAAATGATTCAGGAGCAGAATATAGATGCTGGCATCCTATCTTTCGCATAGCAATGAATGGTTTTAATGGAAAACATCATTGTTGTACATTAAAAACAATTTTGGGGATACTACAGAGCCTTGCGGGACACCAGCGTTAATGCCCATGAGATCAAAGCTACGAATCGTATGCTTTTGCTGGATCCATTTACACAACCATTTGATAGTGATAGTACGCACTGCGATATCTTTCAACTGCAATCTTATACATGATAAAATTGACATTAATGGATTGACAATATTATTTCGTATACGTACGCAATAATATTGAATGACCTTTCGATGATGACTTACTTATACGAGATGGTGAGTTCTTCTCCTTTCTTGATGGTCCTCAGCGCCACCAGTGCTATGCTGCTGTTCAGTCCCAGTACCAATAGATTTGGCTCGCAAGCATGTTTCAACTTGCTTGACATTGAGAACCAACCACCACTCAGTTGGATGAAGCTCTTGAACATCATACTATTAAGAAAAAAATAATCTTAATATTTATTAAGGAAACAAGTAACACAGGGGAGTATAAACAGAAGGATACGATGATAGCCACAATAGTTATAAAAACTGCGACGCAGCTATCAACGCACACTTCATAGAACTAAATCCCCGCCCGCTTCCACTCCAAATATTGCTATGCCCTGAACATTGGGGCCTATTATGTATTCACCATTTTTAACTTTAAGACTTCACTATGTAACATAATAATTGCAATAAATAATATGAGTATGAGTATGAGTAAATATAGATAGTTTCTCTTACATAATTATTGAACAATAAGATGAAAACATAAAACTAAGAAGTTAAGAAAAAAAAACAACAGAGGAGCTATTATTGATAGGATATTTTATGAATATAAGTTTAATAAAGTTCAGAAACCGACTTCATGGCCAAACTCCTAGGCTGATTTTAAGGAAATTTCTACGGAACAAATCTGGAAGTGTTTTTGGACTTATCATTTATAAGTTAATTTTTGAAATCGGCTCCTAAATGACAAATTTATGCGATAGCACAAATTTTAAAAAATACAATAGAATTGAGAACATTTTTTTTTTATTTCAAGTCAGTTAAAAAAAAAATTGGTTGTCTGTAAAGTCGGTTTACTGACGATAGTAACGTGACAACGTCATACAGCTGTCCACGCGGACGCATCGCTCACTCAAGTAGGAGAGAGACAGATGTCGAACGCTGCCGAACGCGGAGGCTGATTGAGCCTCTTTATCGCTCGTTCCGCGCTCTCGCTTGCACTTCAAGCCTTAAATGGAACGCCTCAGAGCGAGGTAACGCCGCATGAGTCATGTTTTTTCGTGCGTGCAGCCGGCTCCATCGAGTTATAAGACGTTGTCACGTCAATAAACAAACGTTAAATAAATTCTGAAAAGCCAACCTTTTGAAATCCAACGCCGAGCTCATTATATGTATTTGGTTATCGAACGTTGCATACAGGTGTAACATAGTTCGGGCCATCGCGTCAAAAGCCTCTTCACGTAACGCACTATCTACAAAAAACACGTCAATTCATTTTTTATGATTAAACAAATATTTACCAAATACACAAGAAACAGTTGAACTATCTGCAAACGACCAAGACGATAGACAATCTAGAGTTAGCTCAACTGATCCATATCATCCAAACCTGTATAAAAATTAACTGTGCACTCACTATAATAAATATACTTAATTAACATAGTATTCGTAGTATTTAGTTTAATTCCTTACCTTTAGGAAAATAATTTGAATGTACACCGGAAAGACAATGTAAAATACACGCTACCATGATGCTCCCATTGAACATTTTACCTTCCATAAAGAGTCTATTGTCATCGTAACTCAAAATAGATACCAGTTCATCAGAGTTGAACGTCTGTCTAGCGGTAGCTCTCTTCATCCTTGATATTCCTATATCTTTAGACGCATTTATAAAGTTATTCCAGACCATTTTCAGAGACATTTTGATGATCGCTCTAGTTACCATCACGTTAGTATGATTCTCGTACATCCCGCCGAGATGTCCGATCATCTGGCACTCGATGCAGTGGTACTCTTGCTTGCATCGATTAGCGCATTCGATTCCACAGAACAGTGCTCGGCAGCAGCCATCGCAAGGATACAGACATAATTCAGGTCTACTACAGTAGTAGCACGCCAGGTAGATATTCTCGAGTGGGTAACTGACGAATGCTCGTTCGAGTGCCACTACCGTGCCCGGTCTGATGTCTCTACCGGCCGTGGCTCGCTTCACTCCGTCTCTGGTTACAAATGCTACGTCTGCAGACGCGCATGGAACGTCAGCATTTCGCTTGCAATCGAATCGCAAATAGGAAGCCACGAATTCAGTGGTAGTCATCAGTTGAGACGCGAACTCATTGGCCATGCACGGAGCAGCCTCATTTCTCCTCTTTACTAGCTTCTTAGCCAAGTCCTCCGAGCACCCCATGGCTAGGCATGTATTAACATCGCTCACGCAAGCGCTGAAATATCTGATACTTAAGAATACTGCCGATCGGTTGCCGTAAGCGAATATCATTTCCTCTGAAGATTTCGGGGCTAAGGCTAGTGCTTTATTGTACAACTCTACAGCCTCTCTATGTCGACCAGCTTTGTATTTTTCGTTGCCCTGTAATCGATAAACTGTGGAATCGATCTTAGATTTTACTTCAATTTTCGCAAGGGGCTTAGACAATATAAACTTGAGCGTCTTCAAAGCGGCGCGTACGACTTTAGCCATGTCGTATGTATCTATAGCATCGTATATCCCGCCTAATTCATGAGTGGAATTCAACATATTTTTCATATGCGCATTCATCTTGAATAAATTACCGGATTACTGAAAATAATTAAAATGTTTAGTTTCCTTCTTTTGTCTTTATTTGTTTTAAAAGATGTGTCTAACATTTTGTGAGCAAGACGCTAAAGTTAAGTAGTTTTAAGTGTTCAAAACAGCTTTCTCTATCCTTGTCCCATTTAGATTTACCGAAAAATAGTTATATACTGTTGCAAAAAGCTGAAATTTTAAACACGTGCAGAATCGTCAGAAAGTTTCTGCTAACTGAGCTTCCCCATGAAGCTCAACCTTCCACTGAGGTGCACTTGGCTTAGGCCCGTGTACCTTAGTTAACCACGGCTTTTTTCTGAAGCCGAGTAGTTTAAAACTAGAACCCTAATAATAATTGTCTTAACTATTGTCTGTTCAACTATTTTCTATTTAGACTAGGAAGAAATCTAATTATGATTTAAGGTACGGCCACATCTCAGACCTTGCGCATATCTGTCAAATATGACAGCGATATTTGACAGCGTCTCGCCTAGATGTGCGCAGGCCCTAAGTGGCGATATTTGACAGCATTACAGGTTTTGTTGTTAAATATTGCATCTTATCGCCAGTATATCGCCTAGATGTGGCCGTACCTTTAGCTTTATTAAGTTACATTAAAGCTGGTGTAACTTGACTGGCTTGAAGTTAAGTTAGCCGTTACTCGCAATTTACGCACAGATTTTTTATGTATCCATTTTGTATTAGATTTAGGTAGGTATTAATTTTTTATTTTTGTAGATAACGTATTTTTTTTTTACAAAAATGTTAGGAACCAAGCTGTAGTTAGTTGCCTGTTCTTCTAGGCTTGGTCGCGTGGGCCGTGGAACTGGCACCTAGACTCATCGAGCTTTAACACGTTTCAAAGTGGTACCTAGTGAATAAAGAAATATTTTTATTTGATAAAAAGCTAAAGAAACAATCTTTAGTCAAAGTCAAACATAAATTTATTAAATAGTATCGCAAGGATCACTTTGAAATATCTTAAAGCTAGGTGAGTCTAGGTGCCAGTTCCATGCGACCAAGCTTAGAAGAACAACAAAAATAGCAGTGAAGTTCCAGCGTGGTGCCACTTCAAAGTTTCAAAGACAGCACACACTATGCTTCAAAGTAATAATAAAGTAAGCTTATTCATAGTTTTACTTAATCAGTTTGACTTCATGCCCAAACTTATTATACCAATTTTAATGAAATTTCATTTAGCATTTATTTATTGCATTCATGTTACATATATTAGTTTAGGTATTATTGACCTATAAGGTGGACATATACCCTGTAGGGTGCAGCAATGTACCTACATAAGTTGAGGTTCTATTTTAAATATTATTCAATATTCATGCACGATAAAGGTTAATTATAATAACAAGCATAGGTACAATTTGAAATGTCAATATTAAATTCTAAACTAAATGATACAGTCAATAAAAGCAAGTTATTAGTATTGTGCATTGTCCCCCGGCTAACCTCACCCCAGCCAGCCCAACTCCTTAAAAGAGTAGCAGTATAAACGGTTCTTCAATAACGGAGGTATGCGGTAACAAACTTTAAAACAGTACGGCAAAATTAATTTTAATGAAATTTCTATGGGACCAATCTGTAAAAATAACTTTTTATATTATAAATATTTTTTCCAATCTGCTCTTAAATGACAAAATTATGCGATAACAAACATAAAAAAACAATAACCGAATTAAGAACTTTTTTGTAGGAAGTCGGTTAAAAAGTGAGCAGGTACCCGTTTGGCAAAACTGCTCACAAACAGTTAACTAATTTCAAGCAGTTATTATTTAGAGTGAAGTTAGAAATTAGCCAAGTCGGTTATGAATTTGCTGAAACGGCATAAATCTGTAGTATCAAGGCACGAAACTCTAATGGTACCTACTATTTTCAGTGTTATCTAATTAATAACGTAGTAGTATTTCCTTAACAAATACATGGTGTTTTTGTTCAAATGTTTAGGTAGGTAGGTAAACGAGTATTTAATAAAAAGGTTATACATACATTCGTAACTCTGGCTCTTCTGGTTATTCAAAGCCAATAAACAAAACACTCTCAGCACTTGCCAACGACCGAACTATCGACGAAAATCAACCAAAGCAGCAAAAAATATTACGCACGACACGACTCGTTACGATACGGGTAAAAAGTAGGTAAATAAACAGAACGAATGAATGAAGTAAGAGTGGAGTGTGCAAACGAACGAACGAAAGTGAAAAGTAGTGTCGTATTGCCAGCATATATTTTTCAATTTTGACCTTGAATACTTATAGAAAGTTCTCTTAGCTACCCAAAAAAATGATAGCCACCTATTATACGTTCCGTAGGTAATGATAGCAAAAATAGCTTATTATCTGTAATAATCCTAGTAAGAATAGATTTTTCCATCTACGGAAAAACGCTGATTATCGATTAAAAATTACAGGCTTTGTTTCTAACAAACCTAAAAAAGAGATTGATACTTACTACCTATATTTTTTTCCGACTGATTTATTGATCTGTACAGATGGAAAAAACAATCTGAATCATTTTATTGCAGTTATGTTGTACAGTAGGATATATGACAAAGAAAAATATGATGTACCTAACTTATTATAATATGACATAAAACATAACCCTGACTTCGCGCAACTTTGATTTAGAAAATAGGTGGTGAAAAAATGTTCAGCTACTGCCTGTGTATTTTTTCACCCAAGCTTGATTGGTATGGTAATGTACAATAACAGTGAGTGGAATTTGACGTTTGAAAGCGGGAAGGATTTTATCCAGAAGAGGGACGATATAAAACTAGAGCCAGATTCAAAGACCCATAACACAAGGTAAAATCTGTAAGTTGGCAACTCCGTTCCGTTTAGACATTTGCTCTTGGAAGAAGAATCATTTGCTATACAATTGTAGATCTCCGGGATCTCCATTCCATTGACAGCATGGCAAGAGGATAATGCTCGTCTATGGTTTCTCATTTGCTACTCACCACTAGATGGCACTGTTATTAAAAAATATGATAATGTAAGTTTATGGTATCTCATAAGGTGGCTCCTTTCATGCATCTTTGACTTTTGACAATACATATGAAATTCAAAAACAACTTAAACAGAAAATAAATTCTTTATTTCAATAATATCCAATTTGATCAGATTAACATAATTCATATAAGGAATAAAAGAATACACCAGTATTTTGTCGATATCTGCTGCGGTAAGTAATTACAATTTAGAAACTTGAGATCGTCAAATACATCACAAAAATTGCTATTCATATTTAAAAATATTGCCATTACAGAGGTACTTACACCCAATACCGAGGTAAAAAAAGTTACACAAACGATTCCTAGATGGCGTTGTACGAACTCGAAACTAATTCTTTCGGCCACAGATAGCATACATTCCGCCATCTTGCAACCACTTTTTTTTTAATGTTTCTCAATAACTTAGTATTGCCAGCTTTTGAGCAAGTTTATTGCAAAATTCAGATAAGAATACGCAAACTATGAATTAAGCTCAAGACTTATCGAAGGCACGACGACCCACGACTCAATGGTAAAGTACACAAGGATACGCATCAGACTCTAAACTGCTAGCTCTTATGTGCGGGAGGCGATAATGTACATCATTTTATTGTACACACTGTTATTATGATGCCAGTTAAGTCGAAATATTATTCTGCGACAATGTACACAAGGATACGCATCAGACTATACACTGCTAGCTCTTATGTCCTTGCAGTAAGCGTCATATTTCTTTGTTTTTAGGTAACTTGAGCTGTATCGTACTGTACAATTGTACATGGGCCTTTACAATTTCCCTCGATTCCCTCATTTCGATTAAAGTGGCATCGATTTATCAGTGTGTACAGTAACTGGCCGTACATTAACCGGACCCCTATGTGCTTGATATAAGCGTCATTTTTCTTTGTATTTTGGTAACTTGAGGTGTATCCTTATGTACGTTCATACAATATTGTTATAACTACAAGATATTACTTTTACAACACAAAAAAAGGTGTAAGTAATTCCTCATTATAAAATCTTTCTAAAAATTTTAAAAACTATTTATATTACTATTTACATACTCTGTGTATTTGAGGTAACGTTTTTCCTAAACTTTTGTACTGCAATTTTTTAATTTTTAGCTTCTACCTTCAAACTGTTTTAAATTTTAGTTGACATATAATAAATACAGTTTGAGGCGAAAACTTTTTAAGTAATTATCTAAAATTACTAATATCATCGTTATTATCTCAAAATGTCTAATTTTACGTATATTTTAATATTCTAAAAAGAATCTAAATATGTATAATATGCTTATATATGTAATAACTATTTATTATTTTTCATTTAAAAACAATGGTTTTCATATTGGCACGTCTGGGAGTGGTTTGTGCAGTAGTTATTGAGTTCTATCAAAAACGGTTCAGCATTGCGTTACGAATAGTTATATCAATAGATATATAGATCAAACGCAATATACATCTTCAACACAAAATAAGGCTCATTACATACGAGGACAGTCGAACGAGTACCAGATTTAAAAAAGGGCCGGTTTTCTAGATAACTAATCGACTTCTTCAGGCTGATGATGATGATGATGAATCTACCTATCAAATATTTTCGTACCAGTGTGGTGGAAGGATTTGAAGTGCGCCTCAAAGAGGCTCCTTTCGTGCACTTAAAACCATGTTATTTGTTGTTTATATTAAATTTCTAAAACGGATAAGTACCTTAAAAATTTTGTGGTAGATCAGCCATTATTAGTACAGCTTATTTTGTGTTCGAAGTAAATAAGTAAAACTTATTTTTCCTACATTTCCAATGATATTTTTCAACAAAAAAAACATTATTTATAAGCTTTTTTTGTTGGAAATCTCAATTACGTACTACACAACTCACAATACTCTATAGACTAGCTTAATCGCTTCACTATATTAATTTCAGTACAATACTTTAGATTGGATACTTATTCAGTTGTAAAAATATATTTTTAGATCTAAAACTTCTGTTCAAATTCTAGCTATGAACTAAAATACATGTAACTCGCGCCAATAACGAAACAAAATGGCGGCGCTAATAACTGTCACTTTGACTCTGTTTTTGACATTACTTTCCCTAGCCATATTCGTATGAGGTGAGATTAGCAAAGCCAATTATTGAAATCATAGGTACAAAAAAAAACGGTAGGAACCAAGCCGTAGTTTGTTGCCTGTTCTTCTATGCTTGGTCGCGTGGATCAAAGTGATCCTTGTGTAACTACTGAATAAAGACATATTTGACTTTGATTCGTTCCCAAATTGGCGCGGTCAAAATTAATAAATTTCATCGATTCGACACGATTTGATCACTTCCCGAAATAATACGCTGTCTTTAATTAAAAAAAAATATACTTCACAGCTGGTATCAACTATTGATACAATTTTAGTTTAATAATAAGGTTTGCTAAAATACTTCTAACAAGGCAGTAGTCTAGTGACTGGCTTACTTACTACACCCGTCTATCGCTGCCCTTAGGGAGTTATTCTTGGCTAATAAACACTAGCTCATTTTATCTGGAGCCTAATTCTCGGGCCGACCGAGATCATTTTGCAATTTTATTTTATTGCTTCTTTTCGAAGAGAAAATGGATGATTTCCTTGAGTAATTCATCGACGACCTCATCGTAGAAGCCTCGACGGCTACGATATACGGAAAACGTAGAAAAATTGCGCGGTTGTGCAATGCCAATGTGGGGACATTGAAAATCTCGGTCGGCCCGAGAATTAGGCTCCTGTATCTTCGTCATAGTACCAACTCTAGATTATCTGAGGATGTCAAAGGGGGTAGTCACAGGCATGTCTATTTGTTACATACCCACATTTTGCGTTACGCCAGACTTATTTAAGGTCTACGGCCAAAATAGACATTTACAAAAAATTCAAAATTTTATGGCAGTAGAGTTTAAATCAAATTTGATTAATTTAATTACTTTAATTAAGGGTTGATAGCTATAACGCCATAAGGTAGTTTGTTGCCACTATAGAAACCAATACTTAAAAATAATAGGCAAAAAATAAAAAGCTGCCGCGTTCAAAATAATACTAGTAAAAATAACTTTAAAATATGCATGTTATAGGCACTATGTCCACTAAACCTTTTATATCAACCTGGTTTTTACGATTTTTAAAGCTTACATACGAGCTTATAAGCGCACAAACGCGTTTATAAGCTCATATACATTTACAAGCTCACATACGCGCTTTTAAGCTGACTTATTGGGGTAAAATATGCCCAATTTGTAGTAACGCTAAGATGAGCTCTAGTGGACAACACACCTTATAAAAAATACAAAAAAATAAGCGAAAATTAATACAAAAATAAGTTTTTTCTTTAAATCACAATATTATGGCTAAATTGCAACTTTATAAGCTAATGAATATAAACAAAGGTGTAATCTTATTATACCTTATTTAAGACGATTTTATAAATCGTCTATTGACAGCATCGTTTTAATAACCAGATACTTTCAGTCCAGTAGTCTACCACAAGCTCTGTCTAGCTCTGGTTTTGAGTCTGTTTGAATGTCGACTAAATAAATCCTACGTCGAAACGTCACACACAGTATAATACACTGGTGAGCACCCACACAGACTCAAAATCAGAGCCAGAGCCAGAGACAGAGCCAGACAGAGCTTGTGCTAGGCCTACAGTTCCCAAGAACTTCACTGCGATTATTGTAATTTTTGTTTTGTAAAAGGATTATTAAAAAAAACGGTTCTGGCACTGGATACTTTATGGGCGGATCCGACATGGATAAGTTAGGTTATGTTAGATCATAAAAATTACTCACAAGGCGACCGAGCAAAGCGAGCGTGACGCGGCAGCCACCGCCGTAGTGCTCAAAACGTGTTTTTTTTTACAATAAAAGTAATATATCTGTATCTACGTTATATTTCATCGATGCTTGAAGGTCTATGACTGATTTCTCAAATAATATTTACGCTATCCAGCCCCAAACTAAGCAAAACTTGTACTATGGGAGATAAGTGATAGAAGTGAGAAATCAGTCTAATCAAACCATGCGGTATAAAAACATCTAAAAAGTTCTCGCCCAAAAGTCTGTAAGAGATCTTTATTTAAGTTGTATTTTTCTAAAGGAGTAAGTGATCGCTCAACGTCAGGTGGGATTGAGCTAAAAAAATCTGATTATCGTTTCGTAATTCCGATTTTGTCACCGCATGGTTTCTTAATAAAGCCTTATTTAAGCCTATTTTCACCGACGTTTAAGCCTTTTTGGTTTGAAAAAGGATCATATAAAAAAACGGTAGGAACCGAGCCGTAGTTTGTTGCCTGTTCTTGCGTCGGCTTGGTCGCGTGGAACTGGCACCTAGACTCACCTAGCTTTAAGACGTTTCCAAGTGATTTTTGTAAATAAATATATATTTGACTTTACTCAAGGCATGAGGATGTCGACCATGCCTGGACCTATAGACCTACCACAAGCCCTGTTTGGCTCTAGTTTTGAGTCTGTGAGGGTGTTGACTAAATAAATCCTACGCAACGTCACACACAGTATACACTGGTGAGCACTCACACAGACTCAAACCCAGAGCCAGACAGAGCTTGTAGTAGGTCTACTGTTGGTGAAAATAAGCGTAGAATTGGAGTTGTCCTGACAAACTGTATGCGTAAAAGATATGCGTTTTACGCTACTTAGTTCAGAGGGTATCCGATAATGTACATCAAGATATACACCACGTTATTACGATGCCAGTTAAGTCTCATGTACAATTTATGATTTTTATAATGTCCTAAAAGTTAAGAGCCGAGCGGGATTTGAACCCGCGACCTTTACGGGGCTGCGCTGACCGCTGCGCCATCGGATCCTAATCACACTCGACGAATAACTCTTAGGGAGTGTTCGGCACTAACGCGACCGTGGCTCCATCTACAGGTTTGACGTTACAGTCAACTACTTTTTATCTTTTGGGATATTATAAAAATCTTTTGTGATTTCCTGTGTGTCACTATAAAAACAATAAAAAAATCCGATAATTGATTTTTGCTTTTTTTTTCTGGCGCTGGATCACATTGTACATGGCCCTAAGCAAGTTGATAGTGGAAAAAAGGGGATTCGTAACGAGGTGTACATTAACTGGTTGTACATTAACCGGACCCGTTCAGAGACAAGTTGAACGGGTCCGTACATTAACCGGGCCCGTTTAACTTGCATCTATAAGATTATAATTAATATGTAACTTAGTTGTATCGGTAACTACACATAAGATGGCACATTATAACTAGAATGAAACCGTACGTTCTTACAACGTTAGTTCAACGCTACGTCTCTACAATGTTACGTCGCTAAGCTCCGTAGTATTTCAGTTGATTTCTGGATTACAGCGCCATCTGTGGACAAACATATTGAATTAAACATAAACTAGAACAACGGAGATAATTGTATACCTATTGTATTTCATAATTCTATTTTTTCTCATACAGCTGTTCACGCGGACACGCATCGCTCACTCAAGTAGGTTCCGCGCTCTCGCTTGCACTTCAAGCCGCGCAATGGAACGCCTCAGAGCGAGGTAACGCCGCATGCCGTCATGTTTTTTTGTGCGTGCAGCCGGCTCCATCGAATTATAAGACGTTCTAACGTCAAAAATACAATCGTATTGAGAACCTCCTCTTTTTTAAAGTCGGTTATAAGGAATGTACATACCACTATCACTTGGCGCTGGCCTTCTCTTATCTAGAAAGTCCATTTTGAGCCGCAGTTCTACCAGAAACAGTTGTTGCTGCTACGGAACCCTTCAAGGGCGAGTCCGACTCGCACTTGGCCACTTTTTCTTTTTTATTTGAAGTCGGTTAAAGGAAGGTGTATATTATTGTAGATTGATGCCTGGAAATTCTCAATCTATAATAATATATACGTACCAACTACTGTCTATAGACCTCGGCCTACCCCCATGTTGCTTTACCCTATACACAGGGTCCATGTGATACTGACTTACACCTAACAACTATGTATGTAGCTAAACTAAACCATGTTTATACAATAAATGTATTGAGTATTTAGTAATGGAATGTACATACCACTATCACTTGGCGCTGGCCTTCTCCAGGAAGTCCATTTTGAGCCGCAATTCTACCAGGAACAGTTGTTTCTGCAGAGAGAATATCTCTTCTTTCTGCCGAAGCTCCATGTTCAGGATTTTCATCTTTGCTTCGTGCTCCCAGATTGCATGCTGGCGTTTTGCATTGAAATATAATCTGGAATTAAATATTATGTTATACCTTCTTGTTTATACAAGGCGCAGTTTTGGATCTGCAAAACATTTTAGGAGGTAATTATGTTAGTGATTCTCGACCCGAATCAACAATAAAATGGGCAGGTATTTTTTTTTAATTTTTTTCTTATTTACGGAAATCGGTAAGTGTGAACTCCCCTTTTAAAAACGCGACCAATATGTACGTGTCCTTAAACTGCGCTTTCACACACACAAACAAACGCAACCGACATTTCTTAAGAAGAGGTTTATTAGGAGAGTTATTCTGAAAAACAATAAAATTGAAAAATCGAAAAGAAAAAGTATTATTGATTATTGACTTGGTATCGTATTGTTATATGATTATTTACGAGTCTCATAACAACCTCCTGAAATGTTTTGCAGGTTGAAAACTGCACCTTGTATATTATGTTGTTGTTTTTATATATACACCACTATTTTGTAATTACCAAAAAAAAATGCCGATATTGGCTGCTGATACTGAACACATCCACGAAAAAAATATTTTTTTGAGACATCAAAAAAATCTTTTTAAATAACCAAAATTTTTAGTCAAATATTGAGAAATGATTCAACAAGCAACATCATTTCATTCATAAACGCTAAATACCAAGCGGAACCGAACAGCGTATTTTTTTTTCTCTCTAGTACTACGTAACTAATGTGTCCATAATTTTATGCAGGATTTCTGAAAATTTTAACATTTAATAACTTTGTCATTTTATCGAAACTAAAAATTCTGATTGCACATTTATAATGTTTTACCCCTAATACATTACCCTATTTTTTTTTGGTAATTACAAAATAGTGGTGTATAGCTTGGATTAATTTGAAGAAAATCTATTTTTATTGTTTTCAATAATCAACTTAAACAAAAACTTATTTTAAATATTCCAGCAAATGGCGCTGTTAGTATGTAATTCGTGTATAAATATAATTTCTAAAATCAGAATTTATAAAAAAAACCGCGCCAAGCTCGGTCACCAACTGCTAGTATATTAATACACCGAGTTTCTGAGCGCTTACCTCTCCTCATCAGTAGCACTATAATCATGTTTATCGTCCCTCTCGCTTCGCTCGCGTCGCTCGCTGCGTTCGTGCGCGTGGTCGCGATGCGTGTCGTCCAGGCTGCTCAGGTTGAGTGGTGTGTTGGACAGCTCGTTTAGTTTCTGTAGGATGTTTTGTTGGATTCGGGCCTGTGACAAGAATTTTTTTACTGAGTTTTGCCGCAAACTCCAATAGTTAGAAACCAATTTCAAAATTTTACAATTTAAAAAGATTGAAACTTGAGAAACCGACTTCATAGCCAAACGGCTGAAACGATTTTGATGGTATTTCTATGAGACCAATCTAAGTGTAACCTTCCAGATAAAAAATTAAAATTCTAGTCGTCTCATAAATGACGAAATTTTGCGATAACTATCATAAAAAAAATACAACCGAATTGAGAACATCCTCATTTTTTATTTGAAGTCAGTTGAAATAGGGTAGTTTTGCTAAATCAAGGTTATCTTTTTAGAGATATTCTCAGCTAATTGTGATCTATAGACGAAACAATGGGTGTGGAACTGGCACCTAGACTTAGCTTTAAGACGTTTCAAAGTGATCCTTGAATACTACTAAATAAATCATCTTTGACTTTGGTTTATAAATGGCGAGGGGTAGGGGGTGCTTGTGTTCGGGGGAGTGGGGGTTTTGTTCATAAAGGGGTAGTTTTGTTCATAAAGGGGTAGTTTTATTAATTAAGGGGTAGTTTTGTTCATTAACGGGTAGTTTTGTTCATAAAAGGGTAGTTTTGTTCATTAAGGGGTAGTTTTGTTCATAAAGGGGTAGTTTTATTAATTAAGGGGTCGTTTTGTTCATTAACGGGTAGTTTTGTTCATAAAAGGGTAGTTTTGTTCATTAAGGGGTAGTTTTGTTCATAAAGGGGTAGTTTTATTAATTAAGGGGTCGTTTTGTTCATTAACGGGTAGTTTTGTTCATAAAAGGGTAGTTTTGTTCATTAAGGGGTAGTTTTTTTCATTAAAGGGTAGTGTTTCCTCACCTGTTCGATGGCCTGCAAGGGGTTGTGCAGCATGGGCAGCGCAGGGATGGCGAGGGGTAGTGAGTGCTTGTGTTCGGGGGAGTGGGGGTGGATCTGCACGTGGGGTTCTAGAACATTCCCCATCGTGTCGTCGCTATCGTTCGTACTCGATAATCGGCCGTTTGACATCTAGGGACAAAGCATTACATAGAAATTAGAATATAGATAGATAGAAAATACTTTATTGCACACGACATAAGGTTAACAAGGGAATACAGATAAACATCAAAGTGGAATACAATGGGCGGTCTTATCACTAAGAGCGTTCTCTTCTAGGCGCATTTATCTTGATCACATCGCAGACTTTTTAGAGAAAGGCCAGGTCAGGAGTACTTATGTGCACTATGCCAGTACTCTCAAAATGGTGAAGAAAAACATCGTGAAGAAACCGGCGTGTCGTAGAACCTAAAAAAGTTCGAGCAACACGTGTCAAGGGTCACGCAAGAAGGGCCCACCAGCGGCCTACTTGCGGAAAAACCAGCGCGCACAACAAGTGTGGGTGTTGTTTTGCCGATGTATGTACCTATGTACTGTCTTAGGAAACGGTTGAGTAATTCACGGCAGGAATAGGCATGGTGGTAGTACGCACCCCCACCAAGGCCGTCTTAAACTAAGCCGGGGCCCTTGGGCACACAAGAATTTGGGGTCCATTTGGAAAGTAAAAAAAGCTAATTATAATGGCGTAGTATATGCCTTGTTACCTTATGATAAGCTTACTGATTTGTGAAAAAGTGTAATGTGCCCGAAAAAAATCTTTTGAGAATAAATGTTTGAGAAATAGGCATGAAGACAGTAATCAAGTATCGCCAAAATATTTATCTAATCTAATGAAAAAGGATTCAAAGATTTTGATATATTTATTTATTCTCTTATTAATGTCGAGATTAATAATTTATTTGTTAAAATAAATCTACAAAATACAACAATCCGCCATGATGGCTCAAACACCGGTCAGAGCGAATTACGTCACGTTTACGTAAACGTCATTCCGATTTAGTACAAAAGCACCAATGTCACCAGCGAGCGTTTTGGCGTGAATTTGAAAATTTATATTTAAATGTACTTTTATTGCACAAAAACCTTAATTTTCTACAGAAATATGATATATTTTAGACATAATAGATACTTCTGAATATGATAAAAGAGATTTTAAAAATTAGTCGTCATGCCTATTGTCGGTCCTTCGGGGCCCCCTGAGAATGGGGGCCCTGGGCACGGGCCCCGTGTGCCCTTATGTTAAGGACCCCACGAGAGACACACTAAGCTCTACTACTAATGGATGACTCACGTTCACAGGCAAGCAGTCTTCGTCTTTAAGGCTGTGTGCGTCCGCACTCGTCGCCGCATCGCCTTCCTCCTCTGAAACAACTTATTGTAAGACTCTTCGTCAATTAACCCAGTTGACAGTTTACTGCTCGACTACAAAATTGTAACAACTGAATACAAATACAATATTATTTATTCGTGAATTCAGTTTTATAAAACTTACGATAAACTCAAACTCAATAAAATTTTATTCCGTTCAATTACAAGAATCACTTTGAAACGTCTTAAAGCTAGGTGAGTCTAGGTGCCAGTTCCACGCGACCAAGCCGACGCAAGAACAGGCAACAAACTACGGCTCGGTTCATACCGTTTTTTTATATGATCCTTTTACAAATCAAAAATAGTCTAAAATAATAGTAGTGAAGTTCCAGTGTGGTGCCACTTCACTTAGTCAGACGTATGCAATGCAATAATACAAAAGCAAAAGTTTCAAAGACAGCACACGCTACGCTTCAATGTTATACTATAGTATCTACACAGCATATCAAAATAAGATACGAAATAGTAGGTACAGACATTGCAAATTGACATGTTAGCTTCCTATGGGTAGAGTGACCGGGACATCGGGCCACGCAGTTTTATCATTAACTAAATCGGTTCAACCGTTCTTTAGTTATAAATAGTGTAACTAACACGGCTTTCTTTTATTATATTGATATTGTTTTTTTTTATGACAATATCATGGTCATTTCACACAACACTATCTAGCCCCAAACTAAGCAGAGCTTCTACGATAGGAACCAGATAGCTTATATAATAACTTGAATATTTTTTTGTAAATACATACTTATAATATAATATAACACCCTGACAGTTATCAAACATCTGTGTTCACCACACAAATATTTGTTCTGTGTGGGGATCGAACCCACGACCTACGGTGCAGAAGGCAGAGCTACTACCAACTGAGCTGAGAGGTCAGTCAAATTGGTTGATTTTATAAAGTTTAGAAGTACCTTTAACGTCTAAAGGGTGTATACTCTGCCACAGCATACCATCTAGCAGGCCTGGCGGGTCGGATTGCGGATGCGGGGCCTGAAACAATAACAATAAACATACAGGATGGTTTTTGTCTTATAATTCGATGGAGCCGGCTGCACGCACGAAAAAACATGACTCATGCGGCGTTACCTCACTCTGAGGCGTTCCATTGCGCGGCTTGAAGTGCAAGCGAGAGCGCGGAACGAGCGACAAAGAGGCACGCACGGCCTCCGCGTTCGGCAGCGTTCGACATCTGGGGGGCAATTCTAGACCAGTGACTTTTTTGTCACGGTAGATATATATCACAAGAACTGTCAAATTTAAATAGACATGACATTTTCAATAGATATCGTATTCCAGCAATATCACTATAGACATTTATCGAGCGAAGGCCGTTAGATATGTGTCGAGTGGTGAGTAGTAGTCGACATTGACATCTCTAATATACTTTGGGTGACTTTGGGCTTTTTTTTCTTTCGGTCCTTGGAGCAGGCTAGAGTACCAAGACCATACCACCTAGTCTTACTTTTTGATAAAAAGTAAATGATGTTTACTTGTTTGTAGGGGATACAAGTTGGGAGCGAGAACGCGAATAATGCTTTCTCATAAACCTACAATAAGTGAGGAGTGATTGAATTTAGCTCGTACTTAGTAATTATTCAATGGCGCAGTTAGAAGAGCAGTCAATCAGACAGTCAACGTCTATATTTGTATCCGGGGTTCAAGCTTCGAGAGAAATATTCTTTTTGCATTGAATGGCCATCTAGTTGTTAACCTTTGAATTAAAAATTCAAGTCATCGGAGTCCTTCTCTTGAGTGTAATGATCCTGACAATGACATTATCTACAACACTTCATAGACAACTGACCATAGATTACAAACAACAAAGTTTACAGTTTTATGGTACATAACGTTCCGTGTGTTTCCGGAATTAATTATTGTAACTAACATTTTGTGCGAAAAGTCCATTGATTACTATCTAATGAAAATGAATCTATTATAAACAACAACAAGAACGCATTATAAACGCCGTTTAATAGGAAATGTGTTTATTTGAAGACAATAATAAAGTTAGTGCTATCGAACTATTCTATCGATAGAAACGGAACGTAGATAAACATGAACAACAACGGGATAGTCTGTGGAAGTTATAAGAATGAACCTTCTTTCTGACATCTCTAAAGTAAAAGTCGAACGTAAAAGTCTAACGGTGGCTAGAATACGCATTATAGCGCGGTTCGATATTATCTTCGACAAATTTGGTGATATGACACTGCTTTCGCGACATTTCAAATCTCTATTTCGAGCGTAAATCTCTAAAAGTCTAGAATTGGCCCCCTGTCTCTCTCCTACTTGAGTGAGCGATGCGTCCGCGTGGACAGCTGTATGACGTTGGCACGTTCAACTATCGACAGTAAACCGACTTTACAGACAACCCATTTTTGAGAAGAACGGTGATGGCCAAGTCCGAAACCACCAGAGTTAGGGAAAAGTCGTGAAAGGATCATATCCTCGATTTATAAGAAAACAATAACTACATATTTATTGAAGTGAAAACTTCTTTAGCGGCGTTGAGCACTTTTTCTGTAATGGGTATAAAATCTTAAACTCGCGTCAGCGCGTCAGGACACGTGACCTGATCGAAAAAGCGTAAGACGGATGGAGAGTAGACAGCTATCCCCTCTCTACGGCGCGGCGAAAATGTATGCCTGGGCCTACTGTTTCGTTTAGGCAGCGCAGGGCGCTTGCGCGAATGTTCGTGTATGTTACAGCGTGCCAAATAACAAACAAGCCCCCCCTAACCATTCCAAAATATCAAACATGCTCAACGTTAATAATCAAGTTTTCACTTCTGCCGGCACTCCCGGAGTGCAACCCGTATTTTTTTTTATTTTTAAATCTCATACTTTTGACGGAAATGGACCCGAATTATTTAAAAAAAGTGTTATAAGCGCGTTTAGTGTAAGTAACGCTTTCACTTTTAATGTTTTATTTCTTTTCGTGTACAGTTTGTAAAAATAATAGTTATTTGTTATACCAGAGTGCAAAGCTGCTTTTTAACCGCGTGCTCAATTTTGATGACTGAGCAAGCGAAGGAATCAAAAGAGCACAAGGTGAAAAATCTTTGCACTCGAGTGCAACACGTAGCTTTTCATCCCACCTCAGCGAGGAAATGACTAAAGGCAACATGGCGCGACAAAAAGTAACACACCAAGAAGGTTCCGAGTATGAGTTTTTAACAAATTTAAAAAGGTTGGATGATCAATTCGGCAACCATGCAGGTAGAAATAAATAGGTTTAATGATGTTTTGAATTCACAAATACACCAAGAAGTTTACGAGTGCGAGTTTTTAGCAAATTAAAAAAGGTTGTATGATAAATTCGGCACCATGGAGGTAGAAGTAAATAAGTTGTGTATTCACAAACTTAGTGAACACAATATTCTAAATTCAAATTTACTTTATCCTCTAGCGGATAAAAACGGCTTTCGCAGTCAGATATTGAACAGCAAAAACACACTTTTCGAGCTGGTGGGATGAAAATGCTTTTTATTTCTTTCTACTTAGTATACTTACAGGTTGTGTGTCGTGGGCGCGCATTTTACACTTCTTCTTGTAGTTTTCGTACCACATCTTGACCTGCGCGGGAGTCCTAGGCCGTTCGCCGCCGCACCGCTTGTTCACCTCCTCGCAAATTGTGCCCCACACCAACTTAAACAAAGTTACATTTTAAATCCCAACATTGTAGGGGTATTACATTTCGAATAGATTTACTGATTTTTCGAGATTGCGTTCCTACTTTAATTTTTATCTTATACCTTTAAACGAGAAAATCTTGTATATATACAAGGTGTATCTAAATATGTGTACTATGCGAAGGTGGGGGGTTTCAGACCACAATGGTGATCAGTTGTGGAGGGGAGATAATTAAAAATTCTTATTTTCAGTTTCCCATACAAAAATATTTAATTTAGTTGTATTATATTAGTTTATTTGTATTATATTTAGGATCTCGGAAACTGCGCCAACGATTTTCACGAAATTTAGTACACAGAGGTTTTTGGGGGCGATAAATTGATCTAGCTAGGATTCATTTTAAGAAAATGATTATTTCATCCCGAGTTCAATAATTAAACATAAACTGAATATGTGACTGCTTCTGCCATCTATTGACGACTGCAAGCATATCCAGCAGATGGCGTTGTTCAGTAAGAATAAGCCAATAAAAAATACCGAGCGAAGCTCGGTCACCAACTGCTAGTAATTAAATAATATCAAACAGTTGTATTTTATTAATATTATAAACGACACAAACTAAAGATTCGTGCCATATCTAGTTTCTAAAGATAATGTTTTTAGTTTTGTAAAAACCAACAAAATGTTAAATATCCTTAGACATTGTCGATGAGTGTAGGTCTGCGCCGTAGGTCGTGGGTTTGATCCCCGCCGAGAACAAATATTTGTGCAATGAACACAGATGTTTGTTCTCTGTCTGGGTGTTTCTGAATCTGAATCTCGGAAACGGTTCCAACGATTTTCATGAAATTTAGTATACAGGGGTTTTCGGGGACGATAAATCGTTCTAGCTAGGATAGAAAATGTCGCGTTATTTGTGTTATAAATAATCAACTTTATCGTAATATTATAACTCCTAGCGCCATCTGCTGCTGAAGTCATGTGTTAGTGTGACAGAGAACGCCATCTATTGACGAGTAGTGGAGTTTATTATTATGTCTGTAAGATCGAAAAGTATTATTCATATTTCATCAGTATGTAATTCTTAAATATAATTTCTAAAAAACTCAATTTACCAAAAACAATATATCACCAACTGCTAGTAAGAATTATCAGCTATCTGGTTTCCATAGTACAAGATCGGTTTAGTTTGGGGCTAGTAGTGTTGTGTGGATTGTCAGCAATATTTTTAATATGTATTAATAGACGATCAAAACGTACGCAGTAACTAACCACACAGATATCTGCTGACTTGAAGGTATTTAAGTTACCTACTGTAATTCGAAACTAAAATTGTTTGCGAATACTCAAGTTTTTCAAGTTAGCATTAATATTGATTTGGAATAGATAAGTATTAATCGATTGATCATCACGACAAAAATAAATAGATTTACATCAGAAAAGCGGATTTAAATTAAAAGAAAAATGCATGAGTATACAAAAAAAAAGTTTATAAGTATAACATCAGCTATTTAGTTCCCATAGTTCAAGCTCTACTTAATTTGGGGCTAGATAGTGTTGTGTGGATTAAATGCGCTAGGGATTTAACCAATGGTTAAATGAACGTAGGTTTTGTCATGGCCAAGGACTATAATGTAATCCATTTCAATTATAATCTGATAATTCATTTGAATAACAAATAACAAATAACTAATAACCTTGATAGCGAATTATTTTTATCACAATTATTTTGGTATCACAGTTAATTTTATGTATCTTTTAGTAATAACTAGCGGTCGCCCGCGGCGTCACTCGCCCCGTTCTCGTTACTTTTTCGAGATTTAAAGTTCTTTGTGAGTCTCTTGGTTCTAAGCTTCACTTATTTTCAGCCACATCGGTTCAGCCGTTCTTGAGTTATAAATAGTGTAACTAACAAGACTTTCTTTAATATAATTATTACTAGCAGCCCGTCCCGGCTTCGCACGGGGTAGACAATATTGTTGTACATTATTTTGTTCTATCTCTAATAGTTTCGGCAGCGCATTCGACGAAAGACATTTTAAGACTCATTTTTCTACACCTTCGGTTACATTGTTCATATTTTACCAAGGATCCCTAATTTTTTACAAAATGAAATGTAGCCTATGTCAAATTGGAAGAATGTAGCATTCTATTGGTGAAATAATTTTTTAAATCGGCCCAGTACTTTTTGAGCCTATTCATTACAAAAATAGGTACAAATCTTTCCTCTTTATAATATTAGTATAGATATAGAAAAACAAATCCATCCCACAACAAGTAGCATTTGTGCTATTCCAGACTATAAACTATCTCTTTGCTAAATTTCATCCAGTAAGCCTACCACAAGCCAGAGCTTGTGACTACTCAAAACCAGAGCGTATTATACTGTGTGTGACGCCTATATTAAGAATAATCTAATAAAGAAAGCGTACTATATGCTCTAGATATTAATATAATAACGTATATATTAATGATAAAACTGCGTGGCCCGATGTCCCGGTCACTCTACCTATCGGAAGCTAACATGTCAATTTGCAATACTATTTTCGTATCTTATTTTTATATGCTGTGTATGTAATTTATTATTACTTTAAAGCGTAGGGTGTGCTGTCTTTGAAACTTTTGCTTTTGTATTATTGCATTGCATACGTCTGACTAAGTGAAGTGGCACCACACTGGAACTTCACTGCTATTAGTATTATTTTTGATTTGTAAAAGGATCATATAAATAATTATAAGTTTAAAAAACTAGAGAAACCGACTTCATTGCCAAACGGCTAAACCAATTTTAATGAAATTTGTTTGGGACAATCTGGGCGTAAGAATAACCTTCCAAATAAAAAAATAATTTTCTAAATCGGTTCATAAATGACGGAGGCAAGCAGTTACAAACATTAAAAAAATTATTTAAAAAAAAATGGCTACACCGATTTTAATAAAATTAAAATGGGACCAATCTGGAAGCAGTACCTTTAAGATAAAAAAAAATTTTTCAAATCGGCTCACAAATGACGAAGTTATGCGGTAACAAACATTAAAAAAAAAAACATACAACCGAATTGAGAACCTCCTCCTTTTTGATTGGAAGTCGGTTAAAAAACGGTAGGAACCGAGCCGTAGTTTGTTGCCTGTTCTTGCGTCGGCTTGGTCGCGTGGAACTGGCACCTAGATTCACCTAAGAGTGATCCTTGCGATTCTACTGAATAAAAACATTTATGATTTTTTAAGGATAAATAAAATAATTTTTGATAATTAATTTTAGTATTTTTATATCTTTTCAAATGTCAAAGTGTACGAGTAGTTATTTCAGTTGTCTTAAAAAAGATGCTTATCTATAAAACTACTATTTTAATAGACCACATTTCAAATGCTATCGAAGCGAATCCGTTAGGAACAAGTTCGCCAAATAATGTATTTGACTGGATATCAGAACAAGTTTGTACGTGATCTGGTTCCATCTGGAGATAACCTAATGTTTTAAGAATCAATAACATTATTGTTGGAACGAAGTTCCTTTTCGCGCGTTGTGAAAGGGGGGGGCTAGACGGAAAAAAATCTTACCAAAAATTGTCACGACACTTTTTGCTATAAGTAGTAAGCTATCGTAAGCTGTGCGGCGTGCGCGTGTTTCTCTGTCCTTCTGTCTCTCTCTCTCTTATAGAAAGCAAGCCAGATATTTTCATTTCTATTTCGCATTGAACAGTGTGTCGCGACGATTATTTTTGTTGAGTGTATACAGGTTTTTTATAAATAATAATAAAGGAACTTCGTTCCATCCGGGTTTCCCTTGACACCTCTTAAGTTTTTTTTATTTCTTCGGCCTCCTCCATTTCACATTACCTGGGGGCTAATTCTCGGGCCAATCTCGATCATTGTGAAATTTTATTTAATTGCTTCTTTTCGAAGAGAGAATGGATTATTTCCTTGAGTAATTCATCAACGACCTCTTCGTAAAAGCCTCGACAGCTACGATATACGGAAAACGTACAAAAAGTGCCGGGTTGTGAAAAGAAGCAATAAAATAAAATTTCAAAATGATCGAGATCGGCCCGAGAATTAGCCCCCAGGAGCCTAATTTTCGGCTCATCTCGGATCATTTTGCAATTTTATTTTATTGCTTCTTTTCGAAGTGAGTAGTATGGATGATTTCCTTGAGTAATTCGTCGACGACCACGTAAAAAAATTTAAAAAGTAGCCTGTTGTTCTTTAATTACAGAACAAAACGAATTAACTATAGATAGGAAGTTGTTTACCGATTAGATAACTGTATCTCGAGATAACCGAACAGTTAACAGAATAGTTAGGAGTGACTTTTTTTTTGCCAACTTAATCTATTTATTTAAAACATAAAATATTGTAATAATGGTAAAAAAATAAAAATAAATAAACATTGAAGACAATCCACACAACATTATCTAGCCCCAAACTAAGCAGAGCTTGTACTATGGGAACCAGATAGCTGATATAATACTCGTAATTTTTTTTTTTCTGTAAATACATACTTAGAATACAATATAACACCCAGACTGAGAACAAACATTCACCACACAAATATTTGTTCTCGGTGGGAATCGAACCCACGACCTACGGCGCAGAAGGCAGAGCTACTACCAACTGAGCTGAGAGGCCAGTCAAGAGGGCCGAGTGAGAGATTGATGTGGTCACTATAAGATGTTGTTAGGTTAACTAATTACGCAATAGATTAAAACAGAATAACTCTTAGGAAAAAAAATATGCGGACCATTTTTGTAAAGAATTAAACCCCAAAATTTATTGTTTTTGTTATATTTTTGTGTAAAAATCTTAATGCGGTTCACAATACATCTACTTGCCATGTTTCATCAGTATAGCTTTTACAGTTTTGGAGAAAAATGGCTGTGACATACGAACGGACAGACAAACAGACAGACATGACGAATCTATAAGGGTTCCGTTTTTGCCATTTGGCTACGGAACCCATATGGCACCATAGTATATTTTTTTGCTTTCAAAATTTTGCCGCCCTAAAAAATTTGCCGCCCTGGGCACATGCCGACTGCCTCTAGTGTAAATCCACCGCTGATGATGATGATCAGCAGGGCTACCACGAGCTCCATATGGCTATGGCTGTCAAATTGTGTATAGATAGGCTGACCCACACATTCATTTTCTTCTTGGGTTTGAATGTGTTGACACTGTTGACACAATTTTGACAGCCATAACCATATGAAGCTCATGGTAGCCAGCCTGTAATGGTTTTGTACCTGCTTACTGCGGTTGGTTGCGTTGTTGGAGCGACCCTGGCGTAGTACGTCCCGGTGTCTCGCGATGAGTTCCAGCACGGTTCTCTTCTCCAGCTCCGTGAAGTTTTTGGAGCGTTCTTTATGGCCGCGTCTTGCGCGGAGGCCTGCGCCGCTGCGTGTTGACATATCAGTCTGTAGACAGAACAGATAATAACTCTTATTCCTGTTGGAAACCAGAGCTGCTTCTAATTCTAATTGAATAAGGGGCAAATTCGGCAAATTTTTATCATCCGCACTTGATGTGCGGCCTGGTTTTTCCGCAAGTAGGCCGCTGGCGGGCCCATTTTGCGTGACCCTTGACACTTGTTGCTCGAACTTTTTTTGGTTCTACGACACGCCGGTTTCCTTACGATATTTTCCTTCACCGTTTTGAGAGTACTGGCATAGTGCACATACATTTTTCGACAGAAAATCTCATTGGTACACGACTGGATTTTAACCCACGGCCTTCGGATCGGAAGGCGGGGCCACTACCACTAGACCACCAGTGCTCTGTTTGGTTGAGTAAGGGGGATGAGGATATCCGTAGAAGAACCAAGGTCACCGACATAGCTCGTAGAATTAGTAAGTGGAAGTGACAATGGGCATGTCATAAAGCTCGAAGAACCGACAACCGTTGGGGAATAAAGTTTCTCGAATGGCGACTACGAACCGGAAGACGGTCGCCATTCGAGAACCTTTATTACCCAACGGGTGTCGGTGGTAAGATTTATTATTAAGAAGTTAGATTTTATTAATTAGGAATTTTGTTACCTAGGTTTACTCAATTGTAATTAGCCATAAGGCCATTGTAATGCCTCAGCGGGGCTCATGTTTTGGACGTTATTACCCTCTAAGACCTATAAAACACATGAAGCAATGAATAAATGAATATGACTACGAATAAAGAAAAACCTCGGTCGTTCGGGGGGTTTTAAAAGTATTATTCAATTAACATAAAAAAACCAGTTACCGATTTTTATATCGCTTTTAAAATTACAGTTTAAAATCTTTCGATATTAATTACTAATTAGTTACTTTAATATAAACGCAAATAGCCTCGATTTAATATCGTATTTACATAGAGGACTGGTACAAGCATTAGGCCTACCATGAGCTCTGTCTGGCTCTGTCTCTGGTTCTGGTTTTGAGTCTGAGTGAGTGTTGGCTAAATAAATCCTACGTCAAAACGTCACACACACAGTATAATGCATTGGTGAGCATGAGCACTCACACAAACTCAAAACCAGAGCCAGAGACAAAGCCAGACAGAGCTCATATTTACCTACATATTTTAAGTAGACTTATGTATTGAAATTAGAATTGGGCCAAGCGGATTTCAGATGTTCAATAATATTGACTGGCCTCTCAGCTTAGTTGGTAGTAACTCGGCCTTCTGCGCCGTAGGTCGTGGGTTCGATCCCCACCGAGAACAAATATTTGTGTGGTGAACACTGATTTTTGTTCTCTGTCTGGGTGTATACTAAGTATGTTTTTGCAAAAAAATATGTATATAAGTATTATATCAGCTATCTGGTTTTCTAAGTACAAGCTCTGCTTAGTTATGAGCTAGATAGTGTTGTGTGGATTGTTTACAATATTTATTTATAGACAATTAGCAGCAGAAAGAGTGTGATTCGATCAGATCGCACATGTTTTATAGAAAGGCCAGGTTAGGAGTACCCTAAACCGACGAGCATGTATGAAGAATGTTATGAGAGTGAATGAAGCGAAAGAGGTGTGTCAGGATCGTAGCAAGTGGAAATCCGTGATCTCTGCCTACCCCCATATGAGGTGTGATTTTATGCATGTATTTTTTTTTTTTTTTTATATAGATAGCTAAGCATTTGGCTGCCATCACACCAAGGAATATAATACTCTCTACGAGAGAAGAACCACAACTCCATACATAAAAAGTGTAGACGAAATATCGCATAGACGCTAACGCCATCTATTAGGGATCCCACAGTAACTGCGAGTGCTGGCGAGTTGGCGGGTAGTTTGACATTAGTACCTACCTACGCCCTACTGTTATTGCAATACTATAGGTAGGTATAAAATAAAACGAAATCATGATGATGCTTCGTTTATTGGTCTAAAATCTAAATACATAAATTGTTGTATAACAAACAGAAGTACAATTACTATAATATTATTAACACAGACAAATTCAACGTGAAGTATTTGTCAATAACCGCAACAATATAATCGTAAATTCACTTTTTGTTTTTATTTATGAAATAGTAATAACTATCAGGATTGAACATTGTAGGCAAGATCTCAAATCAACCATAATAAATATATTTGGACAAGAACAGATTTTTTATTTGTTTTCTCTTCAGAACTGTTCTCACACAAGGTCACTATATTATTTCTCACTTTTTTACTAACTAGTCTCAACCACAGTGTTGTTGCTTGAAGCAAACAGATACGACGGGGAGAAGATAGTAAATATATTATATTTGTAGAAGCTTTCATCACAAACTCTAGAAAAACTGAAAAACTCGAACAACAAAACAAAACTTTGTTTGATTTCAGATGAAGTTGACATTTTGTTAAAATTAGGGTTGCCATCCAACAAATCTATCAAAATATTGATCTCGATTCTTGACATCTCACTTTGTTGAAAATAATCGATTATTTTAAATATTGAGCTTATTAATGTGTAGGTTTTTCATAAACTAATAAATAAACTTTTCATTTAGTAATTTATTCATAAAACAAGTGTAAACATAAATCATTTACATGTAAATTTAACTCTAAAAAATAAAGTTAGTATCGATATTAATAATCGTTTTCATCGATTGTTGATATTCATCACAAGGCTTTTGTATAATGGTAACTTTTTCTTGTTCTGTCTCGTTTCCTCTTGCATATTCAATATTTTCTCCCTCACTCACTTCGATTCCATGTTTTGTAGTCTTCACAGCTTCAAACAAAGTTATATGACCCTGCATCACACCTGATGGAAAGTGAGGATGCAGCCTAAGATGGAGCATGCTTAGCCATTATCCACCTGTTCACTCTTGTCTTAAAAGTTCCCAAATTGTAACGTTCCGGAAATACTGACGGCGGACGAGAGTTCCACTCCTTGGCAGTTCGTACTATAAAAGTGGAGCCAAAGCGTTTTGTACGAGAATGTGGAATATCTACCATGAAAGAGTGGCACTTGTCCGTGAGTCTAGATGACCGACGGTATCAAACTAATATTATCTGTGTTCACCACACAAATATTTGTTCTTGGTGGGGATCGAACCCACGACCCACGGCGCAGAAAGCAGAGCTAAACCAACTAAGCTGTGGATGGAAAATATTTTCTGGCATATATTTTTTTTATAGGCCGGAATGGGAAATATTTTGTCTAACTTGTAAACGTTACTCTGATATCTGATATAAAAAATCGGTTGTCTGTAAAGTCGGTTTACTGACGATAGTTGAACGTGACAACGTCATACAGCTGTCCACGCGGACGCATCGCTCACTCAAGTAGGAGAGAGACAGATGTCGAACGCTGCCGAACGCGGAGGCCGTGCGTGCCTCTTTGTCGGTCGTTCCGCGCTCTCGCTTGCACTTCAAGCCTTCAATAGAACGCCTCAGAGCGAGGTAACGCCGCATGACGTCATGTTTTTTCTTGCGTGCAGCCGGCTCCATCGAATTATAAGACGTTGTTACGTCAAAACCAATCTTTCGAAGTCTGAAATCGGCATTAATTTATTGATAGTCTAGCGCGGCCTTTACAACCAGTCTGGTTTATAGCCTGGCGGTTATTTTGCCCGTGTAAGCGACCGGTTAAAGTATATGCAATATGTAGTCAAATTAGCGCTTATCATTATCATCAACCGTCAGACGTCTGGCTGGACAAACGGGGGAACTGGCACCTAGCTTTAAGACTTGTTGTACAACTGAATTTTCCATCCAACCAAACTTTGACATTCATATTATTGGGATAGAAACTAGAGTTTATCTTTATCAGCTGTTAGACTAGCTAACAGACGGGCTACCCCTGTATAAAAAAACATCAAAAGGTAGGTAGATGGTATATTTTGTCCTCGACTTAGTCCAGAACCAAATTATAACACGCTTTGTCGTCCGTTTCGTGGTCGCCTATGGGAACTTTTACTCCCCGTAAGTGAGTAACCCTAATTTTTAACCTTAGACTGAAAAAGGGGGTGTTATGAGTGGCCTTAGTAAGTGTTTGTCTGTATTTGTCCTCGTCTGAAACATTTTTTTATAAAACTAGCTAATGGAACATGCATAAGCCCACATGAAGTTAACTGGTATCGCCTAAAACAAAGCATTGCCTCGTAGGTCACGCAAGTCATGAACGTGCCCTACGCACTGCCCTGCGTTCATCAACTTGCATACAGATGTTCAGCCTCACGTGTCAGTCATGTCACCGGCCCCCACACCCTTCAAACCTGTACACAGCGATGTTGCTTCACGGCAGGAATAGGCATGGTGGTAGTACGCACCCCCACGAGACGCACACAAAGTTTTATTAATACTAAAAAAAAAAGTTGAATGATATCTTCAAGACAATCGAATATTATAATCGAATTATTGCATTGTCATCGGTCTTTGACAATGTGCAACATTTTAATAAAATCTGGCCGTTTAAAGTGGGTCAAAATCGCGTCATAAGGAGTCGGTTACAAACATACAAACAAACATACAAGTGAAGCTAAAGCGTGTAAAACTGTTTAGAATAAAGAATAGGAGGCAGGTACCATAGTATATTTTCAATAGCTATGTTATATTAGCGATGGGCGATTACTTCAAAAAAAACAATCGAATGAATCGAAAATTGCGCTACTGCGCATTCGATTGTCGATTTAGTAGTTCCTCCCCATGATTATTCGAATAACAATCGACAAACTACTAACTACTATACATGTAAGTATGCGTGCGGTGCGGTGAACTGCGCTGCGGAAGGCCACGCGGGGCGGTGCATGCGGGGGCGGGACGGTGTTGCGTCGATTGTTTCTAAGTAATAATACTTCGGTTGCATTTAATGTTAACACCTAGGTAGTATATTTTAATATTATGGATATAAATTTAATAGAAATGTAAAATTGACCTTGTCAAGTAAAAAGTATAGTTACCAAAATTATGTTAGAAGGTAGATTTCTAGCTATAAGTTGATTTTCTGTAAGAAAATATATTTCAAATAAGTATCTATAAGTACCTTTTTTACTTAATTTTTATTCTAGTCTGTGTTTTCCTTAGTTAGAAACTCTTTACCTACCCTTCTATTCGTAATTTGTTATACTTTAAAACAAATTAATTAATGTAATAACTTAAATAGCATAATAACTGCATTAAGTAGCGGCGCACGGACTTAATCTATCTTGGAGGAATTAGAAATTCCTCCAAGTAATCTATAGATTTGTATCGCAGCGCACGCCCGACGCACCATCTTTTGTAACTACTGATTCAGTAGTACGCACGAAAATAGTAGTTAGGTGCGTTGCGTGAATGCGTGACCGCGCGGCAAAAATAGTAGTTAGGTGCGTTGCGTGGTTGCGTGGCGTGACCGCGCGGCAAATAGTAGTTAAAGTTGGTGCTAGTCGTTGTCGCCGCGCGCCGCACGCCGCACGCGCCGTCAGTCGATAACAATCGACTAGTTTCAATTTGTTATCGACTTTTATCGACTGAACCGAACAATCGACTAATTCGATAAAATATAGTAGTAATCGCCCTTCGCTATGTTATATATTATTGAAGATGGCAACACCGGGCGCTGTGTGGAAGCATTCTTCTCCGTGTTTATTTTTGAGTTTTTATTGAATTTATTGGAAAGTTATAAGCAAATACAAGAAATTATCATTAATAAAATAGATACCTAACGTGCTATTGTGAAGTGAACCTGTCCTAGCTCGTATAATTAGTGAAAAACAATCAAGAACTTACTTGGCAAAAGTCACCAAAACGCTGTGTTTTCACGTTCCACGGTGCTACAAAGACCAAAATTTAATCATTCTAGTGGAAGACTATGTGAATTGGAGAAAGACTCTGTGCAAATCAATAGTTTTTTTTGAACATTTATGGTGATTTGTCATAACCTTCAAACTGGGACGACGCATCTTTCAAAACCACACTGGGACTGCTCAAACCTAAAATTGCAGGGAAATACTGGAGAGGCGGGTGTCTCCTTCGCCTCCCTCATATATAGACGAAGTCAACCCCAACATTTATCGCTATTTCTGCAAAGCAACTAAATCATGACGGACAGTGTACTCGAAGCTTTGAGGGAAATGGAAGAAAGAATTACTACAAAAATAAATAACAACACTGAACAAATAATCATAGAACTGCATTGCGATCTCAAAAACATTAAAGCAACATATGAGGATCAGGAGCGGAGAATTTCATATATGGAACGTCAGCTTCGGCAGAAAAACATTTTATTCTTCGGAGTAAAGGAACAGGAGAGATCATACGAGGAATTAGAACAAGTAATAACAAGGATAGTAAATGATCAAATAAAAACAGAGTGTACCCTAAAAGATATAGAAATGGTAAGAAGGGTTGGAAAAGTAAAAGAAGGAGGTTCAAGACCCATCAATGTAACCTTCACTACTTATGGCACAAAAATAAAGATACTAAAGTTGAAAAAAAATCTAGAAGGCTCCGATATCTACATAAAAGAAGACTTTCCACCCAAAGTTTTGGAAGTTAGAAAAACCCTGCAAGATCAATTAAAACAAGATAGAGAAGAAGGCAAGCATGCAATTCTTAAGTATGATAAAATAATATACCTAAAAGATACAAGAATCACAACACACACAGCGGGAAGCAAACAAACTGGCTCAGGCAACAAAAAAAGACCTCTCATAATATCTCCACCAAACATAAGCTCAAAATATTATACAAAACCAGATGGTGCCCCAAACTCACCACGAGTAAAAGTGCAAGCAAATAAAAAGAATAAAACAATGGCTTCATACAACATCAGAGAGTACATTCAACCCTCAAACAGAGACCTAGAGAATAGGCTTCCCAATTCTACAACACAACAACAATCTACGCAACACCTATCCACCCACACAGGCCCAAACATATGCAACAAATTGAATACAAATGAAACAAACCAGCTCCCACGACGGCTAGTCACCGAGGGAGCCCATGACTATCACCCCCCCACAAAACCATGACACCATGACACCTCACAATAATCTACAAACAAAAACAGTTATCTGATTACTTATCCTAACAATACTGTGTGAGAATTGGACATGAATGTGCAAAAGTGTATTATAGCCGGAAGGGGGGAGGCCTTTGCCCTACTATGGGATGCCCTATAACTGCAACCACTATAATAATAAGTATAGAAATAAGAAAAAGAGAAAAATAATAACAAAACATAAGTAAATAAAAGAATATTAAACCATTGATAAAAAAATTAAAATCATACTATTGTGTACTTAATGGTAGGTATGTTATTTCTTGATTAAACAAATATTAGTTGAATTTCCAATAATAAATATTAAGTGAATATAAATAAAAATCGAAATCATAGTATGTACAGTACCTACATGCATGATTATAACCAATAATAAAAATAAAAATCTTAATTATAGTATGTACATGTGCAGTGCATGCATGATTAAGCAAATAAATTATAATTCAGCAATACTTACAATAATTATAAAAAAAGCATAAATTTTTCCCATAAGTTTGTATATTTAGTACTTCCATGTTTAAGCAAATATTAGTTAATATTACAAATAATTTAAACAAAATGTATTTATCCAAAGCTATGTATAATAAGTAAGTAATTGCATGTGATCATACCTACTTAAGCTTAAGCTAATATTGTTAAAATAGTTATAGGAGGCTTAAATAAATAAATAAATAATGTTATAGCTATGTTATATTGAGAGCACTGGTGGTCTAGTGGTAGTGGTCCCGCCTTCCGATCTGAAGGTCGTGGGTTCCAATCCACTCGTGTACCAATGAGTTTTTCTGTCCAAAAATTTATGTGAACTATGCCAGTACTCTCAAAACGGTGAAGGAAAACATCGTGAGGAAACCGGCGTGTTGTAGAACCTCAAAAAGTTCGAGCAACACGTGTCAAGGGTCACGCAAAAAGGGCCCACTAGCGGCCTACTTGCGGAAAAAACCTGCCCGCACATCAAGTGCGGATGATAAAACTTGCCACTTGCCACTAGCTATGTTATGCTTTTGTTATTATTAAGAATCTTTAATAATATAGTCTCACGCGCTGACATTTACTGGGTACTAATAGCTTAACATTTAAGAATTTTTAAGTAAACATGTTCGAAAGATCAATTTTTGATAGGTACGTTTTTGGTGAAATGGATAGGTATTCATCTATTTTATGTGCACAAATACCTCTCGGTTTACAGAATATCTATACAAATATTTCAAAGCTGAAGAGTTTGTTTGGTTGAACGCACTAATCTCGGGAACTGCTGTTCCGAATTAGAAATAGTACATTGTTACCCGAGTGTTGAAAGTCACGTTTTTTGAGTCCCGAGACGGGTTTGGCGCCAGAGCGTAGCGAGGGCGCCAATGGAGCTTGAGGGACTTAAAAGACTTTCATCCGAGGTAAACACTGTGCTTTTCATTACGAATACAAGGAAAGTAAAAATAAAAACATGAAAGAAAAATTTGTGAAAATGAAGATTGAATTGCCGCCTTCCCGGTTTTTTTTTTATTTTTCTCTGGCGGGCCTTCGGCTTCGGTTCGCCAGCATTATTCAGCCAAAATTTTCATTTTCATAATTTAAAAAAAAGCAGCCAAGTGCGAGTCGGACTCGCCCATGAAGGGTTCCGTAGCATCAATTAACATAATATAAAGGTTTTTGTAGTTCGTCGAAAGGTAAATTGCGGTTTACGATTTATGACGTATAAAAAAAAAACTACTGACTAGATCTCGTTCAAACCAAATATCGTTGGAAGTTTACATAGTAATGTACAACATGTATTTTTTTTGGATTTATCATTCTCTTATTTTAGAAGTTAGAGGGGGGGGACCAACTTTTTTCTACTTTGGAAGTGTCTCTCGCGCAAACTATTCAGTTTAGAAAAAAACGATATTAGAAACCTCAACATCATTTTTGAAGACCTATCCATAGATACACCACACGTATGGGTTTGATGAAAAAAAAAATTTTGAGTTTCAGTTTCAAGTATGGGGACCCCCAAATTTATAGTTTTAGAAAAAAACGATATTAGAAACCTCAACATAATTTTTGAAGACCTATCCATAGATACCCCACACGTATGGGTTCGATGAAAAAAAATTTTTTGAGTTTCAGTTTCAAGTATGGGGACCCCCAAAATTTATATTTTTTTTTCTATTTTTGTGTAAAAACCTTAATGCGGTTCACAGAATACATCTACTCACCAAGTTTCATCAGTCTAGCTTTTATGGTTTCGGAGAAAAATGGCTGTGACACGGCCGGACAGACAGACAGACAGACAGACAGACATGACGAATCTATAAGGGTTCCGTTTTTGCCATTTGGCTACGGAACCCTAAAAATGGTAAATTGTTTGCTCAAATCTATGTTATTTTAAAGAAATAGTTGAACGTACGAGTACGAATATAATAATTAAGCCGTATAAGGGATCAACACACGAGGATAGTAGGCAGTGCTAATTTTTATCATATTTTTTATAAATATTGTTGACATGGATGATATATTAATAAAGTAATTTAGAAGATATTTATTTAATACTATCTTTACGTTATTTAAAGTTAAATTTAAATTTTACATTGCGCTCTAATTAGACTTTTTAAACTTCATACCGTTGTAATGGGTTTCCAACCTACTTGCTGAATAAAAAGTTGGAATTTGGTTGAACAACCTCCTTGCAGTTAGAAAGACTTTAGAAAGTTGGAACATGGTTGAATAAAATAGAACTTGTTTTTTTTTATAATTTGACAGCTGTCAGTAGAAAGCGATTCTCCCTAGGGCTGAAAGTTTTACTTTCAATTAGGCCCCTCAGGCAACTTCAGACCTACTTTCAGAGTATGAGCAATGAAAAATATTTTTGTGTTGGATAGTCCATTTATCGAGGAAGGCTGTAGGCTATATAACATCACGCTACGGCTAAAAGGAAAATCATTAAGCGCGCTTTTACAAAAGCAAAAGTTTCAAATATACGAAATCAAAATGTATAGATCACCATCACATATACACACATACTCATACACACACACCCAAAAGTAAGGTCTCCTTAACCGTGTTTTTAGTACCTAGTTAGTTTAGATATTTAGTTTTCTTCTATCATTTTGTAACGATGCATAAGTGCATAAGTCTGTAGTGCAGGCGCACGCACACTCTCACAATAACTAGTCGCTGCGCTGCAAAAGTCAGTGCAGTTTTTTACCTACCTGTAATTAGCAGTCGCAGTTGACTACGTTGTTTGAGTGTGCGTTCGCCCAGTAGGTTAATATGGTTGTATTTGTTTGTTGCGTTTTTTTTTCTAATTGTGAAGTTATTAGTTATAAAAGTGTATTGATATAGAGAACCCAGTGGTAAGACAAACCTTACTTAGGCTTTAAACCACTGTTCACTGTTAATTGTAACTTTCTGTTTATTAAATAAATATTAAATAAAATAAATAAATACTTGAATGGTTGTGTACTGTCGAGGAAATGGGTGATGTCTTTATCCATGGCGGAAGGCCCTGGAGACTTGTATTACAGGCAGGCAGCTATAAGCCTATCTCAAGCTCCAGTCTCTTGCAAAGTGAGTAGACACATCCCAACTAATTACTTTCCTAATAAATCTTCACCATATATTGTATCACTACCTACTCTGTAAAAGAAAAATAAATGTTTTTTTTTTTTTTTATAGATGTCCAGCTAAAAGCACTTAACTGTTATTGATCACCAAAAGATAATGTTGAACTAATGGCCAATTATTGAAAATAACGCTTTTGCTATACAGGGTTATTCATTATTAGCTGCAAATACTCAGGAATTAGGTTCAACAAATAAAATAAAAAATATTTATGAAATGATTTTTTTTAAGTTTTGTTATGAAAATCCCGAGAAAATCGATAAAGGAATCATTGGCGCCTGACCTATTTTGACCTTTGATCCGCGCCCACGCGCCGTGAGTGACACTCTGCGTTCAGTCACCGCCTGGGTGGGTCATCGTCCTGTTCTCCATGGCAATCATTATGCAATAGCGTAAAGAAATTAATAAAAATAAAATTTTGATACAAAAACTTGAAATTTTTTTTGATCAAATTTAAAAAAAATAATTTCATAAATATTTTTTATTCTATTTGTTGAACCTAATTCCTGAGTATTTGCAGCTAATAATGAATAACCCTGTATAAACGGGTAAAACTCAAGTTAAAGTGTTTATAGTATGTATACTTGTTTTCAATAGAGTTGTGGCGAATAGTTGTTTTTAAGCCGAGTGTATTCGGTTATTTTTGACGTGATAACGATGGAGCCGGCTGCACGTACGAAAAAACATGACTCATGCGATGTTACCTCGGTCTGAGGCGTTCCCTTTAAGGCTTGAAGTGCAAGCGAGAGCGCGGAACGAGCGACAAAGAGGCACAATAACGGCCTCCGCGTTCGACAGCACATAAATATATTAAACACATAAATATAGCCTATGTTATGCAGGGTGAATATAGCTTTCCAATAGGTAGTGAAATAATTTTTGCAATTGCCACAGTATTTATTGAGTTTATTCATTACAAACATACACACAAAAATACAATTTTTTCCTCTTTATAATATTATTAGTGTAGACTAGCGAAACATTTTAAGAACCTTGGAGTTTTCCACCCGTGCAAAGCCGGGGTGGGCGCTAGTTTAATAGATGTCCATTTACAACGGTGCCCGATGCACAGCGCGCAATTAGTATTTTTTTAAATTCGTAATATTGTTTCAAAGTCAAAGTCAAAGTGGATTTAATTACAGAATTACAGGTACAGGGTTGTTAGTGGTTCATTTTCATAGATCCATTGTAATTCTGCCCATATGGGCATGTAAAATTTAAATTAACAATGTTGAATAAGATGTCCGATTTCAATCATTCAAAAAGTAATAGCATTGAAACAGCCCTGAATACGAAATCGTAGAAAAAACATCCGCTTTGAGAATCTCCCCTTTTTTTGAAGTCGGAAATATCTTTTTAGCTAGCCCTGAAGTCGGTTTTTCAATTTTGTTTTAACTTCAATTATTAGTTATTTTGACGCACTCTTTCGCAAGAACTTCTTTAATCAGGCTAGATAACATTTTTGTATCAGTAACCCGGTTATGAACTAAGAAAAAAAATCCTTCTTCGTATCTGGTTACAAAGCCCGGTTACGTACTAAGCACTAGGATATAATTAGCCAAATCGTAGGTATAATATGGTCGATTGGCAAAAATATAACAACTCTACTTTTTTCTTAATAAGCTCAAATGTAAATTTTATAACTCAACTTCTACAAAACCAGTTATTTTAACATTTAGAGACTGTACTATGTAAACTTACTTTCAAATTGAATATACATTATTAACTTGTTGACACTTAATTTGGACGGGTTTGTCTAGATATAGGAATTGAACCTATTTACCCCAATAAATAAATATTACGGACAATCCACACAACACTATCTAGCTCCAAACTAAGCAGAGCTTGTACTATAATAGAATACAATATAACACCCAGACAGAGAACAAACATCTATGCTAACCACACAAATATTTGTTCCCGGTGGTGATCGAACCCACGACCTGCGGCGCAGAAGGCAGAGCTCCTGCCAACTGAGCTGAGAGGCCAGTCAAACATAGATAGATAGATAGATAGATAGATAACTCTTTATTGATTACTATGACACAATGGAAAACAGTATTTGGCTTAAAAATAAAAATTCACAGTAAAACAATGGGCGGCCTTATCGCTAACAGCGATCTCTACCAGGCAACCTTGAACATAGGACATAACGAACATAGGACGCGCACGTAGCGTGTACTGTCTTTGAAACTTTTGCTCTCAGCTCAGTTGGTAGTAACTCTGCCTTCTGCGCCGTAGGTCGTGGGTTCGATCCCCACCGAGAACAAATGTGTGCGGTGAACACAGATGTTTGTTCTCTGTCTGGTTGTTGTATTGTAAAGTATAAATATATTTACAAAAACAAAATGTATTCAAGTATTATATCAGGCATCTGGTTCCCATCGTACAAGCTCTGCTTAGTTTGGGGCTAGATAGTGTTGTGTGAATTGTCCACGATATTTATTTATTTATTATATTGTATATTGCCTATGTCTCACTAAGTGAAGTGGCACCACACTAGAACTTCACTGCTATTATTATTTTTGGTTTGTAAAAGAATCATACAAAAAAACGGTAGGAACCAAATCTTAGTTTGTGTTACCTGTTCTTCTAAGTTTGGTCGCGTGGAACTGGCACCTAGACTCACTTATATGACCCACCTGATCTTAAGTGGTAACCATCGCTTTTAACAAAGCATTGCCTCGCAGGTCACGCACGTCACAAACGTGTCCTACGATGCACTGCCCTGCGTCCATCAACTTGAGGCATACAGATGTTCAGCCTCACGTGCCAGTAATGTCACCGGCACCCACACCCTTCAAACCTGTACACAGCGATGTTGCTTCACGGCAGGAATAGGCATGGTGGTAGTACGCACCCCCACGACTCACGAGACACAAACAGAGCTCTACTACTACAAAAAATAATGTTGACTGATATCTTAATTTTTATTACTCGTTTGTAACCGTTTCACTCTATTGAAAATTATTAACTTCAATAGCCTAGCAGTTAACTGACAGCTAAATGAGATCGTGGGTTCAATTCGTGGGTCAAGTACGAGTGGCGTTATATGAAATGCTTAGTTTAAATTACGTTTATTTTTTTTACATTTTAACGTCACGTTCAGAATTAATTGAAACCATTTTTTATTTATAATAAAACTCCGTCAATTTCTATATTTTTCGCAAACAAAACAAGAGAAAGAGTGTGACTCGAGTTGATGGACGCAAGGCACAAACGAAGATCCCCGTTGGTACATCGAAGAAAGTCGATAAAGATGGTTTCACCCTGTTGGAGAAAAAACCGTCGGTCGGACTGTAAAGTCGGTTTACTGACGATATTGAACGTGACAACGTCATACAGCTGTCCACGCGGACGCATCGCTCACTCAAGTAGGAGAGAGACAGATGTCGAACGCTGCCAAACGCGGAGGTCGTGCGTGCCTCTTTGTCGCTCGTTCCGCGCTCTCGCTTGCACTTCAAGACTTAAATGGAACGCCTCAGAGCGAAGTAACGCCGCATCACGTTATGTTTTTTCGTACATGCAGCCGGCTCCATCGAATTATAAGACGTTGTCACGTCAAAAACATTCTTTGCAGCTGTTTGTTTGCCAGTAATTTCAGCATTACTTGAACGAAGCCACGAGCGGTAGCTAGTATTATATAAATATAGATTATTAGTAAACAGTTCAATGTTCAGATAATTCCATTTATAGTTATCAGAGATAAAAGAAAAATGCAGGTATTTTAATCAATTACATAAAGAAACATAAATATCATAACTCTTTGCGTTTCATGGTCACCCTCCCTCAGGTCAGTGACCTTGAAGAAACCTAGACTCTTTGTAGACTGAAATCACATCAAGTTGGTTAAATTGAGCTTAAAATTTGAGCCCTAAAAATCATAAATCAATAAATATTATGGACAATCCACACAACACTATCTAGTCCCAAATTAAGCAGATCTGCTGGCCTACCATGAGCTTCATATGGTTATGGTTATGGCTGTCAAAATTGTGTCAACAGTGTCAACACATTCAAACCCAAGAAGAAAATGAATGTGTGGGTCAGCCTTTCTATACACAATTTGACAGCCATAGCCATAACCATATGGAGCTTGTGGTAGCCCTCCTACTATGGTAACCAGATAACTGATATAATACTTTTATACCTTTGTTTTTAATAAATACTTAGAATACAATAAAACACTCAGACAGAGAACAAACATCTGCATTCACCACACAAATATTTGTTTTTGGTGAAGGTCAAATTGTATCCCAACCGAAAGGCAGAGCTTATACCGAGTGAGCTTGGAAGACAGTCAATTATTATAATGTTTAATGAAAATATCTAGAAAACTAATGTAGTGAGTTAGAAAAATTGAGAATTTTTATAGTGATAAATAGATGTAAAAAAGCCGGCAAGTAAGATTGAATCCTACTATTTTCTACACTAACAGGATTCTTTTAAGAAAGTTGTTCGGTTAGATACAATAATACCTAAATACTTTCTTGTTTTTTAATTTGACATTCAAAGCTTAAATAGTGAAATTTTTAGAAGTTTAAATAGCTTTTACTTAAAATAGGCATTACATCTATTTTATCTATTAACTTGGGATAGGTAAGTACATATAAATGTATTTATGCATAATTTGTACACAATATGTATCACATGCAATAATATGTTTGCATTTAGGTACGTATTTTTAGATTAGATTTTTAGAGATTAACTCTAGGTACATACAATACTTCAGTATATTTTGTGTCTACATAGTTGCATAAAAAGAGCATTTACCTATTTATTCAAAAAAAGAAAACTGCTTACCAATTGTTTTTAAAAAAGAATAGTAAAATTCAAACATAGAATAGAGCTTACCAAATTATTGTTTTTTATATCACAACACAACCAGCCAGTCACAAAAATAATTCTGAATTAAATATTCAAAGATTAGGCGGGCAGTTTAATTTTATCTTAAAGTTTACACCCAATCAAGGGTTTAAATATAAATTTTGGTACTAATGTAGATAACAAAACAATTACAGATAATACCGATTAACATAATAGAGGTGTTTTTAGATGCAGATCGGCAAAAACAACTACAAGCGAAGCATAGACTGAGAGTAATGTATGCGGCGACAACCTAATAGTAATAAAATTATACACGGCGGAGCGTCAAATTACGCGTCTCCCACTTTTAGTTAAAAGGTTAACAGCCAATTGACTACAGTTTTTTTTAATCAGTTAAAAATACAGGCCAGTACGTTATTAAAATCGGGGTATAATAAAACTTACCGATGCTAGCGAGCCGCATTCCACCTGCCTCGGAGTGCGTGGGCTCTTATTTTCATCTTGTTCACGTAATACCACTTTACGAATATCTAATATTTTGATATCAAAATGCAAGGAGGTAAAAAAATCGGATGACCACTGCTGTTACATTACAACTGTCAAAATCTGTCTGAGTCTGAACTTCACTCAACTCAAACTCTTGCCAAGCGCCATAGACAAGGTTGTATTTTTATAAATAGACGAACAGTTCTGCTACTCAACGCTAGATGGCGATAGTAGTAAATTCATGGTATTTATTTGTAGGTTTACCTAGATTATTTTACCTGCGCATGTGCAGTGTATAAATACTTCTGATGGATAATAAAAAATGTAATCTAGACATGTATTTGTGTACTTACCTATCACGTCTATTTCTTGGCCGGCTCTACATAATAGTACACAGGTACTTTCTACAGGTTCCTTAGAGTCGGCCGGCGCGGAATAGAAAAAATAAGTACTGAGCAAGCCGCGTGACGGCTGAAGTTATACGGAAAAGCGAGAACTAAACCTCTTTACGTACCTACAAAAATTTGTTTGTACGTAAAGAGGTTTAGTTCCCGCTTTTGTGAAAGCGCAGAATAACCAGTGGTGGCGCGGACTCTAGGAATGATTGTTTTCATTCACTAACTTCTTGCTTCGTCGGTCCACCATTGTCTGCCATGCCTACCATTGGTGAGGCCATTTGTCTTCAGGCTTGCGTAAATCTAGGCAATGGCGATGGCGATGAGCTGAAACCCTGTTATATTTGATAGCGTTTAACGTTGCCTAGATGTGCGCAGGCCTTTATGTTACCCGTTATGTGGTTGCCAATGTTTCAGAGTAAAAGATCGTTCCATTTTTAAATTACACGACGGTAAGTTAAGAAGTTTGTAATGTATCTGTAGGCCGATCATGTAACTTTTGTTGCAATGGTTTCAATCAAAATCTTATTGAAACTGTCAATTTGCGATCACGTATTAGTTCGAAAATTGACAGTTTCAATAAGATTTTGATTGAAACCATTGCAACAAAAGTTACATGATCGGCCTGCCTGGTCGCTAAGCTCGACACTAATGGATTTTCATATAGCTTTTACGGGCCGCTCTGCTCGAATGTATTTGGCCAGTAAAGATATTTCAATTTATCTCGAAGAAGGTTGTCAAAATAACGCTCAATTTGGACAAATATTTTTAATTGCAGCCGTTGAGTCATTTAATGCCCCGCGCGTCCCGCGGCCTCACAAAGAGACACACGGACGGCGCTCTGCATTCTAATGAAATGCACTTTAATTGATTTGCCGTCTGTCAGTGTCACGTTGTCACGTTGGCAGCATTGTCTTTGTGATGGTATTCCTCAGAAGAGAATAGAGTGGTATTCATTACGTCATACGAGCGACACTTCGGAGTTTTGCGCTTTTAATAAATGTAGGTATTAAGTACTATACCGACCAGTGGTGCCAGTACCCGAAGTCGAAGTTTTGCTACCACATTTCGTCTACCAATTGTTGTTTTCGTGTGAGCACGTGTCTCTCTCTTTTGTATGGAAAATTGATGAGACAACAACTCGTTTCGATCGTTTCTACGTAACGTATTTTTGCTGTCTCATCTTTCCTCCATACAATAGAGAGAGACAAAATAATAGGCGAAACGAAAACAACATTTCGTATACAAAATGTTGTAAATGAAGTGGGACTTGCCCTTCAGGTTAGGCGTTAAACTTTATAATATTTCTGAAAAAACTATCCAACTTTTTTTTGCGTCATAAACTTTGTTTTGGTTTTAGGCAGCCATTTAAAAAAAAAAATACGGGTTGCACTCCGGGAGTGCCGGCAGAAGTGAAAACTTGATTATTAACGTAGGAACCCTAAAAGTTGTTTATTTTATCAAGTTCCTCAATGTAGTAAAACCCCAATCAAAGTCCTAAGGAACCCTAAAAATTTTAGCATTATCAAGCTCCTAAGTGTAGTTGAAATTCCAATCAAAGTGCTAAGGAACCCTAAAATTGTTTACATAATCAAGGTCCTAAGTGTAGTTGAAAGTCCAATTAAAGGCCTAAGGCACCCTAAAAGTTGTTTATTTTATCAAGTTCCTCAATGTAGTAAAACCCCAATCAAAGTCCTAAGGAACCCTAAAAATTTTAGCATTATCAAGCTCCTAAGTGTAGTTGAAATTCCAATCAAAGTCCTAAGGAACCCTAAAAATGTTAACATTATCAAGCTCCTAAGTGTAGTTGAAACTCCAATCAAAGTCCTAAGGAACCCTAAAAGTTGACCATTTAATCAAATTCCTCAATGTAGTAAAACCCCAATCAAAGTCCTATGGAACCCTAAAAATTTTAACATTATCAAGCTTCTAAGTGTAGTTGAAACTCCAATCAAAGTCCTAAGGAACCCTAAAAGTCGACCATTTAATCAAATTCCTCAATATAGTATAACCCCAATCAAAACCCTATACGGAACCCTAAATTTTACGTAAAGCCAAATCCTCAACGGGTCGGAACCGCTAGAAGGGACCTTGTCGCGCGACCTACAAGTAGGTCCTAAATGAAGTAAAACGGCAGACATAGGAGGAGGGGGTTCTGGGGGGCTAAGGGGGGTCACAGCACGGCTCGCTTCGCTCGCCGCGCTGTTCCCCGTGGTCACGTGGCGGCTCGCTTCGCTCGCCGCGACGCTCCCCCCGGGTTCAGGAGGAGGGGGTTCTGGGGGGCTTGGGGGGAGTCACAGCACGGCTCGCTTCGCTCGCCGCGCTGTTCCCATGGTCGCATGGCGGCTCGCTTCGCTTAAAAATAGAAAAAAAAGGCTTAAAAATAGGGCATTTTTAGGTTTTTTAAATAATAAAGGGGTCTAGAGGGAAAGGGGGGAAAAATTTATATTGCTTTCAAAATAATCTCACCTTCCCTACATGACCCAAAAAAAAAAGTGCTCAACGCCGCTAAAGAAGTTTTCACTTCAAAAACTTTGCATTTATAGAATAAGAATTATATTGACTCCGCTTTTTATTGTTTATTATTTGCAATAATTTAATTTGGAGATCCTTGGCTTTTTTTCACTTGTTATAATTATTGCACAATAATTGTGCAGTTCTGTGAAAGTCGGCAATTCTCGTGCAGTTTAATGTTTTGAAGTGATTTTTATTATGAACTCTACGTTGTAGTCTTAGGGTACATTTCTACAAAAACATCCGTCTTACGCTTTTTCGATTTTTATTATGAACTCTACGTTGTAGTCTTAGGGTACATTTCTACAAAAACATCCGTCTTACGCTTTATCAGGGTCACGTGATCCTGACGCGAGTTTAAGATTTTATACCCATTTCAGAAAGTGCTCAACGCCGCTAAAGAAGTTTTCACTTCAAAAATAAGCTGACTTTAAGGTACTTTGCGTCATATTTTGGCGTCTTGGGTCAGTCTCTCTCGTAGAGAGTATTATATTCCTTGGCCAGTCTAGACCTGGCAACACTGCCACCGACTTACTGCTCGTATTGTAAAATAAATTGAATCGAAGACGATCGTGCGTTGTATTTTTATTGGTGATCGAATTTTAAGGTGTTTTTTTCTGAGTAACCATTAAGTAGGTATATACCTATGCTTTAGAATGGATCACCAATAGTTTTAGAACAGAGAGGGTACTATGATATCTTCTTCTTAAATTTAAGAGCTTAGCTCTTGTTGGGGTTTTGACGCAGTTTTCTCCAATTAATCTTTAAATTAGTCTTTCGAATGCGGCCTCCTTGACTTCCATAGACGACATGACAGCGACTTTTTTTTTATCTGGCTCATGTAACTTATTCTTGGTTTTCCTCTTCCCCGTTTCCCTTCAACCTTTCCTTCAATGATTTTCTGTAAGTAGCTGTCATGTCGTAAAAGATGTCCAAACATTTTTCCTCTTCGATTTTGTATCGTCTCAAGTATTATAGTAGGTATAATATAATAACAATTATTTTTCATTTATTTTATAGAAAGCGACGCGTCACCCGCGGGCTGGTGATGGGTACCTATCTGGCGCAGCGCATTAGCATTGCTATTCAGCGTGGCAATGCCGCCAGCGTCTTGGGGACGCTTCCGTCTGCCAATGATTTGGATCGAATAAACTATCTCTAGATCGTTTGTAACGGTCTGGAGATAGCTCAACTATTTCTTGCTTATTTTGTACATTTTGTAAATAAGTATTTGCATACTTAATTGAAAGTTTCTTTGCCAATTTGGCTGAAAATTGGTTCACGCGTGATGACGTGACCAGAGGAAATAGGGATTCATTTTTATAATTATGTATAGGTAAAGTTGGTCTTGATAATAACAATGCTATAAACTATGGAGAGAGCTATGCTGGGAGTTTCACTACGTGATAGCATCAGAAATGAGGATATCCGTAGAAGAACCAAGGTCACCGAATTAGCTCTTATCATTAGTAAGTTGAAGTGGCAATGGGCAGGTCATTAGCTCTGAAGAACCGAAAACCTGTTGGGGAATAAAAGTTTTCGAATGGCGACCACGAACCGGAAGACGAAACATAGGGCGCCAACCCACCAGATTGACTGACGACACAGTTAAGATCGCCAGAAGTCAGTGGATGGAAAGGCTCAGAATCGTTCTTCCTGGAAATGTGTAGGGGAGGCCTATGTCCAGCAGTGGATTTCTTAAGGCTGATGATGATGATTAAAGGTAGGACTTATTTCAAATCCCGACTACAAAATTTTCCCATACACTAGAACGCGACGTGAAAATAAAGTTAATTTATTTGAACGGAAAACTGCACTTTGTCGCGCCGACAGTCAATTCCAATTATATAATTAGCATAACAACACACAGGCGACACGGCAGACATTATAATTATTAGGATTCAAGAAAACTCCATTATAATAGTAGTCATTAACGAACACTTTAGTAGTAGTAGGTAGAGCTCTTTGTGTGTGTCTCGTGGGGGTGCGTACTACCACCATGCCTATTCCTGCCGTGAAGCAACATCGCTTGTGTTTCGGTTTGAAGGGTGTGAGTGCCGGTGTTACTGACACGTGAGGCTGAACATCTGTATGCCTCAAGTTGATGGACGCAGGGCAGTGCATCGTAGGGCACGTTCCTGACGTGCGTGACCTGCGAGGCAATGCTTTACACGACAGAACTCAAAATAACACCAGAAAAACAATTAAAATGGAAAAGCTACGTGACTTACCAAAATGACAGAAAACGAATCCCAACAAAATATAGCATTGCGCACATTTCTAAGCGTCCTGCTCGCGATCAGTTAAACGTGTCAAGTACCACTGTCATATTTGACAGCGTTTCACTGAAGGCCTGCGCACACCAAGGCCGCTGGCCACCCGCTGGCGGTAGCGATCAGTGAAACGCTGTCAAATATCGCTGTCAAATTTGACAGCGTTTCACTGATCGCCGACGCCAGCGAACTAGCTGTGCGCAGGCCTTGATTGCCACCACAGAACGCCTATTTAGTTTAATCGCTGACTCAGTTTTTATGAATCATTAGTCCGCACGCATAGCTACCAACTTTGAATTGTTACAATAACTTTATAATGTAATAAGTAATTGGTTTTTTTTCGTCACTTCGACGTGCCTGCACGGTTTCAGTACAGCCAGACAAATAATAAAATTTTAAATCGTAATTTTATCGAAGAAATATTTTTTTTTACCTTTATTAAGTTTGAATTAAACATTTTGATTTTGAGTCGAGCTTCAAACATGGATTTTATAGCACTTCTCAGAATAGTTATTTTATAGGCCTTTACTCGGACAGAGATCCGTGAATGAAAAATATCTAAGCACACAAAAAATTACAACTATTCTACTAATTATTATATACTAATATAAAAATGAGATAAGAATAGCATGATTACGAATAAAAATAATAAAATAACAATGGCCGTTTTTATAAAACTTGTTCAATTACTGATCAACCAATATGCTTGTTATGTTAGCATTGCAGGAATGTCTTTTTATTGGATTGCAGAAAGAGTAATCACGCAAATTGAAAACTCCTTTCTGACTTGAAAGTTAAAACCTTTTTGGTGCTATCGGTAGTTATCGCCAGCGTCCGGTCCCATCTCTCGCGCGTGAACAAATCTCTTTATTATGCTAATCGACCACGCCCGCTAGCATTGTTTTCGGAAAACGGAAATTATTGAATTTGAATTAGGAATTATCGATGACTAAAATTTTTATGATAAGTTAATGTTTGTGGTTATGAAAAATTATTAATGTCAATAAACCCATAATCAACATGCTTCCATAAAACATGTAGTTTTATGCCATTAAAAAAGCTTCTTTCGTAAACCTTATACTCAATCAACATGCTTCCATAGAGTATTGTGCCATGGAAAGCTGAATTCATATTAGCAAGGTTGCCTGTCAAAATGACGGACTGGTGCCATAAAGCGCAAAGAAGACACGACCATAAAATTAGGACATCTTGATCGATATGGGCACCTTTAGTTTTCTGGAGAGGTAGGTACTTTTTCACCCTGTATCTATTTGCCTAATGTTATAATAAACAATTAATACAATAATAAAATTAATACATTATTATCCTATATTACCCAATAAATCTGGCCATATCAATTAGAACAATGCTAATTATTTTATTAATTGGTCGCTCAATCCATTGTTCTACATTAGACAGACCATAGACAATCCGACTAAATGGCGCGAAACAGAACGAATATGGTGGACAATAAAATTACTTCAGTTGCCGCCGAATGCGAACGATTGTATGCAAAGTAATGTTGCATTCATTGATTGCTTTGTATGGCTCTCAAACTTTTTATTTAATACCAATCACCCGCCTTGGATCTAACTGATACTTAGTTTACTTTGACAATTACTAAAATTAAAGTAAGTAAATAAAAATAAGAGACAAGCAAACTATTTACCTAGGATGGTAGGTACAAAAAATTAACCGGTGCCTATGTATCTATTAATTTTTTGAATTAGATTGAAATCGAGTGTCCTTAGAACAAGATCCAATCAAATTACGGTATTTTTACACCTGTAGAATTTAGATTGTAAGTATACCCATACCAACCTACTTATTATCGGCCTACTTATTTATCCAAAAGTTTGTACACAAAGTTTGAGAAACTCTGGCGTTACGTGATCTGCAAACGTATTATTCAGTGATCGATTAGTAATCGAATTCTAGAAATACATTTTATGAGGGGATATTGGTTTTTAATAGCGACAAATTGAATAAAAAATGTCTTTGATGTTGGTACGTAGCACCGGCTAGGTTTAGGTACTAAGCATCTTAGTAAGTAGGTAGGTTTCATTTGAATTGTTTTTGCGGTGTTATTTTGAGTTGTGTCGTGTAATTTCAGTGGTATTTTATCCAACATTACTTGATGTCTTAGCTCAAAGTGTTAGCAGTTGGAATGAAAGTGTGTCACCTATGTGATATTCTAGGATATTCTGATTTGATCGATAATATTTCTGATGGTTTTGAAAAAACGGCCGCCAGTTTCAAAGCCAATTAGAGCCGAAGCCGACTTGTCTATTGACTGACATGACTTTACTAAAAACTATCATCTTCACCACAGAACACATTAATCGATCCTCACTTGACACTGGCAAAATTGATCCAAAATGAACCGATGAAGAAACTAGTGATACTACTGTAATAGTTTTTTCTTATTTATTGGCGGAAACGACGGGAAAATAAATAAAATAAGGTAATTAACGCGATAAATACCCGTGTTATAGTTTCAGTATGTGTTATGATCGCGAACTTATTTTATTATTATTACTATTTATATTTACCATTTGTATCAACTGGTTTCAGCTCAGTATAATGTTGAATAGGACGGTAAGAGACGTCTTGTGGATACAATATCAGTTTCATTATCAATCATTACAATCCACTGTTGGACTTATGTTTTTCCCATGGCGCAGCACTGAGCCCGGTCTTTGGCACTTCACATAGTCGTCGCTCCATTAAACCAGCCAGCATCATAGCAACAGAAGCCACCCTGCGTGCCGACCATCCTCCTTTACCTCTCGAGATTTGACCCAAATACTTCAGGTGATGAGGTCCTTCGCTATGTAAAGGAGAGGATCCGTTTCTGGATTAAGGACCCGCCAACAATACAGCTACATCTGCAGCGGCTAGAGCCATCGGGAGTGAGAGACACGGCCTTCAAATCGTACGTGCTCCAGGTGCCTGCGAAGCATGGGGACATGTTTCTCACTTCGGATTTCTGGCCGCTAGGAATATTTTATGTATGTTAGTCTCTAAGGTATTTATTTTTATGGACCCAAAGTGTTTAATATCGTTTATTTCAGACAGCATTTTATGTTGTCTGAAATAAACGATATTATTATTATTTACTTTTAGATTTTTCTTGCTCGGTTTTAAGAAGAAAACCGGAAATTAAATGAAATGCACGGGCCTAAGCCAAGTGCATATCATATCAGTATGTACCTAATGTGTTAGGTACCAGAAAAGTTATCAGCATGAAGGTCAGTCTGCAAGAATTTACCGACTATCCTACAAGTGTTCAGTATGACTGCCTTTTGAAGAAGAGCGAACGTATGTTTTGGAAGATCTAAGATATCAAGCGAGAGAAATAGTTGTTTTGAGATCACTCCTGTAGAAGATAATACTATTGGGACTATTGAAACTTTACGGAGACGCCACATGCGTGCAATTTCGTTCTTAAGAATTATATAATGTTCTTGATATATAATTAAGATCGACATACTTAGACAGTTTTTCTGCTATAGTAGCCTGTAGGTTGTGTGTGTTAGGGATGGCAATATCAATTAGAAGAGCTGTGTTATTACTTTTATCTAGAAGAGTTATATCAGGCCTATTGAAATGTGTGGTCATTATTATTATTATTCAAATTGAGGGCGTCTTACAGTCTACACTACGTTTGCATAAACCCTACACCTTAAATTTATTCGTTCTTTAACTGATCATAAAATAGTAGTAATACTTTATGTTATCAGCCAGGTGTGCAAGACATTAAGCTACTGCTTCCGGGAGCATCAACGCACTGTGTGCATTTTAAAGCATTCATCAATGAAGTCATCAACACTTTCCTGTTAATAGGTGGATTACCATGCGGTATGGAATTGGGCAGGACACACAGTTTAAAGATCTAATAAAGAAAGCGTACTATACTCTAGTCAGGGGTGCTCAAACGGTCGGAAAGCATTTCGAGTCGATCGCCAGCCGATAGGTTTAATATGGGCACCCAGTAGAATTTATTTATTCTTTATTCTTTATTGCTCACGCATAGACAACATAAATAGAAAATTTAAAGTTACGACATGTACAAATGCGAGCTTAACCCTAAAAAGAGTTCTCTTCCAGCAAACCTTTAAGGATAGATATATGTGTAAATAGAGGTGGGTACGTGTACAAGAAGGGGGTTTGAAAATATTAATACTTATTATATAAGTATAATGTATTAATAACATAATAAATGTATTAATTTCTGGAAATACGTGGATAATAATATAGTGGCATGCGTGATCATGATCACTGATCAAGTGATCACATAAAGAGATAGCTTAACTGATTCAAATCAGTGCCAGACGGAAGCGTCCCCAAGGCGCTGGCGGCATTGCCACGCTGAATAGCAACTTTTGCCGGCCGCTGCTCGCATGTATTTGGCCAGTACAGCAATTTTGATTTATCTCCAAGAAGATTTGAGAAAAGGCTGTAACTATTAAAATAAAAACAAGAACCAATAAATAGTTAAGTGGAAAGTGACAAAACAATATGTAAATAACATTATTTAGCCGTTGTGCGATTTGTGCGTCGTCATTGAACCAATTTGTTGTTCGTTGCTCTGAGGAGATTGATTGTTCTGAACAGAGAAATGTGTGGAGTAGCCATGTTATAAAATAAACTACTCGCCAAGATTCATCAGTCTAGCTCTTACGGTTTCGGAGAAAAATGACTGTGACATACGGACGGACAAACAGACAGACATGACGAATCTATAAGGGTTCCGTTTTTGCCATTTGGCAACGGAACCCTAAAAAACGGTTGTCTGTATAAAGTCGGTTACTGACTGATAGTCATAAGAAAATACTTTACAACAACTAGGAGAGAGACAGAATATGTCAAACGCTGCCGAACACGAAAGCCGGTTGTGCCTCTTTGTCGCTCGTTCCGCGCTCTCACTTGCACTTCAAGCCATGGAACCCCTCAGAGCGAGGTAACACCGCATGACGTCATGATTTTTCGTGCGTGCAGCCGGCTCCATGAATTATAAGACGTTGTCACGTCAAAACTAGCGCCCACCCGCGGCTTTGCTCACCCCGTTCCCTTTATTTTTGACGTGACAACGTCTTATAATTTGCCCCATCTATACTTATAAACTTTCGCGTTTGATAAAGCAGGATAGATATAGAGCCGAACTACTCCGCTTCTTTCTGTCCCCAATCTGCATTTTGAAATTGGAACTCTGCGCCATAGACCATAGACAATAATGATGGTATCGTTAACCGTTTAGCATAAACAAGACAGGTTTGGCAATGGAGCATACTTACACAAGCCTATTATGATTCCAATTGTTTCACATTAGGTGCACATAAAGGCTTATTTACACGGATATAAAGGCCTATTCACACATGTATAGTAACCTAAGCCAATAAATATAAATTGTTATTGTTACTAGCTAAAAACACTGGTGGGCTAGTGGTAGCGGCTCCGTCCTAAGGTCGTGGGTTAAAATCCAGCCATGTACCTACCTATGGGTGTTTTATTGTAGGTACTCTAAGCATGTATAACTACAAAAAAAAATGTATTTAGGTATTATATCAGCTATCAGGTTCTCATCGTACAAGCTCTGCTTAGTTTGGGGCTAAATTAATTTTTGAAATATAATCAATTTAGGCGTTTGACTTGACTTGAGGCGGTTCCACCCCGCTGTTATTTGTTGGACACTTTGCAGTGAGCTTTAATCACCTGCCGCAAATTCATAGTGCTCGGACATATTATACCGGCAAAGAAACTCTATTTGGATTCTGTTACTTCTTACCCTGAAATATTAATACAAACAAGTATAGCTAGCAGCATAGGTATGTACCGATTTTGAGAATACAATGAATCTATTTTGCTAGTTCTATCGGTTTTTAACAATAAATAGGGGTGCCATAGGTATTTACTTACATTTTCATTCCGTTTGCTTCCCTATTATTTTATTTTAGTTTTGGCGGGGTTTTTTTTTCAGTCACAGGTATCAAATTGAATGAACGAAACCATTAAAAAATAAAAAATACAATGGTAGATTATGGTAGAATATGGAAGAAAATGATCACTGGTTTGTCTTCACGACATAGGCGAGTCGTCGACGACAGCTGTCTCTCTCGTGATGCTCATCTTACCGTAATCGACAAACGAATCGATGTCGACAAAATTTTCTCTTCTCGCGAAGACATATGTCACGTCGGTCATCTTAGGCCTAATGGTAAATATCCCGTTGTTTCATAAAAATAGTAATCCAAATCAGTACCAGACGGGAGCGTCCCCAAGACGCTGGCGGCATTGCAACGCTGAATAGCAATGCTAAATTCATAAATTCATACAAAATTTCACTCAAATCCGTTGAGCGATATCAAAATGGCTACACAAAAGGCAGACAGACAGGCATTTGGAAGTACGGAAATATAAAAATGTTATCATATCGATAACGACTTTCCATCCAAGACTAAGGAAGGTGAGTCATTCCTCGGCATAAGTCTACCACAAGCTCTGTCTGGCTTTGTCTCTGGCTCTAGTTACTAGCACTTAGTACTTTGTCAACTTTGTTTGTTTGTGTTGTTGTACTTTGTTGTGTCTAGTACTTTGTCAAAATCAGAGCCAGTTGTTGGTTGTTCTGATTTGTCTGTGAGAGTGCTCACCAGTGTATTATACTGTGTGTGACGTTTCGACGTAGGATTTATTTAGTCAACACTCACACAGACTCAAAGAGCCAGAGACAGAGCCAGACAGAACTTGTGACAGGCCTACAGGATATTGTGGGCTTCCATTAACAATCAATTATTGAATGAATGTTTGGTAGTAGCCCATGAATATTAAATGAATAGGTGCTATTAAAAATAATTACATATTATTATAAAATTGGGTAGATACTTACTATATTCGGCATAGTATGACTTGACGAAGGAATTACCCGCGAACTTTTCATACGCTTCATTCAAATTGTTCTATGTTTAAATATGAAACCATAGACTAGACCAGCGGTACTCAAAGTGTGTTCCGCGGAACCCTAGGGTTCCGCGCTACCCCTGTAGGGGTTCCGCAAGAATCTGGAAAAAAAAACAAAATACCTCTGTCTGGTCACTGGTCGAACGTTTTGACTCCACCCGCCGCGCGTATACTTGTGAGCGCGCAGTCCCTTTGATAAAAGCTGCCTATGAGTTAGACGCTATAGTTATTGAACAAGCGACTTTCGGCTCTATCTTCAAAAACATAAAGTCGAGATTGTTTACAACGCATTTTTTTGTATTTCTATTTTTATTTCCGCTTTTTGTTTATCAAAGGCGCCGACTCAAGTATTTTTGAGAATGTTTGAGTTCCGTCAAGTATTTTGCCTGTCAAAAAGGTTCCGTGACCAAAAAAGTTTGAGAACCGCTGGACTAGACTATCCTCTTCACTTGTTTTTTTTGTTAAATCGTAATTTTTTACTACGGAAGAGTGGGACCCTCTTATATAGATATTTCTGTCCCAAACCTATGAAATGCATTCTAGATTTAGGTAAAAAATAATATAAATATTTGTGTTATTAGTTCGAAATTCAAATAAGTAAATAGACACTCTACACTTGATATTTTGTTACAGGTCAAATCAACAAAGTTTTTAAATCTTCAATTTTCAAATAAGTTTCTAACCATAGACCACGTACTTTACTTGATATTTTATTTGTCAAATCTATTTGCAACGACAAAGACGAAATCTACCATAGGGATTGTTCCACAGTAGCCCAAATCAGGAGGGCTACCATAAAGGACATATGTCTCTGGACATATGTCTGGAGCTGGTGTGTGAGTGCTGACCACAGTGTATTACACTGTGTGTGTGACGTTTTGACGTAGGATTTAACCTTTTCGTCGCGTCAGATGAATAAGAAAACCAGCGCCACAGTTGCCTTTTATTTTTATTTCATATTTGCATCACTATTTGCCTCAGATGATGATAAGGTTATACGCAAATTGCATTAAGGGCTATATTCATTGCAGATATTGCTTGGCAAAGTTAGCTAGCTTGATGAAAAACATCTTTGTGACCTTGTTTGCCAGAGATTGAGGTCCTATGCTGACAATTTGATAATTTTAACAATGGTTTATGATTAATGTTACGCTGAAAACAGTTTTCATTATAGCTTACAACGATTTAGGGAGTCGAAACTCGCAAAATTATATCATGTTAAATATTCCGTTGTTCATAAAAATAGTACTAATAAATATTGTTTGCCATGAAGCACCGATGGTCTAGTAGAAGTGACCTTGCCTTCTCAACACACGCGGGTCAGTAGGCCTACCACAAGCTTTGTCCGGCTCTGTCTCTGGCTCTGGTTTTGAGTCAGTGTGATTGCTCACTAGTGTATTGTACCGTGTGTGTGACGTTTCGACGTCGGATTTATTTAGTTTACACTCACACAGTGTGGTGTCTTTTTAGTTGTGAAAATTACTCGATAACTAAACACGTGCTTGTACGAAAGTAAAGTTATACCTTTTATGAAGCTGAAAAAACTAGTTTAGAATGCAGCTAGAGTTATGTCCTTTTGGAATGTTATGAATCAAAATGGTATAACTTCACTTATGTTGTTTTTGGCAGAGGCACGTTCTTGGGTTAACAGTCTTGTTTTTGAATTTCGAACACAATATCTTATAGACACGTGTGTATGTGTGTGTTTTGTAAACCATATGTTTACATTCGGTGACGTCATGTAAACCATACCTACTGTGTTCACGTTTGTGACATCAAATCTTGCCACATTTTTCGCGAAATTGGACACTTTTTTATCAGATTTCTGGAAAATTACTAAAATTTTCAGGAATTTCATGCATATTTAGTTTATAGTTGGTTTTAACTGCATGTGCGTTACTGTGGTACCAAATGTTTGTTCGTCGTTAGTAATTGTTTTAGCTATTGTTAACTATAGTTTACTCTATTTTTCTGAACAACTATGTTTTTTAAATACTAGATGATGTTATTTTATCTTGGTGTCATTGAAAGTCAAGAGAACGCTTATTCATAAGTAAGAAATTAAACTTTCAAATGCGTTTAAAATTGACGAATGTTGTATACTAATATGCGATAGATTTATCGCAAAGCACTTACACGGCAGCACCGTTACTTGACAACCATAATTTTAACCTGGCGGAGATAAACTCGCAAAAAGGCACATCGGAATTGCGGTGGGTCATTATGATCCAACTGACGTAATCATATCCATATTTCTATATGGATGCAGTTGTGTCAGTAATTATGTGATTTACTTATTTAGTCACATGAGGTGAGGAATATTATGCGAGTGTGTTTTTGAGAGTTCTATTGATAGGCACTACTTATTTTATCAGCCACAAGCTAGGACCGCAAGGCAGGGTTTCACAGGAGAATCCTCAAATGTGCGTGAGTATGTGTATTTTGATAGGTATTATGCGAGTGCAGGTGCAGGCAGCAGCCAAATACTGCCCCGCTGAGTCTTAAGGACCCTTGTAGATCTACGCCAGGTTAAAAAAAATTTACCAGGATGACATTCGAAAACCTCTTCTAGCATTATGCAGTTCGTGTCATCTTCAAATTATTAAAATACGAATTCTAGTGAAATGTACCAATATTTAAACTTAGGCAAATACCTTGCAACGTATTCAATTGCTGAATGAAGTAAAAACAATATTTTATGGATTCATTGATTATTATTTGTATAGAAACAAAAAACCGTAAGTTACCGTAAAATATGTGTTTATTAATATTACATAGTTTCTGAACGTCGCTTGAACTTGCAAATTGGGGAATAATATCACCATAGATAAGCAAGATTTTACAAATATCAGCAATTTGCTGTACTTTTGTATTGGCCCGTTTACGCATAGGGATTGCAATAATGTATTCAAATATACACAAATATACGGTCTTCTTCTTCTTCTTCAATTATTTCTAATGTTAGACTTATTTTAAGCTTGTATAAAATACTTTACTTTATTGAATGAACCTATATTGGAATTTTTCAAATATACTTATCTACCCCTTATAGGTGGTGAAAAAGAGTGATACAGCTTGTATGAGAAATAAAAACTATTATGAGGGCAGCCTCAAACCCCAGTACAGTATACTTGGTAACAGCCGCACCTTTTTAAGGTTCCGTAGCAAAATGGCAAAAACGGAACCCTTATAGATTCGTCATGTTTGTCTGTCTGCTGTCCGTCCGTATGTCACAGCCATTTTTCTCCGAAACTGTAAGAGCTACACTGATGAAACTTGGTAAGTAGATGTATTCTGTGAACCGCATTAAGATTTTAATACAAACATAGAAAAAAAAACAATAAATTTTGGGGATGCCCATACTTAAAACTGAAATTCAAAAAACTTTTTTTCATCAAACCCATACGTGTGGGGTATTTTTGAATAGGTCTTCAAAAATGATGTTGATGTTTCATATATTGTTTTTTTCTAAACTTAATAGTTTTTGCGAGAGACACTTCCAAAGTGATAAAATGTTGGTCCTCTAACTTCTAAAATAAGAGAATGATAAAACAAAAAAAAATATATGATGTACAGTCGCGGAATGAAAATGTTCGTCACCTTATTGTACCAACATATTAACACGTGACGTTGCACGTTGCTATAGAATAAGGTTTTGCTTGTTTTTACGTAAGCATTGACAACACTCTTACTCTTATTATAGATACTCTTTATTGAAAACTACGATAGAAACTATAATCTATACTAATATTATAATGCTGAAGAGTTTGATTATTTGTTTGTTTGGTTGAACGCACTAATCTCGGGAACTGCTGGTCCGAATTGACAATATGTTTTTGTGTTGGATAGTCCATTTATCGAGGAAGGCTATAGGCTATATAACATTACGCTATGATTAATAGAAACAGAGTATCAATGCAAAATGTTGCAAAAACGGGGAAAAAATATTCGTTTTGAGAGTTTACGCATAGCGCACGCGACGTAAACGCCGCTTTTTTTTATAGGTAAAAAAAACTAACCTAGACATAGACATTCATTTATTTCCTGCTTCAGCACATGCATACACACTATTAAAATAATAAATGAAAACACCACAAACATAAACCTTAAAACCTTTCCGTCTGCTCAATCCGAGGATAATTTTACTTTGAAGTTTATTTGATTATTATATTCGCTTATATTTTTTTTGAATTTATATACATAATTGCACTTATAATAAATAAAGTATTCAATCATGTATTTATAAGTTGCAACTTTTACAACCCTACAACCCATTGTCAACTTGAAGTGTCACATTACGTCACTCATGTCCTTTAGTCAACCCGGTTGGTATTGTTTTGATTGTAGTAATTTTGATTTTACTAAAATTTTCAGAAAAACAGCCGCATTATAATGAAAAATTCCTTGTCCCTACAGCGTTGTTAATAGGTACCTACTAGAAAACGGCCTTCCTAAACCGAGCATCGCATCATTGTCCCATACAGGGGCGACGTGAAAATATTTTCTCGATAATCTTGAACTAGGACTGGGTTAGAAACCCTTTCCAGTCGACAACACCATCAACCCTGGAACCTTGGAAGAAGGACATTTTGTAAAGTTGTCCTGTGGCTCCAGCCTAATTTTTCAACATAACGGTTCATTTTACAATCTAATATTCAATCAAACCGTTTGTGTTTTGCTTAGTTTCTCATGAATATCGTTCCATCAGCAATGCAGGATTAAAGGTTTTATTACAATTTACGATTTCTTACTTGTGCGAAGCAGGCTTTTATGCAAGGACAGGTCAGGCAAGTATTAAGAAGAAGAGTAAGAGATTCAGTGCATTTACTGCCCATGGGACTAAGCAACTTTGCCTTATAAAAAAAAACTATTTTTTTCCTTTATGTACTTATGTGATTATAAAAATAATTAATTATTTATTTTCAGACATCACACCCCACATTAACAAGATAACTTACTAGGTACCTTTAGTAAAAACAATATTAGCTTATATCACAAGAGCACAGTTACTTCAATCTTGGGCGTGAAGTGGTCTCTAGCTAGTATAGATAGACAGATAGATAGATAACTCTTTATTGATTTCCATGACCAACTAGGTAAGTACGATATAGTATAGCACAAGCGCAGTATAGACGAAGATATAGCGAGGAATACAATATGCGCGAAGCCAGCTTTTAGAGTCGTATTTCCTTTTACTTTGCAATGAAAGCAGTAGTGATCTTGGCAGCACACAGAGGATCATCACCGGTTTAAATTCTGACATCTATGTGATTGATGAGGCATCGCATTATCTTCCTGAAAATTTAATAAACTGTTACGATACCCTCTGTCTATAGGCAGTGCATTGTTGACAATTCACACAACACCATCTGGCCCCAAACTAAGCAGAGCTTATACTATGGGAACCAAGTAACTTATATATAATACTTAAAATAGGTTTGCACATTTCTTTACTAATGGTGTCACCAAATCGTTGATGGTTATTTTTTTTGTTTAGGAATGCAAATGATGTATTGATTTAGTTGAGTTTGATGCTATTTAAATTTGTTGAAATATAAACAACACTGTGTCACCTGCAAGCTGTATCATGCGTAATTATGTCAACGTCAATAATGGATCATGACAGATGACAGCTCTCTGGACACTGCCGCCAAAATGACTGTGATGTCTCTCGCCTTCTAAGGGTACATACGCACTATGCGGTTACCCGCAATGCGGCAGCCGCAGACTGAGCCACACAGTGCGTATAGCAACCATCCGGGTAGCCGTCACTCGGAGCGGTCTGCGGGACACCGGAGCGGTCTGCGGGTAGCCGCATCGCAGTGCGCATAGAAGCCGGCTAGCCATCCGGCTAGCCGCATTTCGGGTAACCGCATAGTGCGTATGTAGCCTCTCATCAATATATTGTGCCTTTGTGAATCTCTAATTATTAACTTAATATACGAAGTAAAGTGGTTCTCGGGTTTTATTTCATCAAAATTATTTAATTAATTTAAGCAATGTATTTTTCGGATTAACTAGTTTTTATAGGAAGATATTTTAATTTAAGGAATAATAAGTTGTGAACTGAAAAGGGTTCGGAGACCAGAAGTGTTGGGTATGACGTGATTTTAAATTGACTTTTGTAAGAGTGGGATGGGCCGTACTTGTTAAATCAAGTTAGTACCAGGGCTTGCAAGTACGTATACTTTTTCATACCTGGTCCAAAAACCAGGTATTAAATACCTTCAAAGTATTATAAGGAGAGACCTGATCGTACGTACTCGTACTCGGCCCGCACGCACACGGACTAAGGCGGGTTGTTCAGTTGTGTGTGACACAATTTTAAATACTTTCATAGAAAAAAGATCTGTGTTGTTATAGACATAAGAAGCATAATTGCGTTTGCAGAAGAAACTTTCAACGTTGGAAGTATTTATTTCTTCTGCAAAAGCAAATAAGGATCGTAGTTGTATCAAAACACGTATCATTTCTCCCTAAAGTTACTTATTTGCACGCCCGAGCGAGCCCGGCATCGACACCTCGAAGTATTACTAATCAGAATCACTTTGGGATCCGGCTGCCATAGGTCTCATTTTTTAATCACGTCGATATGCCCTGACGATCGGCTCCTGTATTATTAGGTTTTGAAACCCGACAGCTAGAAATCGTGTGTGTGTTACTGGCCTGAAGGAGTGGACGTGGCATATCGAAAAAATCTTACATTTCCGAAAAAAAAGGTCCTAGAAGTAGAAAAAGTTTGGTACACATCCAAAGACAATCATCTATGTTAGTTAAATTACAAATGTGTGTGCAAGTCTGCTAACCCACACATTAATACCTTTCCTAGGTTTAAATGTGTGAGTCAAAGTATGAATGTGTGAGTCAGTTTGGTCTGGTTTACATAGCTCATGGTCAGGCTCCAGAAACGAATTGAGAGAAGGAAAGCCTTTGCCTTGCAGTGGGACACAACGGGATTTTAATAAAAATAACAATTTGTAAACGGATGCCATCAAAACTGATTGTCACACAAATCAAGGCTTAACGCAAGCTCTATCAAAATCGTCACATTTTATCTATTCCTCATGCAGATTAGGCTATTTATCTACTTTATAGAATACCTTTGATTTGAGAGGCTTTGTGAATGTTGATTTGTAGGTTTCATCATGATCATCAACCTATACCGTATCGTATAGCCGTAGGTCGTGGGTTCGATCCCCACCGAGAACAAATATTTATGTGGTCAGATGTTTGTTCTCTGTCTGGGTGTTATATTGTATTCTAAGTATGCATTTACAAAAAAAATATATTTAAGTATTATATCAGCTATCTGGTTTCCATAAAACAAGCTCTGCTTATTTTGGGGCTAGATTAGTGTTGTGTGAATTGTCCACAATATTTTTTTTTAATTTCTTTATTTATCAGTCCACTGCTGGACGTACGTCTCTCCTAAGACACGTCACTGAGCCCAGTCTTCGGCTCTTCTCCTCCAGTGCTTGCTACATTTCGCAGATCGTCCCCCCACCTTGCCGGAGGGCGTCCTACACTACGCTTACCTAAACGCGGGCTCCACTCTAGTATTTGTTTGCTCCAACGATTGTCTGTTCTACGGCAAACATGTCCGGCCCACTGCCACTTCAGCTTATACTATTCCTTTGAGCTATGTCGACTATCTTGGTTCTCTGTCAGATAACCTCGTTCCGTATTTCCTTCAGAGAGACTCCGAGCATAGCCCTCTCCATAGCTCGCTGAGCAACTTTCAGTTTGTGAACCCACCCTACTTTTAGTGTCCACACTTCGGCTACATAGGTCATTACAGGTAGGACACACTGGTTGAAGACTTTCGTCTTCAGGCATATTATGTATGGTTAGTAAAGTAATAACTGCTATTTGACAAAATGTTAATGCAAGCCATTATTTTTGATAATTAGATTATTTCAAGTCACTACACATGCTCAAGCAATTAGCGTGGTACGGGCATGTCATGCGAAAAGAAGAATGGCATGTAAGGAGAAGAGTGTTAGATATGAATGTGGATGGGTACAGAAGTAGAGGTAGGCCAATGAAAACCCCCGAGAGGAGGCGAGTGGTAGCCCCTGCCAAACAGGGGCCTTTTTGGGACGCGCTGGTCGGCACGAGGGCCCTGGCTGGTGTTCATGCGGTCCTGGGAAGGTGGCGACACTCTTGGCAAGTGGCATCGTGAGCATCGGGGGTGGCTGTGGTTGTCATTCCCGGGATGTGCTCTTGGCAAAATGCGAGAGGGGTACCGGTGCGTTCCGTTGGAGATCCCGGAACCCCTTGATATGCATCGAGGCCGGCCACGGGGTGGTTTTAGTGAGTCGACGAAACGAGGTCATCAACCTCACACTACCTTAGCGCATCCCTTGGTGAGTTAATAAATAAATAAATAAATATTTTGGACAATTCACACAGCACTACCCAGCCCCAAACTAAGCAGAGCTTGTAATATGGGAACCAGATAGCTGACATAATAGGTACTTGTATACATTTTTTTTTTGTAAATACATACTTAGAATACAATAAATAACACCCAGACAGAGAACAAACATCTGCGTTCACCACACAAATATTTGTTCTCAGTGGGGATCGAACCCACGACCTACGGCGCAAAAGGCAGAGCTACTACCAACTAAGCTAGAGGCCAGTCAAACAAAAAAAGTCGGTGACGTCGAGTTAATGAAAACATAGATGGATTGTGTGGAGGATGACATGTGTAAGTAAAGAGTGACTGCTTAAATGACGGCTAATAGAGGAGAGTGGAGAATGAAAACCTTTTGCGCAAACCCCACATGAAGTGTAAATGATGATGATGATAGCTGAATGAAGCTCAAGCAATAAATTCGTCCAACTGCCAATCTGCACGTGTGTGTGTGTGTGTGCAACCGTCAACGACATGTCAAACTTCAGAATCGATGCACGATCGCTGTCCAATACTTCCACGAACGGCGGCATTGTAAAGAAATTAAAAAGAAATAGGACCATAGACAACGTCCGTTGCATAGATTATGAGCCGACAAAGAGGTTTGTTTACTGAATTCGTAATCTATGATTATGATTAAGCTCGTGACAAGATGGAATGAACTGATTTGTAGACAATTGAATGATTTGATTGAGTCATTACTTTCTTGAGAAGAATGGAACCCATTCTTAGAGTTATGTCTTCTAGAAAGAAACCCTAGGCATATACATACATACATAAAATTACGCCTTCTTCCCATGGGGGAAGGCAGAGATCACGGATTTCCACTTGCTACGATCCTGACACACCTCTTTCGCTTCATTTACTCTGATAACATTCTTCATACATGTAGGTAGGTAGGTATATTTTTAAATACTTATGTATTAAGTTAAATCATTCTTTTTTTATACTCAAACAAGCTAGGTATCTATTTAGGCCCGGTTTCACGGATGACTATATAGTCGCCCAATTAAAGAAAAAAATATTTGATAGTTGTTCAACTAAATCTTTGCAAGCATAAATTTAAATTAGTTAATTGTCAAAAATAGAGCTGCGGTGGCAATCAATGAAAAGCTGTAAAATATCGCTGTCATATTTGATCGCGTTTCACTGATCGCCACTGCAGAACGCTTAGAGCTCTACTACTACTAGATCCTTTTGACGGATGACTAAAGCCTTGCGCACATGGCTTTAGTCATCCGTCAAAAGGATCTAGTAGTAGTAGAGCTCTTTGTGTGTGTCTCGTGGGGGTGCGTACTACCAGCATGCCTATTGCTGCCGTGAAGCAACATCGCTGTGTACAGGTTTGAAGGGTGTGGGTGCCGGTGTTACTGGCACGTGAGGCTGAACATCTGTATGCCTCAAGTTGATGGACGCAACGTGGATCGTGGGGCACGTTCCTGATGTGCGTGACCTACGAGACAATGCGTTGTTATAGGCGATGGTTACCACTTAACATCAGGTGGGCCATATGCATGTTCCATTTCCATCAGCAAGTTGTATATAAAAAAATTGTGACTGTGTTAAAAAGACTTTGTTAGAAGATAAATTTGGCCATAGCCTCATTATTCAATTTTATTTACAATCTAAAAAATAAAATTTTGATCACGTAATAAGAAAAGGCGTTACTTTAAAAAACGTGATTCCGGCGGATTTACTCAAAAACATCACAATAACTTGATAAATATTAATTTTTTACTAAAAAATGGAACGGGGCGCCAAGATTCTTCACAAAAAAGAACAATGCACACCAAAAATAATTTATTTGTCTAACATTAGTACATTTATTTGTATTGGTATTCTAAATGCGTGTTTAGAGGCGCCATATTATATAGGGTTTATGGTAAAAAAATCACATGTTTTTTGTAAATTCATGCATTAAAGTCAGATTTAAATTTCGAACACTACTTAGATAAGTTGGCACTAACGTTATTCGAATACCCACTAATACCTACTTGGTAGAGAACTCATTTACCAGACATTAGAGCCAGATTTAAATTTCGAACACCAGAAACGTTTGCGCTAACGTTACAATGTAATACCTACTAGGTAAAGAACTCATTTACTTCTAGAAATAAGTTGTTTACCAATCAATTTTTTCATTGCTTAAAAAATTTTAGTCTTAGACATATTTTGATGAGCAATTGCCGTTTTACAACGAAACTAATTTTTACTACTAAGAAATATGGCAATTAGGTACCAACTCCCATATTTCTAAAAATCTTTTAAGAAAAAAGAAATAGGTGCAGTTTAAATTGAACGCCTAAAACTAATATTTTATCCATAGACGTGTTTTTTTTACCTTGTATTTCAAAGGGCCGTCATGGGATTTCATGGATGACTAATCGATCGAATCAAATATTTTGACAGTTGTTTTAATAGTGTAAAATGTTTAAGTTGCAAAATCTGAGATAGACAATAACTGTCAAATATTAATCGTCAGGGCTCTAATAGCCCCTTCCCACCGGTGTGTGATATCGCGCACGGAGGCGGATCAGCTCGCACGACACACCATGGGAACGGTCTCGTGCGCCGAGGTGCGCGGTAGCACAGGAGTCCTTTCTGTGTGCGTTGCCGTGCGTCGTCGTCGGCTGTGCGTGATGATCTGCAGAACCACGCACCGTAGGAAGGCAGCGTATGTCTCCGTAATAAGTATGGCTGCTAAGTTAGTTATGGGTATTCTTTGTTTATTTTTAGATAAATACAGTTTTAACTGATTTGATTTCCCAAGTTTTTTTTGCGTTACGAATACGAACGTAGATTTGAATGAGTTGAGACGTAAAAACATCTACTTACCATAAACAATATTCATGTAACACTAACAGCACAGAATATAGAATAGACAGTAGTTCGACTTCAAACAAACGCCCAACATGAGTGGATAGTTTAGCACAGGCAATGTGAGCTAAATTGCAGTTTAGACACTGTACAATTTAAAGCCTTGCGCACGTCTAAGCGATCTGCGATAGCGAACAGTGAAATATGACAGCGATATTTGTCTGTGTTTCACTGATCGCCATCGGCATTGCCTAGATGTGCGCAGGCCTTAAGGTAAACTGAGTTTAAATTTTATTGCCACTCAGGCATTTTGCTTCGATGTTTCAACCCTTATTCAAACGTCCATGTTAGGCATTTTGCTACAAAGACTAAAGGTGTTTTTGATGACCCGTTCATGAGGGGTGACAAGCGTTACGACGTCACCTCACGTGGTGGCACGGGAAGCCAAGCAGGCATTACCCTTTGTAGAAGTTCCTACGAGTGAATAGGCGATCCGTGTCGATCCTTGCCGAAGAGGTGAGGGTGACGGTGAAAGTTGTTTTTCCGTGCTACTATACAGGGTGTAATCGTTAAGTGTGCACAGGCGATTATTCCGTAACTATTGCAGATATCAAAAAATTTTAAACTGATATCGAAAGTACTTTACCTAATGAGTAAAATGACATTACTAACTTTTTTAAAATAAAACGAGAAATATCCAAAAAAATTACATTAATCACTCCCATACATTTAGTATGAGATAGTAGAAAGGTTTTAGTTTCCTTATTTTAAGTGGAATAGTACCTACTCATTTTACCCTTGTCATTTTATAATTATGTACGATATGAAGGTATTAATGAATTTCAAGTAGATACACATGTAGATTAATTATCTTACCACTTCAAATTTATAATAAACCTTGTTTCAATATTGTATTGATTTGAACTAGCTGAAAAGCAACATAGGTACTAAATAAAAACAAAAAGAAAGATACTCTTTGGTGTTCGTTCTAAATTCAAATTCTTTATCGCGGGTTCTCGTTCCCGCCAATTTATTGTATTTTTCAATTTGAAAAACCTTTCTACTATCTCATACTAAATGTATGGGAGTGATTAATGTAATTTTTTTGGATATTTCTCGTTTTATTTTTAAAAAGTTATTAATGTCATTTTACTCATTAGGTAAAGTACTTTCGATATCAGTTTAAAGTTTCTTGATATCTGCAATAGTTACGGAATAATCGCCTGTGCACACTTAACGATTACACCCTGTATAGTTAAACTTCTGTTTGTGAATATTATTTACTGTGCTAACAGCCAGTAGATTTGCGTTCGAATTCCGAATGTCGAGGGAGCAGCGGCATGAATTTCGCGCGTCAAATGTTGGCTTTCCGGCTAGTGAGGGGATACCAGGGGTACAATTCAAGCAACACAAATCACTCAAGCGATCGCTGAATTCGATGTGAGTTGTCATTTTTGTTAGAATATTTTAAAAATGGAACGTGGATTCAGCGATCACTCAATCGAGCCGTGTTGCCGGAGCAGCAGGGCAGGATGATTTTATTAATACTATTCGACTTTACTACAAGGTTCCTATAGTACGAGCTTTGCTTAGTCTGGGGCTAGATAGTGTGAAATGTCCGCTTTGTGTGATGAACACAGATGATTGTTCTCTGCATGAGTGTTAGTGTATTGAAAAAAAATGTTTATAGGTATAATGTTAGCTTCTTCTCATAGTACAAACTCTGCTTTATTTGGGGCTAGATAGTGTTATGTGGATTATCCACAATATTAATTTTATTCTTTAAGAACAAGACTATCGATAACTCTCTTCTATCATTTTACCCCATCTCTACAACGTCAAAAGCTCTCAACATTTGCATCACAAACACGAGAATAGATTTAAAACGACACGCGGATCACTCCATAGATGACAATCATCTAGTCTGTGGCTGGGGTTGGGGTAGTTTGGGGGTGCTAATGAAATAATGGCCATAAATAAATGGAGCTTAACTTTGTAATGTCTGATGAATTGGTTTGTGAGGGTAGATTTGCGAATTAAACTTATGATTCGATTTACGAATTATAAAAAAATAAACAAATTTTGGTAGACATACAGCGCCATCTAGCCAATAAGTAAGCAAAGCTTTTACTATAAACAGTACTAATTATACCTAGAGTACTAGGTAATGACATTATCCCAGTAGTTCTGTTCTAGGGTGTGTTTTTTTCGTAACAGAACTAGTGGGAAAAAGACCAGTAGTTCGGTCAGCAGAAATGTTCAACCGAACTACTGAGAACAAACGCCTCAAGCCTCTCAGCTAAGTTGGTAGTAGCTCTGCCTTCTGCGCCGTAGGTCGTGGGTTCGATCCCCTCCGAAAACATTTATTTTAATGGTGAACGTAGATGTTCGTTCCAAAAAAAAATGTATTATATGGTGTGTGGATTGTTTACAATATTTATTTATTTATTTTAGCGGAAATGAACGCCATCAAATCGGGTGATCAGGGGCCTAATTCTCGGGCCGATCTCGATCATTTTGCAATTTTATCTTATTGCTTCTTTTCGAAGAGAGAATGGCAGATTTCCTTGAGTAATTCATCAACGACCTCATCGTAAAAGCCTCGACAGCTACGATATAGATAGTGCAATCCACGAAGGCGCGCCCCACTATTCCTCCTAACTGTTTATAGTATATGTGTGCAAGCTTCCGTCAATGTTTGAGTGTTATCGGTACACACTAATTACCTATGAGTGCACACGCACACTACAATGAATAGACTACGGTTCGCGACTGCCGCTCGGAGCAAACTCCCCGCGTCTTCGTGAATTGCACTATCTTTAAATAGAAAACGTAGAAAAAGTGCGGGGTTGTGCAACGCCAATGTGTTTTTAAGGGGCATTGAATCAAAGCAAAATCACGGTCAGCCCGAGAATAACGCCCCAAGAGTTACACCTATATTTTGTGCTTCTTCTTCTCATCGTGTCACCAGTCTTTTCTAACCAGTGTGATGAAAGGATTTCCAGAGCACCACAGAGAGATTTTGTGCTAAAATCTTGTCAGTAATTTTGAACCCCCTTATTCCCGGGTGGTCGGTCCCCAAGGGTGTGGCTGTACCTTTTGACAGGCCGATATCCATTATAATTGTGTTATAGAAGCTATGGGGTGCTCACTCGGTCGGATTAGTGCAGTGATTTGTGAGATTCTATTGTACTAGAGGCGTGAAGTTTTAAGTTCAATGGGAGCTTTTTTTCTATGGCGTACTCGTAACTCAACGTCTAAAAGCTTAAAACACAAATAGATGAATCAAATCAAATCAAATGAAGAGTGTATTTATTCAGTTGAATGGCAAGAATCACTTTGAAACGTCTTAAAGCTAGATGAGTCTAGGTGCCAGTTCCACGCGACCAAGCCGACGCAAGAACAGGCAACAAACTACGGCTCGGTTCCTACTGTTTTTTTGTATAAACCTTTTACAAATCAAAAACAATCTAAAGTGAAGTTCCAGTATGGTGCCTCTTCACTTAGTGAGAAGTTATCTACACAGCATATAAAAATAAGAAATGAAAATGCTGGATAGTGTTAGCTGGTTTTGGCAATAGGACATCTCTACTGTGACTGGGCAACTAGACTCATCACTAGTCGGGAGAATAAAATAGTGTCGTAATGCGTAGATGACGGTTTTCGTGTTATAAAAAAAAAGAAAAAAAATATTTTAGTAAAAATAGCGTTGGTAATTCTCCAGATTTTTATAAATAAACTATTCAAAATCAGATATTTCTTTATTCAATGGAATCATCCCTTTGAAACGTCTTAAAGCTAGGTGAGTCTAGGTGCCAGTTCCACGCGACCAAGCCAACAGGCAACAAACTACGGCTCGGTTTCTACCTTTCTTTGTATGATCCTTTTACAATTATCGCAACAGAATCGCACATACGGTCCCATTAGTGAGGTAATCTGTACAATGGTAAAGGTCCACGCCCACAGCACACATTTGTCACGTATGTCACATGTCACAGACCCGCCCACAGATTAGCAATCATTAAAACTGCAGCTGTCATCAAAATAAGTAACTTTTATAAACGAGATAACCAATTCTTTCAACTACGATAATACCAGCCATACCAATTTATAGAACAATTTTCTTTTTATATTGATTTTATAGTGTTTATTATGGAAATCACAAAGATTTTTATGAAGTCCCAAAAGTTAAGAGCCGAGCGGGATTTGAACCCGCGACTTTCTCCTTGGTACGGGGCTGCACTGACCGCTGCGCCATCGGATCCTAATCACACTCGATGAATAACTCTTATGGACTGTTCGGCACTAACGCGACCGTGAATTTTCTGTTTGTTTTATATTCAAACGGTGAAGGAAAACATAGTGAGGAAACCTAAGACGATGATTGAATGATGTAGAGGCTTATTTGTGAAATTCTACAGGCCAATGATGATGATGATGATGAGATTCAGCACGTCGTTGGTAGCCGGTTTAAAGGTATGCGCACACCCAAGTCGCTGCCGTCAGCGATCAGTGAAACGCTGTCAAATTTGTCAGCGATATTTGACAGCGTATCACTGATCGCTATCGCCAGCGACCTAGGTGTGCGCAGGCCTTTACAAAGCAACGTTAATGTATAACATACAATAATATCACAAACTACAATAAAGGTAATAAAGGTTCACGCCCACCTCACGCATAGTTTGTCACGCCACTCCGCCCACAGATTAGCAAGACATTATCTGCAGCTGCCTGTGTTTAACTGGCGATAAACTAGAAAATATTTTTTTGCAATGTTGGTAACAAAATGGCCAGTAATGTCCTCCCTCCGTATCTGTACTCTTTGGTAATGTCACCAGACATAAATACATACATCATGCATATACAAAGTTTTTTTTGAGATATATTTTTTTAACAGATAACTATTAAAACAATCTATTGGATTGGCGAAGAAAATAAATTTCTTTGAAATAATCAGATAGCTCTGAGGAATATTTAAGAATAGTACTAAAAAATAAATATGTAGAGCTTTATTATCGCGGCACTGAAAAGATAGACAAAGTTTACTCGATTTTCTCAAGTTTTCTCCTCAAAGTCAATAAGAGTTTTTTTTTATTACAACTTCCATCGCCTATAACGAAGCATTTGTCTCGAAGATCACGCATGTCAGGAACTTGTCCTACGATGGTCTGCCCTGCGTCCATCAAATTGAGGCATACAGATGATCAGCCTGCCGTGCCAGTAATGTGACCGGCACCCACACCCTTCAAACCTGTACACAGCGATGTTGCTTCACGGCAGCAATAGGCATGGTGGTAGTACGCACCCCCACGAGACACACAAAGAGCTCTACTACTACTGATCTCTCTGTACTACGACTTTGTGAGGCGGGGATATTCAGTTCAATAAAATAGAATCGCATTTTGGTAATCACACATTTTAATATAGAAATATAATTAATACTAATGTACATTGGGCGTTATTCTACAGACTAACAATATTTAGAATTAAACTTACCTACAGTTCAACAAGCATAGCTCGGCGCGAGTGAAGTTAGCCGTTTGTCGAATCTTCCATATTGTATATTATGAATAATTCACACAAAATTATCTAACCCCAAACTAAGCAGAGCTGGCACGATGGGAATCAGATAGCCTGTTACAATTCTTGAATATTTTTTTGTAAATACAATACTTAGAATACGATTTAAGCCCAGAGAACGAACAACCGAGAACAAATATATGTGTGGTGAACATGTCACTCAAATATTTGTTCTCGGTGGGGATCGAACCCACGGCCTACGGCGTAGAAGCTGATCCATTCGCGGATTACGCACAAACGACTAACTTCACAGTTCACACCAAGTTGCACTGATTGAAATGCATCTAAAAATTATGTTTGACTTAGCTCAGTCGGCCATTTTGGTTCGGGTATAGTCTCAAGTTGGCAGCATTGGCATGACCCAGTGTTGCCAACCTACCAGACATGCTATCATAAATAGTGTTGCGCCCTTGTAATATCGGACTCGATATTTCAGTATTCAACCTAGATTCTGCCAATCGATTTTCGTTCATTTTAGACGTGTTTAAGAATGCTGAGGTCTGCGATTGCATTAGACTGCCAGGCAGTGGTTGGGTTCTATCTAATCGGTACTGCAGGTTCTGTTTCTCCATTTGGTGGTGTTGGGTTCTGACTGCGAACCGGTTGACGTGGACGGGGATGGGTACTACAATCTTAGTTCCAGAGCTGCCTTTGCCTGTGTGGCTGCCGGAAGCAAGGCCAGCCTTCACGCGTTTCCATTTCGCTCGACGATTTTGGAACCAGATTTTTACCTGTAATAAAAGTCAAGTTTTATAAGTAGGAATTATATTAATTAGTTACTATTGCTTGTACAGGGAGTCAATAGGCGAAAAAACAAGCATTAAATTGGTGGTAGGTGCCTTCATATCAGCCTGGTATCATCCACTTCAGGGACACCCTCTGCCTGTTATATATGTGTTTCTTGTCTAGGTGTTTTCTGGGAATCTTGCTATGTCTTGCATCGCGCTTCGGACGCCCTAGACTATGACAGCAGGCACCTAAGTGGAGCAAATGCTTTTGCTGGATGCTGGACATTCCGGACGTGCGTGACATAAGAGGCAACGCTTTGTTTTTAGGCGATGGTTACCACTTAAGATCAGGCAGGCCATACGTTTGTCCCATCAGCTAGTTGTTTAAAAAAAAATATATGTAGGCTCTATAATAGCATATTTTGCGCCTCTTCAGACTTTTACTCTACTTTGCTGAGTTTAAGCGCCGCCGCGATGGAATTCTCTCTCCAGCTTGAGGAGCTGTTCTGACTTGAAGACAGTGTTGTAAGCGTTGTCGTTTGGAGTCTGGTTTAAAGCTTTTATCTTTGGAGTACTTTCTAGCGCCCCTTAAGACCCTTTTGACCTAATTGACCATGTGAAACTTTGTCTAAGCACTTATAATTTGTATCTTTTTATAGGGTCAATAAACATATTTTCTTTCTTTCTTTCTTTCTTTAGTGTTCCCGCAAACGGGCCTCCAGCCACAACCACAGAACGCCGCCACCGGCATATTTCCTGTAGCTTTCTTATATTTTATATAGCGACGATCAGTAAGCCTACCATGAGCTCTGTCTGGCTCTGTCTCTGGTTCTTGTTTTGAGTCTGTGAGTGTTGACTAAATAAATCCTACGCCAAAACCTCATGCACACACACAATATGCACTGGTGAGCACACACACAGACTCAAAACCAGAACCAGAGACAGAGCCAGACAGAGCTCATGGTAGGCCTACTGTTGCGTGTGGTGGCAACCGTGTGCGGTGAGTCGAAATGAAGTTTTAAAACAATGTCGGCAACGCGCTTGTGATGCCTCTGGTATTGCAGGCGTCCATGGGCTACGGTAACCACTTCCCATCAGGTGGGCCGTATGCTTGTTTGTTACTTAGTTGTATAAAAAAAATAATGAAAACCGGTATACCGATATATACCGGTGGCGGCGTTTTGTGAATGTGGCCGGGGGCCCGTGTGAGGGCAACACTTAAATTGACTTTTTACCTGTACTTCACTGAGTTTCAGCGCTGCTGCAATCTGCGACCGCTCAGTGAGACTGAGGTACTTCTTCGCGTGGAATTCCCTCTCCAGCTCGAGCAGCTGTTCCGACGTGAAGGCGGTGCGACGGCGGCGGGCTTTGGACTCGCGTGTGTTGTCGGTGCTGTCATCTTGGTCAGGTTCTGAGTCATTGCCTGTGGAGAGGGTTGGAGTGAGTAACTTTTTTGAAATATCTTCTTATCGTGTTACTGGTTCTTCCAAACCAGTAGGCCTACCATGAGCTCTGTCTGGCTCTGTCTCTGGTTCTAGTTTTGAATCGGTGTGAGTGTTGTCTAAATAAATCCTACGTCAAAACGTCACACACACACAGTATAATTCACTAGTGAGCACACAGACTCAAAACCAGAGCCAGACGGAGCTTATGGTAGGCCTACAGAGTGGTGAAAGGATTTTAAGTACGCCTCAGAGGCTCTTTTAGTGCAGATAATCTAAATATATAAAACTCTTACGTTACTGACTGACTGACTGACAATCAACGCACAGCCTAAACCGTAAGTCCTAGAAGCATGAAACTTGGAGGGTATATTCGTTTTATAGCATAGGGGTGCACTAATAAAGAAAATTGGAAAATTATTTCCCTAAGCGGAGAAAAAGAGGAAAAACTTTTAAAAGAAAAATAAACAGGGCGTAACGGCTGCGGGGCGAGCGAAGCCGTGGGCGGCCGCTAGTATATAATATTTCATTAAAAAATCATACATATTCTTTTCGTTCGTTTGATCTGTCACAGACATCATGATCCCACTAATATTTAAATGTGAAAGTTTGGATGGATGTTTGTTACCCAATAACGCCCGAACGGCTGAACGGATCTGAATTAAAATTGGCACGGAGATAGATTATAATCTGCTGGCCTACCATGAGCTTCATATGGTTATGGTTATGGCTGTCAAAATTGTGTCAACACATTCAAACCCAAGAAGAAAATGATTGTGTGGGTCAGCCAATCTATACACAATTTGACAGCCATAGCCATAACCATATGGAGCCCTGCTGAAACAGCACATAGGCTACGTTTTATCTCGGTGAGATGTATGGTTCCCGTGCGATGGATTTCAATCTATAATTATAAAAGAGTCGCGTTAGCTACACTATTTATAACTCAAAAACGGCTCATCAGATTTGGCTGACAATTGGTGCGGACGTAGTTTAAAACCAGACTTTTACTCTTAGACAATTTTTACTATATTGCCTTACAGGGTAAATTATGTATTGGTTCAAAACTAGTTCTAAGATCTGACATTTCATTCATTCATTTATTTATTCAGTCACAATTAATTAATCGTATTTGAAATTTACAAACTTAAATTAACACAGAAAAGAAATATTAAATAAAATGTCACAAGAAAAATAAAAAAGAGTAACAATATTAAATAATGGCATGTCAAATCTTAGAAACTAATGTGAGTTATGGTTCAAAAACTCATCTATCGAGTAGAAGCACCCGAGTTTCAACAAAAGTGAAACAAGTTCCGATTTAAATTTACGGGGACTGTCCATGACATTTGAAAAATCTCACAGCCTGATAGCGAGAACAATGTTTTGCTACATTTAACCTAGGCTGTAGAGATGACCCAAGGTCTTTACGTCTAGTATTTACTCTAACTGCTGTTAACACTGTTAAATTTACATGCATAATAAGGCAATAAATATACTGCATACTAAGAAGTGCTATAATATCCTATATATTTTTAGTCCCGAAAACTTAACGAAAATTGGGCGTTACGGGAACGAGGCGAGTGAAACAGCTGGCGGTCACTAGTAAAAATATATTTCCCATATCTCTACCAACAGAACGAACAGAACTTCAGGCTAATGATGATGAGCTTTACCGATCTACAAATAAGCCGAGTGAGAGCTCCCTCAAATAACGACAAATGCGGGGCGGGGCGGCCTGTGTGACGGACGGCGCTGACGGACACAATGACAATCGATTGACTTGACTCCGACTGACAACTTTTGGATTTCATTTCTTTATCATCAGACCTTTGCATCAGAAAGAAGAAACCAACTGTAGACCTACCGTCTTTATTTCGATGGAGCCGGCACAAAAAAATCGGTTGTCTGTAAAGTCGGTTTACTGACGATAGTTGAACGTGATAACGTCATAAGAAAATACTGATGGAATGGTTGCATTTTTCAAAAGAAAATTTTAGTTTTACTGAATTGAATTGAATGTGAATGAAACTGAATGATACTGAATGAAACTGAATGAAACTGAATGAAACTGAATGAAACTGAATGAAACTGAATGAAACTGAATGAAACTGAATGAAACTGAATGAAACTGAATGAAACTGAATGTAACTGAATGAAACTGAATGAAACTGAATGAAACTGAATGAAACTGAATGAAACTGAATGAAAATCCGGACCCGGACCCAGACCCGGACCCAGACTGAACCCTTACCCTTACCCTCATTTACCCTTACCCTCATTTACCCTTACCCATTACCCGACCCGGGCTCGGGCTCAGGTAAATGGAACGACGAAACGACGTAACGACGCATGAGTCATGTTTTTTCGTGCGTGCAGCCGGCTCCATCGATTTATAAGACGTTATCACGTCAAAAACATGACACATGCGGCGTTATCTCGCTCTGAGGCGTTCCATTTAAGGCTTGAAGTGCAAGCGAGAGCGCGGAACGAGCGACAAAGAGGCACGCACGGCTTTTGCGTTCGGCAGCGTTCGATACCTGTCTCCCTCCTACTTGAGTGAGCGATGCGTCCGCGTGAACAGCTGTATGACGTTGTCACGTTCAACTATCGACAGTAAACCGACTTTACAGACAACCGATTTTTTTCTTTTATTCTTTCTTTTTAATTTCATTCAGTGACCACCGTAGGGCGGGGCGCTGACGCAGCTCGCCAACGCAATCGCTTTTTATCGACACTTTGATCCGAGACACGCCATGGGACTGTTTTAGCGAAACTGTTTACTGCCGGACCGTCATTTAGCGGTAATGATCGCGGGAATATGGGGGAAGAAATGAAGGGAAAATTCAATGTGGATTTTGATGCGGTTTCGTATAAAAAACAAATCAGTTCGTCACATAAGTAGATTTATATCTTCTCTTTTGGGAGAGACAAAGCTAACTCTCTAACGACTGGCCTCTCAGCTCAGGAGCCTAATTCTCGGCTCATCTCGGATCATTTTGCAATATTATTTTATTGCTTGTTTTCGAAGAGAGAATGGATGATTTCCTTGAGTAATTCATCGACGACCTCATCGTAGAAGCCTCGACAGCTACGATATACGGAAAACGTAGAAAAAGTACGGGGTTGTGAAAAGAAGCACTATAATAAAATTGCAAAATGATCGAGATCGGCCCGAGAATTAGATCCCAGATCGATTTACCAATTAATGACGTATGACTCTGTTGGTAGTAGCTCTGCCTTCTGAGCCGTAGGTCGTGGGTGCAATCCCCATCGAAAACAAATATTTGTGTGGTTAACGCAAATGCTTGTTCTCTGTCTGGGCGTTATATATTGTATTCTAAGAATGTATTTACAAAAAAAAAATTATTCAAGTATTGTATCAGCTATTTGGTTCCCATAGTACAAGCTCTGCTTAGTTTGGAGATAGTGCTGTGCTAGTGCTGTGTTGTCCACGTTATTTATTTATTTTTTCTTCCGGAGACACGGCTTGAATACTTGCAGCTTAAGATGGGAAAAATTTTAAAACAGTTTCCATCCAAGTATCATTTTTATCTTCTTCCGGCTCTTCTCTCATTTCCAGGCAAAAAACAACTAATCAATAGATTAGTAACGCAACATAACGTAATATTTATTAGGTAAGTGTGTATTGAAATACATAATTTATAAGCCTTTATTGTGAAATATATTTTACAAATCAATATTATATTACTGTAGCGCAATGATTCAGAAATCAGAAATATTTATTGCATGACTGTTGTACAGAGAAGATCTTATTGACTATGGCTAGGTAGGTACAGTTTTCACAGTTTGTCCGTTCCGGACGTACAATAAAAGGGCAATATGGGAAGTTTGTGCCCAATAACAATAAACATTTTTTTTTCATCGAACCCATACGTGTGGGGTATGTCTTCAAAAATGATGTTGTGGTTTTTAATATAGTTTTTGACGTGATAACGTCTTATAAATCGATGGAGCCGGCTGCACGCACGAAAAAACATGACTCATGCGTCGTTACGTCGTTTCGTCGTTCCATTTACCTGAGCCCGAGCCCAGGTCGGGTAATTGGTAAGGGTAAATGAGGGTAAGGGTAAATGAGGGTAAGGGTAAGGGTTCGGTCGGGTTCCGGGTCCGGGTCCGAGAGTTCGAGTCCGAGTCCGAGTCCGCGAGTCCGCGAGTATTTTCTTATGACGTTATCACGTTCAACTATCGTCAGTAAACCGACTTTACAGACAACCGATTTTTTTTTCTAAACTGAATAGTTTGTGCGAGAGACACTTCCAAAGTGGAAAAAAGTTGGTCCCCCCCCTCTAACTTCTAAAATAAGAGAATGATAACACTAAAAAAATATATGTTGTATCTATAAGGGTTCCGTTTTTGCCATTTGGCTACGGAACCCTAAAAACGGCAGAAATTGGAAACGGCCGTTAGTAACTAGAAGTAACTATACTCGGTATGGTTTCGCCTGTAACCGCCATCACATTCCATATCATTCAAGATAATACGCCCATTAAACGTTTACTCAGCCCATTACAGCGATATTAAAAGGCAATACGCCACAGCTTCCACGAAAGCCATAAAAGTATCCCTTTAACAAATAATACATTTATTTCTTATGGCCGCTCGAACTTCGATTGACAGTTATCGACATCACCCAATGAATTCATAATAAGCGCCAATACAGTTCGGAAACAACTCCAACCTTATACCGTACTCATAAAGTTAGCTTTCGCTTGACACAACAGTAAGTGTAAATATTACGCATAGAGCACAGAGTTCCCGCAAAAGTCGCGCGTTCGGAATTTTAAAATTTCAAATTCGGAACGCATTCGAATTGCGCGGTGAAGTTAAATGGAGTGGACGCGATGCATTATCGATATCGATATTTATCGATGAATTGTACAGCACTAAATGGAGCTCACGTATTTGAATCGTTTTGATTTTCACACCGAGTTTTCCTTGAACGAAATGCCGTGGGGGAGATATTGATTTAATTTTTCTGTGATGTTGTACGACTAAGAATATATTTGTTGCTGTTTGACATGTTTTTTTTGGTATTATGTTGGTACTGGCAGCTTTAATCACTAGGACTAACACTGATTCCAATCCTAATCTCGGCAAAGTTGGAATTTCGATAGAAATGCAGTGGGGTGATTGCGTTTCTTTTGTTTCAATCAAAATGTAGTCGCATCAGTTTTAACATTATTTTGAGCTCCATTATATGGAACAAACGGGTATTTATCGCGATTACTTTTATTAATTCTCGAAGTTTCAACCGTGTTACAACAGCCGTGGTCGCGGGGAGACTGGAGTTCATTGGAGTTACTGTTGAGAAGCGGAGGCAGTCTCAGTTGCAACTACCCTCACTTGGTCTTCAGAATTAGAAATGTCCACGTTCATATTACGACACACCACACTAACTGTATCTAGAAAAGAAAGAAAGAAAGAAAGAAAATACATTTATTTTGGACACACAACACACATAAACACAGCACAAACAGAGCACATAACACAAAAAGAAAGAAAACAGAATAGTAAACAGAACAAAGAGTAAATACAAATATATTTAAGTGGAGCACAAATCCGTCTGTGCGCGTGTCCATATGCGCGTGAGCCAAAATCTACACACTGCGCTGATCTTTCGAATCATCCATCCATCCTGGATGATAGAAATATGGATGATAGAGATATTTTTCGAAAGATCTTACTTATCCATACTTACAAACTTTCGTATTTATAATATTAGTATGATATATAAGAAGGAAGGATTATATCTCAGCTATCTGGTTCCCATAGTACAAGTGTAATGTCTATGGCATGTGTATTGTCTATGCTAGGAAGTGGCACGTCGGCCATATTGTCATTTGGATAAATACAACACTGTATCGGAGTTTGAGGTTAAGATTCTTTAAAACTAATATACAAGAAGTTCCCCTAAATTTGGCCTTTTTATTAACATTACATGGCGCAGCCGAATTTGTTCTACGTGCTCAATAATAAAAGTATATAAAAATAGATAAAAGTAAATGGTGGATGAAACAATGTCGTCCGGCGTGGAATACAGAATGCCGGCGCCGATTAATTTGGATAACACTGAAGATTTGTATTCGCAATGGAAGCGATTTCAGTCTAGTTTCAAGATTTTTGTTACTGCAGCGGGTCTGGGAAAGGTAACAGAGACCAGGAAGGCTGCAGTGTTCCTAAATTGCATTGGACAGCCAGCCCAAGAGTTGTATTTCAACACGTTGCAACCGAAACATAGTGATGAACATAAACTTGAAGATGTGATTTTAATATTTGAAAACTACTTTCAACCGAAGACTAATGAAGTTATAAGCTCATTCCATTTTTACCAAAGATATCAAGAAGATGGTGAGAATTTTGATACTTTTTACACACAGCTAAGAAAAATTGCACTAAATTGCAATTTCGATACTTTCTTGGACAGAATGTTGCGTGACAGAATCATTCATGGGTCTCCGAGTGAAATTGTGTCTGACCACGTTCCATTTGACTCCAGGGAGTGCAGGGAATTTGCCTCTGAGTGGGGGTTTAAGTATACATACTCAAGTCCCAGGTACCCGCAGTCAAATGGAATGGCGGAAAGAGCTGTACAAACAGCTAAAAAACTTTTAAAAAAATGTTGTGAGGATAAAACTGATATTAGAGTAGCTTTACTTCATTATAGAATGGCACCTGTTTGTGGTACTAAATTTTCACCAGCTCAATTAGCAATGAATCGAAACTTAAAAACAAAATTACCAGTTTGCTATACTTATTTGAAACCTAGGATAAATGCAGATGTAAAAATAGAATTTGATAAGTCCCAGAACAGAAATGTAAAGCATTATAACGAAAAAACTAAATATAAGGAAGAGTTCTGTATAGGTCACCAGGTAATGTTTTTAAAGGACCCGAATGTAAATCAATGGTTTCCTGGAAGAGTTGAAAAGAAAAATGGTTTGAGATCGTATGACATTGTAGATAGGGATGGTGTAACATATACCAGAACATCATACCATGTTCGACCTGGATAGTATCTGTATTTTTGTGATTGGATGGATGTGCAGTTCAAAAATTTTATGTGAATTATGCTGACATATAACACACACAGCAACGTTGAAATAAAATTTTGGCAAAATTGTTATTGTAAGATACCCATATCATAATATAGTAATTAAATATTTTGTTAAGTTAGTAGTTATGAGGTTATTTTAATAATTTTTTTTTTGGTAAAGGGAAAGAAAAACATGTAAAGATACTTAGTATGTCTGACAAGTACCTAATATTGTGGGGTTTAGGTGGTTTATATTATTTTAGTGAATTGTTTTTGAAAGGGGAAAGATGTAATGTCTATGGCATGTGTATTGTCTATGCTAGGAAGTGGCACGTCGGCCATATTGTCACTTGGATAAATACAACACTGTATCGGAGTTTGAGGTTAAGATTCTTTAAAACTAATATACAAGAAGTTCCCCTAAATTTGGCCTTTTTATTAACATTACATAGTTGCTCTGCTTAGTTTGGGGCTAGACGGTGTTTTGTAGATTGTCTACAATATTTATTTATTATTAATGCTATTTTCTATTTATTTGTTTGTAAGTCGACATCACACCCTATTCCTCTAGGGGGCCTAGGGTGCGTGAAATCGCATTTGCAATGCATTGCGGAGTCAAGCAGCCGTCGGTAATGCGATATTTGTAGCGATCATTGTGTGAGTTTTAGTATTTAAATTAATACAAAAATACACCCATATTTTGAAACTACGAGAAGAAAATACAGGAGCCTAATTCTCGGCTCATCTCGGATCATTTTGCAATTGTATTATATTGCTTCTTTTCGAAGAGGGATTTTTTTTTTCTACTTTTGTGTAAAAATCTTAATGCGGTTTACAGAATACATCTACTCGCCAAGTTTCATCAGTCTAGCTCTTATAGTTTCTGAGAAAAATGGCTGTGACATACCTACGGACGGACAGACAGACAGACATGACGAATCAAGGGTTCCGTTTTTGCCAAAAATGCATAACAAACTGTAAAGGCCTGCGCACATCTATAGGCGATGGTGATGGCGATCATTGAAACACTGTCAAATATCGCTATCATAATTGACAGCGTTTCTCTGATGGTTACAGCAGAATGCACATCTAGATGTGCGCAAGGATTCGTTTTCTGTCATTTTGGGAAGTCAAATAGATTTTTCATTTGAATTGTTTTTCTGGTGTTTTTTTGAGTTCTTTGGGTAATTTAAGTGGTATTTTAACCAACATTACTTATCTAAGCAGTTGGAATAAAAGTTTATTACGTGATTGAAAGTGTTCCGATGGGTTTGAAGAAAACCGCCATCTTTTTCCTCAAAGCCAATGACAGCTGACTTGTCTATTGACTTATTTGACTAAAAACTATTCTAATGTATCTTGACACTGTCATAATTGTTTCAAAATAGACAGATGCCATCTAATTCAGAAGAAAAAAATGTGAGGAGCGCATAAGATATTTGCGCCCGCAAAAAAACTACAAAAGCAACAATTTGACAACTCTCAAACGTCAAATATCAAATTAGACACAGATCTTTGACATTTGGAGCTGTTACGATCTAATTTCACGGCATTACTGCATCTGTACCGTGAAATAGGTGGTAACTGATTATGTGACATCTGCTTGGGGATATTTTCAAAACGTTTTGAAGTGTTTAGTACCGCTCAATAAAGATACTTGATTTTTGCTTGCGTGAAGTGTCAACTAGTGCTAAAACGTAGGTAAATAATAACAATAATCATTTATTTTTCCCTCTTCTTCTTCTTTTTATCGAGTCACTGATAGTTTTGAACCAAGTGTGGTGCGGTGCGTTTCAAAGAGGCTCCTTTCCCATACTTGTCACATATTTACGACCTTATTATTAGTACTAGTATAGTATTATCTTATCTGTGTTATTAGGTTAATTTTCTGTCTTAAAAATGAGAAGGTATACTTCATTTCTAACAATAATGGAAGGAATAATGTACATCATGTTTTTGAACACCTCGTTATTACGATGCCAGTTAAGCTACATTAATTAAATTACATTAAGCACACTGGAGCAATTCAAACATGGAGTTATGCTTTCTTGTTCTGGCACTAAATACTTTTATACCTTGCCCTTGATACTTTATTACGGATCCGACTTGGATAGGTTAGGTTATGTTAGAACATAAAAAATACCCACAAAGCGAGCGAGTAGAGCGAGTGTGCCGCAGTGAAACGCTGTCAAATTTGACAGTGATATTTGATAGCGTTTCATTGATCGCCATCGCCAGCGACCTAGGTGTGCGCAGGCCTTAATTCACATTTGGAATTCGCGTGTTTTTCCGTTCGAATTTCAAATAAAGTTTTATTTTAACAAGTTCTAATCAATATCAACCTCTTTGGTTTTGATTCTGTCATTGAAAAATATTGAAATTTTGGTTATTCTAGAATGAATTTAAATTTAAATTAAGAAGGTTACATACAGGCTGCTTTTTTACACGAAAATAATGCTAACTTATATTTATTTTTCTAATAGCTGATTGTATTAATATATAAGTTAATAGTGCACGACAGGAGCCTCGTTGAGGTGCACTTGAAATGCTTTCACCACACTAGTGTGGTGAAGGCATTGGTGGCAATTCATTTCGAACCTAGGTTCGAAAGAATCAGTGACACGAAAAGAAGAAGAAGATAGCTGATTGATCTATGAAATAACGATATTCGTCGAATAAAAAATTACAGTCCTTGTTTTTGACAAGCCTAAAATTAAATAAGACATGTTGTATTATATGTATTTTTATCTTACGGATCAATTTATGTGTAGGACAATTTAGGACAGTATTTAATTTTGGTAAGTATTAGTACCGTAGTTGGTACATAGGTCTAGTAGGCAGGTAGGTATTATACCAATCTAATTGTAAGCGAATATTTTTTTAATTGTCATTACTATGAGAAAAGTGTTAGCTATACGGATGTGGATGGCTATAGAAGAAGATATAGACTAAAGAAAAGATGGAATGGACTAAGTCAAAGATGACATGAGCAAGAAAGGAGTGAGCATTGAGATGACGAATGATAGAGGCGAGTGGAGGAAGAAAATCTGCTGTGCCGACCCCATGCAGCATGGGATAAGGGCAGGAAAATGATGAGTAGTTACCTTGAGTGTTATCCTCTCCACCATCACTCTCCATTTCGCTGCCAACACTAACAGGACTCTCTCTTTTCTCTTCCTCCCTTATCTCTTCTCTCTGCACTGGATTAAGCATCCTCAGCCACGGCTCGGGATAACCCAGGAGGAACGGGAAACCGCCATTTTGCTGCAAAAACGGCGTATTGAGGTAATATCTCATTCTATTCAACCCGTTCAGTCTTTCAGTCTCATCGTCTTCTGATGTCCGAGAATCTGTGTTGTTTTCTATATCTATTTCTGGTGATTTTCTTGTCGCATTTCCTATGAGAGATTCGATCGAAAACGGCTTAGGAATTTTCTTTGTTTGCGTTTCCACGATTTCAGATTCCATTTTTCACTTTTTCACACACACTGTTCAGTCAAACACTTAAAACACGCTGTATGTATAAACATTCGTATCGTAGCTTTTTTATGCAAGTAGGTTTGTCGCAAAAAAGTTTTAGTACAAAATTAGGTAAAAAAGAATATAGTTGTCACTGTCAATGTCACTTGGGTTTTGGCGCGAAGACGTGAGCGCGCGAGGACCGTTCGCGTTGTACTCACTTCTTTACCCACAACATTCGGTCACGCCCATACGGGGTGTAGTCGAAACGTTATTTTATTTTATTAATAGCTCTTTCTGGCCGAGCGAATATAAGCCTTGTTGCCATTGACATAATACCACTGTGATTATCTCAACCTCTTGCGCGATAAAACCATATCTCCCTGATCAAATTATGGTATTTAGAACTTTATTTTAAAGGTTCATAGAGGTGGTGTTTCAAGCGACTATTATTTTAGTCCACGTTTAGTTGGCAATACAGAAAAAAGAACCTTATTTTTGAGATTAGAAAATTCATTTCCTTTTTTTCTGGTTTGTAAGTAGAGTCTTTTGTCACTGAGTCAAAAATGATTAAGACCAATTTTCTGACGGCAGAGCGAGACAGCAATAAGTCGTTAGGGTACGTAAGAAAGAGACGCAGATAGTGGTATTTGTAGACTCAGTGTACACTGGTAATTGGTGGTGATCATGTTTTGGCAGTGTCAGCACTCCGGATAAATTCATCGGTTTGTGCCTCGTTTAGTCGGACCTTTTAAGTTTTTTATGCAAAAATTTGGTATTGGTATTGTTTGGATGATTGCAAAATGTTTAATCATTACCAAATACCTGAAAATAAGCCAATAATGTTTATTATAATACTTTGGAACTAAAATGAAATCATGTTACCTGCGAGTCCACTCGTCCATTCACACAAACCCTCGTCTCTTGGCGACTAGCGGTCATCTTCTATACTAATACTAATTTACTAATAAGTATTATAAAGAGGAAAGATTTGTATTTTTGTATGTCTGTAATGAGTAAACTCAAAAACTACTGTGCCAATTTTAAAAATTATTTCACCATTGGAAAGCTACATTCTTTTTTTTTTACAATTTATAGGCTTGTGTTAGACCGCAATCTCACCTGCTGTTAAGTGATGATACGGTCGACGGTGTAGCACGCTTACCTAGAAGAAACCCACTTACACACTTCACTTACACTTCACTCACTTTAGATAACCTAGAAAAATACTATTAATTACTTCGGAACCAAAAAGAAGTTCATGTAACCTGCTAGTCCACTCGTCCGTTCAAACGACCCCTCGTCTCTTGGCGACTGCGGTCACTAAAGATAATCTAGGAAAATACTAGAAAATACTTTGGGATTAAAAAGAAATCATGTGAACTGCATATTGACCATGTTTTCCCTGTGGATTACGCCGACTAAGCTGCCAAGATGGTATAGGTGCTGGACTAGTCTATTATTCCATATAAAATCCTGTCCCAGGCACTATAGCGTCCCGCAAATATTAGGGCTTGAGTTATCACCAGTTGCCCCTAACGTTATATAAACGCTTACCAAAATGCTTAGGTACCATCTGACATGTTTTTCAGAAAAAGTACTTATTCAAATTTGATGGCATCAATAATTTTTAATAAACTGTGTATTTGATACCATTCTTAGTTAAACAAAAATTGTGTGCATACATAACCATAAGTTGTATTATATTATATTGTACATACAATATTTACTTAATACGTTTAATGACGTGTAACCTTATAAACTTGTTACCAATAAATAAAACTGAAACTGAAACTAAATCTTCAATAGATGCAAAGGCCTGTCGTCGTCTTTACTTCGGAGCTAAAAAAGAATTTAAGTTTCCTACTAGTCCACTCGTCCATTCAAACGACCCCTCGTCTCTTGGTGACTAGCGGTCATTAGCGAACCCCGTCCACAGAATACATCATATAAGTGCGGTACTAAATTGATTGTGGCCATTTCCTGGTTTGCTAGCAATGATTTATTGAAAGACAAATAAGTTACTGACTAACCCTCTTACTTATAAGCGAACTTCATATGACTGGCCTCTCAGCTAAGTTGTGCCTCTGCCTAGGTCGTGGGTTCGATCTCTATGGAGAACATTTTTTTATTTCATATTGCTTTATGTGAGATTGCGGTCAAACGCGCAATCTTACTTCTTAGTTATTTGTCTGGTAAACACAGATGTTTGTTCTCTGTCTGGGGGTTATATTGTATTCTATAAGTGTGTAGGTATTCACAGAAACGCTTTACGCTTCCCGGGAGATGAATATAGGACGCCAGATGAACCGACGATATTGTTAAGATCGTGAGAAGTCAGTGAATGGAAAGGGCTCATAATTATTGTTTTTCCTGAAATCATAATATATCTTCTTCTGAAATCATATAAGGATACCTATGTCGAGCAGTGGACTTCTTCCGGAACCAGAGAACAAACATCTGCGTTCACCAAACAAATATTTTGTTCTCGGTGGGGATCGAACGACCTACGGCGCAGAAGGCAGAGCTACTACCACCTGAGCTGAGAGTCTTTATACACTGACCTTCTCATTCATAAATCAGTCACAAGATGACATCTGAATAAATCTGAATTTAGTGGCTTTGTTAGAGTCTCTTGTCGCTGTCACTTTCATGTCAAAAAATAGAGATGGCAACAGACCAAGCGGACTGCTAAGCTAAGTGACTCATATAGGACCATTATAATCTGTTAAGAAACTTTTGTAAGTAAGGGGATAAGTTATTTGATTTTTCTGGTTGTTGCATAGTTAGAAGTTTTCTATAGGATTTTTTGTATGAGAACATGAAGTTAGGGTTTTGTGAGAAGTTTGGTTAGATGGTTATTCTATGACAAAGCTATTTCATATACATATTATACATTTGCTTATAATAAACTAAAGTATGTAGTCGTAGAGCTCTTTGTGTGTCTCGTAGGGGTGCGTACTACCACCATGCCTATTGCTGCCGTGAAGCAACATCGCTGTGTTTCAGTTTGAAGGGTGTGGGTGCCGGTGATATTACTGGCACGTGAGACACATCTGTATGCCTCAAGTTGATGGACGCAGGGCAGTGCAATCGTAGGGCACGTTACCACTTAGCTTCGGGTGGGCCATATGCTTGTTCTATCACCTAGTTGCATAAAAAAACACTTGTATATTTTTTTTCTTTTTTTATTGAAAAAAAATTGATTTGAATTATGCTTTTATAAACGATGGTTTAATTTTAAGACTTAAACAATGTTATTAAACATTATTTTTATTGAGAGCATATCATTAACTAAATTAGCTATTAGAAACTTGTTTTACACAGGTACCTACTTATTTATTGCTTAATTATATACAATAATTGTGATTATTTTAGAAAATGTAAATCATAGTTTAAGTTGAAATTCAAACACAAATGTATTGTGTTTTAATTTGGAATAAATTAATATGATTGAATTCGGGTAATTTTTCTTTGATTTATTTTTTTATCCATCAACTTTTATTTTCATTTTTAACTGCTTTTCCAAGTAAAGTTTACTATATCTATGTACAATCGCGGTATGAAAATGTTCATCACTTTAGAGTCGGTTTTCGCTTGCACCAGTGCCTTGATCATGAACACATTTTGACATAATTTGTGACGTTAACAACGGTGTATTCTGACTATTCTATTCAGTTTCAAAAGGTAATTAGTGCTCGCGATACGTTGAACGAATCAAGTTGAAAACTGACGAACATTTTCATACTGCCACTACTTACATTGTCATTTATAAGTAGTTATAAGTAGGTATTTAGTATTTCCTTCAGACGCCAGACGCCACCGAGCGAATAGATTGTGTTTCTGACAGCTAAGTGACAGATCTCCTTATCAGTCCGGTCTCGTGCTCCATTCTCACATCGCGTGTCGAATGTGTATCTCGAATTAATATTTAATGTGTTTTACTGTACCTAGATACCACCGCCAAGCGTTTTGCTTCAACCTTTATGTTGCGGACCACCAGGTCCTTTTCCAATTCCTTGATATTGTTTTTATTCTATTTTTGTATGAAAATATTAATGCCGTTCACAGAATACATCTACTTACCAAGTTTCAACAGTATCTATTAGTTCTTATAGTTTCGAAAAAAAGTGGCGTCTGTCGTTATAAGTTTCCAGATACCTAGCTGATAAAATACTCTAAAATATTGATACCCGGTTATGAACTAAACAACGGTTGTCTAAAAAGTCCGTTTACTGACGATAGTTGAACGTGACAACGTCATACAGCTGTCCACGCGGACGCATCGCTCACTCAATTATGAGAGAGACAGATTTCGAACGCTGCCGAACGCAGAGGCCGATTGTGCCTCTTTGTCGCTCGTTCCGCGCTCTCGCTTGCACTTCAAGCCTTAAATGGAACGCCTCAGAGCTAGGTAACGCCGTATGAGTCATGTTTTTTCGTGCGTGCAGCCGGCTCCATCGAGTTATAAGACGTTGTCACGTCAAAAAAAGGTCTGTCATGCATTTCCTTTTTCGTAACCGGGCTACGAAGCAAGACAAGAACCACGTGTATCATGTCCTCATTCGCTACTTAGTTACGAGCAAATACATTTGAAAGGCTTGCTACTACTTAGCCACAATAGGAAGACTAAATCATAAAGTTAAAAAAACTCGTAGCTATAGTCCGATTTTTAATTAGACGAAGCCAGCTGGACGTTTACTGTGTTGTCAGTTTTTGATGAAATAAAAATAGTGTTGTGACAAAGTGAATGATTGAAAAAACTCCTGAATGAATGAAATTGCCTCGTTTTCCTAGTGAATAGTTAGTGTGCCGAACTTGAATTGACGTGCTTGGTTGAGGATCCATATCGTTCGCGCGAAACAATATAGCAACAAAATACACAACAATTACCACAAACACAACGTAACGAAAAACTTTACAAAAACAATTACTACACAGCGTGAGCGCAGAAAAACATTCGTGCTATCAGACCAGAGGTTAGAAGCCGAATTACAAACAAAATGATGACCGACGCGCGTGGCGCTCATCGGTGTTGGCACTAGTCGCCACGCCGCGCTTTGTAATAAACCGTCAAACAACTGATTGTAGTTACATACATACTACAAGTAACTTATATCAGAGCACTTTTATACATTTTTTTATACAAATTTCAATATTATTTTATAGTTTGAAATGATGAACTATTCACTCATTGTTCATTCATCTGATTGAACGAGAACTGAACACAGCACTATAACTTTAAATATGGCATTAGCTACTGTCAGTCGGTATCGTCTAATTAAAAATCCGAGAATAGAACTAATTTCATTTAAAAGCAATGTCCCACGACAATAAACTCTTAATCATACAAAAGCGCGAAGTATCATCGCTATATCAAATTACAACAAAATATAATATCCCAACGAGTAATTTAGCTTCGAAAACCATCGGTCCATACCCCATTTTGACGGTCCATTACCTCCCCCCCACATAAATTCAGTACAATCTTATTCAAAATAATTATGAAGCATAAAATTAAATAACATCACGCTGTATACGCGTTCAAACTTCGCGTTCTATATTCAAATCTTAGCTCAACTCTTCTGATCTCGATTGAGAGAAAGAGATGGGTGTTCGTTTGAGGTTGCGTTTCAGTGAGTAATGAGCGCAGTCACGCCCAGCAATCAAGTCTGGCGGCTCTCATTGGTCGTAATGGGGTTCGAAGTTTAAATTTTGTTTTCTCTAATTTTCTTTCATTACGGCAAATGACTGTCGTATTCGGCCAAGATTTGTTTGTTTATTAATACAGATGGAAATAATTGGCGCCATTAAAATTGTTTGTTGGTTTTAATCAAAATTAGTTTGAGATTGTTCTGAAAGGCTCAAATGAAAACTTTATCGGTAGATACCATAATTATCATTATCTGAAAAAGACCATTGTTAGAATAAGGTCTCCGCCACTATCCTACTAATATTATAAACGCGAAAGTTTGTAAGTATGGATGGATGATTGTTACTCTTTCACGTAAAAACTACTGAATGGATCTCCTTCTGCGCCGTAGGTCGTGGGTTCGATCCCCACCGAAAACAAATAATTGTGTGGTGAACGCAGATGTTTGTTCTCTGTCTGGGTGTTATAATGTAGATTGTAGATAGGTAGATAGTGTTGTGTGCATTGTCCACAATATTTGTTTATTTATTTTTATTTATCCTCATTTCTGATTCTAAACAAAAGATATAAAAACACTGAATTTATTATTATATTACTATTGATATCCCATACCTTCTTTATGGTAAGTTGTGGGTTGCTCTTCAAAATCAAAGCAAAAAAAAGCTTGATTAAAGGCAGGAAAACAAACATAGAAAAATTCTCACATTTTGCAATAAAAAATGCAAATTCACTTGATTCATATAATTCGTCATGTTACATCCCTAGTTGAGTGCACTTATCGCCTTAACTAATCGGCTAGTGATGGGGTAATACTACATAGAGTGTATACCGAAAAAAAGGGGATACAAGATGTCTATTCCTGCCGTGAAGCAGCATCGCTGTGTTTCGGTTTGAAGGGTGTGGGTGCCGGTGTTACTGGCACGTGAGGCTGAACATCTGTATGCCTCAAGTTGATGGACGCAGGGTATAGCATCGTAGGGCACGTTACTGACGTGCGTGAATTACGAGACAATGCTTTGTTATAGGCGATGGTTACCACCTAACATCAGGTGGGCCATACGCTTGTTCTATCAGTAAGTTGTATAAAAAAACAATTTTATAAAGTTATACATTGATTTTAGAGATGTCTACGGAATATCTACGCGAGCTCTACGGCGTAGATGCAGGGTCTACGCCATTTTAAAAATTGAAAAGTGACAGGCATTATGTATAGTCATTTTTTTGACGTGACAACGTCTTAAAATTCGATGGAGCCGACTGCACGAAAAAACATGACTCATGCGGCGTTACCTCGCTCTGAGGCGTTCCATTTACCTAAGGCTTGAAGTGCAAGCGAGAGCGCGGAACGAGCGACAAAGAGGCACAATCGGCTTCCGCGTTCGGCATCGTTCGACATCCGTCTCTCTCCTACTTGAGTGAGCGATGCGTTCGCGAGGACAGCTATATGACGTTGTCACGTTCAACTATCGTCAGTAAACCGACTTTACAGACAAACGATTTTTTTAAATCCTTTTATAACCCTTCCCGTTAATATAAACTTTTTTATTCTTCAAGTAAAATACCTACTGTAAAAACACCTAGAGGCTGACCACCCGCCCGTTGGTTGAATGACATTGTTGCTAATGCTGGGAATGAGTGGATGAGACTCGCGAGGGACCGGAAAGATTGGCGCAATATGGAGGAGGCCTTTACCAGTGGGTGCGATCGGGATGAGATGATGATGATGATGAGTAAAATACAAATAATTTGGCTCCCAAATTAAATAGTCCCAAAAAACCATTGCTATTCGCAATGTTTGAATTCGGAACACACGCACAACACTACGCATCAAATATTGCGCATACGAAAAGCCAAATCCATAATCCACTCTACTCCAACTTAATAAAGACTAATTTCCTATAACGCTCTTACATTTTCTCGATTCGCGCCGCAAATCAAATTCATTGCCGTTCGAAAATAGAACGCTTGTCATTTTGACGTTTTTGACAGTCCCTTGAGAGTGAAATGCATTTGACAGAAGCCGAAATGCTACACAATGGCGCGAAATGGTAAGTAGGTTCCACACTTCGTATAGATACACCCTTGCGGTACGCAAAAAGGTTTGTACGAAAGTTTGTTGGTAGTTATGGTAATTTTATTTTACAGATGAAATGAAATAAAAATTTGGTATAAGCTCAAGACTATTTTTATGAACAACGGGATATTTATGATGACGGATGATTAAAAAAAAATCCAGTTGTTTATATAAATAGTGTTAAAATACCATAATGTTTCAAAAGTTAGGCTCAAAACTTTCTCCTTCTTGTCATGTCACTACTTATTTGAACCAATGTGGTGAAAAGATTTATAGAGCGCCTCGAAAAGACGTCTTTTGTGCACTTGACACAAGTTTTCGAACTTGAGTCCATGGAAAATCTTTAGATATCTTCTTGTTAGGAAGAATAGAAATTTCATATTACATAGGTAATATAATATGCTATATTTTTTTGTTTGTAAGTTAATATTGGAAGAAAATGCTCTCTAGCATTAAGTTCGCCTATATAGTGTTTAGTGCATTGAAGAGTTTTCTATCTATCTATCCAAGAAATATTGGTAATAATTTGAAGTATTTCAATAAAAAAAAGAAAACAGGCCTTTGCACCTATTGTAGGACCAGGTGATTAATATAGCGTCAGGGGCAACTGGTGTTTACTCATGCCCTACTTAAGTATGCTGATACATTAGGTATAATTCTGATGGAATAAGAAAATAGATATATTTTTTGTCCATCTGTTTCAGTTTTCTTACCGGAAGCATTTTGGGCAATAAATAATTTGCGGTAACAATTTGGCGCGCTGTCACGGTGACAGCCCGCCGGAAGGGGCGTGGCTTCCGTTTCGCTAATGCGCCGATATGACGAAGTGGCCATCTTTTGAAGAACTACCCTCGATTTGGAGAGAGTACAATCAGCAGGATAAGTTGATGGACAGTCTAGGCTTCGTCGCGTGGAACTGGCACCTAAGGCTCATATAGCTTTAAGACGTTTCAAAGTGATCCTTGTGATACCATTGAATAAATACATTTGTGACTTTGACAGCTTGTCGCTTATAGCCTCCGAGCGAAAACAGTTAAAAGTAAAACGGGGAAGAGGAAGGCCAAGAATAAGTTACATGAGCCAGAAAAAAGAAAAGGTCGCTGTCATGTCGTATTAGGAAGACAAGGAGGCCGCATTCGAAATATTTAATTGGAGAAAACTGCATCAAAACCCCGGCAAGAGTTTAAATTTAAGAAGAGATTTGACAGTGAGTGTTCTACCGTCGCAGTGTGGGGTCTCTAAACCGCAGCTCAACTTACACTGGCCACCCCGACTGCTGTAATTAATTCACTTGAGATTTACTGCGTGTAACGGAACGTCATAATATGTGGAGCTTTTGAAAATGGAATGGAAGCTTCTTACGTCATATATTATTCTTGTGCTTATTGTATGTTTTTGACTGGCCTCTCAGCTCAGTTGGTAGTGGCTCTACCTTATAGATAGGTAGGTCGTGGGTTCGATCATCACCAATAACAAAAATTTATGTCGTGAACATAGATGTGATGTAGTGGGTTTTCATCCAGATTCGTTCAGTTGTTCTGGCGTTATTGAGTATCAAACAACCAACCAAGCTTTCACATCTACACGGTGGTTGTGGAGAAGGGGGTGATGGCTTAGTTCGAGAGAGTTAGGGAATCTTACTAATATTACAAACGTTGTTGTTGTTGGTGTCTATGGGCGACGTTGACCGCTTACCATCAGGTGGGTCGTAAGCTCGTCGTTTGTCTATCTTTTACATATAAAAATAAAAAAAACGGTTGTCTGTAAAGTCGGTTTACTGACGTGTTGAACGTGACAACGTCATAGGAAAATAACAGATGTTGAATGCTGCCGAACGAAAGCGGAGGCCGATTGTGCCTCTTTGTTGCTCGTTCCGCGCTCTCGCTTGCACTTCAACGCCTCCGAACGAGGTAACGCCGCATGAGTCATGTTTTTTTGTGCGTGCAGGCGGCTCCATCGAATTATAAGACGTTGTCACGTCAAAAAGAAAAATACGCGAAACTTTGTAAGTATGGATGGATGAATGTTTGTTACTCTTTCACGTAACAACTACTGAATGGATGTTAATGATACTTTACAGTAATAAAGCTTATATACATCAGACTAACACATAGGTAGGCTACAATTTATAAAGATATTGTAACGGAGAACGGGTGTAAGTAACGGGAACGGCGAGCGCTAGTATATCTATAAAGATAATCTTGTTAGTTATTCCAAGTATTTTTAACTCAAGAAAGGCTGGACCGATTTAGCTGAAAACTGGTGGGGAGTTAGCTTAGAACCAGGAAACGGACATATAAATACTTTTTAATCCCGAAAAAGTGATTGGAAAGCGAGCAAAACCGGGGACGGCCGATAGTAAGTGGGATAATTTTGACCGTTTTCATTGCTCATGTCAAAATGACCACGTTTGTAAACTCATGACGTGCGAGTAATCATAGGTTAGGGAATTATAGTGGTGCTCACCCCCTAATTCACAAAACACACAGTTTTCATTCGATATACGCCAATTACAAACGAATTAATATTGATAAGTAATTACCAGGTATTGAAGTATGCTGTAGGGTTAGTTGGACAATGTTATACGAATTTACTTTTTTATTCGCCATGTATTTTGTAAAGTGTTGATATTTTCGATCGTCCTCTGGACTCAAAACGGCCATAGTTAAGGAAAAACATTGTTAAAAGACACAGGCTCCGTTTTGAATTAAAAATAAAAAGCAGCCAAGTGCGAGTCGGACTCGCCCATGAAGGGTTCCGTAGCACGACGAACTACAAAAACCTTTATGTTACTTGATGTAACATAATAAGGTTCTTGTAGTTCGTCGAAAGGTAAATTGCGGTTTACGGTTTATGACGTATAAAAAAAAACTACTGACTAGATTTCGTTCAAACCAAATATCGTTGAAAGTTTGCATAGTAATGTACAACATATATTTTTTTTAATTTTATCATAAGTTAGAGGGGGGGGGGACCAACTTTTTTCCACTTTGGAAGTGTCTCTCGCGCAAACTATTCAGCTTAGAAAAAAACGATATTAGAAACCTCATTGTCATTTTTGAAGACCTATTCATAAATACCCACACGTATGGGTTCGATGAATTTTTTTTTTTTGAGTTTCAGTTTTAAGTATGGGGACCCCCAAAATTTATAGTTTTTTTTCTATTTTTGTGTAAAAATCTTAATGCGGTTTACAGAATACATCTACTCGCCAAGTTTCATCAGCCTAGCTCTTACGGTTTCGGAGTAAAATGGCTGTGACACGGACGGACAGACAGACAGACAGACATGACGAATCTATAAGGATTCCGTTTTTGCCATTTGGCTACGGAACCCTTAAAAACACATTTTTTAACATTTCCACACGCATAAGGACATGTTGGCGAGTCTGCTAAAGGTAGTTGTTTAGAAAATGAGTGGTTTCATTGACAGTAGATACTTAGCGTGTGTTTATTTAATTTTAATTGTAGAGCTACGAATCTTTAGACGTAAAATAGTACATTGTTACCTGAGGATAGAAAGTCACGTTTTTTAGTCCCGAGACGGGTTTACGGGACGGGACGGGGACGAATGGAGCTTGAGGGACTTATTGGCGCCCTCGCTACGCTCTGGCGCCGAACCCGTCTCGGAACTCAAAAGCGTGACTTTCTATATCCTCAGGTAACATGTACTATTAATATATTTTCATCATCCCCTTTGGGAAAGGGTATTTTTACTCTTTGATATCTAAGTGCAAAAGCCGTTTTTATCCGCTAGAGGACAAAGTAAATTGAATGTAGAATTCAAAACATCATTAAACCTAATTACTTCAAACTCCATGGTGCCGAAGTTATAATGCAACCTTTTTTAAAAATTAATAATAAAAAATAACCCTTCCTTTCCTTTATTATTTTGTTAAAAATACAGACTCGGAACCGACTTGGTGTATTTTTTTTTTGCTCGTCATTTTATTTTTACATTTAGTCATTTTCTCACTGATATGGTGGTCAAAATCGAGGACGCAGTTATAAAGCAACTTTGGACTCTTGTTTAAGACCCTATAGAGTTTTATAAATAATTTTATTTATAAATATTTTATAAAAAGTTTAAATAAATTTTTTTTATTTTATTTTCATTATTCATAACTATTTATTTATATTATTATTCATATTATTTTTCATAACTATTTTCATTGTTAATTTTTATTGTATAATAACTATTTATTTATACTTAGTAGGTGAGTTTAGGTGCCAGTTCCACGCGACCAAGTCTCAACAGACAACAAACTACGGCTTGGTTCCTACCGTTTTGTGTTTGTAAGTTAGATACCTATAATAAATTGTTTTCAATGCACTCTACTTTTTCTAAGCTCTACATCACTAATTCGAACAAAATTCTATACAATTAGTTAATACTTACGCTTCGTCGTCGGTAGGGTGGAAATGTTTGGGGTTACTCCCTACGACCCCTTAATTTATAGCTCCGAGTTGTTTTGAGTTTTTGATCGATTGAACTAGCCTAGGCATTGATATGCGTGTGAACTTAGCAGATCATTGTCCAGCAGATCAAAAAAAAAAGTGAGTTCTATTCGCATGCAGCATAGTTCTACAGTTCCTGATACTTTTCAGGAATAGTTCTGGCCTGAAAACCTGAAAAAAAAACAATTGAAAATATGCTCTGCCAACTTCCCGTAGCAGATCATTTTTCACCAATAAAATAAAAAAAAATATTTTCATGTGCCTAAAGCTCTGCTCTACAGTTCCTGATACTTTTCAGAAATAGTTCTGGCCTGAAAACCTGAAAAAAGTGATTTGAACAAAAAATATTAATATTTTTTTTATGGTTTTAAACAGTTTGCAAGAGCTAGAACTCTTTCGTCTCTCATAGATCCATACTAGAGCTACTACCTAGAACTTGAATGAAGTCTGGAACTCACGCAAAAAAACCAGCAGAGCAGGGTTGAAAGTTTAAAATATTTTTTTTATAGTGTTAAGGGGTTCGTAAAAACTAGCACTCTCGCGTTTATCATAGGTCCTTATAAGACCTATTACCTACAAATTGAATCAAGTCTAGAACTCACGCAAAAAAACCAGCAGAGCAGGGTTGAAAATTTAAAATATTTTTTTTATAGTGTTAAGGGGTTCGTAAAAACTAGCACTCTCGCGTTTATCATAGGTCCTTATAAGACCTATTACCTACAAATTGAATCAAGTCTGGAACTCACGCAAAAAAACCAGCAGAGCAGGGTTGAAAGTTTAAAATATTTTTTTTATAGTGTTAAGGGGTTCGTAGAAAATAGCACTCTCGCGTTTATCATAGGTCCTTATAAGCCCTATAACCTACAAATTGAATCAAGTCTGGAACTCACGCAAAACGTTCAGCAGAGCAGGGTTGAAAGTTTAAAATATTTTTTTTATAGTGTTAAGGGGTTCGTAGAAACTAGCACTCTCGCGTTTATCATAGGTCCTTATAAGCCCTATAACCTACAAATTGAATCACGTCTGGAACTCACGCAAAACGTTCAGCAGAGCAGGGTTGAAAGTTTAAAATATTTTTTTTATAGTGTTAAGGGGTTCGTAGAAACTAGCACTCTCAAGTTTATCATAGGTCCTTATAAGCCCTATAACTTACAAATTGAATTACGTCTGGAACTCACGCAAACCGTTCAGCAGAGCAGGGTTGAAAGTTTAAAATATTTTTTTTATAGTGTTAAGGGGTTCGTAGAAACTAGCACTCTCGCGTTTATCATAGGTCCTTATAAGCCCTATAACCTACAAATTGAATCACGTCTGGAACTCACGCAAAACGTTCAGCAGAGCAGGGTTGAAAGTTTAAAATATTTTTTTTATAGTGTTAAGGGGTTCGTAGAAACTAGCACTCTCAAGTTTATCATAGGTCCTTATAAGCCCTATACCCTACAAATTGAATTAAGTCTGGAACTCACGCAAAAAAACCAGCAGAGCAGGGTTGAAAGTTTAAATTATTTTTTTTATAGTGTTAAGGGGTTCGTAGAAACCAGCACTCTCGCGTTTATCATAGGTCCTTATAAGCCCTATAACCTACAAATTGAATCAAGTCTGGAACTCACGCAAACCGTTCAGCAGAGCAGGGTTGAAAGTTTAAAATATTTTTTTTATAGTGTTAAGGGGTTCGTAAAAACTAGCACTCTCGCGTTTATCATAGGTCCTTATAAGCCCTATAACCTACAAATTGAATTAAGTCTGGAACTCACGCAAAAAAACCAGCAGAGCAGGGTTGAAAGTTTAAAATATTTTTTTTATAGTGTTAAGGGGTTCGTAGAAACTAGCACTCTCGCGTTTATCATAGGTCCTTATAAGCCCTATAACCTACAAATTGAATCAAGTCTGGAACTCACGCAAAACAATCAGCAGAGCAGGGTTGAAAGTTTAAAATATTTTTTTTATAGTGTTAAGGGGTTCGTAAAAACTAGCACTCTCGCGTTTATCATAGGTCCTTAAAAGCCCTATAACCTACAAATTGAATTAAATCTGGAACTCACGCAAAACGACCAGCAGAGCAGGGTTGAAAGTTTAAAATATTTTTTTTATAGTGTTAAGGGGTTCGTAGAAACTAGCACTCTCGCGTTTATCATAGGTCCTTATAAGCCCTATAACCTACAAATTGAATCACGTCTGGAACTCACGCAAAACGTTCAGCAGAGCAGGGTTGAAAGTTTAAAATATTTTTTTTATAGTGTTAAGGGGTTCGTAGAAACTAGCACTCTCGCGTTTATCATAGGTCCTTATAAGCCCTATAACTTACAAATTGAATTTCGTCTGGAACTCACGCAAACCGTTCAGCAGAGCAGGGTTGAAAGTTTAAAATATTTTTTTTATAGTGTTTAGGGGTTCGTAAAAACTAGCACTCTCGCGTTTATCATAGGTCCTTATAAGCCCTATAACCTACAAATTGAATTAAGTCTGGAACTCACGCAAAAAAACCAGCAGAGCAGGGTTGAAAGTTTAAAATATTTTTTTTATAGTGTTAAGGGGTTCGTAGAAACTAGCACTCTCGCGTTTATCATAGTTCCTTATAAGCCCTATAACCTACAAATTGAATCAAGTCTGGAACTCACGCAAAACGTTCAGCAGAGCAGGGTTGAAAGTTTAAAATATTTTTTTTATAGTGTTAAGGGGTTCGTAAAAACTAGCACTCTCGCGTTTATAATAGGTCCTTAAAAGCCCTATAACCTACAAATTGAATTAAATCTGAAACTCACGCAAAACGACCAGCAGAGCAGGGTTGAAAGTTAAAAATATTTTTTTTATAGTGTTAAGGGGTTTGTAGAAACTAGCACTCTCGCGTTTATCATAGGTCCTTATAAGCCCTATAACCTACAAATTGAATCACGTCTGGAACTCACGCAAAACGTTCAGCAGAGCAGGGTTGAAAGTTTAAAATATTTTTTTTATATTGTTAAGGGGTTCGTAGAAACTAGCACTCTCAAGTTTATCATAGGTCCTTATAAGCCCTATAACCTACAAATTGAATTAAGTCTGGAACTCACGCAAAAAAACCAGCAGAGCAGGGTTGAAAGTTTAAATTATTTTTTTTATAGTGTTAAGGGGTTCGTAGAAACTAGCACTCTCGCGTTTATCATAGGTCCTTATAAGCCCTATAACCTACAAATTGAATCAAGTCTGGAACTCACGCAAACCGTTCAGCAGAGCAGGGTTGAAAGTTTAAAATATTTTTTTTATAGTGTTAAGGGGTTTGTAAAAACTAGCACTCTCGCGTTTATCATAGGTCCTTATAAGCCCTATAACTTACAAATTGAATTTCGTCTGGAACTCACGCAAACCGTTCAGCAGAGCAGGGTTGAAAGTTTAAAATATTTTTTTTATAGTGTTAAGGGATTCGTAGAAACTAGCACTCTCGCGTTTATCATAGGTCCTTATAAGCCCTATAACCTACAAATTGAATTAAGTCTGGAACTTGTGAGAATCACAAAAGGATAGTCAAATAAAATAAAACGTGTGCAGTATAAAATATATTTAGTTGAAGTAAAGCATGTCAAATTATAAACAACATTTTCTTTTAATAAATTATAACTAAAGAGATCTTAATCCAACACACCCCCTTAATTAATAAAAGAAAACGCTTCTAACCCCAACCCTGATACACACAAATAGTGAGCCTGCTTCGGCAGGGATTTCGTTAGCACATCCGCCAACATATTGTTCGTAGGAACGTATTTCAACACTATATCAGTATTACATTTTAACACATTCCGTATAAAATGACATCTTATATCAATATGCTTGCATCGAGAATGAAAAACTGGATCTTTCGCTAAAGAAATAGCACCCTGATTATCTGCATATAAAGAAATCTTTGCGTACCTGTGTAACTTGATTTCAGTGAGCAAACTATGCAGATAGACTGCTTCTTTCATCGCTTGAGAAAGACTGACATACTCTGCCTCGCATGTAGAAGTCGCAACGCTTTTCTGTTTTTGACTTTTCCACGATATGCATGCACCTCCTAAAATAAATGCATACCCAGAATATGAGCATCTATCCAAGAGACAGTTTCCCCAATCTGCATCAGAGAAACCTACAACAGATTTTTCAGTTTTCTTGAACACAAGTCCATATTCTTGCGTTCTTTTCAAATATCGCAACAGCCGTTTTGCTGCTTTCCAGCATTTTATATTTGGAGTATTCGTGAACTGTGCCAACCTGACTACTGAATTTGCTATGTCTGGTCTGGTGCCCGTGGCCAGATACAGAAGACTTCCTATCAACTCACGGTATGGCCACTCTGCATCATCCTTTCCACATTCCTCTCCATTTTCAACACCAAACTTCTGTCCGACTTCCATTGGAGTGGAAACAGTTTCTTTGCAATCTTCCATGTTAAATTTTTTCAACAAATCGTTGACATACCTTTGTTGTGACAATTTAATGACGTTTCCCTTTTTGACAATGTCAATGCCCAAAACATAACTTGCCAGTCCAAAGTCTTTCAACTCAAACTCTTTGGACAATTCCCGTTTGAAGTTTTCAATACATCCTCTTTGACTACACGCAACGAGAATATCATCAACGTAGATCACAACGAACATCTTCGTACCATTTTCATCAATGTCTTTAAAATAAAGACATGGTTCATTCACAGTAGATTTTAACTTCATTTTTCTCAGCTTTTCGTCCAACAATATGTTCCATTGACGTCCAGCTTGTTTCAAACCATATAAAGATTTTTTTAAACGACAAACATCACCTCCTGCTTCAAGATCTTCCAACATCTTTTTCGCTTTGACCTTCAATGCAAAATCCTCATCTTCTGAATTGACTAGCTTCTGCAGACAGTCTTTCAACAGCTGAGGTATCTTCATGTATATTTCTTCATCAAGAAAACCGTTCAGATATGCTGTTGAAACATCCAATTGATGGATTTCCATATCTAGTTCAACCGCAAGTGCTGTTAATAATCTGACAGTATCAAGTCTTGCAACTGGAGAAAAGGTATTATGATAATCAACACCATACCGCTGACTAAAACCTTGCGCCACAAGTCTTGCCTTCTTTTTCTCCGTTTTGTCAACATTTATTTTTGTTGTTAGCACATAACGACAACCAACGACAGTACGATGTGCAGGTTTCTTTACAATATCCCATGTCTCATTTTTCAGTAAACTCTTAACTTCCGACATGATGGCTTGCTCCCATCCATATCTTTCGTTTCCTGCTAGAACTTCCTTCAAACTAAACTCTGCTGCACCTACAAAATCATCACAGTCTGCGAATTCATCAGTTTCTTCAAACGTTTGAATGTCCGGTTCCACCTCTACCATTCGGTAAACCTTTTTAGGACGACCTACGCCAGTTCTGTCCATACGTGGTCTTCCAGGTCCTCGTTTCACGACTCGTTCTTGAACCTCTTCTTGATGCGTAGGATCCTCTTCAACGGATCGTATGCCAATATCACCACTACCAGATCCACGGTGAGATGGGCCAGCATCCATCCTCAATTCTATCGATGGTTCAGGTGAAATTATTGGATGTTCTCCATCTGGTCCCATATCATTTGATTGATTTTCAGGGTACATTTTTGAAATAATTTTTATTTCCGCAACCTTTGGCTCCTCAATAAATATAGGTTCATCCACCTTAATGCCTGTATGAGGTTGATCAGTTTTGAACTGATCAATTTCGAGATTTCTTGTAGAAGTTTCATGTTCATGAAAGCGAACATCTCGTGATATGACTACTTTCTTATCTTGAGGAATCCAGACTCTATAACCTTTAGCGTTCCTAGGGTATCCAACAAAAACACCTTCCACACTTCGAGCGGCAAACTTACGTTTTTGTTCTTTATCCAAAACATGTACTTTGCAGCCGAACTTCTGAAAGTAGTGTAGCTGGACTGGTTTTCCATACCACTTCTCGTACGGGATTTGTCCACTAAGAGTACTCGATGGACATCGGTTCCTCACGTGGCACGCCGTTACTACAGCATCAGCCCAGAAACCTGGTGACAATCCGGACGATATCAACATACACCTTGCCATTTCTACGAGGGTTCTGTTCATCCTCTCTGCAACTCCATTTTGTTGCGGAGTTCGAGGAGCGGTCAGTCGCCTTGATATTCCCTCATTTTTCAAAAATACATCGAAATCTCGGTTACAGAATTCACCTCCGTTATCCGTTTGTAAATATTTAATTTTTTTTCCGGTTAGTTTTTCCACAAAACTTTTATATGTTACAAAGTTTGTAAGCACATCATTCTTTTTAGTCATCAAGAACACTTCGCACCAGCGTGTGCTGTCGTCAATAAAAGTAACAAAATATTTTGCGCCTCCTATCGCTTCAGTTTGTATAGGGCCTACTACGTCGGAATAAACGATTTTTAAAATATCATCGCACGGTCCACTTGTTCTGTGAAAAGGCAACGCGCTCATTTTTCCTTTCATACAAATATCGCAATCGTGAAATTCGCGGCTGTCTATTGCTCCACTCTTAACGCCGGAATGGATTAACACCTTTGATAGATCTTTCGCATTAAGATGACCTAAACGCTCATGCCACAGCCACGCATCACTATTCGATGCCACAGATACAGACTCAGTTTTCTCTCTAACATAGTATAAGCTCCCTGAACGATCCGCGACAAACTGAACTTCACCTTGACTATTTGTAACTACAGCTTTATTCTGACTAAAAGTTACTACGGAACCCTTATCTGTAATTTTAGCCACTGAGATCAAGTTACTTCGCAAATCTGGAACATATAGCGTGTCTGACAATGAGACTACTGTTCTAAGCTCATCTTTACATGCAGACAACGTGACGACACCCTTACCTTGCACATTTGTAGTGGAATTTGATGCCAAATTTAATATACCAGTTGTAGGTATCATGCCATTTACAAACTTACTCGCATCGTTACATAAGTGTGACGTACACCCACTATCTAAGATCCAATTTTCCTTTCCACTGTGAACAGCTCTACATTCACCTGAAACACAGTTAAAATTTTCAAAACTAGTATCAAAAACAGTCCTATGTATATCACCATCACACTCATTTGGCACACACTTCACATCTCCTTTTTTAGGACATTCAGATGCTTTGTGGCCTAGTTTATGGCATTTGAAGCATTTGAACATAAAACCCTTTGGTTTTTCCGCGCTTTTCTTATTTTCCGACTTTCCCTTCGCAACCATAGCTCTGTCCGTCTTTGGTTGATGTCTTGAGCAACTTTCCTCCAATATCTTTATCTTCAAAGCTTCTGGGTCTGGAATCGCATCCCGAGATTCAATTGCGCATCTGAAGTTTTCAAAACTTGCAGGCAAGCTGTATAACAACATAATGGAGAAAAGGTCATTATGAATTTCCACATTCATAGCATTCAATTTATCTTTAATATCAAAGTATTTCATGACATGCTCTTCGACGTCATCATCTTGCTCAGACTTCGCCATAGTTAACTGCTTCAGCAGGGTTGCCTTCCTGGCTGGTCCCTTTGAAGCGTAAATTGACTTCAACTTGTCCCAAACTTCCTTCGAGGTTGCGCACCCTCTTACGTGTCGCAACTCACTCGCACTCATCGATAATATGAGGTCTGCTTTTGCTTTTGAGTCATTTGACGTCCACAACCGTGCAGCCTCCGAATCAACTGGCTTGGGTAGCAAGCCGGTCACATAGCCCCATGCATCGCTTTTTACCAGAAGAGCCTCTGCATGTACGACCCAACTATCGTAATTTGATTTATTCAACAAATCGATCCTTACACTACCCGCTGCCATTTTTTCTGATTCCCTCGCTCTCCGTTTACTTATTAAACATATCCTGGGCCCATAACCCTTGTGAGAATCACAAAAGGATAGTCAAATAAAATAAAACGTGTGCAGTATAAAATATATTTAGTTGAAGTAAAGCATGTCAAATTATAAACAACATTTTCTTTTAATAAATTATAACTAAAGAGATCTTAATCCAACAGAACTCACGCAAAAAAACCAGCAGAGCAGGGTTGAAAGTTTAAATTATTTTTTTTATAGTGTTAAGGGGTTCGTAGAAACTAGCACTCTCGCGTTTATCATAGGTCCTTATAAGCCCTATAACCTACAAACTGAATCAAGTCTGGAACTCACGCAAAACGTTCAGCAGAGCAGGGTTGAAAGTTTAAAATATTTTTTTTATAGTGTTAAGGGGTTCGTAAAAACTAGCACTCTCGCGTTTATCATAGGTCCTTAAAAGCTCTATAACCTAAAATTGAATTAAATCTGGAACTCACGCAAAACGACCAGCAGAGCAGGGTTGAAAGTTTAAAATATTTTTTTTATAGTGTTAAGGGGTTCGTAGAAACTAGCACTCTCGCGTTTCTCATAGGTCCTTATAAGCCCTATAACCTACAAATTAAATCACGTCTGGAACTCACGCAAAACGTTCAGCAGAGCAGGGTTGAAAGTTTAAAATATTTTTTTTATAGTGTTAAGGGGTTCGTAGAAACTAGCACTCTCGCGTTTATCATAGGTCCTTATAAGCCCTATAACCTACAAATTGAATCACGTCTGGAACTCACGCAAAACGTTCAGCAGAGCAGGGTTGAAAGTTTAAAATATTTTTTTTATAGTGTTAAGGGGTTCGTAGAAACTAGCACTCTCACGTTTATCATAGGTCCTTATAAGCCCTATATTATACAAATTGAATTACGTCTGGAACTCACGCAAAACGTTCAGCAGAGCAGGGTTGAAAGTTTAAAATATTTTTTTTATAGTGTTAAGGGGTTCGTAGAAACTAGCACTCTCGCGTTTATCATAGGTCCTTATAATCCCTATAACCTACAAATTGAATCACGTCTGGAACTCACGCAAAACGTTCAGCAGAGCAGGGTTGAAAGTTTAAAATATTTTTTTTATAGTGTTAAGGGGTTCGTAGAAACTAGCACTCTCGCGTTTATCATAGGTCCTTATAAGCCCTATATTATACAAATTGAATTACGTCTGGAACTCACGCAAAACGTTCAGCAGAGCAGGGTTGAAAGTTTAAAATATTTTTTTTATAGTGTTTAGGGGTTCGTAAAAACTAGCACTCTCGCGTTTATCATAGGTCCTTATAAGCCCTATAACCTACAAATTGAATTAAGTCTGGAACTCACGCAAAAAAACCAGCAGAGCAGGGTTGAAAGTTTAAAATATTTTTTTTATATTGTTAAGGGGTTCGTAGAAACTAGCACTCTCGCGCTTATCATAGTTCCTTATAAGCCCTATAACCTACAAATTGAATCAAGTCTGGAACTCACGCAAAACGACCAGCAGAGCAGGGTTGAAAGTTAAAAATATTTTTTTTATAGTGTTAAGGGGTTCGTAGAAACTAGCACTCTCGCGTTTATCATAGGTCCTTATAAGCCCTATAACCTACAAATTGAATCACGTCTGGAACTCACGCAAAACGTTCAGCAGAGCAGGGTTGAAAGTTTAAAATATTTTTTTTATAGTGTTAAGGGGTTCGTAGAAACTAGCACTCTCGCGTTTATCATAGGTCCTTATAAGCCCTATATAATACAAATTGAATTACGTCTGGAACTCACGCAATACGTTCAGCAGAGCAGGGTTGAAAGTTTAAAATATTTTTTTTATAGTGTTTAGGGGTTCGTAAAAACTAGCACTCTCGCGTTTATCATAGGTCCTTATAAGCCCTATAACCTACAAATTGAATTAAGTCTGGAACTCACGCAAAAAAACCAGCAGAGCAGGGTTGAAAGTTTAAAATATTTTTTTTATAGTGTTAAGGGGTTCGTAGAAACTAGCACTCTCGCGCTTATCATAGTTCCTTATAAGCCCTATAACCTACAAATTGAATCAAGTCTGGAACTCACGCAAAACGTTCAGCAGAGCAGGGTTGAAAGTTTAAAATATTTTTTTTATAGTGTTAAGGGGTTCGTAAAAACTAGCACTCTCGCGTTTATAATAGGTCCTTAAAAGCCCTATAACCTAAAAATTGAATTAAATCTGGAACTCACGCAAAACGTTCAGCAGAGCAGGGTTGAAAGTTTAAAATATTTTTTTTATAATGTAAAGGGGTTCGTAGAAACTAGCACTCTCGCGTTTATCATAGGTCCTTATAAGCCCTATAACTTACAAATTGAATTTCGTCTGGAACTCACGCAAACCGTTCAGCAGAGCAGGGTTGAAAGTTTAAAATATTTTTTTTATAGTGTTAAGGGATTCGTAAAAACTAGCACTCTCGCGTTTTTCATAGGTCCTTATAAGCCCTATAACCTACAATTTGAATCAAGTCTGGAACTCTCGCAAAAAAACCAGCAGAGCAGGGTTGAAAGTTTAAAGTATTTTTTTTATAGTGTTAAGGGGTTCGTAAAAACTAGCACTCTCGCGTTTATCATAGATCCTTATAAGACCTATTACCATATATTTGAATCAAGTCTGGAACTCACGCAAAAAAACCAGCAGAGCAGGGTTGAAAGTTTAAAATATTTTTTTATAGTGTTAAGGGGTTCGTATAAACTAGCACTCTCGTGTTTATCATAGGTCCTTATAAGCCCTATAACCTTATATTTGAATCAAGCCTGGAACTCACGCCAAAAAACTAGAACTCAGTATAAAAAAACACAAATAAAAACACTTTAAAAACTTAACTTAACACTATAAAAAAAATATTTTAAACTATTAACCCTGCTCTGCTGGTCGTTTTGCGTGAGTTCCAAAGTGATTCAATTTGTAGGTTATAGGGCTTATAAGGACCTGTGATAAACGCGAGAGTGCTAGTTTCTACGAACCCCTTAACACTATAAAAAAAATATTTTAAACTTTCAACCCTGCTCTGCTGGTCGTTTTGCGTGAGTTCCAGATTTAATTCAATTTGTAGGTTATAGGGCTTATAAGGACCTATGATAAACGCGAGAGTGCTAGTTTCTACGAACCCCTTAACAATATAAAAAAAATATTTTAAACTTTCAACCCTGCTCTGCTGAACGTTTTGCGTTAGTTCCAGACGTGATTCAATTTGAAGGTTATAGGGCTTATAAGGACCTATGATAAACTTGAGAGTGCTAGTTTCTACGAACCCCTTAACACTATAAAAAAAATATTTTAAACTTTCAACCCTGCTCTGCTGAACGTTTTGCGTGAGTTCCAGACGTGATTCAATTTGTAGGTTATAGGGCTTATAAGGACCTATGATAAACTTGAGAGTGCTAGTTTCTACGAACCCCTTAACACTATAAAAAAAATATTTTTAACTTTCAACCCTGCTCTGCTGGTCGTTTTGCGTGAGTTCCAGATTTAATTCAATTTGTAGGTTATAGGGCTTTTAAGGACCTATTATAAACGCGAGAGTGCTAGTTTTTACGAACCCCTTAACACTATAAAAAAAATATTTTAAACTTTCAACCCTGCTCTGCTGAACGTTTTGCGTGAGTTCCAGACGTAATTCAATTTGTATAATATAGAGCTTATAAGGACCTATGATAAACGCGAGAGTGCTAGTTTCTACGAACCCCTTAACACTATAAAAAAAATATTTTAAACTTTCAACCCTGCTCTGCTGAACGTTTTGCGTGAGTTCTAGACGTGATTCAATTTGTAGGTTATAGGGCTTATAAGGACCTATGATAAACGCGAGAGTGCTAGTTTCTACGAACCCCTTAACACTATAAAAAAAATATTTTAAACTTTCAACCCTGCTCTGCTGAACGTTTTGCGTGAGTTCCAGACTTAATTCAATTTGTAGGTTATAGGGCTTATAAGGACCTATGATAAACGCGAGAGTGCTAGTTTTTACGAACCCCTTAACACTATAAAAAAAATATTTTAAACTTTCAACCCTGCTCTGCTGAACGTTTTGCGTGAGTTCCAGACGTGATTCAATTTGTAGGTTATAGGGCTTATAAGGACCTATGATAAACGCGAGAGTGCTAGTTTCTACGAACCCCTTAACACTATAAAAAAAATATTTTAAACTTTCAACCCTGCTCTGCTGAACGTTTTGCGTGAGTTCCAGACGTGATTCAATTTGTAGGTTATAGGGCTTATAAGGAACTATGATAAACGCGAGAGTGCTAGTTTCTACGAACCCCTTAACACTATAAAAAAAATATTTTAAACTTTCAACCCTGCTCTGCTGGTTTTTTTGCGTGAGTTCCAGACTAAATTCAATTTGTAGGTTATAGGGCTTATAAGGACCTATGATAAACGCGAGAGTGCTAGTTTTTACGAACCCCTTAACACTATAAAAAAAATATTTTAAACTTTCAACCCTGCTCTGCTGAACGTTTTGCGTGAGTTCCAGACGTAATTCAATTTGTATAATATAGAGCTTATAAGGACCTATGATAAACGCGAGAGTGCTAGTTTCTACGAACCCCTTAACACTATAAAAAAAATATTTTAAACTTTCAACCCTGCTCTGCTGAACGTTTTGCGTGAGTTCTAGACGTGATTCAATTTGTAGGTTATAGGGCTTATAAGGACCTATGATAAACGCGAGAGTGCTAGTTTTTACGAACCCCTTAACACTATAAAAAAAATATTTTAAACTTTCAACCCTGCTCTGCTGAACGTTTTGCGTGAGTTCCAGACGTGATTCAATTTGTAGGTTATAGGGCTTATAAGGACCTATGATAAACGCGAGAGTGCTAGTTTCTACGAACCCCTTAACACTATAAAAAAAATATTTTAAACTTTCAACCCTGCTCTGCTGAACGTTTTGCGTGAGTTCCAGACGTGATTCAATTTGTAGGTTATAGGGCTTATAAGGAACTATGATAAACGCGAGAGTGCTAGTTTCTACGAACCCCTTAACACTATAAAAAAAATATTTTAAACTTTCAACCCTGCTCTGCTGGTTTTTTTGCGTGAGTTCCAGACTAAATTCAATTTGTAGGTTATAGGGCTTATAAGGACCTATGATAAACGCGAGAGTGCTAGTTTTTACGAACCCCTAAACACTATAAAAAAAATATTTTAAACTTTCAACCCTGCTCTGCTGAACGTTTTGCGTGAGTTCCAGACGTGATTCAATTTGTAGGTTATAGGGCTTATAAGGACCTATGATAAACGCGAGAGTGCTAGTTTCTACGAACCCCTTAACACTATAAAAAAAATATTTTAAACTTTCAACCCTGCTCTGCTGAACGTTTTGCGTGAGTTCCAGACTTGATTCAATTTGTAGGTTATAGGGCTTATAAGGACCTATGATAAACGCGAGAGTGCTAGTTTCTACGAACCCCTTAACACTATAAAAAAAATATTTTAAACTTTCAACCCTGCTCTGCTGAACGTTTTGCGTGAGTTCCAGACTTGATTCAATTTGTAGGTTATAGGGCTTATAAGGACCTATGATAAACGCGAGAGTGCTAGTTTCTACGAACCCCTTAACACTATAAAAAAAATATTTTAAACTTTCAACCCTGCTCTGCTGGTTTTTTTGCGTGAGTTCCAGACTTAATTCAATTTGTAGGTTATAGGGCTTATAAGGACCTATGATAAACGCGAGAGTGCTAGTTTTTACAAACCCCTTAACACTATAAAAAAAATATTTTAAACTTTCAACCCTGCTCTGCTGAACGGTTTGCGTGAGTTCCAGACTTGATTCAATTTGTAGGTTATAGGGCTTATAAGGACCTATGATAAACGCGAGAGTGCTAGTTTCTACGAACCCCTTAACACTATAAAAAAAATAATTTAAACTTTCAACCCTGCTCTGTTGGTTTTTTTGCGTGAGTTCCAGACTTAATTCAATTTGTAGGTTATAGGGCTTATAAGGACCTATGATAAACTTGAAAGTGCTAGTTTCTACGAACCCCTTAACAATATAAAAAAATTATTTTAAACTTTCAACCCTGCTCTGCTGAACGTTTTGCGTGAGTTCCAGACGTGATTCAATTTGTAGGTTATAGGGCTTATAAGGACCTATGATAAACGCGAGAGTGCTAGTTTCTACGAACCCCTTAACACTATAAAAAAAATATTTTAAACTTTCAACCCTGCTCTGCTGAACGGTTTGCGTGAGTTCCAGACGTAATTCAATTTGTAAGTTATAGGGCTTATAAGGACCTATGATAAACTTGAGAGTGCTAGTTTCTACGAACCCCTTAACACTATAAAAAAAATATTTTAAACTTTCAACCCTGCTCTGCTGGTCGTTTTGCGTGAGTTCCAGATTTAATTCAATTTGTAGGTTATAGGGCTTTTAAGGACCTATGATAAACGCGAGAGTGCTAGTTTTTACGAACCCCTTAACACTATAAAAAAAATATTTTAAACTTTCAACCCTGCTCTGCTGAACGTTTTGCGTGAGTTCCAGACTTGATTCAATTTGTAGGTTATAGGGCTTATAAGGACCTATGATAAACGCGAGAGTGCTAGTTTCTACGAACCCCTTAACACTATAAAAAAAATATTTTAAACTTTCAACCCTGCTCTGCTGGTTTTTTTGCGTGAGTTCCAGACTTAATTCAATTTGTAGGTTATAGGGCTTATAAGGACCTATGATAAACGCGAGAGTGCTAGTTTTTACAAACCCCTTAACACTATAAAAAAAATATTTTAAACTTTCAACCCTGCTCTGCTGAACGTTTTGCGTGAGTTCCAGACGTAATTCAATTTGTATAATATAGGGCTTATAAGGACCTATGATAAACGCGAGAGTGCTAGTTTCTACGAACCCCTTAACACTATAAAAAATATATTTTAAACTTTCAACCCTGCTCTGCTGAACGTTTTGCGTGAGTTCCAGACGTGATTCAATTTGTAGGTTATAGGGATTATAAGGACCTATGATAAACGCGAGAGTGCTAGTTTCTACGAACCCCTTAACACTATAAAAAAAATAATTTAAACTTTCAACCCTGCTCTGCTGGTTTTTTTGCGTGAGTTCCAGACTTAATTCAATTTGTAGGTTATAGGGCTTATAAGGACCTATGATAAACTTGAGAGTGCTAGTTTCTACGAACCCCTTAACAATATAAAAAAAATATTTTAAACTTTCAACCCTGCTCTGCTGAACGTTTTGCGTGAGTTCCAGACGTGATTCAATTTGTAGGTTATAGGGCTTATAAGGACCTATGATAAACGCGAGAGTGCTAGTTTCTACGAACCCCTTAACACTATAAAAAAAATATTTTAAACTTTCAACCCTGCTCTGCTGAACGGTTTGCGTGAGTTCCAGACGTAATTCAATTTGTAAGTTATAGGGCTTATAAGGACCTATGATAAACTTGAGAGTGCTAGTTTCTACGAACCCCTTAACAATATAAAAAAATTATTTTAAACTTTCAACCCTGCTCTGCTGAACGTTTTGCGTGAGTTCCAGACGTGATTCAATTTGTAGGTTATAGGGCTTATAAGGACCTATGATAAACGCGAGAGTGCTAGTTTCTACGAACCCCTTAACATTATAAAAAAAATATTTTAAACTTTCAACCCTGCTCTGCTGGTTTTTTTGCTTGAGTTCCAGACTTAATTCAATTTGTAGGTTATAGGGCTTATAAGGACCTATGATAAACGCGAGAGTGCTAGTTTCTACGAACCCCTTAACACTATAAAAAAAATATTTTTAACTTTCAACCCTGCTCTGCTGGTCGTTTTGCGTGAGTTTCAGATTTAATTCAATTTGTAGGTTATAGGGCTTTTAAGGACCTATTATAAACGCGAGAGTGCTAGTTTTTACGAACCCCTTAACACTATAAAAAAAATATTTTAAACTTTCAACCCTGCTCTGCTGAACGTTTTGCGTGAGTTCCAGACTTGATTCAATTTGTAGGTTATAGGGCTTATAAGGAACTATGATAAACGCGAGAGTGCTAGTTTCTACGAACCCCTTAACACTATAAAAAAAATATTTTAATTTTTCAACCCTGCTCTGCTGGTTTTTTTGCGTGAGTTCCAGACTTAATTCAATTTGTAGGTTATAGGGCTTATAAGGACCTATGATAAACGCGAGAGTGCTAGTTTCTACGAACCCCTTAACACTATAAAAAAAATAATTTAAACTTTCAACCCTGCTCTGCTGGTTTTTTTGCGTGAGTTCCAGACTTAATTCAATTTGTAGGTTATAGGGCTTATAAGGACCTATGATAAACTTGAGAGTGCTAGTTTCTACGAACCCCTTAACAATATAAAAAAAATATTTTAAACTTTCAACCCTGCTCTGCTGAACGTTTTGCGTGAGTTCCAGACGTGATTCAATTTGTAGGTTATAGGGCTTATAAGGACCTATGATAAACTTGAGAGTGCTAGTTTCTACGAACCCCTTAACAATATAAAAAAAATATTTTAAACTTTCAACCCTGCTCTGCTGAACGTTTTGCGTGAGTTCCAGACGTGATTCAATTTGTAGGTTATAGGGCTTATAAGGACCTATGATAAACGCGAGAGTGCTAGTTTCTACGAACCCCTTAACATTATAAAAAAAATATTTTAAACTTTCAACCCTGCTCTGCTGAACGTTTTGCGTGAGTTCCAGACGTGATTCAATTTGTAGGTTATAGGGCTTATAAGGACCTATGATAAACGCGAGAGTGCTAGTTTCTACGAACCCCTTAACACTATAAAAAAAATATTTTAAACTTTCAACCCTGCTCTGCTGGTTGTTTTGCGTGAGTTCCAGATTTGATTCAATTTGTAGGTTATAGGGCTTTTAAGGACCTATTATAAACGCGAGAGTGCTAGTTTTTACGAACCCCTTAACACTATAAAAAAAATATTTTAAACTTTCAACCCTGCTCTGCTGAACGTTTTGCGTGAGTTCCAGACTTGATTCAATTTGTAGGTTATAGGGCTTATAAGGACCTATGATAAACGCGAGAGTGCTATTTTCTGCGAAGCCCTTAACACTATAAAAAAAATATTTTAAACTTTCAACCCTGCTCTGCTGGTTTTTTTGCGTGAGTTCCAGACTTGATTCAATTTGTAGGTAATAGGTCTTTTAAGGACCTATGATAAACGCGAGAGTGCTAGTTTTTACGAACCCCTTAACACTATAAAAAAAATATTTTAAATTTTCAACCCTGCTCTGCTGGTTTTTTTGCGTGAGTTCTAGACTTGATTCAATTTGTAGGTAATAGGTCTTATAAGGACCTATGATAAACGCGAGAGTGCTAGTTTTTACGAACCCCTTAACACTATAAAAAAAATATTTTAAACTTTCAACCCTGCTCTGCTGGTTTTTTTGCGTGAGTTCCAGACTTGATTCAAGTTCTAGGTAGTAGCTCTAGTATGGATCTATGAGAGATGAAAGAGTTCTAGCTCTTGCAAACTGTTTAAAACCATAAAAAAAATATTAATATTTTTTGTTCAAATCACTTTTTTCAGGTCTTCAGGCCAGAACTATTTCTGAAAAGTATCAGGAACTGTAGAGCAGAGCTTTAGGCACATGAAAATATTTTTTTTTATTTTATTGGTGAAAAATGATCTGCTACGGGAAGTTGGCAGAGCATATTTTCAATTGTTTTTTTTTCAGGTTTTCAGGCCAGAACTATTCCTGAAAAGTATCAGGAACTGTAGAACTATGCTGCATGCGAATAGAACTCACTTTTTTTTTTGATCTGCTGGACAATGATCTGCTAAGTTCACACGCATGGCATTGATCTGTTCCCATCGCTTAGAGTTTTGTTTCTTTCTCCGGTCCGGTCGCGAAGTTATTAAAATAAAATAAATATAAATATTGTAGGCAATCCACACGCTATCTAGCCTCAAACTAAGCAGAGCTTGTACTACGGGAACAAGATAGCTGAAAGCCCGGGGCCCGGGGCAACCATTTTTCGATATTTTCTGTTTCATTTATCTCTAATTGTATGAACGTACTATCTGATCTAGTTTTATATTTAGCTCGCAAGAGTTGGGACCTTGCCTGCGCGGGGATATCCTACGGTTACCTAAGCCCCGCAAGCAAGGCCCGTGGGGGGCCCGCACAGGCTGGGGCCGGCTGGCAAATGCCATTTCGATATGGCCAGTGACGCTGGTTAGTAGGGAGTAGGAGGCAGTCCAAATATTGTGGTTAAATAATTATGAGACTGATGCGTAATCTAAGTTCAGGGCGACCCACAATAGTAGCTTACCAAAACCTGTTCCAAAATAAAAATAAAACTGACATCAGTGCCTGGGGTTAAGTACAATGAATTTAGGGCTAAAAATAACTGTCAGATCATGTGCGTCTAACGGAACGCATCAGCACTTCCCGCGCAAAACAAACGTCAATATTCCCGCCCATTCCCATCCGTCACTTTGACACTTCGTCTCATCTACAAAATGGTCTTCTACAGTCTCGTTTTAGTTTGATGACTTTGTTAATTGTTATTCGGCACCAAATTAGATTTAAACAAGATTTAAAGCGTTTGCTGACGGGTAAATTGATTGGTATTTAGCCATTGGTATGTTAATTTGAATTCTTTGGCTCGATGGGCAAAATGACGTTAGCCACAAAAGTCCTTAAAAAAAGAATGCTTTGTAGTCAGAGTGTATGTATACAATGATACAACCCGCAGAACATGTTTTGTTGGAGGTAGCGTTTTCACCATAGGTACATGTTTCGAAACATTTTGACCTCGTGTGTATCGTGTATCGGACTCCTGTTTCCGCAATTGGACTCAAAAGTCGGTCCGTCTTGCGTCAGGAAACGCTGGCCATGCTTGTAGCCAGCCTTACTCCTCCCAGAAGCGCAGAAGCTTCCTGGGGGCTTCGCAGGCTTGGAGGAGTGACCTGGGGTGGTCCAGGATTTCGCCTTGTTGAGTTGCTACACCCTCGCATTCCAGGACTACGTGGGCAGCTGATTCTTCTTCGGATAGACATTTTGACCTAAATTAATTCCATACTATTGGCTTCGAAATGTTTTAATTAAATTTTCCAAAACATGTTTTGAGAAGAAAGTGTTTTGTAAGCGTGTTTCGCGTTGATTTTTCGATATTCGAAACGCACCGTTAGTTATAGCTTGCTCTTATAACTCCACGTTGCGCCGCCATATTTAGACACCGAAGGCGCGAATACATTTCGCGGCCCATTGCCATTTCAAACCGCAATTTTCGGTTCCATTTTCAAAGCTCAAAGACACTAGAATGTTGCCAGCAATAAAATATCGTAACTCGACCGTGGTTGCCAGTAACAAATTGGTTAATTGTGTGTATAAATAACTTGGAGAGAGGATATGTCGTTCGGTTTCTAATTAGGGATTTGTTGACAATGTCGACGCGTTATTAGAATGACGAATGTGCCGACAAAGTTGACATTAATTTGACGTTTTTTAATAGGCATCTAGGCCTGCGCACATTATATCTAGGCGATGGCGATGGCGATCAATGAAACGCTGTCAAATTTGACAGCGTTATACTGATCGCGATCGCTAGCGACCTAGGTGTGCCTTAAAGGAAAGAAAGAAAGAAAGAAAGAAAGAAAACATATTTATTCACAGACACTTAGCAATATCTACGCTATACATAAAAGAAATATAAAGAGCCAAGAGCTGCAAAACGGTCCCTGACTCAGCGTGAAGTTAGTTGACTAGCAACTAACGCTGGTCTAAAGGCCTGTAAGCCTGCCACAGCTCTGCTCTAGCTCTTTCTGGTTCTATCTCTCTCTCGGCTCTGGTTTTGAGTCTGCGTGAGTGTTGACTAAATAAATCCTACAACGAAACGTCAATCACGCAGTGTCAAAATTCACGGCAGTATATATTTGCAGAACCCTATGCTAAAACTGATCGTCATCGCTTTCGCCATCGCAGATCGCCTAGATGCGCAAGGCTGAACTTGCCGTGTCTGCCTAGTCCATTTAAAACTTTTTAGCCTACAGGAAATGTACAGGTTTGGACTGGCCTCTCAGCTCAGTTGGTAGTAGCTCTGCCTTCTGCGCCGTAGGTCGTGGGTTCGATCTCCACCGAGAACAAATATTTGTGTGGTGAACACAGATGTTTGTTCTCTGTCTGGGTGTTATATTGTATTCTAAGTATGTATTTACAAAAAAATATGTAGAGTTCAGAAAGAGAACCGTCGTGGCCAAATTGAGAACTAACGTTTCGATTTTTATATGGCAGCTCATCCCTTTCTTTCTGTCAGCATTTTGCATCATAAAAATTATATAAAGGAATAGTACACTAGTTGTGATAGGATCAAAACGCAACAGACGCGCTATTGTATTGCCCACTAAACAAAAAAGGTGATTAAGCACAGCAGCGCCCTCCAATCCCACGACGGTTCTCTTTCTGAACAGACTCTGTAGAAGTATTAATCAGCTCTCAAGTTTTTCTTAAAACAAGCTCTGCTTTAATTTAGGACTGTGAATTGTCCACAATATCTTAATTAATAAAAATGAATTGCTGTTCGTTAGTCTCGCTAAAACTCGAGAACGGCTGGACCGATTTGGGTGATTTTGGTCTTGAATGATTTGTGGAGGTCCAGAGAAGGTTTGAAAGGTGAATAAATATGTTTTTTTTCAACGGGAACGGTAACGGGGCGAGCGAAGCCGCGGGCAGCCGCTATTTTTAACCGACTTCCAATCAAAAAGGAGGAGGTTCTCAATTCGGTTGTATTTTTTTTTTTTTTTTTTTTATTATATTTGTTACCGCATAACTTCGTCATTTGTGAGCCGATTTTAAAAAATATTTTTTTATCTGAAAGGTACTGCTTCCAGATTGGTCCCATTTTAATTTTATTAAAATCGGTGTTGCTATTTTTTTTTTTAATAATTTTTTTAATGTTTGTAACTGCATGCCTCCGTCATTTATGAACCGATTTAGAATTATTTTTTTTTATTTGGAAGGTTATTCTTACGTCCAGATTGTCCCAAACAAATTTGATTAAAATCGGTTTAGCCGTTTGACAATGAAGTCGGTTTCTCAAGTTTTTTAAACTTATAATTATATTCATTTATTTAATATTTATTTATTTATTGCATGAACAAAAAGTAGATAAGTACCTCTGTTAGCAAATATATTTATCGTAAAGAACTTTTAATTTTTCTAGAATAGTATAAAATTTAAGTATCACTGAATACTGATGGTTAAAGTATAACAATTCATCATCATCAACCTTTTGCAGTCCACTGCTGGATATAGGTCTCTCTCGTGTCATAGTATAAAAAAATGTGTTTTTTTTTATTATTTAGGGCATTTAACAAAGAAATCACATATAAATAAACAATCTTAAATGTACATAGTAATCAGTGCGTTGTGTCTCTCTAATTACAGGACGCCACAGCGCGCGCAAAATATACAACAGTTTTTAATAGCGCCGCAGGTTCAACTGTATTTATTTTACTCACGCCTGCCCCTACTTACGGGACGCTATAGTACCTGGGATAAGGTTTTAGATGGAGTAGGCTTGCCCAGCACCATCCCGACAGCTTAGTCGGCCTAATCCACAGAAAAGACATGGTCAATACGTGCGGAACTGAATAAGTCAAGCTTTTTGTTTCTTCACGATGTTTTCCTTCACGGTTGAGAGCCTTAAATATTTCGAACAGAATAATCCATAAGTAGCTACACGACAGATTCGAACCCACGACCTTAGGATCAGAAGGCGGGGTTCAGACCTACTTACATACCTACGCAATTATTTTACAGTGAAAGCAGAGTCAACCCACTTCTTACATTACAAAATAACATGTAGAATACTGACCACCTAAGTTTAGTAGTTTTATTAGTTAATTTTAGTATTTTTTGCACTGCCATCTAGCATCGAGTAGGAACGGACAAGGTCACATGTAATAAAACCATAGACAATGTTCTAAATGAAGAGCTTTAATGCAACTGTGAGTAAAAGACTTCTGTTGCCATAGAATTTCAAATAATTTAATATACATTCCTATTTATGTCATAATTGCCACGTTCGGGAACCTTTTCTGTAATTTACCGATTTGACGATTTGTAGCTTATTGGTTAAAAGAATCACAGTAAAATGAAAGAAGTTTGAAATATTGTTTTTACTTTTAACTGTACTGTTTTTGAATAATTAATTATTTTTTTGAAGAATCAAATTGCATATTTTGATAATTAATTATTAAATATTTCATTACTGAAGAATTGTATAAGGTTTAAGAACGCATTTTTTATGCTAAAAAAACAAAAACACGTCAGCTGCCAAATATGTCAAAATCTGTTGTGTCATGTTGTCGGCAAAGAAATAAAAATTGAAAAATCTCAAAGAATCCTGAAAAAACAGTTTAGATCACTCGAATAGTTTGTAACTAGCCTGGAAAACTGATTCCCTTGTCATCATCATGCTTTGGTACGGCGGCACCATCGCCGAAGCTGTGACGCTATCAAAACAGAAAAATACTATCTTCGTCGTATTTGTCGCAGGTTTGTAGCAAATTTTGCTTTGAAAACCCTCTAAATACATGCCAACAAACATCCCCTAAATCCGCTCTTACAGCAATTTACAATATATAATGATTTTAAGGATGTAGGAACGAATTTGTGTGGCCTTCATAAGTTTGACTATTGTGAGGTTGGCATAACATGTTCTCTGCCTCTCTGTCTAAACAACTTCTTACAGGTGAAAATGATAATAACTCGGTTGAAATGGAGGCCACCATTGATGATGCAGCTGTGGCCGCCCGTCTCTCCAACCCGACTCACTTCCTCACCGTTAAACTAATGAGTGGGACGGTGGACTATATGCACTTTGCCCAGATGTGTATCCTTTTTAAATAGCTGTTGGTTTGTATGGCTTTGTGTAATTAGCATTAAGACAAAGGTAATTTTAGATATCACACGATCTGAAGGTCGTGGGTTCAAGTTTTGGCAAGTTTTTATCATCCGCACTTGATGTGCAGTCAGGTTTTTTCCGCAAGTAGGCCGCTAGTGGGCCCTTTTTGCGTGACCCTTGAACACGTGTTGCTCAAACTTTTTGAGGTTCTACAACACGCCGGTTTCCTCACGATGTTTTCCTTCACCGTTTTGAAAGTACTGGCATAGTGCACATAAATTTTTCGACAGAAAAATTCATTGGTACACGAGTGGATTTGAACCCACGACCTTAGGATCGGAAGGCGGGGCCACTACCACTAGACCACCAGTGCTCTCAGGTCGTGGGTTCAAATCCACCGTTGGGTCGTGGGTTGTGTGGATTGTCCACAATATTTGTAAGTTTAGCTCACAAACCTATTGTATTGTATTTCCTCATGATTTTCCTCAACACCACACAGACCAGTTTGTGCCGGTGCCGTCTCTATTCTTCATTGGTCGTAACGGCACTCCGCTGGAAGTTGTATGTGCCGGGATACAGCCGGCTAACCTGTCCACGAGGATCGACCGGATCCTCGCTGAGCACCGTAAGTATTATCTCTGCCTTTTGCGCCGTAGGTCGTGGGTTCGACCCCCACCAAGAACAAATATTTGTATGGTGAATGTAGAGAGCACTGGTGGTCTAGTGGTAGTGGCCCCGCCTTCCGATCCGAAGGTCGTGGGTTCAAATCCAGTTGTGTACCAATGAGTTTTTCTGTCGAAAAATGTATGTTCACTATGCCAGTACTCTCAAAACGGTGAAGGAAAACATCGTGAGGAAACCGGCGTGTTGTAGAACCTAAAAAAGTTCGAACAACACGTGTCAAGCGTCACGCAAAAAGGGCCCGCCAGCGGCCTACTTGCGGAAAAACCTGCCCGCACATCAAGTGCGCATGATAAACTTGCCAACTTGCCAACCGTTAGTAACTAAAATATATAAAACTCTTACGTTACTGACTGACTGACAATCAACGCTCAGCCTAAACCGTAAGTCCTAGAAGCATGGAACTTGGAGGGTATGTTTATTTTCAGCGCCTTGCGTGTCCTGTACAATAACATGTTTAGGGTATTGTTGGGGCTACCAAGATTCTGCTGTGCGTCGGGCATGTTTGCTGACGCACATGTCAACGACTTTCACGCCATAATGCGTAATAAAATAGCTTCCGTCAAGGCGCAGAATGTTGGCTAGCTCCAACAGTATACTTAGAGTACTGGCTGGCAGATGGGACAGCCCACTACAAAACTACTGGGTGGCTGCCTTAATCAATCCCAATGCCAGTCAAGTTTATTACATTAACTAGGTAACCATTCGTGTGAACTCCTACTATAATGTTCTCTGTTTATTTTATTATTTTTTGATGTGCTATTGTATGTGTTATGTTAGTTTTAAGAAAATGGATCTTTTGACATCTGAATAAACAAATTTTTAATTTTAATTTTGTTTTTATTTTATAGCATAGGGGTGCAAGTTTATCATGCGCACTTGATGTGCGGGCTGGTTTTTCCGCAAGTAGGCCGCTGGTGGGCCCATTTTGTGGACACGTGTTGCTCGAACTTTTTTAGGTTCTACGGCACGCCGGTTTCCTCACGATGTTTTCCTGCACCGTTTTTGCGAGTACTGGCATAGTGCACATATTTTTTTTGTCAGAATAACTCATTGGTACACAGCTGGATTTGAACCCACGACCTTCGGATCGGAAGATCTACTACCAACTGAGCTGAGAGGCCAGACAAGTGATCTATGAAGGTCTGTCAATTTTTCAATTTCAATTCATTTATTTCTATAGGCATGAATACAATGCACTTAGAATAACGTCTTATAATTCGATTCAGCCGGCTGTACGCCGAAGAAACATGACGTAATCATATCATATAATTTATTCATGAACGATCATACAATCATGTTTGAAATAAGTACATACAATTGAAAGAGACAAACAAGAAATAATCAATAAACACAAATTAAATAATAATTGCACAAAATTCAATTTTACATAGTCAAATATCAATATTAGAAATGTCATTATTTACAAAATCATCAATGGAATAAAAACACCCTTTCAACAAAAGCTTTTTAATGCGGCGTTACCTCGCTCTGAGGCGTTCCATTTAAGGCTTGAAGTGCAAGCGAGAGCGCGGAACGAAAAGAGGCACGCACGGCCTCCGCGTTCGGCAGCGTTCGACATCTGTCTCTCTCCTACTTGAGTGAGCGATGCGTCCGCGTGGACAGCTGTATGACGTTGGCACGTTCAACTATCGTCAGTAAACCGACTTTACAGACAAACGATTTTTTTAATAATAATATCCTCTGCTCTTCTAGACAGTGATAAACCGTTCCAAGCGTCAACATCGTCGAGCTCTCAAGGCATGCATGATGCCACGGGAGGGCTGCTACAGTCGGAGGCCATTGCTAGTGCTCCGGTCAACATACCCGGTCAGGGGAATACAACTAATGTACAAGGTACTGCTGTATGCAATATTTTTTAGAAACTAGTAACCACTCTGTAGCCATTCGTGAGGACCGCTAATTGGCTTCTCTGATAACCTAAACTAGATTAATTAGTTATTAAGTTATTTAAAGCTGTTTGCTTTCCTAAAACAAACAAATAAATAAATAATTCAGCAGAAGGACCATCTCAACCAAAGTACCCGAGGAATTCACCATCTGCTCTCACCACTTCCGACCAAGTATATGAAGTGGTGTGTGACGGTGATGTCTGTGTGAGACGACCAAAGACAGATGACCAGCCGTCTACCAGTCAAGTGCCAGAGGTGAATACTGAGGTATGTGAATGTTATGAATAAAATAGAATAAGCTTTTTAAAAAAAAAAAACGTTTTAAACAATCGTAAAGATACCAGAATTATAAGAATAATAGACCTCAGTGGTAACCCCGACACTGTCATTGGTGACACCAACGGCAGTGGCGCCATCTTTGATTCCACCAGCGGCATCTTTCCTAGTGAATACTGCGACCATAGTGGTGACCCCAATGCTGGAGTTAGTAAATAAATAAAAAATAAAAATATTGTGGACAATTCACACAACTACCCAGCCCCAAACTAAGCAGAGCTTGTACTATGGGAACCAGATAATTGATATAATACTTGTATAGTTTTTTTTTTGTAATTACATACCTAGAATACAATATAACACCCAGACAGAGAACAGACATCTGTGCTCACCACACAAATATTTGTTTTCGATGGGGATCGAACCCACGCCCTTCAGCGTAGAAGGCAGAGCTACTACCAACTGGGCTGTGAAGGTAGTCAATATTATAACTTGTTTATTTATTACACCTATAGAATATGCCTGAAGAGTTGGCGAGACAAGCGAGCATGCAAGACAAAATTCAGCACGCGAAGGAACTTCTAGAAGCGAAACGCAGAGAACAGATTGAACAGGAGAAAGAGGTAAAACTAACTCATCATCAACTGCCTGACCAATACATACATACATACATAAAATCACGCCTTATTCCCATGGGGGTAGGCAGAGATCACGGATTTCCACTTGCTACGATCCTGACACACCTCTTTCGCTTCATTCACTCTCATAACATTCTTCATACATGCTCGTCGGTTTAGGGTACTCCTAACCTGGCCTTTCTCTAAAACGTCTGCGATCTGATCGAGATACATGCGCCTAGGTCTTCCCCTTCCAGCAGTTCCATTCACGCTCGCCTGATGCAATTGTTTTGTTAGTCTCCTTTCATCCATTCTCTCTACATGTCCAAACCATCTTAGCATACCTTTCTCTACTCTCATCACTACGTCTTCTTTCACACCGCATTCCTCTCTTATCACACTGTTTTTCACTCTATCACTCAACTTTACACCACACATACTACGTAACGCTCTCATTTCTACTGCATTTACTCTGCTCTGATGTTTTTTCTGCCATACCCAACTTTCACTACCATACATCAATGTCGGCACTAACACTCCTTTATGTACAGCAAGTCGTGTCTTGTTAGACAGTTTCCTGCTGCTCATAAATGTGTGTAATGCCCCATTCACTCGGTTTCCAGCCGTCACCCTCCTTTCAATATCATCTTCATGCTTTCCATCTCTTGTAAACAAAGTCCCCAAATATATAAACTCATTCACTTGTTCCACTTTTTCTCCACCAATCAAAATATTACATGCTGTTATACATTCATCTCTTTCGAAAACCATAATCTTTGACTTACTTACATTTACTTTCATTCCTTTCCTCTCAAAAGCTCCATACATAATTGTTACCATCTCCTGTAACTCGTCCGCCGATGACGCAAGTATAACCTGGTCATCAGCATAGAGAAGACATTTGACGAGTAACTCGTTCATTCTTAGTCCGCATTCACTATCTTTCAAATCTTGCAAACAACTATCCATGAATAAATTAAACAACCATGGAGACGCTACACATCCATGTCTAACACCCTTTTGGATGCTAAACCATTCAGTGTATGACCCATTTACCCTAACGCAAGAACTAGAATCCTCATAGAGAGATTTCAGAGCCTGAACCAAGTTGTTGTCTACTCCATACATGGACAGCACCGACCATAGCTCATTCCTCATCACTTTATCATAGGCCTTTTCTAAATCCACGAATGCGCAATAGACCTTTTGACCCTTGGCCAAAAATTTCTCGGCTATGCATCGCAAGGAAAAGACCTGATCCGTACATCCCATTCCCCTTCGAAATCCCGCTTGTGCATCCCATATTTTCCCATCGGTTTCTTTTACAACTCTTTCAATCAACACCTTTGCATACAGTTTTCCGACAACGCTGAGAAGGCTAATGCCTGACCAATGTACCTACTATTTCGTATCTTATTTTTATTATGCTGTGTAGATACTATAATATAACTTTGAAGCGTAGCGTGTGCTGTCTTTGAAACTTTTGTATTATTGCATTGCATACGTCTGACTAAATGAAGTGGCACCACACTGGATCTTCACTGCTATTATTTTAGAATATTTTTGATTTGTAAAAGGATCATAATTATAAAAAAACGGTAGGAACCAAGCCGTAGTTTGTTGCCTGTTCTTCTACGCTTGGCCGCGTGGAACTGGCACCTAGACTCACCTAGCTTTAACACGTTTCAAAGTGATTCTTGCATCGTATTGAATAAAAATTATTGAGTTTGACCAAGATTCCGGATAAAAACAAACTTCAGAAAAACACAACATTTTTGAAAAAAATCGGTTGTCTGTAAAGTCGGTTTACTGACGATAGTTGAACGTGCCAACGTCATACAGCTGTCCACGCGGACGCATCGCTCACTCAAGTAGGAGAGAGACAGATGTCGAACGCTGCCGAACGCGGAGGCCGTGCGTGCCTCTTTGTCGCTCGTCCCGCGCTCTCGCTTGTACTTCAAGCATTAAATGGAACGCCTCAGAGCGAGGTAACGCCATATGAGTCATGTTTTTTCGTGCGTACAGCCGGCTCCATCGAATTATAAGACTTTAAGTTAAAAACTTTATAACAACAAGCAATATTTGTCCACAGGTAGAAAGACAGAAGGAGTTAGCGCGACGTAACACGGGCCAAAGCGTCAACGAGCTAAAGAAATGGCAAATGGACCAAGAAATGAAGCAATTGCAAGTAAGTAATAACCATTTTTATGAACAAAAAGGATATTTTCATCCCACCAGCTCTGAAAGTGTGTTTTTGCTGTTCAATATCTGACTGCAAAAGCCGTTTTTATCCTCTAGAGGATAAAGTAAATTTGAATTTAGAACATCGTGTTCACTAAGTTTGTGAATACACAACTTATTTACTTCTACCTCCATGGTGCCGAACTTATCATACAACCTTTTTTAATTTGTTAAAAACTCGCACTCGTAACCTTCTTTGTGTATTTGTGAATTCAAAACACCATTAAACCTATTTACTTTTACCTGCATGCTGCCGAATTTATAATACAACCTTTTTAAATTTGTTAATAACTCATACCCGGAACCTTCTTGGTGTGTTACTTTTAGTCGCGCCATGTTCTTTTTTGCATTTAGTCATTTCCTCGCTGAGGTGGGATGAAAAGTTACGTGTTGCACTCGAGTGCAAAGATTTTTCACCTTGTGCTCTTTTGATTCCTTCGCCAACGCTTTGGATTCTAACTTTTAAACCACTCGCTACGCTCGAGGTTAAACTTTAGAATCCTGCGCTTGCTCAGTCATCAAAATAGAGCACGCGGTTAAAAAGCATCTTTGCACTCTTGTATAACAAATAACTATTACTATTATTAAAAAAAAACTTTTTATTGTTCTTACAATTAACATAATAAATCGGGTAAACTATTATTTTAATATAACTATTGCTGAATTGAATATTTATTTACACAAAGAAACTTACAATTAAACAAATATTTACAAAATGTACAAAATACACAAGAAACAGTTGAGCTATCTGCAGATCGTTACAAACGATCTAGAGATAGCTCATCGGGTATAATAATAATAATATAGCCCCGCTGTTGGTGGCGTAATACTAACGGACGCCCGCGGCTTTGCTATTTTTTTTATGTCTCAAAAAAAATTTTTTTTTCGTGTATGTGTTCAGTATCAGCAGCCAATATCGGCATTTTTTTTTTGGTAATTACAAAATAGTAGTGTATAGTGTTGTGTGGATGGTCCGCAATATTTTTTTATTTATTTACTAGTGGCCGCCCGCGGCTTCGCTCGCCCGTTCCCGTAACACCCCGTTCCCGTTGCTTTTTCGGGATAAAAAGTATCCTATGTCCTTCTCCCGGTTCTAAGCTAACTCCCCACTAATTTTCTGCCAAATCGGTTCCGCCGTTCTTGAATTATAAATAGTGTAACTAACACGACTTTCTTTTATAAATATATAGATTGTATGTTTTAATAGGAAGAACGCAAACGCGAGAAGCTTGAGAACAATCTAGCAAAGCAACGGATTCTGGAACAGATCGCCCAGGACAGAGCAGAGCGCAGAGCTCGGGACAACCCGCCCGTGCCTCTGCCTACCCCGCAAGCAGTGCCGCAGACCACCTCGCATCTACCCAGTAAGTCAAAGTCACAAGGATCACTTTGAAACGCCTTAAAGCTAGGTGAGTCTAGGTGCCAGCTCCACGCGACCAAGCCTAGAACAGGCAACAACCTACGGCTCGGTTCCTACCTTTCACCGGCACGCACGTTAGGTACGTAACCTACGATGCACTGCCCTGCGTCCATCAACTTGAGTCATACAGATGTTCAGCCTCACGTGTCAGTAATGTGACCGGCACCCACACCCTTCAAACCTGTACACAGCGATGTTGCTTCACGACAGCAATAGGCATGGTGGTAGTACGCACCCCCACCAGACACACAGAGCTCTACTTCTACTTCTTCTTATCGTGTCACTGATTCTTTCGAACCAAGTGTGGTGAAAGGATTCTAAGTGCGCCTCTAAGAGGCTCCTTTCGTGCACTTGACACATATTTTCGAACTACTTAGGTTCTATGTGCCGGTTTCCTCACGATGTTTTCCTTCACCGTGTGAGAGCACTGACATAGTGTACATACATTTTTGGGCAGAAAAACCATTGGTACACGACTGGATTTGAACCCACGACCTTAGGATCGGAAGGCGGGGCCACTACCACTAGACCACCAGCGCTCTGTGCTACTACTGTATGTTTGTCTCAGCGTCAGGTGATGCGGGCACGAGTGCCAGGGTTCAGTTCAAGCTGCCAGACGGTACATCGCACACGGCGCACTTCGACGCGAGCGGGACACTGGGCGAGGTGCAGAGATATGTCGCCGATAACTTACAGGTACATGCATAACTTACAGGTACATTCATGACTTACAGGTTCATTCATAACTTACAGGTACATTCATGACTTACAGGTTCATTCATAACTTACAGGTACATTCATGACTTACAGGTTCATTCATAACTTACAGGTACATTCATGACTTACAAGTACATTCATAACTTACAGGTACATTCATGACTTACAGGTTCATTCATAACTTACAGGTACATTCATGACTTACAGGTTCATTCATAACTTACAGGTACATTCATGACTTACAGGTACAATCATGACTTACAGGTACATTCATGACCGACTGGTACATGCATAACTGACAGGTTCATTCATGACTTACAGGTACATTCATGGCTTACAGGTACATTCATGACTTACAGGTACTATCATGACTTACAGGTACATTAATGACTTACAGGTACATTCATGACTTACAGGTACATTAATGACTTACAGGTACATTAATGACTTACAGGTGCATTCATGACTTACAGGTACTATCATGACTTACAGGTACATTCATGACTTACAGGTACATTCATGACTTACAGGTACATTCATGACCGACTGGTACATGCATAACTGACAGGTTCATTCATGACTTACAGGTACATTCATGGCTTACAGGTACATTCATGACTTACAGGTACTATCATGACTTACAGGTACATTCATGACTTACAGGTACATTCATGACCGACTGGTACATGCATAACTGACAGGTTCATTCATGACTTACAGGTACATTCATGGCTTACAGGTACATTCATGACTTACAGGTACTATCATGACTTACAGGTACATTCATGACTTACTCTGGCCTCTTTGACTAGCCTTTTTGACTGGCCTCTAGCTCAGTTGGTAGTAGCTCTGCCTTCTGCGCCGTAGGTCGTGGGTTCGATCCCCACCGAGAACAAATATTTGTGTGGCAAACATAAATGTTTGTTCTCTGTCTGGGTGTTGTATTGTATTCTAAGTATGTATTTACAAAAAAAAATGTATTCAAGTATTATATCAGCTATCTGGTTCCCATATTACAAGCTCTGGTTAGTTTGGGGCTGGGTAGTGTTGTGTGAATTGTCCACAATATTTATTATTATTATTATTATTATTACAGGTACATTCATGACTTACAGGTACATTCATGACTTAAAGGTACATTAATGACTTACAGGTACATTTATAACTGACTGGTACATTCTTAACTGACTACTACATTCAAAACTGATAGGTACATTCATAGCTTACAGATTCATTTATAACTGACAGGTGCATTCTTAACTGACTGGTACATTCATAAGTGACAGAGTACATTCTTAACTGGTAAGTACATTCTAAACTGACAGGTGCATTCTTAACTGACTGGTACATTCATAAGTGACAGAGTACATTCTTAACTGGTAAGTACATTCTAAACTGACAGGTGCATTCTTAACTGACTTGTACTTCTGTTCTTAGCTGGACCCGTGTACATTTTCGTACAACTATTAATCATCTAAAAAAAAATCGGTTGTCTGTAAAGTCGGTTCACTGACGATAGTTGAACGTGATAACGTCATAAGAAAATACTCGCGGACTCGCGGACTCGCGGACTCGGACTCGGACTCGGACTCTTGGACCCGGACCCGGAACCCGACCGAACCCTTACCCTTACCCTCATTTACCCTTACCCATTACCCGACCCGGGCTCGGGCTCAGGTAAATGGAACGACGAAACGACGTAACGACGCATGAGTCATGTTTTTTCGTGCGTGCAGCCGGCTCCATCGATTTATAAGACGTTGTCACGTCAAAATCTACAATAGATGCAAAAACCTGTGATTTCTTAAAGTGTATCACTATAAATGTAAAGTTATAATTATTGTAATACAGTTATCGACATCATCGTTCGCGCTATGGACGGCGTTCCCGCGGCGCGAGCTGACGGACTCAGCCGCCTCGCTGCGGGACTTGCAGCTGGCGCCGTCCGCCGCGCTGCTGGTGCTGCCGCGCCGGGCTGCCGACTCCGCGCTGGCGCCCAACCAGCCCGCCAGACTATACGGTAACTATACTTGCAGCTGGCGCCGTCCGCCGCGCTGCTGGTGCTGCCGCGCCGGGCTGCCGACTCCGCGCTGGCGCCCAACCAGCCCGCCAGACTATACGGTAACTATACTTGCAGCTAGCGCCGTCCGCCGCGCTGCTGGTGCTGCCGCGCCGGGCTGCCGACTCCGCGCTGGCGCCCAACCAGCCCGCCAGACTATACGGTAACTATACTTGCAGCTGGCGCCGTCCGCCGCGCTGCTGGTGCTGCCGCGCCGGGCTGCCGACTCCGCGCTGGCGCCCAACCAGCCCGCCAGACTATACGGTAACTATACTTGCAGCTGGCGCCGTCCGCCGCGCTGCTGGTGCTGCCGCGCCGGGCTGCCGACTCCGCGCTGGCGCCCAACCAGCCCGCCAGACTATACGGTAACTATACTTGCAGCTAGCGCCGTCCGCCGCGCTGCTGGTGCTGCCGCGCCGGGCTGCCGACTCCGCGCTGGCGCCCAACCAGCCCGCCAGACTATACGGTAACTATACTTGCAGCTAGCGCCGTCCGCCGCGCTGCTGGTGCTGCCGCGCCGGGCTGCCGACTCCGCGCTGGCGCCCAACCAGCCCGCCAGACTATACGGTAACTATACTTGCAGCTGGCGCCGTCCGCCGCGCTGCTGGTGCTGCCGCGCCGGGCTGCCGACTCCGCGCTGGCGCCCAACCAGCCCGCCAGACTATACGGTAACTATACTTGCAGCTGGCGCCGTCCGCCGCGCTGCTGGTGCTGCCGCGCCGGGCTGCCGACTCCGCGCTGGCGCCCAACCAGCCCGCCAGACTATACGGTAACTATACTTGCAGCTGGCGCCGTCCGCCGCGCTGCTGGTGCTGCCGCGCCGGGCTGCCGACTCCGCGCTGGCGCCCAACCAGCCCGCCAGACTATACGGTAACTATACTTGCAGCTAGCGCCGTCCGCCGCGCTGCTGGTGCTGCCGCGCCGGGCTGCCGACTCCGCGCTGGCGCCCAACCAGCCCGCCAGACTATACGGTAACAACTTGAATTTTGACGTGACAACGTCTTATAATTCGATGGAGCCGGCTGCACGCACGAAAAAACATTACTCATGCGGTGTTACTTGGCTCTGAGGCGTTCCATTTAAGGCTTGAAGTACAAGCGAGAGCGCGGAACGAGCGTCAAAGAGGCACGCACGGCCTCCGCGTTCGGCAGCGTTCGACATCTGTCTCTCTCCTACTTGAGTGAGCGATGCGTCCGCGTGGACAGCTGTATGACGTTGGCACGTTCAACTATCGACAGTATACAGCCTTTTCATTGCTCATACTCGGAAAGTAGGTCTGAAGTTGCCTGAGAGGCCTAATTGAAAGTAATACTTTCAGCCCTAGGGAGAATCGCTTTCTACTGACAGCTGTCAAATTATAAAAAAACAAGTTCTTTTTTCACATTTTTATTCAACCATGTTCCAACTTTCTAAACAGCAAGGAGGTTATTGAACCAATTTCCAACTTTTTATTCAGCAAGTAGATTGGAAACCCATTAAAACGGTACGAAGTTTAAAAAGTCTAATGTAAAATAAAGTCGCGATGTAAAATAAAATTCACTCATTTTTCTATCATGTTTTTATTTTTACTTTCCTTGTATTCGCAATGAAAAGCACAGTGTTTACCTCGGGTGAAAGACTTATTAAGTCCCTCAAGCTCTATTGACCTCAAGACAAAAGTCTTCAATCAGTGCGTGTTGCCAGTGATGACATACGGAACTAAGACGTGGTCGCTAATTATTGGCCTCGTGCACAAGCTCAAAGTCGCGCAACGAGCTATGGAGAGAGCTATGCTGGGAGTTTCACTACGTGATAGAATCAGAAATGAGAATATCCGTCAAGAACCAACATCACCGATATAGCTCTTAAAAGTAGTAAGTTAAAGTGTCAATGGGCAGGTCATATAGCTCGAAGAACCGACAACCGTTGGGTTATACAGGTTCTCGAATGGCGACCACGAAACGAAAAACGAAAAATAGGACGCCCACCCACCAGATGGACCGACGACATTGTTAAGATCGCGGCAAGTCGGTGGATGGAAAGAACTCGGAATCGTTCTTCCTGGAAATGTGTAGGGGAGGCCTATCTCCAGCAGTGAACTTCTTCAAGCTGATGATAATGATGATTCATTTTGTATACATTTTTTACACACAAAAAAGTTTATTTTAAAACTTAAACCTTTGTTAATTAACTAATTACTAACAAAAGATTTATAAGAAATACTATGTATTCTTCCATCGCCTTTCTTCTTATATTATGTTAATATGCGTTTTCTTTTGTTATTTGTCTAAAATGTTCATGTTTCTTTTATCTACCGTGTGCCGTCATAAATAAATACGTTTTCTTTCTTTCTTTCTTTAACATAATGATCCTATGTTTGACTGGCCTCTAGCTCAGTTGGTAGTAGCTCTGCCTTCTGCGCCGTAGGTCGTGGGTTCGATCCCCACCGAGAACAAATATTTGTGTGGTGAACATAAATGTTTGTTCTCTGTCTGGGTGTTATATTGTATTCTAAGTATGTATTTACAAAAAAAAAATATATTCAAGTATTATATCAGCTATTCGGTTCCCATATTACAAGCTCTGCTTAGTTTGGGGCTGGGTAGTGTTGTGTGAATTGTCCACAATATTTATTATTATTATGTTGATTTGAATAACTAAATTAATTTATTTGTTCCAGCCTTCATCACCCAGCTCCTATCGACATTCCTGGTGGAGCCCTCGCTAGCGCTGCTCACGTGGCTGCGCACGCGGCTGTTCCCCCCGCCCCCCGCCGCCCCGCGAGCCCCCGCCACCCCTGCTAGTCCCCCCGCGCCGCCCAACGCCGGACCTCTGCCGAGGTACTCAATATTTTATTTAATTCATACCCATTTTATTAATTGCAATTATTATGTTTTATAGTTTTTATTTAGGACAACATACAATTGCACTCACATATTACAAAACAATTATAAAGTACTAAGTAGTTCTTAGAGTGTAATCAGCCCCGTTATCCGCAAATGAGACGATTGGCAAGTCGGTTAGTTTATCATGCGCACTTGATGTGCGGGCTGGTTTTTCCGCAAGTAGGCCGCTGGTGGGCCCTTTTTGCGTGACCCTTGACACGTGTTGCTCGAACTTTTTTAGGTTCTACAACACGCCGGTTTCCTCACGATGTTTTCTTTCACCGTTTTGAGAGTACTGTCATAGTGCACATACATTTATCGACACAAAAACTCATTGATACACGACTGGGTTTGAACCCACGACCTTCGGATCGGAAGGCAGGGCCGCTACCACTAGACCACCAGTGCTCTGCCGAGGTACTAAAGATTTATTTGATTATCTTGCTACACTGATGGGAGAGTATGCATTTACAAAAAAATTACAAAAAATAGAAATAGATAGATGTTCAATTATATGGAAAAAAACGGGTGTTTATCGCGATTACCTTTATTATTTCCCGACGTTTCAACCGTATTACAACAGCCGTGTTCCAATGAACTCCATTCTCCCCGCGACCACAACATTCCTAAACGTTCTAAAAAGTTCCCTAACATTCTAGAATGATTGCTAATATTATAGTCGCTAATATTTATTTTTCCTCAGAGCTGGACCTTTACCACGAAGGCGCACCAACATCCATCGCATCCCCGGTGATGCCGCCAGCGATGATGACAACAACACGTGGAATGGAAACTCCACTCAGCAAATGTAAGGGGTGCTTTCCACCCCTAAAAACCACCCCATAGTTTTAAAGCACCCCCTAGATATTATACTTGAAACTCTGGTGCAATTTTTCCACCCCTTAAATAGAATAGAATAGAAAATTCTTTATTGCACACCTTAAAACTAACAATGGAAAAACAAGTAACAATAATAATTAAACACACACTAATGTACAATGGGCGATCTTATCGCTGAAGAGCGATCTCTTCCAGACAACCTTTCGATAAAATCTACCCCCTATTCTTAAAGCACCCCCTAGATATTATACTTGAAACCCAGTTTGACTATGGGGTGCAATTTTATTGCCTGTATTTTTGAAGAACCCTTGAGATAATATAATATAATGTGCATAATTCTAGACACCAGTTACACTATGGGGTGCAATTTGTTACCCCGTATTTTTATAGCACCCCTAAGATGTTTATTATACTTGACACGCATTTGGTTACCCCTTTTATTTCTACCCCGTATTTTTAAATTGCCACTAAGATATAATATTGTCGGTATAATTCTAGACCCCCAGTTTGATTATGGGTGCAATTTAATACTCTTATTACCTACTACCCCGTATTTTCAAGCACCCCTAAGATATTACACCTTATTTGCATGCATTTTAAACTGAGACCTAATTGTTACAACCTTTTGTCTAAATAAGACACTTTTTTAACACCATCTTTCATCTATTACCTTCTAAAAATATCACTTAATCTGTCTTAAAAGAACCCCTGAATTTCACCCCCTAAAATATTTTAGAACTTTCTGATAGTTTTCTATAAATTCATGGGGTACTTAAGTATTAAATAAAAAACGATTAATAAGATGTCTATATTATATTGAAAAACTAAATACCCTAAATAATGTCTGTTAAAAGTTAAAACATAAATATTTATACTGTTGTAATCAAAAATATTCTAATTTTAACTGTAAAATAGAAATAGCACCATGTTTGGTTCGACGTCTCATTCACTCTTCGACATTGGCTCAGCCGCTTTTGGAAATTAAAAAATCTTAGTCGAAGCATAACTCTCCTTTGGCTTCGTGCAGTCGGTTAGATGTGACGTCGACTTATACTACAATTTATATAAATTTATAATAATTAAATTAGTTTTCTAGGATAGTTATAAACTATTTCGGTATGTGTATATTATATGAACGTTTTTCAATAAATAATTGTATTTATTTATTTGTTTTATTATTTTAGGCGAAATAAATGGAAGATATCAGGGGCCTAATTCTCGGGTCAATCTCGATCATTTTGCAATTTTATTTTCTTGCTTCTTTTCGAAGAGAGAATGGCAGATTTCCTTGAGTAATTAATCAACGTCCTCATCGTAAAAGCCTCGACAGCTACGATATACGGAAAACGGTGAAAAAGTGCGGGGTTGTGTAAAGAAGCAATAAAATAAAATTGCAAAATGATCGAGATCGGCCCGAGAATTAGGCCCCAGATCATACCTCGTGTCGTGGGTCGTGGGTTCGATCCCCACACAACATTTGTGATGGAAATAGAAGTTTGTTTTTAACAAAAAGTAAAGCGAGAGCGCTGGTGGCCTTTTGGTAGCGGGCCCGCCTTCCGATCCTAAGGTCGTGGGTTCAAATCCAGTCGTGTACCAATGAGTTTTTCTTCCCAAAAATGTATGTTCACTATGCCAGTGCTCTCAAACGGTGAAGGAAAACATCGTGAGGAAACCGGCATATCGTAGAACCTAAAAAGTTAGAAAATATGTGTCAAGTACACGAAAGGAGCCTCTTTGAGGCGCACTTAAAATCCTTTCACCACACTTGGTTCGAAAGAATCAGTGACACGATAAGAAGAAGAAGAATTACTTAATAACAATCAGCCATACTTATAAACGCAATTTAAATTTATACATTGCTTAAAGTTAGCCCTGTCACTGTTTGTCATTGCTCAGTGGTAAGAGATAGCAATAGTTTTTTCATCCCACCAGCTCTGAAAGTGTGTTTTTGCTGTTCAATATCTGACTGCAAAAGCCGTTTTTATCCTCTAGAGGATAAAGTAAATTTGAATTTAGAATATCGTGTTCACTAAGTTTGTGAATACACAACTTATTTACTTCTACCTCCATGGTGCCGAACTTATCATACAGCCTTTTTTAATTTGTTAAAAACTCGCACTCGTAACCTTCTTGGTGTATTTGTGAATTCAAAACACCATTAAACCTATTTACTTTTACCTGCATGCTGCCGAATTTATAATACAACCTTTTTAAATTTGTTAATAACTCATACCCGGAACCTTCTTGGTGTGTTACTTTTAGTCGCGCCATGTTCTTTTTTGCATTTAGTAATTTCCTCGCTGAGGTGGGATGAAAAGTTACGTGTTGCACTCGAGTGCAAAGATGGTTAAACTTCAGAATCCTGCGCTTGCTCAGTCATCAAAATTGAGCACGCGGTTAAAAAGCAGCTTTGCACTCTTTTATAACAAATAACTAAAGCACTGTTTATCTTTTGACATAATTTTATAAGTAAGGCCAAATTATGGCCTACAATCATTTACATTTGATGTCGACCTAGATTATCTTATTTTAGCGACTTGGACATCGCGCTTATATTTTACATAATAGATAGTTATTGGTTATACAGTTACAAGCGAGTTATATCGATGGCTTATGTTGGTCATCTGAGCAGCTATGGTATGTATGCAATAAATATAACGGAATCTGCAAACCTCTCACTGAGACACCGATACACACGGGGCGCAAGGCCGAGAAATAAGTATATTGCGGAATTTCTACTCTGGGTACCTAGCCTATAATAAATATTTTTGAAATTAGAAATGGAATTCCAATTTCAAAAATTAGAAAAAAATCATGACGAGGTTTTGTTTTATGCAAGTAGGTATCTGATAGTAGAGGTAACTGTCGCCTTAACAAAGCATGTCGGGAACGAGCCATACGATGCACTGCCCTGCGTCCACCTACATCAGATGTTCAGCCTCACGTGTCAGTACTTTCACTGGCACCCACACCCTTCAAACCGAAACAGCGATGGTACTTCATGGCAGAAATAGGCATGGTGGTAGTACGCACCCGGAAATTCAGAAATCGTAAGCAAATTATTTTTCGAACCTGTGATCTAATCATCAAAATACCTATCATCATCTTAGCCCTGTGCCACCCACTGCTGGGTGGTAGTCTCCCTCATTTACTGCCAGCCTCTTCTGCCCTGCGCGTCACTTGTCCAGGTGTTTTTTGCGACCTTGACGATGTTGTTTACCCATCGCGCTTTCGGACGGCCTAGATTTCTTTGACCTGATTTGGATTTGGTCATGGCTTAACTTTACCAGCCTTCATCACATCTGGCAAGGTGTCCTGAAAATATTTTCTAAAAATATATTGAAGTTAATCTCAAACTGTTATCCAACTTTTCTTGCTGATTGCTCAAGCATCCTTCGAGCCGGATTTAAAAAAGACTAAGTATGAACATAGTAAAATGAAATGAATACATTATTTTGATTGACGGGGCAGTTCAACTAGTCTAGGATTTGCGCATCACATTAACATCGAACTGTCAAAATTAGCATTTTCACGGATGTAAAAATTCTAAAGATACAATGGAACTAACCAAATATTGCTCAAGAAAACCACAAAAGCGAATTGCAATGGAAACAGAACTTTCTAATTTTCTCTAAACACTTTGCTCTTTAGCCAAACTCAAAGGAAATCGGCCAGGATGGGAATACCAATGTAATGAAAGTTTTTTGAATCGTCAACTTTGCAGAATATTTATACCGTGTGTAGCCTGCCGAGTGAAAGAAGAAATGGCGCGGCGCACCGGCCAGTTTTGAATTTGGAATCGGCGCGCGATGACGTTCGATTCACAACTTTTAAATTGTTCCCGTAATAAGAATAATAAAAAAATAATTTTATCTTCAAGATAAAACAATTAACAAAATAATGATGGATTTGAAAGAAATAATAAAGTGGTTCATTCCGTGTTTTCACATACTGCTAGTGCTTTTCCAAAATAAGCACACTCGGTTGACTTTCGTTTGTTTGTTTTTACTTTTTAATGTTTGCCCCGGATACGCGGCTACGGGCAGTGGTAGTATAATTAAAGTTCAAACCAAAAATATAGGTAGGTTTAATGAAAGTTATGAAAGTGTGAACCAAAGTGATATTTTAGGTGATAAGATGGAAATAAATGGATCCAGGGATTTAACTCAAGGTTAGTTTTTAAACTTTAAGCATTTGCAAATTGGTGGCCTAGAAGCGACCTTGCCTACTGATCCGATAGCCGTGAGTTCGAATCCGGTTTGGTGTGCCAATTTTATTATTATTGGAAAAAGTTATGTGCATAATGCCAGTGCTCTCAAACGGTGAAGGAAAACATCGTGAGGAAACCGGCATGTCGTAGAATCTAAAAAGTTCGAAAAGATGTGTCGGAGTGCACGAAATAATCTTCTCTGAGGCGCATTTGAAAGCCTATCACCACAATGGTTCGAAAGAACCTTGTATAGCTTGTTCAGCAAATAAATACGCACGTATACCTATTAATTTTTTGAACAAGCACATTTTATAACATAAAACAGCAGTATACAAAGCAGAAAAAAAACTTAGAAAGTGTGTCGTGTTTCTGTGTGCAGCAACAAACTAAAGAAAAAAACTCAGCATGACTGTTAAAAATATAGGTACCTTACATAATTATAACAAAGTACAAACATATCCCACAAAATTTATTTCTGCACCATAGACTTTTTAAGCTCCTTGCTACTGCAGGTTTCCAACCTCTTTGGTACATACGTAAACTAGTTCGCGTACTTATTTTGTCTCACGGAAGTTGCAAACTTTTATAATGCTCGCTTGCATCATCGGAAGCTAACATCCAAGCATCGCGACATGGTAGAATGAGCACAAAACCGTAGCTAATTCCGTCAATACTTCTATTGTAGTTGCAGACCAAAGAAGAAACTTATTTGATGCTATATTTGAAAATATTTGGCAACATTTTGAAGTCTCCATACCAATTGATTTTATCATTCATGAATGAGAGTTTAACATCCATAATAAACTTGTCCAGGGGTTTCAAAAAAAAAATCTTTTCAAAAATCTTTTTATTTTTCTTACAACTTACATTATAAATAGGGTTGGGACTCTTCAGTTAAGTTAACTTAAGTTATAGTAACCTGTGTTTGAGGATTCCCGAAGGGTTTCTCAGAGGGGTTTCTCTATCATCGCCGACTATCATATAGGATCTACTCCCCGTTGTGGTGGTAGATACACTGTGTACTACCACCATGCCTATTCCTGCCGTGAAGCAACATCGCTGTTTCTTTTTTTCTCGTTTCCGGGTTTGATGAAGCGATCTCATTAAACGTAAAAATATTTAAAAAACCCCGGCCGAGATGATAAATATATTTAGAATAAGGAAAAGTTTTCCTGGGTTTTTACCAAAAATGAATCATTTCAAAACGCGTCAATCGGAGCCTTCGTTTTGGAGTTACGAGAAAACATGGAGGAAACAGACGAACAGACAGACATCATGGCCGCAAACTTATCGCGGAAACGCGGGCTAGAAGAAATTTGAAAATAAGTTTATAACAGACTAGCAGCAAAGCCCGGCGTTGCCCGGGAATTCGATTATTCTAGAATATTTAAGAACATTCTGTTCTAGAACACTTTGGCTAAATGTAGAATTTTTAGAAAAATCTTCATGCACGTGATAGAAAAGGATAGACATAGAAAAGTCCCTACTAATTAAAAAAGGATAGAAATAAATTTCGATATTTTTGTATCCCACTTCCATCGATTCCGTCCAAACTCCTTTACTCACAGCAGAAGTCCAAGGGGTATCTCACACCCCCGTGAGACACACACAGAGCTCTACTACTACAAAAATTGTTATTCTAGCTGTGTGTATAGTTGGTTCACTCACCTTGTTCAGATCGCGTGTCGATTGTCAACACGTAACACTTGTTCCTCGCGTAGAAAGTGAGTTGAATTACATTGGACAATAGCAGGTATCATAACAGAAAGTACAAAGACTCCGCCTTGTAGCGAAGAAGCGAAGCGTTAGCGTGTGCTGACTTTGAAACTTTTGCTTTTATATTTCCTTCGTTGCACTAAGTTGTAATAATAACTAAATAAATATTATGGACCAGCCAGTGATTCCCAAACTATGGTTTCGGCAAGTTTATCATGCGCACTTGATGTGCGGGCAGGTTTTTCCGCAAGTAGGCCGCTGGTGGGCCCTTTTGCGTGACCCTTGACACGTGTTGCTCGAACTTTTTTAGGTTCTACGACACACCGGTTTCCTCAAGATGTTTTCCTTCACCGTTTTGAGAGTACTGGCATAGTGCACGTAAACTTTTCGACAGAAAAACTCATTGGTACACGAGTGGATTTGAACCCACGACCTTCGGAACGGAAGGCGGGGCCACTACCACTAGACCACCAGTGCTCTTGGTACCACCAAACTATGGTACGCGACTACTAATAAGGGTACGCAAGCAGCCATGGCCAGTAAAAAATTAGATAAAATGTAAATGAAAAGGAATATAATTGATAGGAATATCTTGCGATGGAAGCTTGCAAGCGAAATTTACTGGCTCCCAGCTCAGTTGGTAGTAGCTCTGCCTTCTGAGCCGTAGGTCGTGGGTTCGATCCCCAACGAGAACAAATATTTGTGTGGTGAACACAGATGTTTCTTCCCTGTCTGGGAGTTATATTGTATTCTAAGTATGTATTTACAAAAAAAAAGTATTAAGGGGGTACGATTTCCATACAAACTTAATTTACACAACTACGGGCGAATAAAGTATTAATGTACACTGAAATAGCTGTCATAGGCTTTTACAGTGGTCCTCATTACCGGCCAGTTATATAAAGTTGGAGTGTCAGCCGTTGGTCGTGGCAGTCGGGGCTTCAGAAAAAGAACCAACAGACTTTTACGACTATTTTGAGACATATGTTTTAAGCTCACTCACGTATTCAATGCCGAGTACCCGTTAGAAAATGGCGAAAAAATTACTTTTTGGGTTTTTTATTAATATTTCTGTTATCCTACAGTTTTCTCCAACTTTATTTGGTCTATGTAATAATTATATCGACAGCTCACAACTCCTGATGAAAGTGTTACGCTTCTGTGTCCCAACCACCCTAACTAGACACACTAGCTTGTTTGCCGTTAAGAGTACACGCACTAACTATGCCCAAAACTCACTTGTCTGTCGGTTACACAGAAGCTACAATAAAAGATTCAAGCCGGCTGATATCTTCTTTAGTGGTAAGCAAAGTTTTAAAAAAGAGATTCTTAGAATTCTCGAAGGGGGATTCTGAGAATTCTCACACCGCGGATATATATAGTCTTTATATAAAATAGTCTTAATATAAGGCTATATATTAGTCAAATATTTCATTTCTTTTACTCTATTTCACTCTTTCAAGCACACCCACACTCACACAAACACACCCACACACACACCCAACCACATATATTTAGGTATACACACACTGGTGTCTCCTGTGAAACCTGGACTCTTATGAGGCTTGTGTAATCAGGAGAAGCCAAACATACACACATTCTCTCGCCCACACTACACTCATACATTTACATTTAGTTACAACCAACACTTACCTACCTACTTTGTTCTTTTTTAGTAAGCAATTTACCTATTTCTGTTTAGTGATAGTCGTTTTCTTTTATCTGTTTTGCACGAAAAATATAAATCCATTACTGGCTGTAAGTTATATTGTAAGATATGTTATTTCCCTCTGTGCTAACCAGACTCTTATGAGACTGGGAGAATCATGGAGGCCCACCCACGACACACACTCACACACCCTTTCATTAACTCACAAACACTATTGTTCCGTCGTGTCCGTTGTTTGGTACCTGTTCAACTTGTCTGCTCTTTAAGGTAATGGCTGAAAATCAGCGTTTTGCTCCCGAGCAAAGCTTATGCGCTGAGCTATTCCCTTTTTGTCTAGCTGTAACACGCACACCATTTCATTTATTTATTTTTTAGTTTATATTGTCGTTGTATTTTTAGTTTTAACTATACTTATGCTTTGATTTTATACTTTCCTTGTTTCGTGTGTGTTTTCTAGGCAAATAAATTCTTTTATCTATCTTATCTATCTATTTAAACCTTAAGAGCTGTGGATTTTGTTAATAAATAAAATAAAATTAAATAAAATTCTATTACAGCTATTTCAGTGTACTTTATACTTTGTTTGCCCATAGTTGTTTGTATCAGGATCGAACAACCTTAAGTAATATATCAGCTATCTGGTTAAACTAAAAAAGATGGCAAAAACAAAGAAAGTGGTTAAAAAAGTAGGTTAAAGATACTTCCTACATCCGTTCAATGTCCCGTAGAGTTTTTGTCGTTTTCCATACATTAAGGCCGAGGCAATAACTTGTTGTGATTGCTTTGTGAATGCAATTTAACGATCAAGTGCTCAAAGATAACTTTCCGATTGATCACTTACTGTGGAAATAGGAAAAGAGCTCTTCTTCTTCTTCATAGAAAGAAAGAAAGAAAATATATTTATTTGACATAAGCATACGTAAGACAAATATAATAAAACACACAGAACGGACAACTGAAGGCAGGCAGGCTAACCTAAGAAGCCTTCATGCCTTTATCCCACTTTATGTGTGGTCGGCACAACATGTCTTCCTCCTCCATTCCCCTCTGTCAGCCGTCATCTCTGCATTCGCTCCTCTCTTATCCATGTCATCTTTCACACAGTTCATCCATGATTTCTTTGGTCTACCTCTTCCCAATAAATATCCATCCACATTCTCTTGGTCACATAACTTTCATCCCTCCTCTCGGTGGAATGGGAATGAGACCATATGGAAAAGCTTTTTAACCATTTAGTTGATAAATAAAACAGTTTTTAAATCAGTTTGTAAATTATGGGATAAAATGGTAACAAAAAAAAAACCCTTGGATTTGAGAACCTTCTCCTTCTTTTAAAGTTGGTTAAAAAGTGTTCTGAAAGGTCTCTTCTCTAGAGTATTATGTCATAGTTGCAGTTTTGAAAATTTTGTTTGGTTTTAGTACCGAATTATTTGCGATGACAAAATTAAACGATACGGAAGCATAGCGTGCGCGTTGAAGTCTTTTGCATGAAAATATATTATTTTTAATTGACAATGTATAATGGCGGTATGAGAATGTTCGTCGATTTTCAATTTGATTTGTTCAACGTATCACGATCACATACTCCCTTTTGAAACTGAATAGACAGAATACACCGATAAGTTAACGTCACAAATTATGTCAAAATGTGTTCATGATCAAGGCACTGGTGCAAGCGAAAACCGACTCTAAGGTGACGAACATTTTCATACCGCGACTGTACATACTAATTGTGTGACTCGTTCTTCTTCTTAACGTGTCACTGATTCTTACGAGCCAAGTGTGGTGAAAGAATTTTAAGTGCACCTCAAGGAGGCTCATTTCGTGCACTTGACAATATATTCGAACTTTTTAGGTTCTACGATATGCCGGCGTAGTACTCTCAAACGGCGAAGGAAAACATCGTGAGGAAACACGATGTTTTGTTTAGTACTGGGGCCTAATTCTCGGGCCGATCTCGATCATTTTGCAATTTTATCATAATGCTTCTTTTCGAAGAGAGAATGGCAGTTTTTTTTTTTTACAATTTATAGTTTTGCGTTTGACAGATTTAGATTTTGATAGATTTCCTTGAGTAATCAACGACCTCATCGTAGAAGCCTCGACATCTACGAAAAAACAGGAAACGTAGAAAAAGTGCGGGGTTGTGAAAAGAAGCAATAAAATAAAATTGCAAAATGATCGAGATCGGCCCGAGAATTAGGCCCCTGGCATATTGCACATAGGTACATTTTTCGACAGAAAAACTTATTGGTACACTACTGGATTTTAACCAACGCCCTAGGATCGGAAGGCGGGGCCGCTACCACTAGACCACCAGTGCTCTCCGTCGTGATCAGTAGGCCTACCATGAGCTCTGTCTGGCTCTGTCTCTGGCTTTGGTTTTGACCCTGTGTGAGTGCTCACCAGTGCATTATATATAATATATACCTATCACAATGAGCTATAATAGGCACTATGCCACCCCAAGTAAATTACCACCCCAAGTGAACTAAGTCTACGACGTTGGTAGATACGTAGTTATCTTTCACAAAGAGCTCTACTAAGCACTGTACCTAAGTGTTGGACTGCATACTTGCGTTTTGTATGTCAGCCGGTTTCCTAATGCCTGAGTACTTTCACAATCCTGCGACTCCGACTAAATCTGCATATAGGTTTACAACATAATCCTTGCAAGTAATTTATATCTTTATAAATCGTCCGTCAAATGTCTAGAAATTCACCCCAATGAAATAGCCAGACATCTGATGGAGAAGACCACTTCTTTCAAATTAATTAAAGGAGAGATCCTCTAGATTCTAAAGGATCTCTCCTATTAATTATTCTAGAGTCTAAGTCTAGAAGATATAGCTCGTAAGAAACATGTTGACTATTATTCAGTTTACTTCTAGCTCTTTTATTTACAGAGGAAATAAATAGCATCAGGATATACTCGGGCCGACTGAGATTTTCAATGTCCCTTAAATACACGTTGGCATTGCACAACCCCGCACTTTTTCTACGTTTTCCGTATATCGTAGCTGTCGAGGCTTCTACGATGAGGTCGTTGATGAATTACTCAAGGAAATCATCCATTCTCTCTTCGAAAAGAAGCAATAAAATAAAATTGCAAAGTGATCCCAGATGAGCGAGTTGGCTCTATTTAACCCCTTAAAACCATTAAATATCTGTTCTAGGAAGGACCTTCGGGCGTCCCTTTAAAAAGATGATAGCCGGCCTGCTCCCCATCGTGTTCCAACTCGGAGCGGCCTCCACATGGGCCGTGCTGGCGGCGCTGGTCGGCCTCAAGACGCTGGCCGTCGCGCTGTTCATCCTGAAGCTGTTGCTGCTTGCTGGCGCTGTTAAGGTGAGAGCTTCACAATATTACAGTAATTTGGACGAAAAAATAGAGGTTACCTGCAAAGTTTTCCGGGAGTTTTGAAAATTGGCAATTTTATAGATTTTGATATGCTCTTTCCAAATTTCAACTTTGCCACCTCGTATATTTGCCGCTCGCACCGCCATATTGAAAAAATGGCGCCCAAAATCAGTTTTTTGATAATAACTACTTTCCGGCGCATTTTACAAGGTCTAATTAAATGTTAAAAAAGACTGGAAAAGTTTAGTTATCAATGAACTAAGGACTGATTTTACTACCTATGAGTGATGAGTACTTATGATAAGTCAAATTAAAAAAAATATCGAATCTTCCAAACTAAAGCAAATAAGTTAAAAAACTTGAGCAACCGACTTTGTGGCCAAACTGCTGAACCGATTTTGATGAAATTTCTATGGAAACTTTGAGATATTTTTTTTTCAAGTCGATGCATAAATGATGAACATTAAAAAAATAAAAAGATACAACCAAATTGAGAACGTTTTTATTAAAAGTCGGCTAAAAAAAGAGGAGAATGTTAATTTTTTTGTAAATACATACGTTTTTTATAAATAACACCCTAACAGACAACAAACATCTGTGTTCACCACACAAATAGTTTGTTCGCAGTGGGAATCGAACCCACGCCCTCTAGCGCAGAAAGCAAAGCTAGCAACTGAGCTATAAGGGCTGTAAAGTTATTAGCTCAGCGGTTTTATTATGAAGTCAGTTTGTCATGTTTTTCAATTAATTTCATATTTGCACAAAGAAAAAAATAAACAAATATTTACAAAATGTACAAAATACACAAGAAACTGTTGCTATCTGCAGACCGACAAGCGATCTAGAGATAGCTCAATTGATCTATTATTAATTACTATTGCTAAAGAAGCTGGTGTGTAAAACTAATATCAGAAATACCTTTGCAAAACCCTTTCGCTCTCAAAACCGTATTGCGGTCATACAGTTATCCACCTGTCTCGTTCTCACATACTTACCGTTATCAGTCATCCCGCTCGCACAAAGAAATCCTACTTTCACTTCCAAATTCGTCATTACTTTAAAATTTGGTGATAATTGAACAGAGATTGAAAGTGATGAGGTAATTATATCTGTATTCACTTACATCAATTTTTTACTTACTTATAATATATGTAGAACAAGTTTTTATGAAACAAGCAATGGCCCGACTGATGTTAGGTGGTAACGATCGCTTAAAAAAAGCATTGTCTCGTAGGTCACGCACGTCAAGAACGTGCCCTACGATGCACTGCCCTGCTTCCATCAACTTGCGGCATACAGATGTTCCACCTCACGTGCCAGTAATGTCACCGGCACCCACACCCTTCAAACCTGTACACAGCGATGTTGCTTCACGGCAGCAATAGGCATGGTGGTAGTACGCACCCCCACGAGACACACAAAGAGCTCTACTACGTTCTACGATTAGTCTAATCTAGATAGATTGTATTCGTGTATAAAATAGGAATAAAACTGTTAAATATTCTCGGAGTGTCCCCAATGCATTGATTTAAATTTTTATAATCTGTCGCGTAATTTTAAGCTGAGGTCGAGCTTTAATTTAATATTTTGTAGATCATTATAATACAAGGAATTGCGTAACTGAAATATTGATGTCAAATCAATTTTTGCATTATATAAATTTAAATATTTCGTGGGTCTTATTTATACTTGTCCCAGCAACAAAATGTGTAAAAAAAAAAAGATCGCGCTAAAGTTAGGTAGGTTGAATGAAACTTGCTACTTTATGTCAAAAATTTTATAGAATTAAAAAAAACGCGCGTTTTTTAAGAAAGTTTCGCATAGTACCTAAATGACACCCGTGCATAGCCGGGGCGGGTCGCTAGTATAGGAAGCCTTTGTTACTCAGGCATAATGGAGCTAGTTACCTAATGGTTAAAGTTTTTTTTAATCGGTCCATTAGTTTCTTTTTTTGCCCTCAAAAGAAATACCTGGAGAAAAATGCATACATTACGCCGACAAGAGCGTTGCTCTTAAATAAGAAGAAGAAGTTTCTTTTATTTGTGTTTGTAAACTTAAAGGTTATCTTATTGCCCCCAAAATATGGTAAAGTTTTCTGTGGCATTACCGGACATTTTTTTGAATGCGCGTGTAACGATAGTTCCCACTCCACTCCAACTTCTTTTTATTTCCAGCTGGGCGCCCTATTCAGTCACAAAGGCCACCAGTCCCACGCCCACGGCTGGGAACCACCTCCACACTGGGAGCCCCACCCGCAGAAGGAGATACATCTTCACATACATAACGGGCAGCCGTCAGTCACCGGCCATGAAGAACATACCGCTTATTGTAAGTATTTAGTGGGAAAGAAATTCCTACTTAAAAATAAACAAATTAAGTAAGGAGGTTCACTAATTAGGTAAGAAGGTTCTTACCAACTTAAGTTATTTTTTTGGGCTTAAGAAACATGAGCTAAAATGTTATTTAGGCATTAATCGTTTTCTAAGATAAAAGAATATTTCATTATCTTACTTTTTAGCGCCATCTATTGAAAATATGATACAGAATATTGTTACGCCATCTCTTAGCAAGTAGCAGAACTAAGTTCAAGTAATAATTAGTACAAAATGTATAATATAGATGTCGCTAAAGTAAATTTTGCAATGTCTTGCAAAGCTTTGGTGTAGATGTCGCTATAATCAAATAATGTTTCTTTTTCAGCTGGATGGAACAGAAACGGCGCTCCTGTGGCTTCTGCAAGTGCAATAGACTCTAAAAATATCAATTTAGTTATCGAACCTCATTCAGATGGACCACAGACTATAAGTACGCCTTACGGCAGTTATATTAAGGTTCAATCTGCCTTGCCTTCACCCATCTCAGTGAAACGCAAATAACTTGCTTCCTATCCTATGCCATTTCAATTGTATCACATAGAAAATAAGTATTATTATAGTTGTATCTAATGCTTTGTAGATAGGTAACCTAATTATTTATTTTAAGGCTAAGTTTACTTTGATTTCTTGTTACTGCCATCTACCGATGAGTAGCAGAACTAAAGTGTGTTACCGAATTTAACAAATTTTTATAGTTTCGCAATTTTATTAAATTATTTGAATTATAAATAGTTTTTCTTACTCTTGTCCATCCACCAACTTCTCACAACCTTCACAATGTCATCGGTCCATCGGGGGGCCGCCACGCGATCGCATTAACTTATTTTTTTCTCGGCATTAATTATACCAAACCAAACCAATCAGTTACTGGCTTAGCTATAGATTGGTAGTCTGTACAAGGTTCCCATGTCAAGGGTAGTATTAATAGCCCGCATAAAATAAAGGCATAAATTCAAAATGGCGTGGCTTATCATTATCTCTCGCTTGCACAATATTGCTAACAATGCAATAAAGTGAGAGGACATGATAAATCATAGCTTTTAATTTGATTTTTTTTATTAGCGCGGGTTATACAAACTATTACGTCAGGGCTACGCCTAGATTCTAGCTTGACGATTCTTTTTTTAAATCCTGTCATTATAAATGCGGGCTTTGTATCCGTTTCTCAGGTCAAATAATGTATGGCAATTAACCATACACTAAGGCAACTCCTTACTGCACAGGTTTTTATCCTCCTTGCTGCAAACTAGAGTTGCCGCGAATAGTGGTTATAGCGAATAGTCGAATACCGATTAATCGCCATTCACTTTGGCGAATAGTCGAATAACTCGACATCACTATTCGACATAAAACACATTAAAACTATTTCTAATTTCTTATAAGGTTGTAAGAAAAGAAAACAATAAAGTTAAAGAAATCTGTTTCGTGTTATACATATTTACATTATAATTATGTAGTAAATTTAATTTTCCACTTTTAAGTGCTGGCAACCCTTTTCATAGTTTACGGGAAATACCCCGTTTTTACGAGGAAAAATGAAACCAACTTGCTCCCGAACGTGCAGAAAAAAAATGTTTTTTTGCACCACAATCTGCCTCTGTTGGATTTTAAATATTAATTAAAAAGCCTAACTAATTTAATTTCATGAATATGATAGGCACAGTCACATATTACAGATAATAATAATAATAATTGATATTTTGTATTGTTTTAATAGGGAAAATAATTAAAAAAATGTTTATTTTTAGCTCATTAGTCTTTTTGTTTATTAAAAGTTTATTTTAGACTATTCGCCGAATGCCGAATAATACTAGCTATTATTCGGTATTCGACGAATATAAAAAAAATGTCGAGTAATGCCGAATACCGAATAATAGCGAGTATTCGCGGCAACTCTACTGCAAACCAAAACGAAATTCAACTGTCATAAAAAAAGTGACGTTTAGTTTTTCTAGCACTTTCCACCAATGAGTATTTAACGATTTTAACATTGCGCTAAGACTTTCCACGACTATTTGCCTTGTAGGTAGAAAGAAATGCTTCCATGTTCGATTTTCTTTCACTGGCTGATCACATAGCGGGCACCCACGTGTTGACTGTGCTGAACGTTCCATCTACCTAAACGATTCACCAACACTTAAACAAACTAAAAACCTATTATTTAAATTAAAACCTTCAAACGACCATGGACTAAGGTCACTGCTATGAAATTTATTGCTCATAGATAAATATTTAAATAAAGTCATCGCTTTTTCAAGCGCGGATCGATCGTAGAATCCTTTTCGGTATCGTTATTTTAAAATATTGCGCAATTTGCGCAGCTCAGTAGCCTTTTGGTCGAGGGTTCGATACCCACATAGAATCATTTGTGGTGTGCACATGTTTGTTTTTGTTATATTATGGAGTGTACTTTGGTGGCCTAGTGGTAGTAAATGCCTTCCGATCCTAAGGTCGCGGGTTCGAATCCAGTCGTGTACCTACGATTTTCTTACCAGAAAAATTTACACACAGAGTATTGAGTAGGTACGTCTTGGCTGCGCAACCGCCCCGTAACCGCTAATCTATTAAAGCCTTAGAGGGAAAAAGGTATTTTACACAGAAAAAGTCGCAGATAAATCAAAAGTTATCCGGGATTTCATGTGTCTCTAACATTATATATTATCTTAATTACATTTTTACACGTTCATAAGTATGTATAAAAGCTAAAATGTTGCTAGATCAAGGGCAGCCTGTCTGGGTCTAAAGGCTGATTCAGGCTACACCGGGTCGGTGCCGGGCCGTGGCAGTGCCGTCGATAAATTTATTTATTATTTTTATTTCTAAAGAAAACAAACAGTACTTATATTGACCATTACACCGTTTTCGAATAGTGAGATTATTGGACTTATTAATTTACCTGAAAAAGATGAAAAAATGAGATATATTAAGTAACGAGAGGTTAAGGAAGACAAACTACAAAAGAAAGATAAAATATTGAAGAATTACAATTGAAACAGAAAAACAAAATATAAAAGATAAAAATATGTATACAACGTGTATACAACGTGTTTATATATATATATATATATATATATATATATATATATACAAGGTTTTCTCGTTTAAAGGTAGGTATAAGATTTAATCCATTTAATTGATCATCAAAGTTTTTATTCCCATCACTATTAGTTTGGTGGTAAGGCAGTAGCTAAATTATTAGAAAAAGAAAGAAAGCAAGACACAAATACATCAAAACACATAGAACGAACAGCTGAAGACATGGAGCTGGTATATAAAAATCACAATCGCAGCAGGAGTTTCTTGGGAGTGTTTTTTACAGTCTTCTTTCTTCTTCTTCTTGAATCCCACGTTGATAAAATGGGAGTAAACGTAACCTCTATCAGGCTATGTCTGAAATGTGGTATATACAGACAAAGCCAAGGAGAGGCTAGGTCAATATCCCAGGTTGAAGGTTTGTATTTGTATCCCAGGTTGAAGGTCAATATCCCAGGTTGTAGGTCAATATCCCAGGTTGAAGGTCAATATCCGAGGGTGAAGTTCAATATCCTAGGTTGAAGGTCAATCTCCCAGGTTGAAGGTCAGTATTCCAGGTACTTGGTCAATATTCCAGGTTGAAGGTCATCTAAGCCGCGGGTTTAGACCTAAGCTTTATTTTATTTATTATTTTTATACATATAATATAGGAAATATATATTTTAGTTTTAAGGTATTTATAGTATGGGCCCTGTATTTTTGTACTGACTATGTTGCCTGAAATTATTTTATTTTAATTTTATTTTATAGGTAAGCTGTGTAAATAATGTTGGCAATCAATAAATTTAAATCTAAATCTAAGATAAATTGTTCGTGCTTTGATATGTATAAATACACAAAGATTTTTATAATGTCCCAAAAGTTAAGAGCCGAGCGGGATTTGAACCCGCGACCTTCCCCTCGGTACGGGGCTGCGCTGACCACTGCGCCATCGGATCCTAATCACACTCGACGAATAACTCTTAGGGACTGTTCGGCACTAACGCGACCGTGGCTCCATCTACAGTTTTGACGTTATAGTCAACTAACCTGCTCGATAACCGAAGTTGCATTCAGTTGAATCGACGAGAGATGTCACCTTGCGTTTTTCATAATTGTTTTATTAATTTTATAGTGTTTACTACACTTAAGGAAATCACAAAGATTTTTATAATGTCCCAAATCTTTGTGATTTCCTTAAGTGTAGTAAACACTATAAAATTAATAAAACAATGTATAAATACAGTTAGTAAGTTTCAATAAATTCAGAAAAAACATTAGGTATTTGTAATGGGTAGCAAATACAACGTGTTACAAAATACCAAAATACCCAAAAAATTATCAAATCCAAAAATGTTGTCAACTGTCAGCTGTCATGTCAGGGAACCAGATTATTAAACAGAGAGGCCTACGTACCTATTTTACCAAATAATTGTCCTATTTTTCATTCATAAGTGTATGTTTTTTTTATTTTTTTGGGGTATGTTACGCGTTACGGTTCTTAAATAAATATAAATACAAATATTATAGACAATCCACACAACACTATCTAGCCCCAAACTAAGCAGAGCTTGTACTATGGGAACCAAATAGCTGATAATAATACTAATTTTTTTTTTGTAAATACCTACTTAGAATACAATATAACACCCAGACAGAGAACAAACATCTGTGTTCACCACATAAATATTTGTTCTCGGTGGGGATCGAAACCACGATCTACGGCTCAGAAGGCAGAGCTACTACCAACTGAGCTGAGAGGCCAGACAAATTGTGAATGGACTCGTTTTAAGGCCCTATTTAACCCTTTCAGTTTTACGGGTAACTTTGTAACACCCTGTATAATAGGGATAAGTAAGTGCAGGTATTTACTTAGAAAAAACTAACAAAAACTTGGCAAAGTCATAGCTAGCGGTCAACGACTTTGGAGGTCAAAATAATGCTTGTAATGTACCTTCAATGTACATGAATACTTACTTAGAGACAGGAAACCAGTAAAAAACCTTTAGTAGTAGAGCTTTTTGTGTGTCTCGTGGGGGTGCGTACTACCACCATGCCTATTCCTGCCGTGAAGCAACATCGCTGTGTACAGGTTTGAAGGGTGTGGGTGCCGGTGACATTACTGACACGTGAGGCTGAACATCTGTATGCCTCAAGTTGATGGACGCAGGGCAGTGCTTCGTAGGACACGTTTCTGACGTGACCTACGAGGCAATGCTTTGGTAAACGCGATGGTTTATCAATTAACATCAGGTGGGTCATGTGTTTGTTCTATCAGCTAGATTTATAAAAAAAAGCATGTGTATTGATTGACCATGTCTTTCCTGTGGATTAGACCGACTAATAAGCTGTGGGGATGGTACAACAAACCTACTCTAAAACCCCGTCCAAAGCGTCCCGCAAATAGGGTACCGGCATGACAGAACTACTTCTTCTTCTTATCGTGTCACTGATTCTTTCGAACCAAGTGTGGTGAAAGGATTTTAAGTGCGCCTCAACAAGGCTCCTTTCGTGCACTTGACACATATCATATTTTTTTATTGTGGAACTAAAAGTTTGACAACATGACTGTGTCAAGTGCACAAAAGCAGCTGATTGGAGCACACTTAAATTCCTTTCATCACACTGGTTCGCAAGAACCAGGGACATGACGAGAGAGAGAGCGATATATACAGGGTTATTCATTATTAGCTGCAAATACTCAGGAATTAGGTTCAACAAATAAAATAAAAAATATTTATGAAATGATTTTTTTTAAGTTTTATTATGAAAATCCCGAGAAAATCGATAAAGGAATCATTGGCGCCTGACCTATTTTGACCTTTGATCCGCGCCCGCGCGCCGTTCGTGACACTCTGCGTTCAGTCACCGCCTGGGTGGGTCATCGTCCTGTTCTCTATGGCAATCATTATGCAATAGCCGTAAAGAAATTAATAAAAATAAAATTTTGATACAAAAACTTGAAAACATTTTTGATCAAATTTTAAAAAAATAATTTCATAAATTTTTTTTATTCTATTTGTTGAACCTAATTCCTGAGTATTTGCAGCTAATAATTAATAACCCTGTATACAGGGTGGAATTTTGTAATGCCACCAGGAGGGAAAGTACTCTTAATACTGCTGATAGAAAATGTTACTCAAAGGAAACATTCCTTTATTTTTGAATAAAAAGCAAACTGCATTCATAGATTTATCGAAAATTCTCTTCTCCCACACCCGAGAATCGAACCGGCTAAAATCTGAAAAAATTATACCCTGTACTTTTATTGCATTGATCGTTAGGGTCAATTATAAAGATGAAATTTCTCCAACAAACATGATAAATTAAATGAAATAAAAACCAGGAAATCTTAAATTAATTTAATTATTTACAAAAAATGGTAAACTAACTAATTAATTGCTCGAAATGGGCTCCATTCTCTTGGATACACAAATTTAATCTTTTAACGAATTCATTTCTAGTAACCAAGCCAATTAGCCGGTTCGATTCCCGGGTGTGGGAGAAGAAAATTTTTGAAAATCTTTGAATGCAGTTTGCTTTCTATTCAAAAATAAAGGAATGTTTCCTTTGAGTAAAATTTTCTATCATCAGTATTAAGAGCACTTTCCCTCCAGGTTCCATTACAAAATTCCACCTTGTATATATGTATAAATAAGGGAAGTACAGTTGCCCGCTGACACTGTTTAAACCATTTAGAGAAGTAGGCAACAAATATTGCACATCGGCTAATTTCGGCTTCATAGACCGTAGTGTGCGTCAGAAAGAGATAGCGCTCTACGAAAGCAGAAAAGCCGAAGTGCAATATTTATTGCCTACAACCGTACATTCGATGCAAAGCGCGTTGAAGTCTTTTGTTTGAAAATATTGATTTTTATGCAAAAAAATACCGCATCCTTAGAAGAACCAAGGTCACCGTCATAGCTCTTAGAATTAGTAAGTTGAAGTGGCAATGGGCAGGCCATATAGCTCGAAGAACCGACAGCCGTTGGGGAATAAAGGTCCTCGAATGGCGACCACGAACCGGAAGACGAAACGTAGGGCGCCCACCCACCAGATGGACCGATGACATTGTTAATATCGCGGGAAGTTGGTGGATGGGAAAGGCTCAGAATCGTTCTTCCTGGAAATGTGTAGGGGAGGCCTATGTCCAGCAGTGGACTTCTTCAGGCTGATGATGATGATGACAGCATAAAGGTGTCACCGCACTAAGGTTATTGATGTAGGTATGTGTTAATATACTCAGGTGTATATAATACTTATTTCAAGGCGACATGTGGGCATATAAGACCTATTTTGTTTGATAAACTAATAATTGTTGGCCTACACAGCTTATTCCCCACATTACCGCATGCAACCTAACCTTTTTATTGAAATAAAAGGTGGGTCGAATGCTTGATTTAAAGTGCCAGTGCTCTCAAACGGTGAAGAAAAACATCGTAAGGAAACCGGCATATGATAAGTATAACCTAAAAAGTTCGAAAATATGTGTCAAGTTCACGAAAAGAGCCTCGTTGAGGCGCATTTATAATCCTTTCACCACACTTGGTTCGAAAGAATCAGTGACACGTTAAGAAGAAGTATTATCACAAGGATCACTTTGAAACGTCTTAAAGCTAGGTGAGTCTAGGTGCTAGTTTCACTTGACCAAGCCTAAGAACTTAAGTTTGCTTACATATTTGTATAAAAAATACATTATTTTAAGCATTGCTATAAGTCTAATGGATTTGCCTTGTCTGTAGTGTTGGCTTTAACCATTCACGCAAATGTGGTTTTATGTTTACATAGTACCTACGACGAAATGTTAGGTTATATTATTCGCACTCAATTATACTCTTGTCAGCGACGTGTAGGTTAGTTTAGTGTGATCAAAACCTCTGTACATTGACAGAAATTAGTAGTACTAGTAGGTTATACCTAGCACAAAAGTTAAATAAAAGTACATCACATGCACTATAGTTATTGTAAGAAAGAAATTATTAAATATGACCTTATAACCTCTTTCAAACTGAATCTTATCAAATAAAACCTCTTTTCGGAGCTGCAACCTCATTGCAAAGTAAAAAGGTTTCGTAAGTAAAGCCGGGAAAACTAATACTTCTAGCAAGCTACTCTCCGCTAGATGGCTAAGTGCCATCTAGCGGATAGGTGCAATCAATTATGATGGCCAGTAATAGCCACTGAAATATTTTCAAAGCAACATAACAATCCGTTTTATTACGCCTGGGTATAAAATTTTTAATAAATATTTCTTCTCTGACTCTAAATTGTCGAATTAGCATTTATAATGCCAGCCATTTTAACCTGGCATTTGGGTAGAACAAGTTTTCTTGGACTTGTTCTTTTTGTAGAGACCTAATGATACTGGTTTGGTTGTTTCTATCTTAGCAACTGTCCAAGGTTGCGTGTTTTTCCATTCTAAGGTGATTTTTTTATTCTTTGATATAAAATCTCATTTTCGAATTTTAAAATTCAAGTCGCGTAGCATCCTCTATGGCTCTGTTACATAGATAAAACTACTCCAACTATAGAACTTGTCTATGGATACTAAACTTTGAATTTCGAATATTGATTATAAGAAAACCTTCTCCGTTGAATATAGAACAACAATTTCCTAGAAAAGAGGCACAGTTTTAAAGAGGCATAACTATATTTTAGTCAGAATTAAATCGGCAACTGTTACACCACGACTTAAATCACGTTTTTCTAAATTTGACTTTTTAAGAATCGGAGTGATTCTCGTGATTTTATCTAGTAAAACATTGTTTCCTTTATGACCTGAATTTAGTGATCCAGGGCCAGAGAGAAACTGCCAACGTGGTCACTTAGTTGCTTGGGTAAATCGCTCAGAACACGATTCAAAGTCATCCAGTTCATTAAATATGGACATTTTGGCCACGTTTTTTTATATTATAATACGCATAATTACAATAGTAGGTACATATAGGTTAGCTTATCCCTATATATCCAGTGCTTTTACAGCTATAGGCAAGCATGCTCTTTTATATTTTGCCATAGGAATACCTCCATGAAGGTTGAAAGGAAGTAGGTACATAAAGGAATCGAAAAAAATTGAAAGTAGGGGTGGAGGAGCTCCCCTGACTTTTCGCGAAGTTGTTCGATCTTTGCCGAAGAGGTGTCGGTTACGAGACAGGTGACGTGACAATGTCGCGAGTTTATTGGGTTTTCCCCACCTCAAAAATGTTCCGCCTCAATTCAAAAGTAGTTAAATACTTACCTCATTTAATTATAACATATACCTACCTCTACCTCTTTGACCTACGTGCTTAAACCTACTAATCACTTTTGAATATTCATTAAGGTTTATCATCTATATTTCAACATAAAAATGATGGCGTCATCGTCATATTCGTAACTTAAAAAACATGAAAACTTTTTGGTAAATTTAAAAAAGTATTTAATTATTTTTGACAGGTCACCTGAGACACTTAACTCTACACTTGAAACTTAACAAAGAAGGTTAGACAACTTTGAAAGAGCAGGAATGTTAAATAAATGTTTTTAGATACCTGCTTCGAGCTAATGTAAAAGTAGTTGAACTTGAAACATAAGGCAGAAGGTTACGGTAGCTAATAATCTAATACATAGGTTATAAAGTTACTTTTGAAATATTTCAATAATTATATGTGCCGTGGTCGTGTGAATTTGTGATATTAAGGTACTAAAAAGAACCTACAAAGTATAAAAAAAATATTTATCAATTTTACTAGGAGCCTCCAGAAATATGCGATCAAATATCGTTAGTTATCGTGAAAACACTCACCAGAAATAATTGCATCACAATAATCGAATAAAAAATACGTTCTCACACGTCCTATTTTCACAGTCACTGGATTCAAACTGAATCTAATTGCTAATCTGTAGTCGATGAGGCTAGTCAGACTATCAATTCCTATGTCCTCGATTTAATAATACTAAATTGTTGGAAACAGGTATTCCATTTTCGAAGACGCGCGCTCAGACGTTAGACCGTTGGCGGATTTAAAAAAAAAGAGTGGATCAGTTTGCTCTATGGTATGCGGCGGGTGATTTTGGCGGTTCTTTTTGCGGTTGGGTTCTGCATAATAACCAATAATTTACTTTGTAGAGATAAATTGACTTTGTAGATCCTACTTTGCTAGGAGCTTTGGAAAAATAATTAAAATAATCGTTTTCAAATGCCTGTCAAGGTCCAAATAGAGTAGAGCAGTTGTTTTATTGAATTAAGTCAAGTAGGTACCACATTTTTCATTAACTTAGTGCACCACGTTTTTTATACAATCAGTCAATTAAAAAAAAATGCGATTTTTATGTAGTTTAAAGATTTTTTTGTATGTTTCTAACAGATTCCAAAAATACAGCAAACCGTTTCGTCATAATTTTTATTACATACCACCTATTGTCATCCGTTTTACAATCCACCCACGGAACCCCAGTTCCCTTCTCCTGAATGTCAACGTTCAAGGTTGTAGCGACACTCAACAAATGTCAAACTGGTATAATCAGAATATATAAGTATATTATATCTTCATATAACCTACCTATGTATGAAGAGTAGACCAAAACACGCATTATTACAAGGAAAGTGTTAGATATCAAAATCAAAAATATATTTATTCAGTAATATCACAAGGATTACTTTGAAACATCATAAAGCTAGGTGAGTCTAGGTGCCAGTTCCACGCGACCAAGCCTAGAAAAACAGGCAACAAACTACAAAACATATATGTTTGAACTTGGCTCTGACTACCCTTTTAGAGCTTAGACAGTCTAGGTGGGATGATAAAAACGTCTTTGAAAGCAGAAGCTCTCACCTTGTACCTATACCTGGTTTGTATTTAAGGTTCTAGTTTGTCTTTTTCTGTGTTTGTGCTCATTCTTTTTTTTTTTTATTAACCTATTTTGTCCCACTGCTGGGCTAAGGTTTCCCCCAAAGACTTCCACTTATCTCTCTCTCGAGCTTCCTCCCACCATCTCCTCTCAAAGGTGTCGATATCGTCAATAAACTTCTTTCATTTCTTTTTTTTTTATTTCATTTTTTCATTTCATTGTTTCATTTAATTTCAGAAGCCTTTGAAATTACTGACACGTGAGGCTGAACAATGAACATGCCTCAAGTTGACGGACGCAGGGAAGTGCATCGTAGGGCACGTTTCTTACGTGCGTGACCTACGAGACAATGCTTTGTTATATGCGATGGTTACCACTTAACATCAGGTGGGCAACGTGCTTGTTCCAAGCTAAGTAGTATGAAAAATAAATAAATTTGTCAAATGGGCTTATTTTGATATATACAACTCAGCGAGTATTATTATGTCCCGTTATCGAAAGCTATTCTTTTACACCCTGAAAGACCTGCGCACTTCTAGGCGATCAGCTGAAACGCTGTCAAATATGATTATATTGATTATATGATTATCGCCATCGCCAAACGCCTAGATGTGCGCAGGCCTGAAGTTATCTATTGACTTTAAAACCGGTTGCACCAATTAACGGACGATTAATACTCAATAATTACTAACCTCGGATGAAGGCTGAGACGAACAGTTATCTCACCTTGATAATAAATGCATTATTTTTACACAAAGAAACTAACAATTAAATATTTTTTTAGAAACAATGGGATATTTTCTGATTTAATGTTGTGAGTTTTGACTCCCAATATTTCGGCACAGTTGCATGCACCATGATCACGATGGCGCACGAGGCGATGGCGATGGCGATCAGTGATTCGCAGTCAAATATCGTTGTCATTTTTGACAGCGTTTCGATCGCCATCGCAGATTGCTTAGATGTGCGCAAGGCTTAACACGTTTTCTGCTTCAGTTAACGTAGTAGTAATTTTTCATCCCCCACCTCAGAAAGTGTATTTTTGCTTTTCAATATCAGAGTGCAAAAGCCGTTTTTATCCGCTAGAGTATAAAGTAAAATTGAATTAAGAACATCGTGTGCACTAAGTTTGTGAACTCAAAACATAATTCAACCTACTAACTTCTACCTCCATGGTGCCGAATTAACCATACGACCTGTTTTAATTTGTTAAAAACTCAGACTCGAAACCTTCTTGGTGTGTTACTTTTATTTTAATTTGCTTTACGCGCGCCCTTTTCTGTTTTGTATTTAGTCATTTCCTCGCTCAGGTGAGATGAAAAGTTACGTGTTGCACTCGAGTGCAAAGATTTTTACCTTGTGCTCTTTTGATTCCTTCGCTTGCTCAGTCATCAAAATTGAGCACGCGGTTAAAAAGCAGCTTTGCACTCTTGTTTATCAAATAACTATTGTACTTGTAGAAGAACCAAGGGGACATAGCTCTTAGAATTAGTAAGTTGAAGTGGCAATGGGCAGGTCATATAGCTCGAAGAACCACACAACCGTTGGGGAATAAAGGTTCTCGAATGGCGACCACGAACCGGAAGCACCCACCCACCAGATGGACCGACTGGTGGGAAGTCGGTGGATGGAAAGAGCTCAGAATCGTTTTTCCAGGAAATGTGTTAGGGGAGGCCTATGTCCAGCAGTGGACTTCCTCAGGCTGATGATGATTGTACTTGCTAAGTATGGGGTAGTTGTTTTGTTAGCAAAGGTAAAGTCTGTTCAGAAAGAGAGCCGTCGTGGCCAAATTGTGAACTAACGTTTCGATTTTGATATGGCAGCTCATCCCTTTCTTTCTATCAGCATTTTGCATCATAGAAATTAAATAAAGGAATAGTACACTAGTTGAGATAGGATCAAAACGCAACAGACGCGCTATTGTATTGCCCAATAAACAAAAAAGGTAATTAAGCACAGTAGCGCCCTCCAATCCCACGACGGCTCTCTTTCTGAACAGACTCTAGGTATAATACGAGTACGACATCACCGCTCCAAGCTCCAAGGCATAGACAAGCTTTGATTCAAACATGCCCGAAGCGCCCTCTCACGGATGTGGGTGCATACCTTAAATCACTTTGCATTTAATAGGGTACAGTATCGAAAAAATAAATAACCGACAACCGTTGGGAAATAAAAGTTCTGGAATGGCGACTATACTAATATACACTATGATATATGCGCTATGTCAATGTTCCCTATGGCAATATAATACACTATGGTGATATGCGCTATGGCAATATTCCCTATGACAATAATGAACTATGGTGATATGTAGGTACCTTCTATGGCAATATGCATTGCTGCTATATGCACTATGGTGATATGTACTATGGCACCAGAAATAATGGAAAACGCATGAATAAAAATGTACTTACATATATGATTATAGCAAATCACTAAAGGAACTCTACGACTGGTCTGGACTCGCTCTTGGTCGTATTTTTTGCCCGTGGCCTACGACGTCGGCATTTTAATGGACTTGCGATACGATATTTTGGCTAAAACAAAACCTCGATTTTGTACCTCGATTTTAAGACTTCCGTTAACCCCCTTATGGTAAAGTCATAGAAGAATATAACTTACTAGCTGGGTCTGTAGGCTGGTTTTGAGTCTGTGTGAGTGCTCACCAGTGTATTATACTTTGTGTGTGACGTTTCAACGTAGGATTTTTTAGTCAACACTCACACAGACTCAAAACCAGAGCCAGACAGAGCCAGATAGAGCTTTTGGTAGGTCTACTGGCTGGGGTGTGCAATACATGATGTACATTAATTACTGACTGGCCTCTCAGCTCTGTTGGTAGTAGCTCTGCCTTCTGCGCCGTAGGTCGTGGGTTCGATCCCGACCGAGAACAAATATTTGTGTGGTGAACACGGATGTTTGTTCTCTGTCTGGATGTTATATTGTATTTTAGGTATGTATTTACAAAAAAAATATAGATATATTTGTATATTATATCAGCTATCTGGTTCCCATAACACAAGCTCGGCTCAATTTGGGGGCTAGATAGTGTTGTGTGGATTGTCCAAAATATTTATTTATTTATTTATTATCGCCTCTTAAATAGGCCCCAACTCAGCTTAACCAAGTCCAACAACCAACCAACCATGTTTTGCCCAAAGTCAAAACCCAATCTAAAATCTTTAGGTATATCCAAAGTCAAATTCTTCAAGTTGTGACATACGGTAGGTAATCTAAGTATTGAAAGGTCACTTGCTCATAAGCGGTTGTACGTGGGCGCTTATACCCATACCTACCATACTGATTAGTACAGTCGCGGTATGAAAATGTTCGTCACCTTAGAGTCGGTTTTCGCTTGCACCAGTGCAATGATCATGAACACATTTAGACATAAATTGTGACGTTAACTTATCGGTGTATTCTGTCTACAGATAGTGCAATTAACGAAGACGCGCCCCTCGCGGGGTGCGGGGAGTTTGCTCCGAGCGGCAGTCGCAAACCGTAGTCTATTCATTGTAGTGTGCGTGTGCACTCATAGGTAATTAGTGTGTACCGATAACACTCAAACATTGACGGAAGCTTGCACACATATACTATAAACGGTTAGGAGGAATAGTGGGGCGCGCCTTCGTGGATTGCACTATCTATATTCAGTTTTATAAGGTAGTATGTGATCGTGATACGTTGAACAAATCAAGTTGAAAATCGACGAACATTTTCATTCTGCCACTTGACATAAATACAGCGTTAGACTGACCATATAGTCAAAATACTATATAGCCTACTACTTGCCTAGTACTTATTGTCTGTTTAGTTGAGTTGATATTGTTGTGCATGCTGTGGCATCCTATAACTGGAGAGACACATGTTAACAAGTAGTAACCATTCGCCTATAGCAAAACATTGACTCGTAGGTCACGTACGTCAGGAACGTGCCCTACGACGCACTGCCCTGCGTCCATCAACTTGAGGTATAAATGTTCAGCCTCACGTGCCAGTAACACCGGCACCCACACCCTTCAAACCTGTACACAGTGATGTTGCTTCACGGCAGGAGTAGGGGAGACCTAGGAGGGTTGTGACAGTTTTTTCTTTTGGGGCCATATCTCTCTCAAGAAACATTTCACAGTTATGACCGATGTGATTAAATTTAACGGTATTTCTTCTGTTTCCAAAACAATCACCAAAACTATATTTTATGGTTTCTGAGAAAATCAAAAAAAAATTGAAGACAACTCCCGCTGTCACAACTTTCCTAGTACCGAGGTAAGTTGTTACAGGCACCGGGGTAATGTCACCGGCACCCACACCCTTCAAACCTGTACACAGCGATGTTGCTTCACGGCAGGAATAGGCATAGGGGTAGTACGCACCCCCACGAGACACACAGAGCTCTACTACTAATCGAGGTTGTCGAAAGGACGAATGTTCGTCCGAATTCGTTGGGATTGTACAAGTTAATACCAACAGCTGACTGGCTCATGCATTATGTATAACTTCAGCACGACCCGGATGTTATAGCCTAGGAGTTGGGCGTTATTTTTTTATTATATCGGCCGTGGGTTCGATCCCCACCGAAGACCTATTTTTTGTGTGGTGAACTTTCTTCTCTGTCTGGGTGTTAAATTGTACTCTATGCAAGCTCTGCTTAGTTTGGGGCTAAATAGTGTTGTGTGAATTGGCCACATTATCGCCCCGTACCGTTACTTTTACGGGATAAAAGTATTCTATTTTAAGCCAAATCAGTTCAGCCGTTCTTGAGTTATTAATTTAAAATAAATAGTGTAGCTAAGTGTAGTGTAAGTGTAGTGTAACTTTCTTTTATAGTGATTTTATCTGGTTCCTACTAGCACAAGCTCTGAATTTGGGGCTAGATAGGTATGTTTAAATAGTGTTGCGTGTATTGTCCAAAATAGTCCATAATATTATTTATTTTATTTAGTGCAAAAATCATCACATTATTATTTAATTTTAAAGCTATTATAATATTAGTTTCACGCGCCACTGGCTCACAAAAACACGAAAACAACTCGGTCTTAAATGAGTTACAGAATGTACATTAGTCTCCCTTACCACACTCGCGTGTATATTAGCCCACTGTTCTAACAGAAAAACTTGACGCCACTGTCTGCGCTTAAAGTACCCACGTGATGTCATGCCGAGATCTAACGGACGGATTAACTGACAGATTCAAACTTAGGTACAATTTTTTTTCAACTCACCGGGTGGAAAGTGGTAACTTTCGGCCCGCTACACGAACGGAAGTTGCCCCTTTCCGCTGTCGTCGAGCCTCTCAGCTCAGTTGGTAGTACCTCTGCCTTCTGCGCCGTAGGTCATGGGTTCGATCCCCACCGAGAACAAACATTTGTGTGGTGAACATCGATGTTTGTTCTCTGTCTGGGTGTTATATTGTATTCTATGTATGTATTTACAAAAAAAGTATTCAACTATTATATCAGCTATCTGGTTCCCATAGTACAAGCTCTGCTTAGTTTGGGACTAGATAGTGTTGTGTGGATTGTCCAAAATATCTAAATATATAAAACTCTTACGTTACTGACTGACTGACTGACAATCAACGCACAGCCTAAACCGTAAGTCCTAGAAGCATGAAACTTGGAGGGTACGTTTGTTTTATAGCCTATGCTATAAAACACCCTATGTTCTTAGTGCACCCCTATGGGTGCACTAAGAAAGGAAATTGGAAAATTATTTCTCTAAGCGGAGAAAAAGAGGAAAAACTTTTAAAAGAAAAATCAACGGGGCGTAACGGCTACGGGGCGAGCGAAGCCGTGGGCGGCCGCTAGTTTATTATATTATTATTAATTATCTACAATACAGTAGTACATAAATTGCTTTCCCAGAGAGCCACTGTTTTTTCTTTTACCGGAGCCTTTTAAAAATCGAATGTCCTTCAAAATTATACCACTCCCGATTTAGTAACCTCTGACGTATACATAAATTAAATTATGTTGCCTGACGTTTTATTATTAGCTAGACTTTAGTTAAAGCTTGCTTAGCATTCAATCCAAGTGGTGACGACATACCTACCTGAACACGTTCCTAGAAGGACTAACATGGACGTCGCGATACGAAACAACTTGGATATGGTATGTCAGCTTTGGTAGACTTCGATGTGCATGCAGCGGAGATGCGAATGTTGAGATGGATGTGTGGAGTGACGAGAATAATAAATAAATAGATAAATATTTTAGACAATCCACACAACACTATAAGGCCCCTAACTAAGCAGAGCTTGTACTATGGGAAACAGATAGCTGATAATATACTACTTATACACATTTTTTGTAAATACATACTTAGAATACAATATAACACCCAGACAGAGAACAAACATTGTGTTCACCACACAAATATTAATAGAATGGATAAGTTACGGAATTAGTATATATCACGGGCAGTTTGAATGTGGCGCCAGTAACTGAAAAGATGAGGAGCCATATAGGTTAGCGTGGTACGGATATGTCATGCGAAGAGAAGAATGAATGTGGATGGGTATAGAAGTAGAGTAGGCAAAAGAAAAGATGGATGTATTGTGTGAAGGATGACATGGGTAAGAAAGGAGTGACAGCTGAAATGACGGCTAATAGAAGAGAGTGGAGAACGAAAACCTGTCCGCTGCCTCTTTACTTACCAAATGCTTACTAGTAATTTTCCAGTTTTGACTTAGCGCGGGTGAATAAGGTAGGTACTAATAATGATCCTACAAGCCAGTTGAAACGAGACATAAATATGTTTTAAGTATTCTAACGAATGCCACATCCACCTAACTTATTCCATGGTCCATGTGTTCCACCATCCACGCACGTTTCGGTCATTCGTATTTTTGAGACTAAATCTAAATAGCCATAAAATATGGTGAGTCAATCTTAGTAGGTATGGAGCCTCTTGGCCTATGTACAAACATGGTAGGTAGGTAACAATCGAATATACTACGCGTGTGTGCATAGTAGAAACAGTTTGTTCAAATAAGTCAGTCAAAAGTATGGAGGTATCTAACGATGGTTAGATTGAGCCCAGAAAAGTGGAAAGTAAAGAAAATCAACTGTCACCTAGCGTCGAGTAGTGAGCTCATGTTGATAACGAATTAGAAACTCCTTGGAGAAAATTTAAACTTCTGCCATCTAGTGTCGAGTAGCACTACTAATTTAGCAATGACATCTATACAAAGTATTTTGTACTACATAAGCAAAAATTAAACTAAACTACAAAATGTTGCTTGCAATCGCCACTAGATGGCAGACGCATCGTACACAACAATAGCAATAGACTGAACCTCAGTGCGCATGTCAAAAATACTTGTCATTTACACATCATTCTGTTTTATTTTGTGCTCGTAAAACCAGAGGAATTTGTGAAAATATTCGAGCGCGGCGGCAGCGGGCATGGTTCCCCAATGCAGGCTGTTGTGATTCAGTGTTACTGACTGTTACTGTAATATTGCCTTCATTGGACACTAACTAGGTACCGAGTGTGTCGAATCTGGGGCCTGAAAATCGGGTTTTCAGCAATTCTTCCAGTTTTCCCTCTCTTGTGGTGTAGAAGTATAACTTTTCTTCGGCGTTTTTGTTATTTTGTGGTGATGTGATATGAATAGGGAGCTGTGAAAAGTGAATTTTCGTAGTGCGATCTTTTATTTCGGACTGCACTCTGTGCTATATTTATCAAGTGTTTCTGATGAATTGCAGGCGAAGGAAGACGATCTAATTGCGTAAGTACACAGTCTCTTTTATAATTGCATTTTAGTTGGAAATTATGGCATTTTCCTGTAAGAATCCGTTGCCGCCAAATTTAAATTCCAACAGGATATAAATCTCAAGTCAAATTAGGAATACCTAACATTTATTCTTTAATAATAATTTAAAATTATAATAAAATCAACGCTTAAAATCTGCAAAATCGTATACAGTTTTCTTTGTTTCGATATTGCAGAAATACCCTCATATTTATTATTTTCTATGATGAAGTTATAAATGATTAAGTTTCTGCACACAACAGTACATCAAGTTTTGTCAAATCTGCCTATTCCAAATCAAATCAAAAGTTTATTTATTCAGTAATATCTCAAGGATCACTTTAAAACGTCTTAAAGCTAGGTGAGTCTAGGTGGCAGTTACATGCGACCAAGCCGACGCAAGAACAGGCAACAAACTATGGCTTGGTTTCTACTGTTGTATAATATTTTTTTTTTCCTTGGAGACAGTAGTGTACATACAGTCATTCTATCAATAACTAACCGTCTACTTTTAAAGTTATTGTTACCTCTTTAGATTGTTCTACCCGATAGAGTATAGGCCCATAACATTGACAAGATTGGAGGAAGTCGGCGGCCAGTTATTAATATTACTTAATATTATTACAGAATAATTATTTCTGGTAATATAGGAAATGAAATGAAATGAAATGAAAAAAGTTTATTGAATGAACACAGATACAAAGAACAAACTAGAACTTAAATACAAACAAGGTATAGGAACGCCTATCCTATATCCAGCAGTGGACTTCTTCAGGCCGATGATGATAATAATAAGATCTTTCAACCTATTACTCGCTCAACCCTAATGTTTTCAATACTGTGCACAGTGTGTTCATCTTTATAAATAACTTATTGTAGGTATGTCCTACACTTTGGTAAATTCATCATCCACACTTGGTGTGCGGACTGGTTTCCGCAAGTAGGCCGCTGGCGGGCCCTTTTTGCGTGACAATTGCCCTGTTGTTCGAACTTTTTTCTAGGTTCTACAACATGCCGGTTTCCTCACAATGTTTTCCTTCACCGCTTGAGAGTACTGGCATTTTTTTTTATTTTTTTATTTAGCCCGGTCTGTCCCACTGCTGGGCAAAGGCCTCCCCCCCGTTCTTTTACTCATCTCGCTTTTGACCCAGGCAGACCCAGGAAGCGTTGGCGGGATGACCTGGACGCGTTCTGCAAGGAGTGGCCGAGTTTGGGTCAAAAGCGAGATGAGAGTACTGACATAGTGCACATTAATTTTCAACAGATAAACTCATTGGTACATAACTGGATTTAAACCCATGACCTTATACCACCAGTGTTCTCTACCTAGGTTACCTATAATGCACCTAATTGTTGTGGAAAATAAAATATATTTAACTATCTTAAACTCTGACTGAATAATAAAAAAATAAATATTATAGACAATCCATACAACACTATCTAGCCCCAAATTAAGCAGAGCGTGTACTATGGGAACCAGATAGCTGATATAATACTTTGTATTTTATTTTTTGTAAATACGTACACACTTACAATACAATAGAACACCCAGACAGAGAACAAACATCTGCATTCACCATTACAAATATTTGTTCCTGGTGGGAATCGAACCCACGACCTACGGCGCAGAAGGCAGAGCTACTACCAACTGAGCTGAGAGGCCAGTCAAATGGTAGGTATTTTGGTCCACAAGACAGTGTTGTTGATTCTCTTGTTGCATTATCTTAAAATAGCAGTATTGGGCAGCACATAAAATAACATAAATATACCTACAAGTTTGTTTACTAGAAAGAAAATCAATTCTTAAAAGAGTTGACTGACCTCCTTCGTCTACAAAAAAACTCACTTTTAAATTTTTAAGAGTTAAATTTTCAATTGCACCCAGGCATTCTCTCTATCCCACGGTTGTCCGGAAGAAATCGATTTTTAGCGATAAGACCGCTTATTGTAGATTTAGTTTCTATGTTTTATCAAATTTTATTTTTTTATTCATTTGTATGGTGTGCTATAAAGAGTATTCTATCTATCTAAATAGTGGGGTTGAATAAAGAAACCCTGCTTAGTTTTGGGCTAGATAGAGCTGGCTGGTGGAATGTCCACCTCATCATCATTAGTCTGAAGAAGTCCATGGTGGACACAGACCTCCAGAAAGAGCCTCTCCATCCACCGACTTCCCGCTATCCTAACAATGTCGTCGGTCCATCGCGTAAGCGTACGTTTCGTCTTCCAGCTTAGGTCCCGGCTAATGTGTACCTATGTTTATTTCTTTGTGAGTAGACACACTTTAGCTTTAACAAACTACTATGGATTATGGATCTTTTATTGAGAGCACTGGTGGTCTAGTGGTAGTGACCCCGCCTTCCGATCCGAAGGTCGTGGGTTCAAAATTCAAATCCACTCGTGTATCAATGAGTTTTTCTGTCGAAAAATTTATGTGCACTATGCCAGTACTCTCAAAACGGTGAAGGAAAACATCGTGAGGAAACCGGCGTGTTGTAGAACCTAAAAAAGTTCGAGCAACACGTGTCAAGGGTCACGCAAAAAGGGCCCACCAGCGGCCTACTTGCGGAAAAACCTGCCCGCACATCAAGTGCGCATGATAAACTTGCCGAACTTGCCATTGTTAAGATCGCGGGAAGTCGATGGATGGAAAGGGCTCAGAATCGTTCTTCCTGGAAATGTGTAGGGGAGGCCTATGTCCAGCAGTGGACTTCTTCAGGCTGATGATGATGGGTTATGGTGGCATAAATCACCGCCACCATAAACCCACCCACACCATGAATCACGGTAACACCATGACTCAATCGACCCTGACATTTAGCTATTGTTACGGTTCTATGGGTCAGTAAAACAAAGTATGGGGTGACCAATCTATGGGTATTGTAAATACCTATACTAGGAATAGTTATATGCGCGTAGTTGAATAGGTACCTTATAATATACAATATACATTATAGCAAGGCATAGTATCAAAAGTGCATTTATTCAGTAGAACCGCAAGGATCACTTTGAAGCGTCTTAAAGCTAGGTGAGTCTAGATGCCAGTTCCACGCGACCAAGCCGACGCGGACGCAAGAACAGGCAACAAACTACGGCTTGATTCTTACCTTTTTAGGGTTCCGTAGCCAAATGGCAAAAACCCTTATAGATTCGTCATGTCTGTCTGTCTGTCTGTCCGTCCGTATGTCACAGCCATTTTCTCCGAAACCCTAAGAGCTAGAGTGATGAAACTTGGCGAGTAGATGTATTCTGTGAACCGCATTAAGATTTTTACACAAAATTAGAAAAAAAACTATTAATTTTGGGGGTCCCCATACTTTAAACTGAAACTCAAAAATTTTTTTTTCATCGAACCCATACGTGTGGGGTATCTATGGATAGGTCTTTAAAAATGATGTTGAGGTTTCTAATATCGTTTTTTTCTAAACTTAATAGTTTGTGCGAGAGACACTTCCAAAGTGGAAAAAAGTTGGTCCCCCCCCCCTCTAACTTCTAAAATAAGAGAAAGATAAAACTAAAAAAAATATATGTTGTACATAACTATGCAAACTTTCAACGATATTTGGTTTCAACGAGATCTAGTCAGTAGTTTTTTTTTATACGTCATAAATCGTAAACCGCAATTTACCTTTCGACGAACTTCAAGAACCTTTATATTATGTTACTTGATGCTACGGAACCCTTCATGGGCGAGTCCGACTCGCACTTGGTTGCTTTTTTTTATGTGATCCTTTTACGTGGGATCGAACCCACGACGTACGGCGCAGAAGGCAGAGCTACTACCAACTGAGCTGAGAGGCCAGTCAAATAATAAGCACACACAAACCACAAAAAACATAGTTACTCTACACTTATGAAGAAAAATCGATATTTGAAGAGTGTGTGTTTCGGTGTGTTTTTTATACAAACCTAACTGATGATGGAACGAACATAATGGCCCACCTGATGTTAAGTGGTGGCTTTGCCGAATATCTGTACCCTTTAGTGCATCGTAGGGCACGTTCTCGACCGGCGAGCAAAGCTTTGTTTTAGGTGTGATTGTTCCATTTCACATCGGGTGGGCGGCAATCTTGTTCCATGCGCAACTAGTGAAAATAACATTTAATATTATGTTCGCAAAAACATACTAAAGTAACACAAACAAACATACAAAATTAGCATATTTTCATAGTTAAACAGTTTGTATACACAATACATAAATTTTACTTCGTTTATATCTTACGAGAATACATCTTGTTGCGAAGTTCGTTTAGGGGCAGCACCACAGAATACTGTAGAAATGCGATCATGCGCCGATATATATATAATATGGGAGCCGATGTCGCCACTTTTACATTTACACTAGGTATTATATTTAAAATATCACTAAATATGAGGATTCTAAGAAAATGGCTTGGACGCGTGAAACTGGCACCTCACCTAGACTCACCTAGCTTTAAGACGCTACAAAGTGATCCTTGCGATACAACTGATATCACACAATACATTCATCCTTTCTTTGCCTACCTCTACCAATATTATCTTTCTACTTTCATTCTCATCGGTCTCCTGGTCACATGTCCAAGCTAGCCAGAAACTAAATGATTTTGTCTTTTTATTCAACGAAGTAGCTGATAGAACAAGCATTAAGCCCACATGACGTGGTATCCATCGCCTATAAAAAGCATTGCATCGTAGGTCACGCACGTCAGGAACCTGCCCTGCGTCCATCAACTTGAGGCATACAGATTTACCTCACGTGCCTGTAATTTCACCGGCCCTCACACCCTTCAAACCGAAACACAGCGATGCTGCTTCACGGCAGGAATAGGCGGCTTCTTCTTTCGAACCAAGTGTGGTGAGAGGATTTTATGTGCGCCTCAAAGAGGCTCCTTTCGTGCAGTTGACCCATATTTTCGAACTATTTAGGTTCTACGACATAGGCATGCAACAATTGGATAGAAATAGAAGTAAACAGACCTTTGCATCCATTGTAGATGATTTATATAGCGTCAGGGGCAACTGGTGATTACACAAGTCTTATTTGCGGGACGCTATAGTGCCTGGGACAGGATTTTAGATGGAATAGGCTTGCCCAGCACCTATACCATCCTGACAGCTCATTCGGCCTAATTCACAGGAAAGACATGGTCAATACGTGCGGAGCTGACTAAGCCGCGGGTTTCCTCACGATGTTTTCCTTCACCGTTTGAGAGCACTAGCATTGTGTACAAAAATTTTTCAACAGGAAAACTCATTGGTACACGACTGGATTCGATTCCACGACCTTAGGATTGGAAGGCGTTACCACTAGGCCACCAATGCTCAGAGTGTAGTACCAAAAAGATCGATTACATATCGAGATAGTATATCATCATTTAATTATAGCATTCATTAGGAACCGAATATCCGCATTACATCACTAGCTAGCGTCACAGCACTAGCGGTCAATGTCAGTAGTGTTGGGGTGACGTCTGACAGGTTGACGATTTTGTTGGCGCAAAAAATTGCGATATCCAACGTTTTTGTAATGTTGGCATCTTGACAGAAAACGTGCTTGGTTGACTCACTAATGAGCTATGACATGATGATATCGTGATGTCGATTATCGTAATATTATTTTATTTCTTGGCAACGCTTTTTAATCAAGACCCATGTGTTCTGAGCGCCACATATTACTATTCTATTTTTTTTTAATGTTTTACCTTTTTAAGTTCCATTTTGTTTTGTTTTCTGTTTTTGTCACTTAAACGAGTTTTTGTTATTTTTAGTAGGTAGGTACTTAAAATTTTCTCATTGGAGGTGTGATAAATAAACGTTTGTTCTTTCTTTAAACCTCTGATGACAAAACAGTTCAATAAAGAAAAGTGTAATAGTTTGTTTCTTTATTTGGGGCGATCATGATTGCAAAAACTTCTCTAAACGCGATCTTCTCTTATTATTATTATTTTTAGCCTGCATCGTCCCACTGCAGGAACAAGGCCTCCCTAACCCCCTTCCACTCTTCCCGGTCTTGTGCTGGATGCCCAGCCTTCCATAAACGAGTCAAGATTGTCCCGCCTTCTGAGTCTTGGGTCTGCCTCGAGGTCGTCAGCCATTGTTGGGGGCCCATTCTGTTATTTTGGCCCAAAGATCGTTTGACATGCGGCAGACATCGCCAGCCCAATTCCACTTTAGGCTAGCCGCTTTCTCTTCATTGAATAAATAAAGATTTTTGCCTTTTGCCCAGATGTTTTAAGGGTTTTTATTTCCCGTTTAGAGCCATTATTTTTGAATAATGGGAAAGTAAAACAGTTTTAACCGAACCGGAAGACGAAAAGTAGGGCGCCAACCCACCAGATGGACCGACGACATTGTTAAGATCGCGGGAAGTCGATGGATGGAAAGGGCTCGGAACCGTTCTTCCTGGAAATGTGTAGGGGAGGCCTATGTCCAGCAGTGGACTTCTTGAGGCTGATGATGATGATGAAAACAGTTTTACTATGTTCGGTATTATAATCAGATACGAAAAGCCAAGCATACAAATACTTCTTCTTAATTAAGAGCAATGCTCTTGTCGGCGTAATGTAGCATTTTTCTCCAGGTATTTCTTATGAGGGCAACCTCCTTGACCTCCTTAAACGACATGACGGCGATCTTCGCTTTACAATGACTAGTGCAAGGAAATTTTTAAATATCGACAATGCATCGATTCTAAAACGAACACATCACTAAACCATAAAATGTCGGAAATAGCTTGTAAAAAGCACATTTCTACCGCCACGTGTTGGTTGGCGAGGTTTCTGCTGAGAGTAAAAGTTATGGGTTTTGGGTCGGTGCGAAGGTCGAGGTACGGTTATCATTCCTTTTCAACACAGCTAATGCGGTCTGGATGGTAACACTTTCAAAATCTTCTCATCCAATTGACAACTGGTTAATATTGTGAAATCTTCACAAACTTTTAAAAGTAGAGCCTTTTGTGGAGAAGCAATACCACCACAGCTCAGACATTACAAACTATTATATTAAGAATAACAAAGAAAGTCATCATAATATTAACCAGATCATACAAAAGAAACAAGAAAATAAAGACATTATACATATACTTAATACTTATCTTCTAGACAACAATGTATGTGTGCTGCTGCAGCAAATCGGTTAATTCTACCGTCAAGTAATGTTGCTGTGTTTCGGATTGAAGGGTGCTGGTGAAATTACTGGCTAAAACTCTGGTATGGAGTGAGATATCCTGGGAGTTTATTACGTGATAGAATCACAAATAAAGCATTCCGTAGAAGAACCAATGTTTCCGACCCTTAAACCGCCCTTTTTAAAGAACCCCATCTTGTCTTTTAAGAATAAGAATAATTTAATTGTAAGAATGCAATTTTGTTCCAACAGAATTTTGAATAATTAAAATTAGCATTTATAAGAGGCATAGGTACCTATTTTATAGTACAGTCGCGGTATGAAAATGTTCGTCACCTTAGAGTCGGTTTTCGCTTGCACCAGTGCCTTGATCATGAACACATTTTGACATAATTTGTGACGTTAACTTTTCGGTATATTCAGTTTCAAAAGGTAGTATGTGATCGTGATACGTTGAACAAATCAAGTTGAAAATCGACGAACATTTTCATTCCGCCCCTGTACATTTAATATATTAAGTATTGACAAGTATGGCATTTACTTAAAATAAAGGTACTTTGGTACCTATTTTATTATTTACTTACATCACTAGTTACATATTCTGGTATCAATTAGGAAAAACATGAGCAAAGAGATCATTCCACAACCTTACAGTGCGCGGAAGGAAGTTCTGAACTTCTTTCGTGTGATGTGGATGTGGAGGAAGAGATGTGGAAAATGAAAGGATCTCTCATATCGATGGGTAAATTCTTATCGTACCTCGTTGCGTCTTCAGGCGTGTTTTGGCACGCACGCGTCAATGGGCAGCGAGCTTTATTTATAACTTGTGACGTCACACGTTGCTGTAGATTGATGGCTTCATACGAAGTTAAAGCTGCTCGCTAATCGACGCGGCAGGATAAATAAATAAATAAATAAATATTGTGGACAATTCACACAACACTATCTAGCCCCAAATTAAGCAGAGCTTGTACCATGGGAACCAGAGAGCTGATATGATACTTAAATACTTTTTTTTTTGTAAATACATACATAGCATACAATAATAACACCCAGACAGAGAACAAACATCTATGTTCACCACACAAATATTTGTTCTCGGTGGGGATCGAACCCACGCCCCCCAGCTTAGAAGGCAGAGCTACCACCAACTGGAGCTGTGAAGGCAGTCGATGGGTAACAGCAGAGTCTGGAAGACTTTTCGGGGTCTGTATTTGATTGAAGTCACTGCAATGATTCTTTTTGACTAATGAAATGCCGCGAGGTCTTGGTCTATTGGCGCCCTCATTAGAAATTAATTATTAAAAGAAAAATTAGGATGGTAAATCCATCATCCGCACTTGGTGTGCGGACTGGTTTCCGCAAGTAGGCCTCTGGCGGGCCCTTTTTGCGTGTCTGGCCTCTAGGCTCAGCTCTGCCTTCTGCGCCGTAGGTCGTGGGTTCGATCCCCACCGAGAACAAATATTTGTGTCGTGAACGCGGATGTTTGTTCTCTGTCTGGATGTTATATTGTAATCTAAGTATGTTTTTACAAAAAAAAAATGTACATGAGTAATATTTATCAGCTTTCTGCTTCCCTAACTACAAGCTTTGCTTAATTTGGGGCTAGATTGTGTTGTGTGGATTGTCTACAATATTTATTTATTTCTGACTAACCCTGTCGATAATTTTCGCGTCGATGTGTTGTTAGCTTTAGATTCGTTGTTGCTGGTTATCTGTGTATACTAGCTTTAATTTAACCACTCGTTGCCGGGCGTCTGTTTTTCCTGGTCAATACATTTTGGGTCTAGACACAAAATAGAAATAAGTACTAGTCTAGGTACCTTCCAACCATCGCGCATCGGTTGGTATTCTATAGTAGTATTAATAGGCAACAAATATTGCACATCGGCTAATTTCGCCTTCATACAGCGTAGTGTGAAGAACTGACAACCGTTGGGTAGTAAAGGTTCTCGAATGGCGACCACGAACCGGAAGACGAAAAGTAGGGCGCCCACCCACCAGATGGACTGACGACATTGCTAAGATCTCAGGAGGTCGGTGGATGGAAAGGGCTCAGAATCGTTCTTCCTGGAAATGTGTACGGGAGGCCTATGTCCAGCAGTGGACTTCTTCAGGCTGATGATGATGATGAGAGCGTAGTGTGCGTCAGAAAGAGGCGAAAAGCCGATGTGCAATATTTATTGCTTACAAACGTATTAGCTGCGGCGATAGGCTTGCAACCTGTCACATATCGAATGCAAGATGCACACGCTGGGGCTCAATTCTAGACCAGTGACTTTTTTGTCACGGAAGTTATATATCACAAGAACTGTCAAATTCACTAAAGAAACTGACAGTTTTTGTGATATATATGTACTGTGACAAAAAAGTCACTGGTCCAGAATTGAGCCCCTGGTGTAGTGCACATAATTTCATCTACAGAAAAACTCATTTGTACACGACTGGATTTGAACGCGCGACCTTAGGATCGCATCTTATTTGGATTAAATCATAGCCTGTTCTTGCGTCGGCTTGGTCGCGTGGAACTGGCACCTAGAATCACGTTACTCACCTAGTTTTAGACGTTTCAAAGTGATCCTTGTGATACTATTGAATGAATACATATTTGACTTTGACTAGACTTCGGTTTGAAGGGTGTGGGTCCGCCTTCGTTCATCTCTAGATGAATTAAAACAAAAATATTATCAACATTGTTTTAGAATAGCTACACCTACCTCTATTACGTCGCGTCATAAGTACTGAATGACGTTTTATTTCCTGCGCGGGCGCCGACGATTCACATTTCCGATGGAATGTGTACGTGTGGTGTTTACAAATAAACTCCACTGTAGTTTCCTTTGAAGATGAGAGTTTAAGCGGATAGAAGAGCTTATTCTTGCAATTGTATTCTTCTATTTTGCCTGGGAAAATAGAAGAATACAATTGCAAGAATAAGCTCTTAAGATAGTAATAAAGTAAGCTAGCTATACCTATATAGTAAGAAATGAAATTGCATAAAATTTGGTAAGGCTTTAGATATTTTAATGTGCGTGTTTTTGTAGTAGTAGAGCTCTTTGTGAAGGGCTCGTCCGGGGAAGTACTACCACCATGTCTATTTCTGCCGTGAAGCAGCATCGCTGTGTTTCGGTTTGAAGGGTGTGGGTTCCGGTGTAGTTATTGGCACGTGAGGCTGAACACTGTATACCTTAAGTTGATGGACGCAGGGACGTAATCATCTTCTCGGCAGACTGAGCTCATCCATACATTCTTATTAACTTCCTTTACAAATTGCAAGCTCATCCTAGCATAAATCAATATTCTACCTTTAAAGATTACAGCTTGCAAATAATTTGCACGCGTTCGGGTAAGTTCGGCAATGGTCGGGCGTGTCCCGTAACGCATATACGGGTCAGTAGGACACCGCACACTCACGTGCCTAGGGAACGGGCTTAAGAGGGAATCACACCGGCGACTCTCCATACAAACGTAGTCCCCTATTTCCTCCCTGGATAATGCCTCCAGAGTAACCATTTTTTCTCATAAAATCCAGATTTGCTATATACGTGCTCGTATGTTTTCTTTTTTTTTCAGAAACTTATTGATAAAGAAAATATCACCGCCAATTCATATTTCATATAAATCTTATGAGGGTCATATTTTCTTTATCAATAAGTTTCTTAAAAAAAGGAAAACATACGAGCACGTATATAGCAGATCTGGATTTTATGAGAAAAAATGGTTACTCTAGTCTAGAGGCATTATCCAGGGAGGAAATAGGGGACTACGTTTGTATGGAGAGTCGCCTGTGTGATGCCCTCTTAACTAGTCTTGCATACTACTAGATCTTCCTGTAAAATGAACTATTCAACTAAATCTTACTAATATAATAAATGCGAAAGTTTGTATGTATGGATGTTTGTTACTCAATAACGCCAGAACGGCGGAACGGATCTGGATGAAATTTGGCACAAAGATTTATTTCTATTATGTAGATTACAATGTGTAGACACTTTTTATCCCGAAAAAGTACCAGGAGCCTAATTCTCGGCTCATCTCGGATCATATTGCAATTTTATTTTATTGCTTCTTTTCGAAGAGAGAATGGATGATTTCCTTGAGTAATTCATCGACGACCTCATCGTAGAAGCCTCGACAGCTACGATATACGGAAAACGTAGAAAAAGTGCGGGGTTGTGCAATGTCAACGTGTATTTAAGGAGCATTGAAAATCTCGGTCGGCCCGAGAATTAGGCTCCAGGAACGGGGCGAGCGAAGTCGCGGGCAGCCGCTAGTAGAATATATTTTAATTGACACACTATTGTATCGCCCCGGCTTCGCACGAGTGTATAATACTATTTGGCTCATGTAGCCGGTAGTCTTGGTTTTCCCCTTCCTTTCTATCTTCTACCTTTCCTTCGATGATATTTCTGATAAAGCTGTCATGTCGTACAAAAAAACATTTAAAATAGTGATTCCTGTTAGGTTAAGCGTAGCGTGTGCTGTCTCTGAAACTTTTGCTTTTGTATTATTGCACTGAATAGGTACGTCTGACTAAGTAAAGTGGTCCGAGAACCGAGCCTTAGTTTGTTGCCTGTTCTTGCGTCGGCTTGGTCGCGTGGAACTGGCACCTAGACTCACCTAGCTTTAAGACGTTTCAAAGTGATTCTTGGAATTGAAATGAATATATTTTTATTGAGTTTGAGTTTCCCAAATGGGATTAAACAGAAATAACTTAAACTAAAAAGGTCCGAAGAACTTCAGATTCCCATTTCTCGTATCCCGTCTCGCGGTTGGCCGCCCCGGGTTAGTAGGACACCGCACAGGCGCATCTGTGGGGAAGAGATCTCTCTTATATTCAGTTTTACTACTAATCTATAAGAAACTTGGTACCTACAACCGACCATGGGGAAGGTCGCGGGTTCAAATCTCGCTCGGCTCTTAAATTTTGGGACATTTAAAAATCTTTGATAAGTATAAGTACCTACAGGTTCCAATTTTAGTCAGTATTGTAGAGAGCACTGGTGGTCGAGTGGTAGCGGCCCCGCTTTTCGATCCTAAGGTCGTGGGTTCTATGTGAGTTTTCTGTCGAAAAATTAGCGTGTGCTGTGCCAGCAGCTCAAACGGTGAAGGAAAACATCTCGAGAGGCATGTCGAAGAATCTCACATGTTTTCTCACAAAAAAGTGAGAAAACATAATGAAATTCTTCGACATGCCTCTCTGGCCCTTCAGCCAGTTGACTGGCCCCTCAGCTCAGCTCAGTTGGTAGTGGCCTTCTGCGCCGTAGGTCGAGGGTTCGATCCCAACCAAGAACAAATATTTGTGTGGTGAAAATAAAAGTTTGTTCTCTGGGTGTTATATTTATATTGCATTATAAGTAAAAAAATATATATGAGTACTAGCTGCCTATCCCGGCTTCGCACGGGTGGACATTTATTTTTTAAACACATAAATATAGCCTATGTTACTGAAATTGAAGTATGATACTTTATTGGGAAAAGTTAGCAGCCGTAACACAGGTTCTACCTAGCACGGCTGCTAAAGTACATAGATTTATTGTCACAAGTAGGTAGGTACTTAATACACCTTTTTAAGTTTAGTACCTATGTTGTTTAGTTATTATGAATACGGTATTATGTATCTAGCTACTAAGTACACCTGAATAAATAAGCTTTTTACTTTACTTTACTTTACTTTACTCAAGATTAACCTACGTCCAGCACTGGACGGATATCAATTGATGATGATGATGAAAGAACATTCTATAACGTTTAGGAGCACTATTTTCTAGAACATTTTGTCCAAATCTAGAATTCAGAACCGTTTGCATGGGTATATTTGAGTATTCTAGATAATTCTGGATTACTAACGTTTGGATGCATTCCGGATGCTAGCCGTATAATTTCAGTCTTCGAATTAAATTTGATCATTCCAGAACCTCAAAGACCCGAAAAATCCCTAAGCGATAGAAAGGGATAGACATATATAAGTCCCTACGTGATAGAAAGGGATAGACATAGATTTCGAAACTTTTGCCCCTTATAAATGAATAACACCTAAATATCGAATATAAACTATCCTATATTTTAAGTCCGACCATATTTTAGGCAGTTGCAAAATTTTATCGTAATCCGTTCTGTAGTTTCGGAGTTTATCGCGTTCCAAATTGTGACACGAAAGATTTATATATATAGATTATATCAGCTCTATGGTTCCCATATTACAAGTTCTGCTTAATTTAGGGTTATATAGTATTTTGTGGATTGACCACAATATTTATTTTATTTACTAAACAAAATCCACAGCCCTTAAAAGTAGTAACAATATACCCTTAATACTAATCCTACGGCCAATAACGGATTTACTTTTTGTATGTAAACAGACAGTCAAAAATACGTAGGTACAATGAAAAAATTTAACAATTTATACCTAAGTGACAATTTTATTTATATTTTTTTTTTTAGTTTTAGTTTATGGCTTGAGGTTTTTGTTCGTCGAACTAACAGATTAAACTTACAAGGCACCACGTGCCAAGCTTCGGGCGGAAGCTAGTCGACATGGCAAGGACAAGGCCGCATGACTCACAGCTAGGCCTCGGCCAAGGCCGCGTGTGGAGCCAGATTGTGTCAGGTAGATTTATACATACCTCACACCGTTCCCTTACTACGAGTATCTTGTTAGCAATTAAACTTTTATGAAACAAAATTTTTCATTTTTGGTAGAGAAAAATTGTTATTTTATCGAACAAAAAATTATACATACATACATTCTACTAATATTATAAACGCGAAAGATTGTAAGTATGGATGGATGGATGTTTGTTACTTTTTGCTGAATGGATTTTAATGAAACTTTACAATAATATGCCTAGCTTATACATCAGAATAACACATAGACTACAATTTATAAAGATATTGTAACGGAGAAGGGATGTAAGTAACGGGAACGGGGCGTAACGGGAACGGGAGAGCGAAGCCGCGGTCGCCGCTAGTACGTACTTACATATAATCACGCCTCATTCGATTAAAAGCTAATTTTCAAATTAATTTGCTTAAAAGTCTTAAAAGTTGACATTGCAGTGCCCAACAGGGTGCATGTACTGACTGCTAATTTAAGAACAAATGCTATATATTTTGTGTACATGCAAGCAATAAATAAATGAAATGAAATGAAAGTTTGTTCTGTGTGGGGATCAAACCCACGCCTACAGCGCAGAAGGCAGGGCTACTACCAACTGATACTTAGCGCTCACAGCTCGGGCTCAATTTGAGACTAGGTTTCGTCAAAACTTTACGGAAAGCTGCTAACCAGTAGACACTCCCAAACGTCCAATTTGCCCTTCCAAGCATATCAATCCCACCCTGCAATACCTACACTCAATTTGATACCGTACCCCATCGAGATAGCCATCAAATTGCCAATGCCCCGATAATTTCATTACGCCAAGCTATTGTGCACCGTATGAGCTATAAAAGTGAGCTTGATTGTTTCGGGTAAATAGTGACTCATGGTGGTAGGGCTACTACCGAGTATTGTCCAGACTTGACCGGCTTTTTGGCTATCGTTGTACTTTTTTGGCTATAAGTCTAATTTTCTGGCTATCAGTCCATTTTTTTGGCTATTAGTTTATACATATTTCAATCACTTTGAAACGTCTTAATGCTAGGTGAATCTCCCAGATACTAACAAGGAACAGCGATCACATATCTTGTTGTTTTACGCCATAATTTTTCAGAGAGCACTGGTGGTCTAGTGGTAGCGGCCACGCCTTCTGATCCGAAGGTCGTGGGTTCAAATCCAGTCGTGTACCAATGACTTTTTCTGTCGAAAAATGTATGTGCACTATGCCAGTACCTACTCTCAAAACGGTGAAGGAAAACATTGTGAGGAAACCGGCGCCGGCGTGTCGTAGAACCTAAAAAAGTTCGAGCACCACGTGTCAAGGGTCACGCAAAAAGGGCCCGCCAGCGGTCTACTTGCGGAAAAACCAGCCCGCACATCAAGTGCGCATGATACAAAAATTTCCCGATTTTTGCCATAATTTTTCGACGACCACTATTATATCTGTTGCCAAACTAGTTTTACAACGCGAAGTTCCTATTCGCTCTCTCATGTTTATTACGTCAACATTCAGTCTTGTTGCAATCGTTCCTTGTCAATGATACATTTTAGTTACTAAATCGTTTTTTATTGCAATCGAAACTCAAAATAAGGTCTAAACTGACAGATGCGACTAGGTTTTGATTGCAACAAAAAGTACACAACCACCCCGCACAGAGAAAGACTTTGATCGTGCCTAATCAAAGTCGTATAACCTCTCGTTTGTTTCGTTTTTCGTCCTATATTTTCTTCATGACACCATACAGATGCGTACAATCGAAACTAGCCAGCACTGCAGGGCGGGGTATGCAACCCATTTGCGGGGTCACAGAGGTCGTTTACCCCGACCGGGACAAGGGATGCTGTGGCGTGACCTACTGAACTATATCGAGAATGTTACTATTGATTTTTGAGAGGTATTATTTGAATTGCAAAGGGGTAATTGTGTTTTTCATACCCAGGGAAGTAAAATAAAAAATCTCTCAGATCACATGTAATTGTTTACTGAGGCCAAGCCGAGCCAACATGTTGTGATCTGAGGCTTCCTTTTTTACTTCCCGTGGTGTGTATTAGTACATTGTTACCCGAGGATTGAAAGTCACGAATTTAAGTCCTTCACTAAGAACGCATTTTAGAAAATTCAACCCTAACAGAGGTGCAGTGGGGTTGAAGTTGGTATGAAAAACCTTAACGCGAACTAAGTCGCGCGGATCCACTAGTGCTAGGATATTTAACTGTAACTAGATTAATAGCTCTTGCGTGTAATTTCCACCCCCATAAAAACAGCCTTCAGGATGTGATAGCCTTGGCAGTTCCTCAGCTTATCGGCCGATCGCATTAGTCTATCGCCGGATCGCGAGGCTATAAACCTTTAACTTCACCTACGAGTATGTATCACAGCCTTGCGGCATAAGTGCCGGCGGCCAAGTGATAAGCAACTAGCGATGTTGGTAGAAAAGTAAACTTTTGTCTTTGAAACTTTTGCTTTTACCGCGCAGAGCCGCGAGTCCCGGCGTTGCCCGGGTATTCCAGAACATTCAAGAACGTTTAGGACCATTCCATTCTTATCAAAATTTATAATTTTTTGAAAAATCCTTACGTGATAGAAAAATAATAGACATAGACAAGTCCATATATGTTTAGAAAAGAATAGACATCGATTTTTAAAACATTTATCATTGATGCTGTATTCAGTATACACCACTACTTTTTAATTACCAGAAAAAAAAAATAGGGTAATGTAGTAGGGATAGAACATTATGAATGTGCAATCAGAATTTTTAGTTTCGATAAAATGACAAAGTTATTAAATGTTAAAATTTTCAGAAATCCTGCATAAAATTATGGACATATTAGTTACGTAGTACTAGAGAGAAAAAAAATTACGCTGTTCGGTTCCGCTTGGTATTTAGCGTTTATGAATGAAATGATTTTTGCTTGTTGAATCATTTCTCAATATTTGACAAAAAATTGTGGTCTCAAAAAAAATTTTTTTTGTCTCAAAAAAAATTATAGCCTATAGCCTTTGCCTAATAATTTAGCTAATAATTTTTCAAGTCTGACCAGCAGTTCCCGAGATTAGCGCGTTCAATTAAACAATCAAGCTCTTCAGCTTTATAATATTAGTATAGATAATATCCTAACTTGGCACTGGCAAATTGATTGATGGCATTATGACCCTAGGCATTATTCCTCGTAGCAGTATTACGACCTTGCAGGTCTGCAGAAACCACGGTGCTGACTCAGAGGCCGTGGGGAAGGTCATGTGACTAATCTACCACCCCATGTAACCTTATTATACCAACTGTGATATAACCACTCAGCTAGCCTCTTTGTGGTAGTCTCTTTGTGGTATCCTCGCTATCAGAGTTAAGGTCCCATTAGTAAAAGTTGAACTTTTATTTTTTAACTGACTTTTAATTGCACTTTTTTAACACTTTTTGACTTTTAATAAAAAAGGAGGAGATTCCTCCTTTCAAAAGTTTCAAAGTCAAAGTGGATTTATTTACAGAATTACAGGTACAGGGTTGTTAATGGTTTTATAGATCCATTGTAATTCTGATGCATGTACAATTTTGATTAGCAATGTTACTTAAAAACAAACAAAAAGGTTTGTCTAACATTGTCTTAAAGAGGCTCTTCGTCATTTATGATTTTAAAAATAGTTTTTTTTATCTGAAAAGTAATATCACCAGATTGGTTCCATAGAAAAGTCATCAAAATCAGGTTAATTAAATTATCGGTTGGCTATGACTTCATAAACAGTTTCTCAAGTTTTTAAACTTAACTTTTATTTTTATATATGGTTAATTGTATTGATGTAATATCATTATCTAAGAGTTGACTCTGTTCTACGCTATTCATTAGATTAAAATATTTACGACTCATTTAGACGCGTCAAAAACAAACGTGGAAGTGTTTTTATGATTGCATTACATTGAGATTTGCATTACATATTCTCTTCTAATATGGGTACCAGCCCTGGAACCTAATTCTCGGGCCGACCGAGATTTTCAATGTCCCCTAAATAAACATTGGCATTGCACAACACCGCACTTTTTCTACGTTTTCCGTATATCGTAGCTGTCGAGGCTTCTACGATGAGGTCGTCGATGAATTACTCAAGGAAATCATCCATTTTACTCTGAACCTTTGATGTTTGAGATTTTGATAGTAGATACCTAATATAATTTCCTTTGTTTCAGATTAATGGCGCCCAACACAGTAAAGAAGCTCCAAACATCTTCGCTCTCCTAAACCCTTCCTTCAGCAATCTTGGACTAAAAAATAAATAAAAAAATGCACTCCGTCAGTCACCGTCCACGAACAAATACAGCAAAACCGAATACAATAAAAAACTTAAAAATCAAAAAGAAAAACATCGAGCTTACCAACACTTTCATGTGTTCCAAATTCGAATAAAACGTCAAATTTAAAATTCCTCCTGCGGATTTTAAAAGAGTTTTTAATTCGGTTTATATGAATGAGGCTTTAATCATTTTTGGATGAGAGATTATTTAAAAAGTAGTATTATAAATTAATAGTTGCCTTCTTATTCGTAGTTGTAGTAACCGTGATTGGTCCAAATTCTTCTATATCTATTGTAAAATAATTTCCCTTATTGTGAAATAACTGTTTTGGAAGTATTTTTTCCTGGAGATCGACTAAGGTGAGATAAACATAAAAAAATATCTACTCATTACACCTTGTACCTTATTTAGTGAAGTAATAAAGGCTATTTTTCAGGTTTACATCAGAAAATATGGATAAGCAAGAAGTGGAAAACTGTGCGGTGCCTGAGGATGGAAGTCACTTGAATAGGAACAGGGTAAGTCTATATTTTTACCATGAAGCACTATCATCTACAAGATAAACATTATAAGGCCCAGTGTGGAACCTTGCGATAAACCAATTTGATAACCCAAACGGCAAAGGCTTTTCCCATTATTAATTGAATAAATTCATAATTTAATGGTTAAATTATCATAAAATGAGTATTTTAATAAATTTATCAAGATCAAATTATTTACTTTTACCATACCAAACGCTAAAAGCTTAGGTCACTGGATCAAAAGCCTTACTGAAGTCGAACAACAGTTCCCAACGTAGCATTTTTTTAGTCATAGTCATATTATTAATTCGCCATTTGGAACACAGGGAACTTCAATTCAATTCAATTCTTTATTTGTGAAACACAGGTTTATAGTTGTTACAGTACAATTGTTGAGGTATCACTGTGATCTGCTCTAAGGCGTACAAATATTTAAAGTATGTATTGCTAAGCATGCAAACAAATAACACAGGTAAGATAAGACAACAGGACCAAATAAAAATAATGCCCGAGTATTGTATTATTAATTATTATGCTAAAAATCAATAAAATGATGAAATTGATAATTAATTAGTCAAATTAGAAGTAGGTAATGTCAGAAATAGTAAAAATTAGTTAGTTTTGTCAATATAATCTTGAATTGAATAAAATGTATTTTCTATTAAATAATTAAACAATTTTGTCTTAAATATTATAAACTCGTTGCACTTCCGAATTTCAGACGGTAATTTATTATAAATTCTCGCGGCACTTACAAAGACGCTATTACTAAAAAGCGCCGTTGGTTGTAACGTTGGTTCTGTGTTGTAAGTAATCACAACGCCGTGCACTTGTTACGTTTGGAAATAAATGTGGATATCGTTTAGTGAACAGCACAAGTTCATAAATATAAAGAGAAGTCAGTGTCATCAGCTTTAACTTCCTGAAAAAAGGTTTGCAACTCTCCCTTCTTTTTATGCCGCATATTGCTCTAATACAACTCTTTTGAGCAATGAAAAGCCGATCAATTTTGGTAGCGTTCCCCCAAAATATGATCCCATACCTTAACCTGGAAGCAACATTAGCATGATATGCTGTAATTACAGCCCTCTCATTCCAACCTTTCTTAACTGACGTAAACTCTTGGTTTTGTAGTAACACTGTACTTTAGCGGCTGTTCATAGGCCTTATCATTATAGTAAACCATCAGCCATCAACCATTCCCCACGTGAACTGAAAGATGAAACTTATTAGCAGAAAAAAATCCTAAGATGTTTATAGTTCGTAATTTTCTTTCATTGATATAATACTACATTTAATTTTATGCATGCATTCATACCGCCTGATATTTCATAAGTCTCATTTGCGGATAACTATAAAGAAAATAAACATAACCTAAGAAACAAGCTCAAATTAACTCTCACTAAGTCGCGAACGAATAACGCTAAGAAAACGATTTTGTTTGAGGGACACACAGCTGTATAACAATTTGCCTGATGATATAAAAGAGTGTCCTAGTGTTAATATATTTAAGGGTAAACTGAAGAAATATTTATATACATTACTAGAATAATCTTTTTTGTAAGGCCCCAGAGGCATTTAGTTATAATACCTTAATTTAAAAACTGTATCTTATTATAAGTGAACTGTTTAGTTTTTATGAGAATAAACTTCTTTAACCTTATAACGGGGCTGATTTGATTACACTCTAAGAACTACTTACCTACCTCCACTCTAAGAACTAGTACCTTCTAATTGTTTTGTAATTGAGAGTGCAATTGTTTGTTGTCCTAAATAAAAACTGTTAAACTACGTGCTACGTACGTAGTAGTAATGCCTCAATGCTTTCACACATTTTTGAAGAAGATTCATAAATAATTTTGGAAATCTCTTTCCAGAGCTTCAAAACAAAACAGCTAGTCAGAAGCCAGGCTATCCGAGAATCGACTTCCCCCCCTCGCACGGTCTCCCCCTCAGTCCGGCACGATGACACAAAGATGAACAAAGTGAACGTGAATGTTACCGCGGTCGAGAGGACTACCAGCGATTCTAGTCATGACAGTGATGTGTATAGTTATAACGAGCGGAAGGATTCGAGGAAGCCGGTTGAAATTCAGGTGAGTCATTTTATATAAGCTGATGGAACGAGCATACAGGGTTATTCATTATTAGCTACACAAACTGACAGGGCCTAATTCCAAAACTGATTTAAGTTTTTGTATCAAAATTTTATTTTCATTTATTTCTTTACGGCTATTGCATAATGATTGCCACGGAGAACAGGACAATGACCCACCAGGCGGTGATTGAACGTAGAGTGTCGCTCACGGCGCGCGGGCGCGGATCAAAGGTCAAAATAGGTCAGGCGCCAATGATTCCAAAGGATATTCTGTATCGATTTTCTCGGGATTTTCATAAAAAAACTTAAAAAAATCATTTCATAAATATTTTTTATTTTATTTGTTGAACCTAATTCCTGAGTATTTGCAGCTAATTATGAATAACCCTGTATAAATAAATAAATATTGTGGATAACACTATCTAGCCCCAAACTAAGCAGAGCTTGGACTACAGGAACCAGATAGCTGATATAATACTTGAATATTTTTTTTTGTAAATACTTATAATACAATTTAACACCCAGACCGTGAACAAACATGTGTGTTCACCACACAAATATTTATTCTGCGTGGGGATCGAACCCACGACATACGGCGCAAAAGGCAGACCTACTACCAACTGAGAGGCCAGTCAAATAAACAAACTATTGGCACAATAGTTGCGTGCACAAGCTCAAACGAGCTATGCTGGGAGTTTCACTACGTGAAGAATCAGAAATGAGGATATCCGTAGAAGACCCAAGGTCACCGACATAGCTCGTAGAGTTAGCAAGTTGAATGGGCATAAAGGGGAATAAAGGTTCTCGAATGGCGATCACGAACCGGAAGACGAAGCGTAGGGCGCCCACCCACCAGATGGACCGACGACATTGTTAAGATCGCGGGAAGTCGATGGATGGAAAGGGCTCAGGAGCCTAATTCTCGGCTCATTTTGCGATTTTATTTTATTGCTTGTTTTCGAAGAGAGAATGGATGATTTCCTTGAGTAATTCATCGACGACCTCTTCGTAGAAGCCTCGACAGCTACGATATACGGAAAACGTAGAAAAAGTGCGGGGTTGTGTCCTAAAGGGGCTCACATGTGCTACTTACCACTGTTTGTAAAATTAACACCTCACTTACCATGTGTTTACAATAAATCTATTGAGTATTGAGTATACCGGGTTTGTGAAAAGAAGCAATAAAATAAAATCGCAAAATGATCACGGTCGGCCCGAGAATTTAGGCTCCTGAATCGTTCTTCCTGGAAATGTGTAGGGAAGGCCTATGTCAAGCACTGGACTTCTTCAGGCTGATGATGATGATATGCATAATATGGAACAAACGGGTATTTATCGCGATAACGTTTATTATTTCCCGACGTTACGACCGTGTCCACGACCACGGCTGTTGTAACACAATCGAATCGTTTTCCGTTTGTTCCATACTCAATAAACAATGTCCGTGTTTCACAGATCACCCAAGGTGCATGGGACGAGGCTCCGCCGTATGAGACCCGTGGTCGCACGAAACGTTGGTTAAGCGACACGTCGCGCGATTCGTCGCGCGACTTGTTGTCCAACAACCCGCGAGTCGCGTGCGTCTGCGGCACTTGCGCGGCTTGTCCGCAATGCAGGTACTAACATTTTTTGACGTGACAACATCTTATAATTCGATGGAGCCGGCTGCACGCACGAAAAAACATGACTCATACGGCGTTACCTCGCTCTGAGGCGTTCCATTTAAGGCTTGAAGTGCAAGCGAGAGCGCGGAACGAGCGACAAAGAGGCACGCACGGCCTCCGCGTTCGGCAGCGTTCGACATCTGTCTCTCTCCTACTTGAGTGAGCGATGCGTCCGCGTGGACAGCTGTATGACGTTGGCACGTTCAACTATCGACAGTAACCCGACTTTACAGACAACCGTTTTTTTTCTAACTAAGTTAGCAAACAAGCATACGGCCCGCCTGGTGGAAAGCGGTTACCGCAGCCTATAGACGCTTGCATCACCAGAGGCATCACTCGCGCGTTGCTGACCAGTAGATTGTTATACAAGGGCAGTAAGTGAACTTTTGCAGAACAAGATCCTATGTGGCGACAGCTTGCAAATAGCGCTTCATTTCTTGCAGATGCAGATCATTTCATGCAGATGCAGAGAGAAAATTTAATGCAGATCGGATCAACGGTTCGAAAGTTATCGTCGGATAAACATAAATAAATACATACATACGCACATAAAATGACAAATTGCCCAAGTTGTTTGTAAGATCTTCGCTCGCTTCGCTCACTCGATCAAAAATAGAAAGCATTTACAATACATTTAGCAGCAAACGCCTACTTACACAGCCTCATAAAAAAAAAAAAATACGGGTTGCACTCCGGGAGTGCCGGCAGAAGTGAAAACTTGATTATTAACGTAGGAACCCTAAAAGTTGTTTATTTTATCAAGTTCCTCAATGTAGTAAAACCCCAATCAAAGTCCTAAGGAACCCTAAAAATTTTAGCATTATCAAGCTCCTAAGTGTAGTTGAAATTCCAATCAAAGTGCTAAGGAACCCTAAAATTGTTTACATAATCAAGGTCCTAAGTGTAGTTGAAAGTCCAATTAAAGGCCTAAGGAACCCTAAAAGTTGTTTATTTTATCAAGTTCCTCAATGTAGTAAAACCCCAATCAAAGTCCTAAGGAACCCTAAAAATTTTAGCATTATCAAGCTCCTAAGTGTAGTTGAAATTCCAATCAAAGTCCTAAGGAACCCTAAATATGTTAACATTATCAAGCTCCTAAGTGTAGTTGAAACTCCAATCAAAGTCCTAAGGAACCCTAAAAGTTGACCACTTAATCAAATTCCTCAATGTAGTAAAACCCCAATCGAAGTCCTAAGGAACCCCAAAAATTTTAACATTATCAAGCTTCTAAGTGTAGTTGAAACTCCAATCAAAGTCCTAAGGAACCCTAAAAGTCGACCATTTAATCAAATTCCTCAATATAGTATAACCCCAATCAAAACCCTATACGGAACCCTAAATTTTACGTAAAGCCAAATCCTCAACGGGTCGGAACCGCTAGAAGGGACCTTGTCGCGCGACCTACAAGTAGGTCCTAAATGAAGTAAAACGGCAGACATAGGAGGAGGGGGTTCTGGGGGGCTAAGGGGGGTCACAGCACGGCTCGCTTCGCTCGCCGCGATGCTCCCCCCGGGTTCAGGAAGAGGGGGTTCTGGGGGGCTTAGGGGGGTAACAGCACGGCTCGCTTCACTCGCCACGCTGTTCCCCGTGATCGCGTGGCGGCTCGCTTCGCTCGCCGCGACGCTTCCCCCGGGTTTCGGAGGAGGGGGTTCTGGGGGGCTTAGGGGGGGTCACAGCACGGCTCGCTTCGCTCGCCGCGCTGTTCCCATGGTCGCATGGCGGCTCGCTTCGCTCGCCGCAATGCTCCACTCGAAAAATAAATACAGTAGATCTATAAAATCATGTACCAATGACCACTACTACCTGCCGCGGGCGGCCGCTAGTTCATAAAATCTATAATAGGTATGTACCTATACCTACTACAGTCACGAAAAACGCCTTGGTATGCTTGCTACTAACTATTATCTATTCTGTGACGTTACCGTGTCATAGTAACTACTAGCGTATCTGTAGCGTCGCTTTTTCGATTTTTATTATGAACTCTACGTTGTAGTCTTAGGGTACATTTCTGCAAAAAATCCGTCCTACGCTTTTTCGATCAGGGTCACGTGATCCTGACGCGAGTTTAAGATTTTATCCCCATTCAGAAAGTGCTCAACGCCGCTAAAGAAGTTTTCACTTCAAAAACTGAATTCGTCCTGGAAAGTCTATGCCTATGGGTGGACTTCGAACGGTGATAATTGCAAAAATAACAGTTTTATGTTTATTATTTCAGAGGGCGTCGCCGCAGACATATATGTAACATCAAACAGGACTCTGGAATATGCCCCGATGAGTGCCCAGATTGTGCTGACAGTGAGCCCCATGGTAAGATACAATTCCTTCGATTCATTTTTGCATTTATTTTGCACATGAATTTTACGACAGAAACACTCATTGGTACACGACTGGATTTGAACCCACGACCTTTGGATCGGGAGGCGGGGCCGCTACCACTAGACCACCAGTGCTTTTGTCTGACTCTGTCTCTGGCTCTGGTTTTGAATCTGTGATGAGTGTTGACCAAATAAATCCTACGTCGAAACGTCACACACACAGTTTAATACACTGGTGAGCACTCACACAGACTCCAAACCAGAGCCAGCCTGCTGTTATCAGGAGCCGAATTCTCGGCTCATCTCGGACCATTTTGCAATTTTATTTTATTGCTTCTTTTCGAAGAGAGAATGGATGATTTCCTTGAGTAATTCATCGACGACCTCATCGTAGAAGCCTCGACAGCTACGATATACGGAAAACGTAGAAAAAGTGCGGGGTTGTGCAATGCCAATGTATGTATTTAGGGACATTGAAAATCTCGGTTGACCCGAGAATTAGGCTCCAGTTCAAAATGATCTCTGTGATTTTTCGTCTAAGTCTTTTGATATTATACTAGCAGCCCGTCCCGGCTTCGCACGGGGTAGACAATATTGTTGTACATTATTTTGTTCTATCGCTAATAGTTTCGGCAGCGCATTCGACGAAAGACATTTTAAGACTCATTTTTCTACACCTTCGGTTACATTGTTCCAATTTTACCAAGGATCCCTAATTTTCTTCAAAATGAAATGTAGCCGATGTCAAATTGGAAGAATGTAGCATTCTATTGGTGAAAGAATTTTTAAATCGGCCCAGTACTTTTTGAGCCTATTCATTACAAACATACAAAAATAGGTACAAATCTTTCCTCTTTATAATATTATTATAGATTGCAATTTTGTATAATTATTTTCTTTTACAGGAGGAAATAATGAAAACAGGAAAGCCAGCAGTCTTGATGTAGACGACTATTGCAGGTAAATAATAAGATTTGTGATATCAAGCCCACTCAAAATCCTTTCACCACACTGTTTCTAAAGATCTATTGACAATACTAGAAGACTACCAACCAAGGAGGACTGTAAAGTCGCGGTATGAAAATATTCGTCACCTTAGAGTCAGTTTTCGCTTGCACCAGTGCCTTGATCATGAACACATTTTGACATAACTTGTGACGTTAACTTATCGGTGTATTCTGTCTATTCAGTTTCAAAACGCAGTATGGGATCGTGATACGTTGAACAAATCAAGTTGAAAATCGACGAACATTTTCATACCGCCACTATACATATACATTTTGCTACATTATTAATACACGTGTTTCTATGTTTAGATGTCCAGAAAGAAGAGATAAACCAAAGAGTACTTTAAGCAGAACTGATTCAGGTGAGCATTGCTAGGAATAACGTGCCCTACGATGCACTTCCCTGCGTCCATCAACTTGAGGCATACAGATGTTCAGCCTCACGTGCCAATAATAAATAAATAAATAATAAATATTATAGATGACGAGGGAGCTGGACCAACAGGGTTTTTAAGAGCTGTGACGTCAGCAGGGCTGACGTCACTATTCCCATCACTAGGCTCGCTCATTGCAAATAATGAAACGCACGACTTATTCTTGAAGCACTAGGTTTATTAATCCTTTATAACAACCTTAAACATAAATCTAATCTTCTAATAATAATCTAATAATAATTATAGAATTAAGGTACTCACAGGATAGCACAAACTTAACACCACTTATTCTTCACGAGGTTCCAACAAGACTGGCCTCGATGCGCTCAGCTTATTACATGATGGCGTTCCGGAAACCCCATTTTAAATCACAATATTCGAAACAATGATAACCGTAGTAGATTTAAATCGTTAAATTCATTAAAATTATTATAAAAATTAGTTCTGAATTTTAATTATTTTATTTTCGGTTAGGGAGTAAGGGGGCCCAAATAACATCTCTCGGGACCCAAGCCAACCTCACCTGCCCGTGGTACACCCTGCTGATCAACGAACGAGGCTCTGGCGAAACCACCCACCAACCCGCACTGGACCAGCGTGGTGGGTTACGGTCCAAACCCCCCCAAATATGAATAGACACAATCAACAAAGGCCCCAAGTGCCCGGGGACACCAGTGGCTGTGCTGGCGTTGACGGGCGCCACGCCAGCCCTGGGGTCAGGGGTGCGAAGAATCTCCGGGTGAGATCCGACCGTCAAACGACTCTGGCTAACGTTATAAAGGATACCGACACGCTTAACGTTTTATCATACAACGTAAGAACCCTTATGAGCGATGAGCGATTAATCGAATTGGAAAACGCACTTAATTACATAAATTGGGATATTATTGGACTTGGAGAGGTGAGGAGGTTAGGCGAAAACACAGAGGAGCGTCACGATGATGTATTTTTCCACTTTGGAGAAACCAGTGGACATCACGGTGTTGGGTTCCTGGTGGCTAAGAAGTGGAAAGATAATATCATAGAATTTAAAGGATACTCGGAGCGTATAGCTGTGCTCAGACTTCGCGTCACATCCAAAACTACCTTGACGCTAATACAAATATACGCACCAACATCCACACATTGTGCTGAGGAAGTTGAAACTTTTTACGACCTACTCAATAGAGCATGTGATGAAAACCGAGGTACTTGGAATATGGTCCTAGGTGATTTCAATGCCAAGCTTGGAACCAGGCAAGCAACTGACACTAATTCCGTAATTGGTCAATTTGGCTTAGGTGACCGCAATGAACGAGGTACCAGATTAATCCAATTCGCTTTTGGACAACGCATGAATATTGCTAATAGTTTCTTTAACAAAAAACCCAGCAGAAGATGGACCTGGGTTACACCTAATGGTGTAACACGAAATGAAATCGACTTTATACTTTCATCCGATTTACAGATAATAAAAGACGTCAATGTTATAAACAACATTAAATTTAGCTCTGATCATAGACCAGTCCGCGCAGTAATCCGATTTAATTTCAAAATTCACAGATTCAAACGGTATAGAAGTAAATTAGTGAGCCATTCAAAATTAACTCTTTTCAAAAACTCTGATGAATTTAACCTAGAACTTTCAAATCAATTCTCTAGTTTAAACATCAATGAAATCGGCGATGCCGAAGGCCAGTATAAAACAATAATAAAATCGATTGAGCGTAGCAGCAAAAAGATAAAACAGGTAAAAACAGATAAAGCCAAACTTTCAAAGGAAACTAAAAAACTTATATTAGTTAGGGAAAAAACAGAAATTTGCACATCAGAATATTCAACATTAGATAAACAAGTAAAGCGTAGTATTAGAAAGGATATAAGAACATTTAACTCAAAGTTAATCGAAATCGCAATAGAGAAACACACTTCATTAAGATCAGCTATGAAAGGGTTTACCACAAAAAAACATTGGATAAATAGTCTACAAGACGAAACCGGAACAAAACAAAACAGCCGCGACAAAATAATGAACATTTGCACAAAATTTTATACGACTCTCTATTCAGATGCTTCCAAAGGCGATGAAACTGTGGAATATGTTCGTTCCGTTCCGTTCTTCACAGGAAAAGAGGTTCACAATGCTCTGAAAACTATGAAATACGATAGGAGTCCAGGAGAGGACGGTATAACATCTGAAGCCCTGAAAATTGGTTCACCTGCATTGCTACCTCACCTTACCAACTTGTTCAACACAATTTTAGATTCAGGACAGCTCCCAAAACAAATGTGCCACTCAAACATAGTCCTTCTTCACAAGAAAGGAGACAAAAGCAACATTGGCAATTATAGACCTATTAGCCTAGTGTCACATTTGTATAAAGCGTTCATTAAAACAATACAAAACCGTATTGCAGCTAGCCTAGATAAACAACAACCTCCTGAGCAAGCCGGATTTCGCCCCTGCTTCTCTACATCGGATCATTTACATAAGCTTAACCAGATCATCGAAAAATACTCAGAATTCAAGAAACCCCTCTATTTAGCTTTTGTAGATTATACGAAGGCTTTTGACAGTGTGAAACATTCTGCAATATTTACGGCCTTGAAAAAACAAAACATTGATGACACGTATATAAAACTCCTTAAGTTAGTATACAGCAATAGTACAGCAGATATTAAACTCAACATTACAGGACCAAAATTCTCCATCGAAAAGGGAGTCAAGCAGGGCGACCCGTTATCTCCCATACTGTTTACGGCAACTCTCCAGGAGATATTCAAATCCTTAGATGTTATATGGGCAGCAAAGGGCATTGACGTCGGTGGCAAGCGCCTCACCAACTTGCGTTTTGCGGACGATATTGTTCTTTTTGCCGCAACTGCACATGATCTGCAGGAAATGCTCGAGGATCTGAGCACGGCAAGTCTTGAGGTTGGACTTCAAATGAACCGGTCGAAAACACAGTTAATGACCAACAGCACGAGGCGTAGGGTCGAGGTAGATGGGCAGGAAATACAGTATGTCGATGAGTACATTTACTTGGGCCAGTTAGCAAGCTTCGAAAACAGGCAAGACAAGGAAATCGGTCGCCGCATCGAGAACGCCTGGAAGAGCTACTGGTCCATGAAAGCGCACATGAAGGGAGACCTTCCTCTAACACTAAAGCGCAAACTCATCGACATGTGTATTCTGCCCGTCCTAACCTACGGTGCACAGACATGGTCACTCACCGAGTTGCAGAAGTCCAAACTCAAGATTTGCCAGAGAGCCATGGAACGCAGCATACTCGGGTTTAAGCGCGTTGACCGAATACGAAACACCATGCTGCGTTCACTGACGGGCATTGCCGATGTAGGCTGTAAGGCTGCCCGGCTGAAGTGGGATTGGGCAGGGCATGTCAGCCGGATGCCTCCCGATAGGTGGGCGACCATCAGCACACCTTGGGTCCCTGACGGGCGGCGGTCACGAGGCCGCCCACGAAAACGTTGGCGGGATGATATTGACACCTTTGAGAAGAGATGGTGGGAGGAGGCTCGAGAGAGAGATAAGTGGAAGTCTTTGGGGGAGACCTTTGCCCAGCAGTGGGACAAAATAGGTTGACGAAAAAAAAAAAAAAAAAAAAAAAATTTTCGGTTAAAACATTAAAACACTGAAGTTGAAATGTTTTAACCGGAAACAAGATCAAGCTAATGACTGCATTGCATTTATATTGAAGGAAATTATTCTAAACCTACTGATTATTAATGACAAATCAAATTACGAACTTATCAATGATCTACAACCTATGAAATAACTTTTCCTAATTAATAAGTAATTATCTGATGCCGAGAAACGACAACAGTCAATTACTTTTCTTTTACTTTCTTAAACTAACTTTATCTAGTTATGACAATAGTTTTAGTAACAAATCGACTCTTAAATAAGCCCTAAGTAATTATTAAATCATTTTAAAATTATAATAATGATTAATGACGGTCTTGCGTCGACACGGCCATTCTGCGGGACGGTGCGTGCTCAGCACCAGTCGCGTTTCTGGAATGAAAATATTCTCTGAGCTAGGTATCCGTTCATAGGTACACTAGCTGACAACTCAGTTGTTTGATTTGATTATTTATATTTGAAGTGATAGTTGGTTCAATCAACCAAGTTATCAGCATAGTTTTTTAGCATATCAGTTTACATTAAATGAAGTCAATAATGGGCTCGCTGTTGCATTGCACACATATTTCAAAACACAACAAAGTATTTTAAAACTATTGTCATTGGTTACTGTTGGTACACATAGGGAAATGAGCGAAGTGGGTACTCGACGTTTCACGCATACCTACTCACTTAGGTACTTGTGTATTTGTTTATATGCTCGCAGGTCAATGCAAATGCTCCACGCATCCTTGCATGATATTGGTTCTCGTAGACAGGGATGATGCTGTGGTGCTAGGCGGTCTCGTACGCCGTGGTCCACAGAGGCTCTAAAGGAATAGGGAACTAGGTTGATGCTGGGGCCTAGGTCTTTATTTATAACCGTGGTCCCCAGGGGCTCTGAAAATAAATGTCGTGGGTGTTGATGCTGTGGTGCTAAGCGGTCTTGTACGCCGTGGTCCACAGGGGCTCTAAAGGATATAGGAAGGACGTTGCTGGGGCCTAGGTCTTATTTTTATGACCGTGGTCCCCAGAGGCTCTGAAAATATGTAGACTGCTACAGTTTTTTAATTGATAATAATGCTCATAGGAAATTGATGCTATGGTGCTAAGCGGTCTTGTACGCCGTGGTCCATAGGGGCTCTAAAGGATATAGGAAGGACGTTGCTGAGGCCTAGGTCTTATTTTTATGACCGTGGTCCCCAGAGGCTCTGAAAATGTTGAAATAGGAAGGGAAACAGGTTATTTAAATAGTTTGAACAAACTTCTTAGTACGGAGAACGTTCTATATACCACCAAACGTTCTTTTATTCTAAGCACCTAATATGGTGATTTTATTACTCGTTTAATAAACCGTTAAGTGAAATAATTTGCTTCTCAGTTAAAATGAAAAGAACTAACCAGTATGTTTAGGCATCCAATGAGCGGGCAGCTTGGGATGTAGCCGGCAGCGGCTCGCTGGGTGCGTCATCAGCTTGAGGAGTGGATGGCAGCGGCTCACTCGATGCGTCGTCGGCTAGCTGAGATGTTTGCTGTTGGGTTCCACCTTCAAAACTCGTCGACACGGTTTCTTGATCACCTGGTTGTGGTGCCCGGCGCAGCTGATCATGGGCAACTTTCCGTGGCCTTCCCCTGCCTGTTACACGCTTTACCATATAGCGATCATTGTCCAGTATTCTGTGAATCTCGTATGCTTCGCTGTATTTGAGGTCTAGAGACGTTTGATTTCGTGGATTGTTCTTGATGAGTACATAATCACCTTTTTGGTATGGGCGCATCTTTGCTTTAGTTTTATCAAATCGTTGTTTATCATACTCAGCCGCAGCAGCCATTTTCTGTTGAATATGTTGATCAAGGGAGTCAAAGTTGACAGTCTCATTATCTATGTTGACTAACCTCAAGAGCTCTGGCGGTACAGATTGTTGGCGGCGGGTCAGAAGGGTGAGTGGTGCAACTCCAGTTACTCTATGTGGAGTGCAGTTGAATGCAAGCTGTAAAGCTTCCAATGCAGTTTGCCAGTTTTCGGTGTCATAGTTTTTAATCATTGTAAGGGCGTTTTTCAATGTACTCATGATTCTTTCAACCTGCCCATTCGCTCGGCTAACTCCTGGCGCTATTGAATGTAGATTGACACCAAAACGATCGCAATAAGCTTTAAACTCACCAAGAAATTCTCGGCCGCCATCGACTACGACCTGCACTGGCGTCCCGAACAAGTGCACCACACGTTTTAACGCGGAGAGGCTGCTGCTCTGGCTTTTGTCATTAGAGTAGCTCAGAAGTATGTACTTGGTGAATGCGTCAATACTCACGATTACGTACTCGTCACGTCCCTCAGTGTTCCTTGTGCCAAGCTTGCCTGTTATATCCATGTGGATAACTTGAAATGCTGCAGTGGGTTTTTGAATCGGGTGAAGCTGTGCCTGAATCGCACCAGAGGGTCCTTTCGAGGTTCTGCATACAACACAATTATCCACAAACCTCCTGACAAGCGTGCTCATTTTATCAAACCAATAAGTCTCTCTTAGCTTTTGTAGTGTTTTCTCCCATCCTGGATGTTGCAGCGTGGTATGAAACGAGTTTATTAAACTCCACTGGAACGATTTTGGAACGTCGATAGGTTTGTCCATACCTAGTATAGGTTCTGCGAGCTTCCTTTTGAGCACGCCCTCTTCTAAAACGTAGTCGGGAACTGGATTATCGCTAGACATGCTGTCTATCAGTGGGCGAAGCACATCGTCACGTCTCTGCTCTATTTGAAGCCATTCGTAGTCTCTGGTCATAATATTGACTGAAAGCGTAGCAGGGGGGTTTCTACTAAAAAAGTCGGCATGTTGCAGTCTTTCACCTTTTCTATACTCGACCTCAAAGTCATAATTCTGCAGAAAGGCCCACCAGCGATGGATTCGTGGAAGTAAATCCTTTTTGTGTTTGGATGCCTTCAAGGCGTTACAGTCAGTTATTACCTTGAATTTTCTGCCGTATAGGTAGTGGCGAAAATGTTTTACCGCTCGCACCACCGCCAGGGTTTCGAGCTCGTAAGAGTGGTAACGGCTCTCGGCGTCCGTGGTGCGTTGGCTCATGAACGCGACTGGATGCTGGCGATTCCCGATGGTCTGGATCAGCACCGCCCCGTAGCCGAGGCTGCTGGCGTCCGTGTAGAGTTCTATTGGTGCGTCTTCCTGGAATAGTTTAAGGGTAGGCGCAGTAGACAAATGTTGTATAACATAGTTCCTGGCCTCGTCGTGCCTCTCGTTCCATTCCCATTTCACGTCTTTCTTTGTTAATTCGTAAAGTGGTACCATCACAGTTGAAAAATTGGGAATGAAACGCCTGAAGTACCCGGCGAGGCCGTTAAATTGCCTAACTTGTTTGGGTGTTTTGGGAATCGGTGCCTTTGTTAGAGCCTCCACTTTGCTTGGGCTTGGGCCGACTTGCCCCTCAGATATTATGTTGCCCAAATACTCAATGGAGCGTTTAAAAAAGGCAGTTTTGTCAATATTTATTGAGAACCCCGCTTCTTGTAAAGCCATCAGAATTCGCTCGATATGAGAGAGGCCCTCCGTAAAATCTTTGCATTTTGAAAGAACGTCATCAACATAGACTTGGCAAACCTGATCTGGTGAACACAAAAGGGGAGCCAAGGCTTTGTTCATGCACCGCTGATATACTGAACACGCGTTACTAAGCCCGAAAGGCATTGCTAAGTACTCATACGTAGAGTCCGGCGTAACAAAGGCGGTTTTTTCGATAGAGTCTTCTGATATGGGTATTTGATGAAACCCTGCGGCCATATCAAAAGTGGAGAAATAATTACCTCCCGCCAGTTGGTCTATTTGATCAGAGATTATTGGCAAGGGATAATGATCTCTCAATGTGTTTCTGTTTAGTTCGCGGTAATCCACACACATGCGATCCTGACCGTTTTTCTTTTTAACCAATATTATTGGGCTGGAAAAGGGTGATTTACTTTCGCGTATTATATTATGTTCGAGCAACTCATTACAAATGTCGCGTACTTTTTCCCGCTCAACTGGACTCAATCGATACGGTCTGCGTTCGACGAACTTGTTTGGATCCTTCAACCGAATTTCTAGCTCACCAGTATTCACGCGTGTGTGTGGGTAGCCGCGGATGAACAGATGTTCATATCTATTCAATAAAATCTTTAGTTCACTTATCTGATCATCGTTAGTCAAATCGCAATCTATTTTGTCAAATTTTTCACTTTGTGATCGCATGTGGTAGACATTTGGTTGCTGTACCAGTGTAGCGCCCTGAGAGTTAACTAGAACGCTCAGATTTGTGTTTTCAATAAGATTCATTCCTATCAGCATATCAGAACACAGTTCGTAGTCCGGGACCACATGAAATATTAATTCCACTCTTAGATTATCGAAAACACATACCGTGGTTAGCGTTGAAAGCGAAACGACCGTAAACTGTCCAATCCCCTTCAAACAGTTGACAACATCGTTCCGCTTTCCGGGCAACTTTGCTGCCAGTGACTGGCGTATTACCGAACATTCTGCTCCACTATCGAAAACTGCGAGTAATTTCAAATCGCCAATGATTACTGGTATCGAATTCAATTTGGGCGTGCCCACACAATTGACATTTGACACCACTGCGCGTTCTCGCCTATAGCAGGTTTCATATGTATGACCTACCCTCGAGCAGAATGTACACGTTGGTTTTTGTGAAGTATCATTTCGAGGTACCGTTTTATTAGCTTGATGACGCGGTTGAGTATTTTCAGTTTTATCGCGGTATCGGCAGTCTCGTGAATCGTGACCAGGCTTTTTACATACTTGGCAAAAAGGGGACGACTTACCTGAATATCGTGGTCGCTTGGCAGGGCCCTCATGCACACTTGCTACCCCCGAGTGAGGTCGCTTAATGCGGCGAATTGATGATGCCACGGAAATCAATTCGGGTACAGAAGTGGCCCTGGCATTCAACAGTTCGATTCTCAATCGTTCGTCACCAATGGTACCAATAACAGCCTCAACTGCGTCATCATTTGGTAATTTGTCCCTAGTTATACGTCTCCATAATACCCAAGACTCGGACAGAAATTGCGCTATGTCTTTGGAACTATCATAATTATGCTCCCGAAAGCGGGCAATATCGCGTGAATATCTATTTTCCGGTTCAAAAGTTGTTATCAAAACATCGCGCAACTCTTGCCACGTGGTGGTAGTAACCAGCCAATTATCAACCCATAACTTTGCACGACCTTTTAATAAGCTACCTGCTTTCATTCGAACCTCATAGTCGCTTAGGTTATAAGTTTCCATGGCAGTGGTCACATGCTGACACCATTCCCTAACCCCCATATTTAAGTCCGGATCGTATGACGGTAGAAATATGTCTTTAATTTTGACTTTGGGATCAGGCTGCGTCGTGATACGCTCGGACACGTGTTTCATCATTTGCATCATTTGCGAAAAAAACTCTGTTGGTACCCCGCTAACAGAAGCGTTAATATTTTCATTGTTTGAACAGGATGATCGAGCAGAAGTTGGGGTCATACCCACTTCTGATGACGAGGGAGCTGGACCAACAGGGTTTTTAAGAGCTGTGACGTCAGCAGGGCTGACGTCACTATTCCCATCACTAGGCTCGCTCATTGCAAATAATGAAACGCACGACTTATTCTTGAAGCACTAGGTTTATTAATCCTTTATAACAACCTTAAACATAAATCTAATCTTCTAATAATAATCTAATAATAATTATAGAATTAAGGTACTCACAGGATAGCACAAACTTAACACCACTTATTCTTCACGAGGTTCCAACAAGACTGGCCTCGATGCGCTCAGCTTATTACATGATGGCGTTCCGGAAACCCCATTTTAAATCACAATATTCGAAACAATGATAACCGTAGTAGATTTAAATCGTTAAATTCATTAAAATTATTATAAAAATTAGTTCTGAATTTTAATTATTTTATTTTCGGTTAAAACATTAAAACACTGAAGTTGAAATGTTTTAACCGGAAACAAGATCAAGCTAATGACTGCATTGCATTTATATTGAAGGAAATTATTCTAAACCTACTGATTATTAATGACAAATCAAATTACGAACTTATCAATGATCTACAACCTATGAAATAACTTTTCCTAATTAATAAGTAATTATCTGATGCCGAGAAACGACAACAGTCAATTACTTTTCTTTTACTTTCTTAAACTAACTTTATCTAGTTATGACAATAGTTTTAGTAACAAATCGACTCTTAAATAAGCCCTAAGTAATTATTAAATCATTTTAAAATTATAATAATGATTAATGACGGTCTTGCGTCGACATAGACAATCCACACAACACTATCTAGTTTCAAACTAAGCAGAGCTTGTATTATGGGAACCAGATAGCTGATATAATACATACATACATTTTTTTTTTGTAAATACATACTTAGAATAAAATACAACATCCAGAGAGAGAACAAACATCCGTGTTCACCACACAAATATTTGTTCTCGGTGGGGATCGAACCCACAACCTACGGCTCAGAAGGCAGAGCTACTACCAACTGAGCTGAGAGGCCAGTAACACCGGCACCCACACCCTTCAAACCTGTACACAGCGATGTTCCTTCACGGCTCAATAGATAGTGCAATCCACGAAGGCGCGCCCCACTATTCCTCCTAACCGTTTATAGTATATGTGTGCAAGCTTCCGTCAATGTTTGAGTGGTATCGGTACACACTAATTACCTATGAGTGCACACGCACACTACAATGAATAGACTACGGTTCGCGACTGCCGCTCGGAGCAAACTCCCCGCACCCCGCGAGGGGCGCGTCGAGGCGAATTGCACTATCTATACTATTGCATGTTACAGATGACAAATCGGAGCCAACTGGTCCAGAACTAGTGTACTTCATAAAAGAGACTCTCAATAAAAGCGGCAAGGATCGAACAACGCTACTCAAAGTGGAGAAGGAACTACATTCTCTGGTCAATGATACTGGGTAAGTGTTCATATTCATTGCTTCATAATTTTGTATCGGTTTACTGTCGATAGTTGAACGTGCCAACGTCATACAGCTGTCCACGCGGACGCATCGCTCACTCAAGTAGGAGAGAGACAGATGTCGAACGCTGCCGAACGCGGAGGCCGTGCGTGCCTCTTTGTCGCTCGTTCCGCGCTCTCGCTTGCACTTCAAGCCTTAAATGGAACGGCTTAGAGCGAGGTAACGCCGCATGAGTCATTTTTTTTGTGCGTGGAGCCGGCGCCATTGAATTATAAGACGTTGTCACGAGCGTTCGACATCTGTCTCTCTCCTACTTGAGTGAGCGATGCGTCCGCGTGGACAGCTGTATGACGTTGTCACGTTCAACTATCGACAGTAAACCGACTGTACAGACAACCAATTTTTTATTAGTTTTGTGGTACAAAACATATGGTTTAATTTGATTTATCTTGTTTTATATCTTTGTGTATATTTCAGGCGTTGCATAGTAAAGTTCCCCGTGATGACGTCATACGGTCGGATGCTGGTGCATCGTTGTGCGGCGCTCTTTCAACTGGCGCATTATCTCGACCACTCTAACAAGAACTGTGTCGTCGTCTCCAAAAGCGGTCAGTACATGCCTATATTAAGTGGTTATTTTTTTTTTATTTATTCACTAGTGGCCGCCCGCGGCTTCGCTCGCCCGTTCCCGTAACGCCCCGTTCCCGTTGCTCTTTCGGGATAAAAAGTATCCTATGTCTTTCTGCCAAATCGGTTCAGCCGTTCTTGTATTATAAATAGTGTAACTAACACGACTTTCTTTTATAAATATAGACTAGCAGTTGGTAACCGAGCTTCGCTCGGATTTTTTTTCGTTCATTTGTATTTTTAAGAAACCATAAGAGTCATATTATCATCTTTACTGTTTTTTTTTACTGAACAACGCCATCTGCTGGACATCCTTGCAACTGCAAGTTGCTCACAATCGTCAATAGATGGCAGGAGCAGTCACATATTCAGTTTATGTTCAATTATTGAACTCGGAAAGAAATAATCATTTTCATAAACTAAATCCTAGCTAGATCAATGTATCGCCCCCGAAAACCCCTGTATACTAAATTTCGTGAAAATCGTTGGTGCAGTTTCCGAGATCCTAAATATATATATATATATACAAGATTTTCTCGTTTAAAGGTATAAGATATAGATGTATGTTGTGTGCTAAGAAGCAAATAAATGATTGTCTATGTATTTTAAAGAAAGGCTAAGAACCGGAAGACGAAACGTAGGGCGCCCACCCACCAGATGAACCGACGACATGGTTAAGATCGCAGGAAATCCGTGGATGGAAAGAGCTCAGAATCGTTCTTCCTGGAAATGTGTAGGGGAGGCCTATGTCCAGCAGTGGACTTTTTCAGGCTGATGATGATGATGAGAAGAAGGCTGGTAGCTCGCTTCGCTTACTTCATGGATCAACAAAAATATTTATTATGTATCGTTATTCCCGATTCTTACACTTTGGTTTATATAAGGTTTAATTTTGCATTGAAAAATTTAGAGATTTTATTTTTTAAACACTTATGTAGGTATTAGCTTAAGTTACTCAGGGCAGGGTGAATGTAGCTTTCCATTGGTGAAAGAATCTTTGAAATCAGTATTACAATATGTTCATTAAAAACATACACACAAAAATACAAATCTTTCCTCTTCATAATATTAGTATAGAAGTATAGATATAGATAATTAATTTTAATTATGTTTTTAATTATCAGGTACTTGTGGAGGTCGCATCCCCTGCACGAACTTCAAGAGTTGGTGTGTGGGTACCTTCCCGCCCCCCAGCCCGCAACGACACCACGAGATCATAGACACAGCCAATGCTAAGTGAGTGTTATTTGTAATGATCTAAGGTAGGCCCGGTCAATGTACACACAGTCAAAACGATGCCACTTTTTCCACTGGGAAATGGTTAAGGCACATACTGGTATTTTCTAGATTGATGGGATCTAGTTAATGTACACCCAGTTAAAACGATGCCACTTTTTTCCACTGTGAAATTCTTAAGGTACGCTGTAGCAGATAAATATTTGGATTATAACTTTTTTATCTAGCGATGGATAATTGCTCTGAAAAGTATAACGCCATCGATTTCGCTCGCCTTGTGCGTAATTTTTATGTTTTAATTAACCTAATCTATCCTAGTCGTATTCACCCTAAAAAGTATCAAGGACAAGTGTAAGCATCTAGTACCAGAAAAAAAAGCAAAAATCCATGTTTTAATTGCTCCAGTGTGCATGTAGCTTAACTGGCATCGTAATAACGGTGTGTACAATAACATGATGTACATTATCGCCTCCCACTAAACCTCATCTTACCGAAGCGTGCATTAAAACACTGAACTCCATGAAACAACTTTTTTAAATACAGTTATGATGTTAAGTGGTAACCATCACCTTGTTACGCACGTCAGGAACGTGTCCTACGATGCACTGTTGCGTCCATCAACTTGAGGCATACAGATGTTCAGCCTCACGTGCCAGTAATGTGACCGGCACCCACACCCTTCAAACCGAAACACAGCGATGCTGCTTCACGGCAGGTATAGGCATGGGAAGGCCGTCTTAAACTAGGCTGGGGCCCTTGGGCACACAAGAATTTTGGGCCCTTTTGGAAAGTAATAAGAGCTAATTATAATAACATTTTTTACTAAGTATAACCATTTATTATAGTAATCAAATACAGTAGGATATAATGGCGTAGTATATGACTTGTATTGTGAAAAAAATGTAACGTGCCCGACAAAAATGTTTTGAGATTATATGTGTTAGAGAAATTGTCGGTCCTTCGGGGCCCCCTGAGAATGGGGGCCCTGGGCACGGGCCCCGTGTGCCCTTATGGTAAAGACGGTACATGGCGTATATATTTTTGGACCGAAAAACTCCTTGGTTTAGTTGGATTTGAGCCCACGACCTGCCTGTTCTTGCGTTGGCTTAGTCGCGTGGAACTGGCACCTAGCAAAGTGATCCTTGTGATACTATTGACTAAATAAACATTTGATTTGGTGATTATTCGGTTTTTAATCTAGTAATTAACTTCAGATCGATTTTGAAACGCGACACGCATTCCCTGGACGAGCCGCTGTCGGGCGCACTCGCGATGAGTCGGAGCAAGTCGCTCGAGCAGAGAGAGAGGGAATACGAGCGAGTGAGACGCAGGATATTCAGCACGGTACTGTAGAGATCAACCAATCTTAAACTGCACGCCCCACTACTTCAGTCAGTCAAAGTAAATTGTTCTTTATCACTTACACACAAGGATCAATTTTAAGTACTTTGCTGTGAGTCAACGTCAAGTAAACGTGGTGGAGGGGCGTACATTTTTAGACTGGTTTATATTTACCACCACCACCAAACATACATACGACCAGAAAACAGTAGAAATGCGATCATGCGCCGTTTGTATGGGAGCCGATGTCGCCACTTTTTCCTATCCACTATTATATTTAAAATATCACTAAATATAAGGATTCTAAGAAACAGGAAGGAAGATGTTAAGAAAGTATTTCTATGTTTTATATTGTCGCCTAACTCGCATTTTGACTGGCCTCTCAGCTCAGTTGGTAGTAGCTCTGCCTTCTGAGCCGTAGGTCGTGGGTTCGATCCCCACCGAGAACAAATATTTGTGAAGTGAACGCAGATGTTTGTTCTCTGTCTGGGTGTTGTATTGTATTCTAAGTATGTATTTACAAAAAAAAATGTATGTATGTATTATATCAGCTATCTCGTTCCCATAGTACAAGCCCTGCTTAGTTTGGGGCTAGATAGTGTTGTATGAATTGTCCACAATATTTATTATATTATTTATGAATGTTTAGGATAACTGCAGTCAGGATGAGTCCCAATGGCCGTGGCTTAGCGCGGGCACTGTCAAACTGTTGGCGCCAGAACCCGCCAGGAATAAACTACTTAAAGTAAGTTATAGCCAGTCCGGTTATTGTACGGCCAGTTAATCTAACCACAGTTAAGGGCCTACATCAGGTGAAACCGAAAATGTAAAGTAGCATTTTTTTTCGTTGTATGGACGAATCCATTTAATTTTTTTGTAAAATATAACAATTAAATGGTGTAAAAAAATTATGTTCCGGCTAGAAATTCTCTTAAACTCACTGGGTTCGATAAAATTGAACGCAAAGTTTGCCAAAAACTCTCAATTTTTTTTAGATTTGAAATGGTTTTTTTCCGTTGCTGTTATAGCCATTGCAATGAAAGTTTTGTTCCCGTATACCTAAATAAATACGTAAAAACCTGATGTTATTGCACTTTTCTTAGTTGCCGTAGTTTTTATAAAAAAATAAAATTTTCAAAAATATATATAGGTAGGATTTCCTAGCTACTTCTCTCAGTACAGCCCGCGCGGCCGACGAGGTGAGGTCTATGTCAAATTTCGCGACATGACATTTCATCTCTGACTACGTAAAATATACCCTAGATTAAATCATAGCTACTACTGGTACTATAAATTTGCCACAGTGTAACATAAAACAAATTGTCACAGTATAACGAAATGACATAATACCATCTTCATCATACATTATGATCGATAACCTGTATTCACATCATCATCAGCCTGTAGAAGTATATATTTTATGTAGCATATAACTTATCTAGTACATTCTAGGGCACGTTCCTATCGTGCGTGACCAGCGAAGCGCAATGCTTTTGTTAAATACCTCCATTTTTGTAGTTGCATAAGTAGCTATCTTCCTATCTACCCAGTGCTTTCCGTCATCATCATCAGTAAGTAGAAGTCCACTGCTAGATATAGACCTCCTTTATACATTTCCATGAAAAAACAATTTGCCGATTTCCCACGATCTTTAGAATGTCATCGGTCCATTAGGTGGAGGGGCGCTCTGGTTGCTTAGCACCGGTTATATTGTCGTAGCGACCCGCTTTTTGATTCTAAAGGCGTGTGTTCAAACCCCGTCATGCACAAATTAGTTTATCTGCCAAAAAACCTATGTGCACTATGTCAGTACACTCTAACGGTGAAGGAAAACAATAAATGAAACCAACGTGAAGTAGCAAAACTTTTGAGGCACATTCATAATCCACCACACCAGCTTTAATTTTCTATTGACATGACAAGAAGAAGACTCAAAAACTATGTAGCCGATTTTAGGCCTTTATAAAAATAGTGTCGATTTTGCAAAGAGTTTGGGAGCCCATTACAATGAAAAGGAAGTATATATATATATATTATGGACAATCTACACTACACTATCTAGCCCTAAACTAAGCAGAGTTAGTATTATGGGAACCAGATAGCTGATGTAATACTTAAATACATTTTGTTTGTAAATACATAGGTACTTGGAAAACAATATAACATCCAGATGGAGAACAAATATCTATGATCACCACACAAATATTTGTTCTCGGTGGGGATCGAACCCACGACCTATGGCGCAGAAGGCAGAGCTACTAATAAATGAGCTGAGAGCCCAGTCATAACAATAATATCATGGGTTTAGAGTATTTTTGATTGCCGTCTTTTAAATCTGGAGGTGTCTGTAATGTCCCGAATTCTGGAACTTTCTGTCAAAGGCTTCATGCACGGTGCGCTCAAATACCCAAATACCAAAATACATGTGCCTATTTCTATACACGCAGCAAGGAGTTTCCCAAGATTTTGCGTTTGACAGAACTTTGAAGAGTCAGTTGGGGTTGTCGAAACTCTTTGGTATACCTAATATTTTTAAATGCCGATAAAATACAATAATATAAGTCGAATAGACAGTGTTATTTCACAATGCTTCACTGATCTCCACCGCAATGAGCACCGAAGGCCTAAATGAGTGCAAAGCTTAAAGCCACCCATAAATAATTTCCATTTCAATTCATTTATGAATTGAAATGAAAATTATCTATGCATGTAATGTATTGTATTATGTATATCAGTTATCTAGCACCCATAACACAAGCTTTGCTTAGCTTGGGGCTAGATCATGTTGTGTGAATTGTCCAGCATTATTATTATTATTTATTTCCATAGGCATGAATTCTATGCACTAAGTTATACTTACTAGATTTACATACAGATCTGGAAGTATAACCTTTTAGATAAAAGAAAAAAATACTAAATTGGATCATAAAATTAAATGACGAAGGTATGCAGTAACAAACAATAAAACAAAACGGCTAAGCCGATTTTGATGAAATATTACTTTTCAGAAAAAAAAAGATTAAAAGGGAGAAGACGAAAGAGAATAAAAAAGATAAGAATGTTATTGTACAAAAAATTGCCCCCCTTGCCCCCCAGGACCCCCCCTTTTGTGAGTGCTACCGGATGCCGTCGAGATAGGGGGTTTTCGATTGGGGTTTCGTATAGAGGGTTTCTTCCTGAATTGAAAAAACAAAAAAAACACCCCCCTCTTGCCCCTTTTTTCACCCCCCCCCCTTTCGTATCTTCCAAGCGGAGTGACTTGCAAGACTTTTTTTTTTGGGTCATGTAGGGAAGGTGAGATTATTTTGAAAGCAAAATAAATTTTGCCCCCCTCCCCCCTCTAGACCCCTTTATTATTTTTGACCCTTTTTTTCGAGTGGAGCATTGCGGCGAGCGAAGCGAGCCGCCATGCAACCATGGGGAACAGTGCGGCGAGCAAAGCGAGCCCGCTGTGACCCCCCCCCCCCCCTAAGCCCCCCAGAACCCCCTCCTCCTGAACCCGGGGGGAGGGTCGCGGCGAGCGAAGCGAGCCGTGCTGTGACCCCCCCCTCAAGCCCCCAGAACCCCCCCCTCCTGAACCCGGGGGGAACGTTGCGGCGAGCGAAGCGAGCCGCCACGCGACCACGCCCACCCTACTGAAATTTAGAACCCCCTCCTACTGAAATTTAGGGTGTCTTAGGGGTGTGAAAAAATGTTCACTAGACTGAGTTCAAAATTCAAAATGGCGGCTGTGCCACTTCCGGTTTTGCAAAAATCGTCCGATTAAGGTCGTTCAAACGGTTCATTCGACTGAGGACTATGATTGGAGATTGAATTTTAGGTTTTTTAAGGTGTTTGATTGGATCTTCACTTGGTTTAGGGTTCCGCCCCTGTGGGAACGCATTGAGGACGCGAGCTGCTTGCAGCTCGCGATGCACGCGACCCGGTAGTCAACGTTTGGGTTCCTTCCAGCGGTTTCGACCCGTTAAGGGTTTTGGCTTGACGTACAATTTAGGGTTCCGTATAAGGTTTTGATTGGGGTTTTACTACATTGAGCAATTTGATTAAGTGTTCGACTTTTAGGGTTCCTTAGGACTTTGATTGGAGTTTCAACTACACTTAGGAGCTTGATAATGTTAACATTTTTAGGGTTCCTTAGGACTTTGATTGGGGTTTTACTACATTGAGGAACTTGATAAAATAAACAACTTTTAGGGTTCCTTAGGCCTTTAATTGGAATTTTACTTCACTTAGGACCTTGATTATGTAAACAATTTTAGGGTTCTTTAGGACTTTGATTGGGGTTTTACTACACTGAGGAACTTGATTCACTGATCGACTTTTAGGGTTACTTAGGACTTTCTTTACTACTTTTTGGGGTTTTACAAGTGCAAGTGTAATGTAAAACTGGGAGTAGCACACCGACACGCGAGCTGCTTGCAGCTCGCGCACACGAAAAAACTAGTTAAGGGGCTGACGTATGGAAAATTTTCATACAAACGGAATACCAAAATGATTTCTAATTTAGACAGATTTACACTATATTATTGTAATAATTGTATTTGCATAGTATTTATCTAGGTTCCTCAACAGTTTTTATTTCAAATTACTTACCTAAAATGAAATAAACACCAATCGCATTTTGCACATTTTTATGCTAAACTTATCAAGTTTTCTACCTATTGGTTTCGTACTAAAAACAACAATATCTTACGTGTTTTTTGTTAAGGAACCTAGTTTATATTGTCTAGTTACAGAATAACAATACTATGTAAAGAATACAAAAAGTTTTCAGTCATCATTTTTGGTATTACGGAACACGATCAAATTCATGGCATTTTCGAACGGCTACTATTGCTATCGCGCACGCACGGTGCGGGTGGCGGGGTGCAGGGGGAGGAAACGCTTGAAGCACACGGGACACTTCGGTTGTGTGTGTGAATCGCTCGGACTTCGGACTAGTTAAATACCTACACTGGCATAAAACATAATGCTTAGATATTTGATAATTGTTAGTTTAGGAAGGGTACTAAGTGAAGATGGGAAATACTAAGTACCTAGGTAGGTTGTAGGTTGGGTAAACGAAATCAAGGTGCAGCACTAGGTCAAAAAGTCTGCCGAAATTTCGAAAAAAGCCAACATTTCGACTAAAACAAATTATGAACCATTAATTTCTATACAGGGTGGAATTTTGTAATGCCACCTGGAGGGAAAGTACTCTTAATACTGCAGATAGAAAATTTTACTCAAAGGAAACATTCCTTTATTTTTGGATAGAAAGCAATTTCTAAAATTAAAAATAAAATAATTTTTAAATTTTTTTTTTTTTTTGAAAGGAATAAATTTATTCTTTTAAAGAAATGAATTCGTTAAAAGAATAAATTTGTGTATCCAAGAGAATGGAGCCCATTTCAAGCAACTAATTTCAAGTAACTAGTTAGTTATCCATTTTTTGTTAATAATTAAATTAATTTAAGATTTCCTGGTTTTTCTTTCATTTAATTTATCATGTTTGTTAGAGAGATTTCATCCTTATAATTGACTAACGATCGATGCAATAAAAGTACAAGGTATAATTTTTCTGATTTTAGCCGGTTCAATTCCCGGGTGTGAGAGAATTTTCGAAAAACTTTGAATGCAGTTTGCTTTCTATTCAAAAATAAAGGAATGTTTCCTGTGAGTAAAATTTTCTATCTAGAGTATTAAGAGTACTTTCCCTCCAGGTGGCATTACAAAATTCCACCCTGTATATGAAGTATTGATAAAAGGTCTAAGAAAAATTACAACAAATTATTTTTTTTCTTTATTTATTTGTAGTTCAAAAAACTGCTACCACTCAACGTCCGGTGGAAATATTGATAAAAGGACTGAGAAATACTTGAACAAAATAGTTTTTTTTTTATATAACTGGAGCTCAATAAACAGAGTACCGCTCAACGTCTGGTGGAAATATTGATAAAAAGACTTGGAAAAATTTCAGCAAAATATTTTTTTTCTTTATTTATCTGGATCTCAAAAAACCGACTACCGCTCAACGTCAGGTGGAAAGATTGATGAAAGGACTAAGAAAAATGGCCACAAAATATTTTTAGTCTTTATTTATCTGGGGCTTAAAAAAACTGCTACCACTCAACGTCAGGTGGAAATATTGATAAAAAGACTTGGAAAAATTTCAGCAAAATATTTTTTTTCTTTATTTATCTAAATCTCAAACAACCGACTACCGCTCAACGTCAGGTTATAATATTGAAAAAAGGACTAAGAAAAATGCCTACAAAATATTTTTATTCTTTATTTATCTGGGGCTTAAAAAAACTGATACCACTCAACGTCAGGTAGAAATATTGATAAAAAGACTTGTAAAAATTTGAACAACATATTTCTGTTTTATTTTTCTGGAGCTCAAGAAATAAACTACAGCTCAACGTCAGGTGGAAATATTGATAAAACGACTAAGAAATTAAAAAAAAAACTTTATTTATTTTGAGCTCAAAAAACTGCTACCACTCAACGTCCGGTGGAAATATTGATAAAAAGACTGAGAAATACTTTAACAAAATAGTTTTTCTTTATATAACTGGAGCTCAATAAACAGAGTACTGCTCAACGTCTGGTGGAAATATTGATAAAAAGACTTGGAAAAATTTCTGTAACGTTCACTAGAAGTTGCTTCATGCAATCAATATTGAGTTCTATATAGTAATTGTGATAAGACATAAATAATTTTTTTTTCAGTTTGTTTATAATCATTATATAAGTATCCACCTATAGTAGGTTAGCTTGGTACACTTTTTTCGCGAGTTTTGTGCGAAAGCCGAGGTCCATGTAATTGTAGGTCGATGTTCGCAATCGTTGGTTTTGCGAATGTAAATAAGCAGAATAAAAGCAACCTAATTGCTCAACGAATAAAGTATATTTTTAAATGCAGTCACATTATTAGACTTTCTGTACTTTGGTAAGTGAGCCGCTTTGCGTGTTTTTTATTGCTGTGTGTGTGTGATCGATGAGGTCTGGCGAACCACACCCCACCTGATGTTGAGCGGACCTCCACCCATGATCTTCAACTGTAACGTCATGACTGGTTTTGAACCCACGCCCCCCAACCGCTAGGCCGATGAGGTCTGGCGAACCACACCCCACCTGACGTAGAGCGGACCCCACCCATCATCTATTACTGTAACGTTATCACTGATTTTGAACCCGCACCCTCCAACCACTAGGCCAATGAGGTCAAGCAAACCACACCACACCTGATGTTGAGCGGACTCCCACCCATCATCCTCTACTGGAACGTCATCAACCACAACTCCATCGCTCCGCGCCGGGGTCAATGGCTCTCTCAACTCAACTCAACTCGGAGTCAATGGTTCTCTGTACTCTTCTTCAATTTGGTCCAGAACCCGCACAAACCCTACCTGATGAATAAACTCACTCGTATCATGTTAGAGAATTTCCTGGTGTCTTTTCTAAGTGCGTAAATAGCTACTCTGAAGGTTCTTTATCGGTTCAGGAATGTTGTTTTTTTTTTCACTTTATTCTTGCATTCAGAGCATGACCAATCCTTGCTTATTGAATACTAGAAAAGCGAAACAAGCAAGCAATAAGCTTAGAGGGTTAGTCAGGTAATGCAGCCACAAAAAATAAAAACATAAAATTGTAGGGTGCAAAAAGTCAACTCTCTTTGACCAGATTTGAACTCCCGCCCACCTCGTCCTCTCAGTGTGAATCCGCACGCCCTAGCCACTAGCCTATCTGACGCTTAGTAACGTTGACGAAATTAGGCAATGCATAAAAATCGTTAGCAGTGGCTGACGCACACGCACAAGCGCGGCACTATGGTTGGATTCACGTATAGAAGTAGCGCGTCACACGAGCGCCTGTGTGTGTATACTACTATTATATATTCCGTGGCGCCCGCATCAAATGAATAGAGATAGCTATATTCGGAGCAATTTTTGCCCGCGCCTCGAATTGAAGTTGCGAGCTGCGTCCGTCACCCTCTTAATATCTAAACTTAAACATTACGGTATTCTAAATCGCTCCATTGACTTATTACAATCGTACTTGACTGATAGAATCCTTAAAGTTGATGTGGGCGGTGAGAGATCTTTTGGGTCAGTTATTGACATAGGGGTGCCACAAGGTTCGATATTAGGTCCTTTCTTGTTTCTAGTGTACGTAAATGACCTTCCTTTTTTGGTTAAAAAACTATGTGAAACAGTACTATTTGCTGACGATACCTCATTAATTTTTAAAGTCGATAGATAGAAGGCTAATTACGATGACGTTAACGCATCTCTGTCGTAAATACTTAACTGGTTTAATAATCTTTTACTTAATGTTAAGAAAACTTATAAGTTTTATGAAAAAATATTTTTTAGTGTCAGTTCTAAGTATAAAAATCATAATGCGGTTTACAGAATGCATCTATTTACCAAGTTTCATCAGTACATATAGCTTTTACAGTTTTGTAAGTACCATACTTCAAGCAAATAAATTATTTATTTTCATTTCATTTCATTTTTTTGAAAAAAAGTGACTGTGACATACGGATGGACAGACAGACAGACATGACGAATTTATAAGGGTTCCGTTTTTTACCTTTAAAAAATACAAGTGTTCATTCACCGACTACCGACATTTATGAACTTGCAACTCACTCTGGTTTTGCATAATATGAGGAAAATCTCTCTTGGTGGAAGGTTTCTTTTATTAAATCTGGGGCTATTTGCTTGTTATACTATATAAATTAGACTACTACTACTACACTACTATATAAGTTAGATTTAAAATGTAGCGTTCGTGGTAGTTTAAAAAATACCGCACAGCTTGCCATTGTTATCACCAATCCTGGATGAAAAATATGCAATGGAAACTCTGCGACGGGAATCAGCTAACATAACAATTGGGTTATATTTATTTACTGAATATCTGTCTGTGTTTTTGTCTAACGAAGCGTATTCTAGTCAACACATTGTAATGTCGTGACAAATGTCAGACCCAAGCACAGAATAAGTAATAGTTGGTATCAAATACATGAATTCACAGCTCAGGTCAGGCAACGCCATCTTTATTTTAAATTTTTCCAACTTTCCGGTCGTGTTTTGTTTTTAGACCAGCGTATAGCGGAGGCTTAAAACTAATCCACTTTTTTCGACTGTCCAAAAGTTCCGTGCCCCTATTTATTCCGTAATAGCCACCCGCGTCGTAGCGGTGATTGCTAGAATATAAAACTAAGGCGTTTACCCGCTTTGGGATTTTTTCTCTCTATGCTATTCCTGTTTATTCTTCGTAATAAAAAGTGACTGTCATAAGTTATTTATTTGTATAAGATATAAATAATAATTAATATTGCGGGCAATCCACACAACACTATCTAGTCCCAAACTAAGCAGAGCTTGTACGATGCGAACAAAATAGCTTATAATAATACTTATATGTTTGTAAATACATACTTAGAATACTGATTAGGATCCGATGGCGCAGTGGTCAGCGCAGCCCCGTACCAAGGGGAAGGTCGCGGGTTCAAATCCCGCTCGGCTCTTAACTTTTGGGACATTATAAAAATCTTTCTTTGTCTTCTTTTTCTTATCGTGTCACTGATTCTTTCGAACCAAGTGTGGTGAAAGGATTTAAAGTGCGCCTCAAAGAGGCTCCTTTCGTGCCCTTGACACATAGTTTAGAACTTTATAGGTTCTACGATATGCCGCTTTCCTCACGATTTTATCCTTCATTGTTTCAGAGCACTGGCATAGTGTTCATACATTTTTGGGCAGAAAACTCATTGGTACACTACTGGATTTGAACCCAAGACCTTGGAATCGGAAGGCGGGGCCACTACCACTAGACCACCAGGCTCTCTGCTGGACATAGGCCTCCCCTACACATTTCCGCTACCACTTTTAAGTAGAGTGAAAAGTTGTTAGGCAATGTAAATAGATATGAATTGATTGAAATGTGTTTTCAGGTGCAATCTCTGGAGACGTCCGCCCCGGCGCTGGCGTGGCGCGCGCGTGGCGGCGCGGTGTCCAAGAGCCACAGCTTCGGGGGCTACGAGCCGCAGCCCGCCGGCCGAGCGCTCAGTAGACAAGGTACACACATTTACTCTACAGTATCCCTAGTCTGAGTTTTACTCGATCAGTAAACAACAATACGTAACGTAGTAACGAAATGAAATTGTTTATTGATAAAGATAAAGATGTTTATTACTCAAACTTAAATGATCTAGTACATAGTGCTTATCTTTTATACCTTTAAGGTTGTTCGATTCCGATACAAACTGAATTTACACAACTATGGGCAAACAAAGTATAAATGTACACTGAAATAGCTGTAATAGAATTTTACAGTGGTCTTTATTGCCGGCCAGTTATATAAAGTTGGAGAAAATTGTAGGATAACAGAAATATGAATAAAAAACCAAAAAAGTAATTTTTTCGTCATTCTTTCTAACGGGTACTCGGCATTGAATACGTAAATGAGCTTAAAACATAATTGTCTCAAAATAATCGTAAAAGTCTGTTAGTTCTTTTTCTGAAGCCCCGACTGCCACGACCAACGGCTACCACTCCAACTTTATATAACTGGCCGGTAATAAGGACCACTGTAAAAGCCTATTACAGCTATTTCAGTGTACATTAATACTTTATTCGCCCATAGTTGTGTAAATTAAGTTTGTATGGAAATCGTACCCCCTTACGAGAAAATCATGTGTATATATAATCAAAATCTTATGGAAACGGCGCCAACGATTTTAACAAAATTTAGTATACAGTGGTTTTTGGGGGCGATAAATCGATATAGCTAGGATTCACTTTTAGAAAATGATTTTCTAATCCTAATTTCAATAATTAAACATAAACTGAATAATGTGACTGCTCCTGCTATCTATTAGCGATTGCGAGCAACTAACTGCAAGCATATCCAGCAGATGACGTTGTTAAGTATGAATAAGCCAATAAAGATACGACTAATTTCTAAAAAATACAGATTACCAATAAAAAATACCGAGCCAAGCTCAGTCACTAACTGCTAGTAACTAAAGATAAGCATATCTAAAATTAAGTAAAGCAAACAAAACAAGTGTATAATGCACTATGAAGTTAGTGCTGGCTGCAATAGTATTGCAAAAGTATAGTTTTACATCAGTTTAGTAATTGTAGGTACTAAAAAGAGCGCAACACATATAGGTGCACACCACCATCAAACATGTATTAGTAAAAAGCATAACAATTATTCATATTCGTAGGTTAAAATAAAGGGAGTTTTAAAAGTTATAAACGGTCGTGATGTCTCTGGTGTTGCAGGCGTCCATAGGTTACGGTAACCGCTTCCCCTCAGGTGTGCTGTATGCTTGTTTGTTAACTTAGTTATCTCTCTATCTTATATTAAGCCCGTATGCACCCACTGCTGGGTATAGGCCCCTTCCCTAATACGCCACTCTCTTCGGTCCTGTGCCAGTCTCCGCCATTGCTGGCCAACTACTCTGACAATGTCATCCGACCAACGGGCATTTTTAACTTAGTTGTATAAAAAGAATTGTTGCATATAAAATGTACCTTCAACAATAGTACATTATTGCAAAGGCAGCGAGACAGGCAATTGCCATTTCGGCCGAGGCATATACAACGTGTTTTTTTTGATATCCCATAACTCTAGGGTATGATTGAGGCCATATCAAAGAATCAACTGGCATATGAGTTATGTTCCAATCCTTCGTTATTTTTTTTTTCATTTTTCATACAAAATAATTCGGCAAAGACACGATTATTAATGTAAAACACCCTTACGTGAAATATGACAACGTCGCATTTTCTTAGCTTTAAATATGAATGATTGGTTTGAATACAAATGAATTACTTGTATTTATCAATGAAACTTAGATACCTAGACACATCGAGGGTCTATTTTTGGCAACCTCGCAAAAGTAAAGATTCGTCATACTGGTGACAATTTTTGACCTAATTTAACTATGATTGATGATATCTCCGAAACGATGCATTTTTGGACCACCTATTCTAGGAGTTTTAGTATTATTTTTACCTACAGAATATAACCCAAGAGTTATGGGATATCAAAGAAAACAGGTTGTATAGTGCTTTTCTTAAAAAAATGCAAGGAAATAAAAAAGGTAAAGGTTACATAATAAATTTAATTTTTATTAACCAAATAACGACGAACTCCGCTTTACCGCCAATTTTTTTTTTTTACAGTTTGTGCCGAAAGGTAAACGCATCTGTGGCTATACAGCCGCACGAGAACGCAATGTGTACGATAGATGAAAGAGTTCTAAATTCAAACAGCACACCGTTTCATACAACATTGCCGGAGCGAGAACGCGCCGGGAAGTGATTTTGGTTTTTCAGTCTACGTAAATATGATACTTCGCGTGTTCTATATTCAAAAGTAATGACAATATTTCCGCGCATGTTTAAGAAAAGTAAATTGTCATTTCAGGTGACCTAGCGTCGACCAGCTGGCGACTGTCTCCATCATCATCAGGATACAAGACCCTCAGCTTGAGGAGTACTGACTCGGTCACACCCTCGCCTACTGGTAAATATATCCAAATATCTTGAGTCCATTCCATCCAAAGGTTGTCTGGTAGAGATCGCTCTATTAGCGATAAGACCGCCCATTGTATGAGGCAAATAGTTTTAAGTATTTTTATGTACCTGTACTTTTATAATTTATTGTGTGCAATAAAGCATTTTCTATCTATCTATCTATCTAAATCAAATCATACATTTCTTAATTTAATAGTATCACAAGGATCACTTGAAACGGCTGGCGGCTGGCCTCTCATTTGGTAGTAGCTTTGCCTTCTGCGCCGTAGGCCGTGGGTTTGATCCCTACCGAGAACAAATATTTGTGTGGTGAACATAAAGTATGTATTTAAAATGTATTTAAAATGTATGTAATTATTATTTTTTATGAATAATAAAATCCAACTATGCTAGTGATTATATTATATTATATTATTTTGGCGATGTGACAAATAAACCTTTTTTCTTTCTTTCTTTCTAGTGCTATTTTGTGCAAAGTCACAATATGGCCGACGTACCACTTCCATAGACAATACACATGCCATAGACATTACAAACTAACATGACTTTCTTATAAAGGTGGTGGTACACCGGAGCCGGGCGGTGGCGGTGGCGGTGGCGGTGGCGGTGGCGGTGGCGGGTGTGTGACGTCACAGGCGGGCGTGGCGGGGCCCGTGGTGTGGGCCGTCACCGACATGGCATGCGTGCCCACAGGGGCGCTCGTCATACATCCACAGGTATTACTCTCAGTCTACATTATGTTGTTTAAAGGTTCGCGCACATTATACCAGGCCGCAGCGGGATGTAGCGCCCATAAACACTTGAGCAGGGATTCCCAAAGTGGTCGATATCGACCCCTTGGGGTCGATATGGGCTTTCTAGGGGTCGACATAAATAAAAACTGATTTTGGGGGTCGACGCGGTCTAAAAATCGACCCCTACTCACTTAACCAAGTCCAAAGTTTTCAAATTGGTACCCTAGTACCTAGGTATTTTGTATCAATAGAAAAAAAAACTAAAGACAAGCCCCCTTATTCATAATAGTCTGCTAACTTAAAGCATACTCTGTCTTCTTTTATTGACCTTAGTCGAGAGAGACCTATGAAAAATAACACTCTGTAGCAGCTGTTTAAAGTTAGCGGACCATTGTGAATAAGAGGGTTCACCTTATTACCTTCGACTGGCCTCTAGCTCAGTTGGTAGTAGCTCTGCCTTCTGCGCGTTCGATCCCCACCGAGAACAAATATTTGTGTGGTGAACATAAATGTTTGTTCTCTGGTCTGGGTGTTATATTGTATTATAAGCATGTATTTAAAAAAAAAAATGTATTCAAGTATTATATCAGCTATCTGGTTCCCATATTACAAGCTCTGCTTAGTTTGGGGCTGGGTAGTGTTGTGTGAATTGTCCACAATATTTATTTATTATTATTTTTATTTACCTTTAAAGTAGGTAATTTGGCCATGGGGGTCTGAGGTAATTGTTCATTTTGGAAAAGGGGTCACTTGTCCAAAATAGTTTGGGGATCCCTGCACTAGAGAGTCGTTGCGTTGCCTACCTTGGAGGAGTTTATTAACGGTTTTCTTGAAGGGCACTAGTATTTTATATTTAATCTAATAGTTAATTTTTTTATCCCACCAGCTCAGAAAGTGTGTTTTTGCTGTACAATATCTGACTGCAAAAGCCGTTTTTATCCGCTAGAGGATAAAGTAAATTTGAATTTAGAATATCGTGTTCACTAAGTTTGTGAATACACAACCTATTTACTTCTACCTCCATGGTGCAGAATTTATCATACAACCTTTTTAAATTTGTTAATAACTCATACTCGGAACCTTCTTGGTGTGTTACTTTTAGTCGCGCCATGTTCTTTTTTGCATTTAGTCATTTCCTCGCTGAGGTGGGATGAAAAGTTACGTGTTGCACTCGAGTGCAAAGATTTTTCACCTTGTGCTCTTTTGATTCCTTCGCTGACGCTTGGATTCTAACTTTTAAAATCCTTCGAATTTTAGAATCCTTCGCTTGGTCTGTCATCAAAATTGAGCACGCGGTTAAAAAGCAGCTTTGCACTCTTGTATAACAAACAACTATTATATTGTTTTGTACAGACGGGCCGACCGCTGATGAATCCGGACGGCAGTGTGTATTACTTCGATCCGAACAACCCTCCCATACTCTACGACCCGGGGGAGTTCGAAGAAGTCGAGCCAACTAAGGTAAGGAAAACTGAGGTGACGTAAGGTATACAGGGTTATTCATTAGGCTGCAAATACTCAGGAATTAGGCCTCGGCCACGAATTTAACGGGCAGCGGGGCGGCGGCGGCGGCGGCGTTGCAGCGGGGTGGGGCGGGTGGGTCCATTTGATTTTACGCATAAGAAACCTGCCGCTCCCGCGCCGCTGCCGCTCCCGCGCCGCTGCCGCTGCCGCCCCGCTGCCCGCTAAATTCGAGGCCAAATGTCAAATGTTGGCGCCAAAGTGCAAACATCGATTGCGCATGCGTGTTGCGTCGTCCGGACTCGTTCACTGAACCTTTTTTTTTATTAAAGTAGAGCTTCAACCTCCTTGGTCCAGCTGAAGGTTGTATAGGTGTATCGTTGTGATAAAAAAGTTATATTATGATACAAGACCTGTATCGTAATGTAACTTTTTGTTTTATTATTTTTGGCCTGTACGTAATGTTTGTCATAAGAATTTTGTTTTCAGTTTTATTATCTTCGTTTTATAGTATCAGAGTAGATAAAAAATATTTATGAAATTATTTTTTAAAGTTTTTTTACGAAAATCCCGAGAAAATCAGTGTGAAGTGGGACTTGCCCTTCTATTCATCTGCTTGTCTGAGCTTTGCATGGTATGCAGCTAAATGGCGCTCTGCGAAATTTTCACTAATATTAATTATTAATTTTACAGACGGTCGATCAAAACAGCGAGAAAAGACGCGGTCGCCTCGAAAAACAACACTCCTTTATAGATCACGGTAAGAACCTTTTACTAGTAGTAGAGCTCTGTGTGTGTCGTGGGGGTGCGTACTACCACCATGCCTATTGCTGCCGTGAAGCAACATCGCTGTGTACAGGGTTGAAGGGTGTGGGGGCCGGTGACATTACTGACACGTGAGGCTGGACATTTTAGACAGAGTTCCTAATATCGAGATCCGAGGACATACCAAGGCCCAAGACGTCGGCATACGAATGGAACTCAAATGGAGTCGGGCAGGACACCTGGCAAGGCGTGGTGACGACAGGTGGTGCAAAAGATTGATGGAGTTGTGGCCGAGGAAATGAAAGGAAGAGAGGCGTTGGACGTCCATTAGCACGATGGGTTGACGACATTACCAGCGTCGTGGGCCGCAGTTGGATGAGGGTAGCCCAAGATCGTGGTAAGTGGCAGGAGCAAAGAGAGGCCTATGCCCAACAGTGGGTTAAGTCGGGCTGCGGATGATGATGATGATGATGAGGCTGAACATTTATGCCTCATGTTGATGGACACAACAATGCATCGTAGGGCACGTTCCTGACTTGTGTGACCTACAAGGCAATGCTTTGTTATAGGCGATGGTTACCACTTCACATTAGTTGGGCCATATCTTCCAGTTGTATTATAAAAAAACCTGTATTTTTGGACAGAAAAACGCGTTTTTCTATTTTTTATTTTTTCAAATATTACTGTATTCATTTACAGAAGTAGAATGCCAGCAAGCCGAACAATATCATTACGAATACGAAGTACAGGAAACGCAAGAGAACTTCACGGAAAAAGTAAGCTTAAAAATCATGGAGGGCGTGGGTTCGATTCCCACGCAGATCAAATATTTGTGAAGTTAACATAGGTGTTTGTTCTCTTCAGTAACAAGAGACACAATGAGCTAAACCAGAGGTTCCCAGCTTTTTTTTTCTCATAGACCACTTTCATAATTTCGCTGGTTCCAGTGAACCCCTGCCCTGCATCTATATTTTTACTATATTCCCAGTTGACCTTTTTTGGTCGACTGGGAATATAGTAAAAATGTATGGTGATTAGATCTAACTATAGACATTTGCGTTGTAGCTGAGTTCTTACACGAATTAACAGTTTTCGTTTTTTTTTACAAGTAACCGTCGCTAAACTTCTTTAAATAATTTCTGCTAAATTGATATCTGAAGTCAAGCCAACATTTTAGCTATTCACTATCAAACCAGATACATTTTCGTGGACCCCCGCTTATGAATGTGAACCCCTATGTTTTTGTCACGCCATCGTAGACCCCCGTCGAGTCTACCGTGGACCCCTGGGGGTCCATCTGGACCACGTTGGGAATCTATGCGCTAAATTGAAATGAAATATGAAATGAAATATTTATTTATTGACACAAAAGAAGTAGGTACATTACAGGTATCAGCACGTTAGGCATAATGTCAGGCATAATGAATAAGGGGACTAAAATCATCCATAAAAATTGATGCTATAAATCTTAAATCTCCAGGTTAATGCATTTTTAAAGGTGTAGTCAGAGGCACGTCTAAGTATAACCAGATCAACTATTTGCAAATGAATTTCTAATTAAAATATATTCTTCAGGAACCCCCAAAACCGGTGACCCCGACAAAGCGCTACGAACCGTCAGTTCCTCAAGAGAAACAAGAGACCAATCAGACGCCAGAAGCTACAGACACAGCCAATCAGAGAGCGTTTGAGCCGACCAATCAGCGAGAGGTTAAGGCGGGTAGTTACCAGGACACAGTGTACTACGGACCTTATGCTAGTCTGAATAACCAACCTTATAATGAAGAGGTGAGAATCTAGGTCTTAAGAACCAGTGTGCTGAAAGAGTAGTAGGCTCTTTGTGTGTCTCGTGGGGGTGCGTACTACCACCATGCCTATTCCTGCCGTGAAGCAACATCGCTGTGTACAGGTTTGAAGGGTGTGGGTGCCGGTGACATTACTGGCACGTGAGGCTGGACATCTGTATGCCTCAAGTTGATGGACGCATTGCAGTGCATCGTAGGGCACGTTCCAGACGTGTGTGACCTACGAAGCACTGTTTTGTATAGGCGATGGTTACCACTTAAGATCAAGATTCAAGATTCAAGATTCAATAAGCGTTTATTCAATACGATACAAGAATCACTTTGAAACGTCTTAAAGCTAGGTGAGTCTAGGTGCCAGTTCCACGCGACCAAGCCTAGAAGAACAGGCAACAAACTACGTCTCGGTTCCTACCGTTTTTTTATATGATCCTTTTACAAATCAAAAATAGTCTAAAATAATAGCAGTGAAGTTCCAGTGTGGTGCCACTTCACTTAGTCAGACGTATGCAATGTAATTATACAAAAGCAAAAGTTTCAAAGACAGCACACGCTACGCTTCAAAGTTATAATAAAGTATCTACACAGATATAAAAATAAGATATTAAATAGTAGGTACAGACATTGCAAATTGACATGCTAGCTTCCTATGGGTAGAGTGACCGGGACATCGGGCCACGCAGTTTTATCATTCATATAGCTATCTAGAGTATAGTACGCTTTCTTTATCAAATTACTCTTAATATAGGCTTTAAACTTCCGAATTGGAAGCTTAGTTGCATTTTCCGGAAGTTTATTGTAGAAGCGTACAGTGTTCCCCATAAAAGACCCATTTACTTTCTGTAAACGAAATTTGGGAATATAAAGTTTATTTTTATTTCTAGTGTTAATATTATGTGAATCACAATTTTTCTGAAAGCTACAGATGTGTTTGTGAGTGTACAGTAAGTTTTCATATATACATTGTGAAATTACTGTGAGGATATTAATTTCCTTAAAACGCTCCCTCAATGAGTCTCGTGATTTCATTTTATAGATGGCACGTATGGCCCTTTTTTGTAAAACGAATATAGTTTGAATATCAGCTGCTTTCCCCCAGAGAAGGATACCGTAAGACATAACACTATGGAAGTAGCTGAAGTAAACTAGCCTAGCTGTATCTTCATCAGTGAGCCATCTTATAGTCCGAACTGCATATGCAGCCGAACTTAGTCTGGCAGCAAGTGCTTTGATTTGCGGTCCCCACTGCAATTTTTTGTCAAGATTAAGTCCTAAGAAGATAGTAGAATCTACAAGGTTAAGTGACTCTCCATTAAGTATAATATTAGTTGGCCGGAGAGTCACATTTGGTAAGGTAAACTTAATACACTTGGTTTTCTTAGCATTAAGTAAAAGATTATTAACGTTAAACCAGTTAAGTATTTGCGACAGAGATGCGTTAACGTCATCGTAATTAGCCTTCAATCTATCAACTTTAAAAATTAATGAGGTATCGTCAGCAAATAGTACTATTTCACATAGTTTTTTAACAAAAAAAGGGAGGTCATTTACGTACACTAGAAACAAGAAAGGACCTAATATCGAACCTTGTGGCACCCCCATGTCAATAACTGACCCAGAAGATCTCTCACCGCTCACATCAACTTTAAGGACTCTATCAGTCAAGTACGATTGTATTAGGTCAATGGAGCGATTTAGAATGCCGTAATGTTTAAGTTTAGATATTAATGTAGCATGATTTACACAGTCAAAAGCTTTGGAAAGATCGCAGAATACCCCAATCGCGTCTTGTGAGTTTTCCCAGGCATCATATATGTGCTTTAAGAGTAGAATACCAGCATCAGTCGTTGATCGACCTTTCGTAAATCCAAACTGGTGGCTATGAAGTATCCCATTTAGGTTAAAATGTGATAACAACTGAGTAAGAATAACTTTCTCAAATATTTTACTTAGCGTAGGCAATACTGAGATAGGTCTATAGTTAGCAGGGTCATTTGCATTTCCAGATTTGAACAGGGGAATGAGTTTACTAGGTTTCATTAAATCAGGAAAAACACCCTCATCAACACATCTATTAAAAATATACGCTAGACACGGTGCAATATCAGTTATAATAGTACTGAGTAGTTTTGTAGACATTCCCCATAAATCTTCAGTATTTTTAATGTTTAACGATTTAAATGTCTTCACGATTTTGTCAGCATTAATGTATTTAAAACTAAAGATATTATTACATTTTTTAACACTAGACTCTAACAATGCCATCGCACCAGAGGCCGAGGAATTTAAAGACGATGTCACTACTTTAGGGATACTGGAAAAGAAACTATCAAACGCGTTGGCTACTTCAATGTTTGTTGTCAAAAGATTATTGTTTACTTTCAAATGAATTTTTTTATTACGGAGTTTTGATTTGCCAGTCTCATTATTGACTATTTTCCAGGTAGCTTTAATTTTATTTGTGGATTTTTCAATTTTTCTTTTGATATGCAATGATTTTGCTGCGTGACAAGCTCTTTTAAATGCTTTAGAGTAGTTTTTAATATGTAGAATAAATGCTGGGTCATTGAGCATTGATTCCCTAGCAGCATACAGCTCATATAATGTATTCCTACTTTTGTAAATACCTGGGGTGGCCCAGTCAGCGAACGCGACACTAACACTAGCTTTACATGTTTTAAGTTTAAACGTATCCTTATGTTCATCATTAATTAAATTTGATAAGTTGGAGAAAAGATCATTCGGGTCAGTCAGACAAGGCATGAGGGACACTTTCAGTTCAATATTGGTTTGAAACTTTTTAATACGGCTCTCTGTGATAGGCCGGTGGGTGAAAATCTCGTGTTTATCTAAAATTTTATAAGCAAATTTAGCGCTATGACCGTAGTGATCTGAACTAAAATGCCTAACTACTGATTTACTTACTGGCTCATGACTGCTAAAAATATTGTCAAGACAGGTGGCTGTTGTTAGTGTCACCCTTGTTGGATCTTGAAACAAGCAGTGTAGGTCAAAACATTTAAACAAATTTAGCAGCCTCTCAGAAAGAGGGTGAACTGGGATATCTACATTAAAATCTCCACAGATTATTACGGTTTTATTACAGTTAAAGATTTTACGCAGTACATCTTCCATAGTGGATTCATACAAGGTGAAATCCGCGTCCGGGGGACGGTAAACGCTCACAACTATGTGCCGCTCCAGCTCCACACACGACAGCTCAACAGTCCTCTCGATACTGAGATTTGCAATGTCTTTACGCTCTTTGCATTTCAATTGATTGCTTACAATAATTAAAGAACCACCTCGCATAGCGTTCTTTCGTTTAAAAGAGCTTACAATACTATATTTTTCATAAAAAGGTAGTAACTCTAGTTCTACTATCCAGTGTTCTGTAATACACATGATGTCTACACTGAAACAATTCATAAATAGTTCTAATTCTAAAACTTTGCTGGGAAGCCCTTGCATATTTTGGTGTACGACATTTAAAGTGCCTGGACTTCCCATTGTCGAGGACACTAGTTTAAATGTTGGGCTATAGGCCCCAAAGCTTGTTCACCCATATTAGTACTGCTACTAACTGGGGACTTGTCGGTGAACTGTGTTATAGTACTTATAACAGGATCAAAAATATTAAATGCTAACAATTTAGCAATAGTTATTTTACTACGTTTACTTAAGGACATAGTACCTCTAGTCAATTTACAATTACTAATAAAACTATTAGTGTCGAAATACAAAACGTCTCTATGACGACATGTCAAATTGTATAGCATTAAGTTATACTTAAATATACTCTCATTTTGGTGGGCAGCCAGTGTATTTAAAAATGGAAATGCACATAAAATAATTTTCCCTAGCCCTAATGCCAACTTTCCCATCAGGTGGGCCATATGCTTGTTCTATCAGCTATTTAATTAAATAAAAAATTGGTCAAAAGATTTTCAGTGCGCCTCAACGAGGCTCTTCGTGCACTAAATGTTTGTGCTAAAATACTACCAATAGAAGATCGGATAGGCAATCAAAGTTGTTGTGTTTTTTAACCGACTTAACAAATAAAAAAGTAAGTTCTCAATTCGGCTGTATTTTTTTTATGAATGTTATCGCATAACTTCGTAACTTATAAAACCATTAAAAAAATATCTGAAAGGAAATATAGATTCCAGATTGGTCCTATAGAAATTTTATCAAAATGGTGCTAAGCAGTTTGACCACGAAGTCGGTTTCTCAAATTTTCTAAACTTATCTTTTTTCCTACAAACTTTTGCTATTTTCAGGTACAAACCCCACCACAAATGGCTCAGTACGTACAGCAAGATGTGACCAATATCAATGTTAAGCAAGCTACCACTACGCCGGTACTACAGGACCCGAATATGCGTAAGTTTTGAATGAATCGCATTCTTCATCAATAAAAAAGTAATCTACTAAAAATAAAAAAAGCGGCCAAGTGCGAGCCGGACTCACCCATGAAGGGTTCCGTAGCAGTAAGTAACATGAACTTATCAGCCAAAAATAAAATGCCGTTTACGATTTTTGATAAAAAAACTGCTCGCTAGATCTCGTTCAATCCAATTTTCGGTGGAGGTTTGCATAGTAACATCATATATTTTTTTAGAAGTTAGAAGGTGGGGGGGACACATTTTTCCACTTTGGAAGTGTCTCTCGCGCAAACTATTCAGTTTAGAAAAAAACTATATTAGAAACCTCAACAAAGATATTTAAAGATCTATCCATAGATATCCCACACGTATTGGATTTATGCAAAAAAGGTTCCATTTTTTGCCATTTGGCTACGGAACCTTAAAAAGGGTAGGAGCCAAGCCGTAGTTGGTTGCCTGTTCTTACGTCGGCTTGGTCGTGTGGAACTGGCACCTAGACTCACCCAGCTTTGGACGTCTCAAAGTGATTCTTGTGATTCGAGTAGTAAATGATGTTTGACTTTATTGTAGGTCCCATGGCGTTGAATACAATGTATCAATCAAACATACCACATGGATACCAATACGTACCGAACCCTGCACAATGTCGAGTGGTGAGTGCTTATTAAGAGGCTGACAACCGCCAAACAACATTATTATCGTCGTTGCAAATTCAAAATCTCTCATGTGACACTTTTGGTGAAAATCACTTTTTAGTTTTTTTAGTTGGCTACTTAAATGGGCCACCGTCTGCAAATACTCTTATGTGAATATCTTATTGTTTGAGTGAGATATAAAGTTAATTCAAGATTTTATTGTAAAAAAAAGGTAGGTAGTTTTCATCGTTTTTTTTCGATTAGTTAAATTTTACACGTAAGAGATATTAAATTTGCAACGACGATTTGTCTATTTTGTATCGATCCATTTTATCAATTGAATATGAATTAACAATAAATATTTTTTATTTCTTATTATTTCTTATTTCTTCCAATTATTGAATACTAGTGACCTGTCCCAGCTTCGCACGGGTGGACATTTATTTTTTTAAAGACATAAATATAAATATAAAGAATCACTGCTTGAGTCTGAATCGAGTCTCAAGCATATATTTTTTGACAGTTCTCCATTGAAAAGTGCCAAAAACTTCTGCTTGAGCCCGCAAGGGAATATTTAGATCAATCTATATCATCTTTTATTTATGTTATATTGTTTATTAAACAGATATTAAACTTTTTTAAATCAATGGGTTTTTTTATTAAATAAGTTTTATTTTTTATGTCAAAAAATTTTGTAAAATTCCAGGATCCATTACAACAACAGCTAATAAGATACCAGTCGGCAACATTGCTGCAGCAACAAATCGAAGAGCAGAAGGTTCCAACGCCGCCGCAACAAATACAAGATAATACTTTTAGAATCGGTGAGCTAATACTATCCTATTTGGCATCTTTCACAGCTCAGTTGGTAGCTCAACCTCTGCTTAGTTTGAGGCTAAATAAATAAACATTAAAGACGCCTGATTTTTTTGTGTTAGCAATCATCACTACCACGTGCGCGAAACCGAGAAACGGCAGGCGGCATTGAAACACATATCAACTAACTATATCAATCAATCAAAGTGTGTGCGTACGTACAGGGTTTTTTCTATCACCGCCGACTAGGATCTACTACCCATTGAGTTGATAGATAGAAACTTTAAATTACGAGTATGAATATAATTTCAGATCCGAGCTATCCATACGCGCCTGTGGACTACACGTCGACATATCCAGCCGGATGTGAGCCTATGCAGAACCAACCGCAGCCGCAGAGAAGGTACTATAGCGGTAGTATAGCTCCGCCTTCTGCGTTGTAGGCCGTGGGTACGATCCCCAGAATCGTGCACATCAGTATTAGGAAACACATACTTATGTGCGTGACCTACGAGACAATATTATATTCTAAGTATGTATTTACAAAAAGTATTATATCAACTATCTGGTTCCCATAAAACAAGCACTGCTTAGTTTGGAGCTAGAAAGTGTTGTGTGGATTGTCCACAATATTTATTATTATTATAATTTGATACTTTTGTAACAAGCTATGGTTACCACTTAGCATCAAAATAAAATAAAATAATTATAAAATAATTGAGTACTTACTGTTTGTTAATACAACTAGCTGATGGCAACATAACGAAGCATTATCTCGTAGGTCACGCACGTCAGGAACGTGCCCTAAGATGCACTGCCGTCCATCAACTTGAGGCATACAGTTCAGCTTCACGTGTCAGTAATGTCACCGGCCCCCACACCCTTCAAACCTGTACACAGCGATGTTGCTTCACGGCAGCAATAGGCGTGGTGGTAGTAATAGGCGTGGTGGTAGTACGCACCCCCACGAGACACACACAGAGCTCTACTATACAGAAAAAATAGTTAACAAAAAAGTTAAAAATAGTTACTATATTAATGAATTTATTTCCTATCGCTCATAATATAATATTGTAATATTTGTTATAGCTACAGTGTGCCATACAACCCGGCTGAGATCCCGCTAGCGGGTGCATTGCCGCCCGTCTACCCGCTAGGCAACGTGATGCAGCCTCAACTTATACAATATCCGGTAAATACAATAACAATAGAGGAAAATATAGATAGATAACTCTTTGTTGATTACAATGACACACTAGTTAAGTAGGTACAATTATGAGCTTAAAAATAAACATACACAGTAATACAATTGAGTCATATAGAAGCAAAGGTAGCCACATCCATGTCTACTAAAATTACGGTAGGCATTTTTTGAAAACGGATATTTCTGTCTATGCTTTAAAAATGAAGGGATACAGCTGTTTTTGCTACCAACCACAATCTGAAACACTCATTTTGTATAGGATGTTACAAGTTTTGACACGATTTTATTATTCGGTCAAGTAAACTTGACAGAACACTATCAACTGCATTAAAAGTTGCAACATTAAAAAAATGGGATGTTGCTACCTTTGCTTCTATATTATGACGCAGGTTTCTTTTTGGAACATGTGTAGGTCAATAGCAGCTTAACCACAAGTTTGTGGGGTTGCCACCTTTGTCCCCCGGCCGCCATCTTGGAAAAAGGGGTGCAAACACCTTTTTCGCAATATCTCGGAAACTGTGCGTCCTACAAAAAATTCTGCAAGATATAATTTGTAGCAAATTCTTCGCTACAAACATGTTTAGCCCTAAATTTAAAATTAAAGAAGTTATAAGCAAAAAGGAAAATTTCTATAAAAAAATTACATAAAAAAAGGATTGTGTGGTTTTATGAAACCATGGTAAAAGTGAAACTTTTTTTGACATAATAGACATTAAACTAAAAATTTTCGGAATCTATGCACTACACGGTCAGCTGATGCGAACTATAGGCGCCTCCATATTGGCCTCGGCTGCTCCGACGAGCGCCTTTCACTTTATCCTTACTCCGCGGCCGACCGTCACGCGACATGCAAGACACACACGAAAAAGTTTGAAACGATGTAATAAAAAATAAAATAAAAACTATATGTTGTATGTTTTAGATGCAATATCAAGAAGCGGTGCAATGGACGCCGGTTCAAACCCCGGCCATGTGTCCCGTCGTCTACCCGCAACACTACCCGCATTACAACATTTTATACCCGCAGGTAACTGACTTTATTTATTAGTAACTAATATAAAAGGTCACGCACTCGTATTTATAATGCTCATAGCCCCTTCCCACCGGTGTGTGATATCGCGCACGGAGGCGGATCAGCTCGCATGACACACCATGGGAACGGTCTCGTGCGCCGAGGTGCGCGGTAGCACAGGAGCCCTTTCTGTGTGCGTTACCGTGCGTCGTCGTCGTCTGTGCGTGATGATCTGCAGAACACCGCACCGTAGGAAGGCAGCATAATATAAAAGGTCATGCATTCGTATTTATAAGGCTCATAGAGCAGTCATTAGCTACGCAGACAGATTTGTGGCCATGAAAGTGACTTAGTAAGTCAATTTTTGATGAACTGATAAGAAGGTCCCATAGAAGTATCATCAAAATTGGTCCAGCAGCTGGCTTCTCAAAGTTTTAAACCTTTTGTAATTTATTATTAAATACAGACCGATAAGTCTTGTAAAGTGACATAACGAGCTTAGCTTAGCAAATTGGTATTTGGTGGTATAGGCTTGTTGAAAAAATATCGATATATCGTATTATTTTTTCAATATATCTATATTTTTGAGCGATATTTAATAATTAGTTCGATATATCGATGTATCGATATAAAATTCTAAGTATCGAAAAGGTATAAAAACCGATATTTATTTCAGACCAATAAACATTTTTATGTATAAGTATAAAAAATCCCAAAAAGAAAATACTTTTTTTATAATAACATCTTTTAACAAATTATTATTTTTTAATAAAAATATCAATATCGATATTGATATTTTCAAAAAACATCGATACGATATAATCGATACTTTATTGCATTTCCGACATCCCTATGGTGGTACATAGCAATTTTATCAAAATTGGATTGGCCATGAAGTAAGGTTGGTTGCTTTATTTATATCAAGGTTTTAAATATTATTATTATTTTTAACCTGCATCGTCCCACTGCAGGGCAAAGGCCTCCCTAACCCCCTAAAGGTTTTTAATATAATTCCTTATTTATTTTTCAAGTTATTTTATGTCGAATATCGCTTTTTGCAGCCTTACCTGCAATTGCGCCTCAAAAATACAAATTTCATCAAAATCGGTCCGTTAGATCAAGAGCGATCGTAACGACGCATGTAATGGTAAACAAACTTGACTTCAACTAACCCAATTCCTGAAACGCAACGATAGCGCGTTCTAATCTTTCTAGTGGCGACATCTAGTTCTGTTTTTGGTAAACCTAAGTTTGTACTAAGTTGATTTTCAGTAATCTAAACTAGAATTTATATGAATGTACCTAGTTCTAAATACTTATTATATTATACGTTTGGACGTGCCTCTGACTACTACCTTCTAGTATTTTTTTTGACATTTTTATAGCTAACCAATAAATAATAATAATCTAGATTTTGATGAATTCACCTAGTGCTTAAGACTAATAAATGTTTGGACGTGTCTCTGACTACTACGGCGTGGAACTGGCACCTAGAATAACCTAGCTTTAAGACGTTTCAAAGTGATTATTGCGATTCTACTGAATAAATACAATTTTGATTTTGACTACCCTCTTCACAATAGATTCATAATACAACTAGCTGATGGGACAAGCATGATGTTAAGTGGTACAAAGCATTGCCTCGTAGGTCACGCACGTCAGGAACGTGTCCTACGTTGCACTTTCCTGCGTCTATCAACTTGAGGTGTCAGATGTTCAGCCTCACGTGCTAGTAATTTTATGAAAGTACATTATGTTTATCCATTGTTGCAGGTAGTACCCCAACCATACCCAATATGCCAGCCTGTCTATTCCATGCTGGACACCCGAAGGAAGAGGAACTCTCTACCGTCTAGGTAAATATTATTTATAAGCTAGTCCTTAAGTTCGGCAAGTTTATCATCCGCACTTGATGTGCGGGCAGGTTTTTCCGCAAGTAGGCCGCTGGTGGGCCCTTTTTGCGTGACCCTTGACACGTGTTGCTCGAACTTTTTTAGGTTCTACAACACGCCGGTTTCCTCACGATGTTTTCCTTCACCGTTTTGAGAGTACTGGCATAGTGCACATACATTTTTCGACAGAAAAACTCATTGGTACACGAGTAGATTTGAACCCACGACCTTCGGATCGGAAGGCGGGGCCACTACCACTAGACCACCAGTGCTCTTAAGCTAGTCCTTATTGTCTAACTTGAAATCCATATCAGTGAACTTTAAGCCGATTGTCTCTGGTCGACCCAGTCACAATTTTTTTGGTATTGTCTAAGGCAGTAAGTCTAAGTATTGTGTCGGTGATCGACCAAATAATATTTTGAAAGCAAGGGATCGACTAAACTTATATTATGTAGGTAGGTCTGTCTACAATATTTATTGATTTATTCATAAAATTTGTATAGATAAAAAATCTATTTTCAGTGCCAGAGTGACCCCCATAATCACTCCCGAAGAAAAACCATACGAGAAGTTCGATCGCCAGAACTCTGAAATTGCTGCCAAAATAAACCAGATCAAAGAAGGGATGATGCAGAGAGACGGGATGAACCGAAGACGGGATGATTGGAAGAGAAACAGCGGGAACGGGATATTGGGGAGCTATCCAATAAATTATAATGGGAGGATGTCTGGGTATGTTTAATTATACACCACTATTTTGTAACTACCAAAAAAAATTGGGTAATGTAGTAGGGGTAGAACATTATGAATGTGCAATCAGAATTTTTAATTTCGATAAAATGACAAAGTTATTAAATGTTAAAATTTTCAGAAATTCTGCAAAAAATTATAGACATATTAGTTACGTAGTACTAGAGAGAGAAAAAATTACGCTGTTCGGTTCTGCTTGGTATTTAGCGTTTATGAATGAAATGATTTTTGCTTGTTGAATCATTTCTCAATATTTGACTAAAAATTGTGGTTATTGAAAGATATTTTTTTATGACTTGAATTTTTTTTTTTGTGTTCAGTATCAGCAGCCAATATCGTCATTTTTTTTTGGTAATTACAAAATAGTGGTATATAGCCACATAATTATTTATTGATTTTTATAGTGTTTACTACACTTAAGGAAATCACAAAGATTTTTATAATGTCCCAAAAGTTAAGAGCCGAGCGGGATTTGAACCCGCGACCTTCCCCTTGGTACTGGGCTGCGCTGACCGCTGCGCCATCGGATCCTAATCACACTCGTGGGCCGTTCGTCTTGCTATAAGAAATATACAGTAAAAGTTCACGCGAATAGGGTCCAAAATTTAGAACAATTTAAAATATGTTTCCCAATTAATTCCTAGATGGCGTTGTCTAGTTAGGCTACACTACAATGTATAAAATTCATTTGATATCTGACAATGTTAAATTTACATATATTTTGATTGTTTTCATTACTATATTCGCACATTTTTATCGGTCAAAAATTCATAATTACATTTTTGTAGGAGAATTCTTTTGGTATTTTATTATAGACATTGACAGATAAGTATGTTGTAGTCTTGTAGTTAGTTTTTGATGAACTGATTTAGTAAATCCTATTTTATCTAAACCATAACAATTTTATCAAAATTGGTTTAGCAGTTTGGCCTTGAAGTTGCTCAATGTCAAGGTTTTTTTAGTTATTCCTTAATTATTTATGATTAATTATTTTTTCAAGTTATTCTACCGAATATCGCTTATTGCAGCTGAACTGCAATTGCGCTTCAAAAATACAAATTTCGGTGCGTCAGATCGAGTGATCGTAACGCCGCATGTCATGTAAAGATAAACAAACTTGACTTCAACTAACCCATTTCTTGAAACGCAACGATAGCGCGTTCTAATCTTTCTAGTGGCGACATCTAGTTCTATTTTTGGTAAACCTAAGTTTGTACTGATTTTTGGTAATAATATTTAAGCTCAGCGCAGCCCATGGGGGTACCATGGGGAAGGTCACGGGTTCAAATCCTGCTCTTAATTTTTGGGACATAATAAAAATCTATATACCTACAATATGAATATACTCAAGAAAAAAGTTCCTTCAATTGAATGTTTAATTAAAATTAAAGTGGTAAAAAAATCACGAAAAATCTGAAAATCAATTCGAAATGGAATATTCCTAGACAATGTTGATAAGTGTATGTTTCCCAATGGATTCATAGATGGCGTTGTTTAGTGGCTACACGCGAATGTATAAAATTCATTTGAAATCTAAAAATGTTAAATTTAAGTGCACTATAAGGCACTAAATATACTGAATACTGAATCTTAATGTCCTTAATAAAATCTTATAATTTATTTTACTTATTTATTTTTATTTTTTAGAAAAACAAACAGTACTTAAATTATAATTGATAATATAAAAAGACAGTTTTTTTTTTTTTTTTACAATTTATAGTTTTGCGTTTGACCGCTGTCTCACCTGCTGTTAAGTTATGAACCATAAATATACTATAATACTGACCCAAGAGCTGGTGGGTATCTGGCGCAGCGTATAAGCATTGCTATTCAGCGTGGCAATGCCGCCAGCGTCTTGGGGACGCTTCCGTCTGGCACTGATTTGGATCAGTTGAGCTATCTCTAGATCGTTTGTAACGATCTGCAGATAGCTCAACTGTTTCTTGTGTATTTTGTACATTTTGTAAATATTTGTTTAATTGTAAGTTTCTTTGTGTAAATAAACTATAATATAGTTTTTAATAATTTACATTATACTGAATACTGGAGCCTAATTCTCGAGCCGACCGAGATCAATTTGCAATTTTATTTTATTGCTTCTTTTCGAAGAGAGAATGGATGATTTCCTTGAGTAATTTATCGACGACCTCATCGTAGAAGCCTCGACAGCTACGATATACGGAAAAAGTAGAAAAAGTGCGGGGTGTGCAATGCCAATGTGTTAAGAGCGCATCGTGCGAAAATTTGAGATTTAAAAAAAAAAAAATCATAACTAAATAACTAAGTGACATTTTAAAAATCGCAAAAGGACTAATTGTAGACTAAACATTTGAGATTAATTCGAATTAAAGTGTGTTAAAAAAATATACCATTTAACATGACATTCTATTTAACGCTAATTAGCGTTAAATAGAATGTCATGTTGCTCAAATGTATAGTCTACAATTAGTCCTTTTGCGATTTTTAAAATGTCACTTAGTTATTTAGTTATGATTTTTTTTTTTTAAATCTCAAATTTTCGCACGATGCGCTCTTAAGGGATATTGAAAATATCGGTCGGCCCGAGAATTAATAGGCTCCTGAATCTTAACTGTCCTAAAATCTTATTGTATTTATTTTCAGTGCGTCAGAGAAAGTGCATTTAACGCCGACCGCGCGCGCTATAGTGGATTCACTACGACACTTACAAGCTAGGAATACATGTAAGTGTTCTATTTACTTTTACTACTTACTTTACTTACACTATTACAGGTTTTTTAAAACCTATCTCAGGCACCAGTCTCTCGCAAAACAGGTATAAACCTCACCTTTAATAATTGTACATCTTGTGCATACCTAGTTCCTATAAATTTAGTTACCTAGTTTTTAATTGTTCCTAGAAATAAGGTTACCATTTTTCGAGAGATAATAAATCTATTTTTTTTTTATTATACTAGATAACCACGGGAGGTGTATTCTTTTTCTTGGTGTCCTGAAGAAGAAGGATTAGGGACTCTTTATATTAATAAATAGCCCTTTACAATACAATATTTTTATTTCAGAAAATATCAAATTTGTTAGTAGCACAGAAATACAATCTTAAAAAACGAATGTTAGTAAATGGCAATGACAAAACAGGGGGCTAATTCTCGGGCCGATCTCGATCATTTTCAATTTTATTTTATTGCTTCTTATCGAAGAGAGAATGGATGATTTCCTTTAGTAATTCATCAACGACCTCATCGTAAAAGCCTCGACAGCTACGATATACGGAAAACGTAGAAAATGTACGGTATTGTGAAAAGAAGCGATAAAATAAAATTGCAAAATGATCGAGATCGGCCCGAGAATTAGCCCCCAGTTCCGTGTGCTCAAATGTCACATGATCGATGGCGAGCCTGCGTTGATTTCGTTTATTGATCGCTAGATGGCATTCTAAATTTGTAAATTGAATCAGTGACTTGTTCCCCATAGCATAAAATATATTCACATGTTTATCTACTTACTTTTAGGCTAATCTCTTTTTTTAATTTACTTGCCTACATTGTCCATGATTTCACTCGTCTCTAGGCCTTGGCAGAATACCAGTGTTGCACTGAGTGGGGTGACCCACACGGTGCAACAGATACTGAGCCAGGGCCTTATTGACCTTTATTGAGTTGCTAAGAAGTTACTACCTGTACCCCAAGTCCCACTGCAATTACAACATTTCGTTACCAAATGTTGTTTTCGTTTCGCCTATTTGTCTCTGTCTATTGTATGGAGAAAAGATGAGACAACAACTCTAACTACGTAATGTATTTTTGCCGTTTCATATTTTCTCCATACAATAGATAGAGACAAATAGGCGAAACGAAAACAACATTTGGTAACGAAATGTGGTTGCCAAACTCCGACTTCGGGTACGGTTGTTATTAGTTATTAAGTAGTCATAAGGTCAATAAAATGTTTTTCTTTCTTTCTTTCTTTCTTATACATAATACAGATAGGCATAACTATTGATATAGCACTTTTCAAATTAACGCGATCGTTTTGCATAATATGGAAAACACGGGTATTTATCGCGATTACCTTTATTATTTCCCGACGTTTAGGGTACTCCTGACCTTTCTCTAAAATGTATTTCTATTTATATGTATTAATTTAATCTTAACCCCCACAGATCAAGGAAGACGGTACGATTACAATTATCGTAATTACGATAGGCCAGATTATCGTCGACGATACGATAGAGACGATATTAACGGTAGAGGCGATAGTAACTATGTCGACAGGCATAACAAGGATTATCAGGACAAACATAGTCATAATACTGATAAAAATAGTCAGATAACTGATAAAGATAGTCACACTACTGATAACAATAGTCAGATAACTGACAAAAATAGTCATACAACTGACAGCAATAGTCATAATGACACAAATACTCCTACGTATACAGATGTCATTGGTGATGCAAGCAGTTTTCAAGACAACGGTAACACAATAGACAAAAGCAACGCAGGAGACAATCAAGATAAAGTTTCACAGAGTAAACACAGCGTCCAAGATATTCAAGGAAGTAACGGTCAGGACATTACTCAAAGTAACGTCCCAGACAGGAACAAAAGTTACGCTCAAGACATAACTGTCCCAAATCATGGTCACGTTAGGACTCAAAGAAATGTACAGGATAGGACTCCAAATAACGTTGTCGATAAGACTGTGCCATGTAGTATTCCGGACATAGCTAAAAGTCACAACACAGATAAATCTCAAAGCAGTGTTATCAATAATCAAAGCACCATTCAAGAAAGAACAAGTGTGGTTACAAACAGGACTCAAAATACCGTTACAAACATCACTCAAAGTAACGTTCCGGATAGGACTCAAAGTGTGGTTCCAGATAGGACTGTAAATAACGCACCTAAGTGGACTCAAATTAACGTTACCGACGGTACCCAAAGTAACAGCCAAGGAAGACTTCGAAGTAACGCTCCAGAATGGACTCCAAGTAACATCTCAAACAGAACTGTTCATAGTAACGTTCTGAACAAGACTCAAAGTAACGTTCAAGACAGGACTGTTCATAGTAACGCTCTGAACAGAAGTCAAAGTACCGTTCAAGATAGAACTCAAAGTTACACTCCGGAATGGACTCAAAGTAACATCACAGATAGGGCTCAATGTAATATCCCAGACAGGACACAGAGCAACATCCCAGACAGGACTGTTCAAAGTAACGTTCTGAACAGAACTCAAAGTACCGTTCAAGACAGAACTCAAAGTAGCACTCCGGAATGGACTCAAAGTAATGTCACAGACAGGACTCAAAGTAACATCCCAGACAGAACTGTTCAGAGTAACGTTCTGAACAGGAGTCAAAGTAACGTTCAAGACAGAACTCAAAGTAACACTCCGGAATGGAATCAAAGTAACGTCTCAGACAGGACACAAAGTAACATACCGGACCGGACTGTTCATAGTAACGTTCTGAACAGAAGTCAAAGTATCGTTCAAGACAGAACTCAAAGTAACACTCCGGAATGGACTCAAAGTAACGTCCCAGACAGGACACAAAATAACATACCGGACCGGACTGTTCATAGTAACGTTCTGAACAGAAGTCAAAGTACCGTTCAAGACAGAACTCAAAGTAACACTCCGGAATGGAATCAAAGTAACGTCTCAGACAGGACACAAAGTAACATACCGGACAGAACTGTTCAGAGTAACGTTCTGAACAGGACTCAAAGTAACGCGGGCAGTACACAAGATAGAAGCAGTTATCACGAAAGGTGAGTTTTTTTATCCGCTACTGGTCTTTTCTAGGTCGGTGTATTACATTTTTGCTCAGTAGCTTATTCTACAAAATTTGTGCAAATAACGATTTTCTAGAAATACAACTTTGAAACAGATATTAAATAATATTCCTTATTGTAACTATATTTTGAACTTAAATCTTAGTATATTTGTTTTCTTTTATCATCTAACAGTAAAATAAGTTCGTAAATATGTGTCAAGTGCCCGAAAGCAGCCTCTTTGAGGCGCACTTAAAATCCTTTCACCACACTTGGTTAGAAATAATCAGTGACACGATAAGAAGAAGTAAAATAAGGCATTTTGGCATGTGTTTTTTTGTCAATTTGGAAGTACATACATAATCAATCGTTTACTACAAATAATAATATTATTTTGTGCAAGGTTGTTTCATACAAAAAATATTTATCTGAATGGTTATTTTTCCAGATTGGTTCCATTGAAATTTCATAAAAATCGGTTCAACAGTTTTGCCGGTCGGATTCTCTAGTTTTTTATACTTATATTATATTTGCAGAACGAACAGTCAAGAAATCCGACAATACCAAGACAGGGGCACTTACCAAGACAGCCGTAACTACCAAGAGAACCGAAACTACCATGAACGAACCGGTTACCACGACAGGAGTCACCAAGACAGGGGTCACCAAGACAGGAGTTACCAAGACAGGGGTAACCAGCATGACAGACCATGGCATGAGAGGAAATTTGGGCCTAGACCACAGACAATGAACCCTGGACAATACCAGTTCAGACCACCTTATTTACTTCGACAGGTAACTAGCTATAGCCAAGTTCTCTTTACTAGTATTAAAGCTCTGTGTGTGTCTCGTGGGGGTGCGTACTACCACCACGCCTATTCCTGCCGTGAAGCAACATCGCTGTGTACAGGTTTGAAGGGTGTGGGTGCCGGTCACATTACTGGCACGTGAGGCTGAACATCTGTATGCCTCAAGTTGATGGACGCAGGGCAGTGCATCGTAGGGAACGTTCCTGACCTACAAGGCAATGCTTTGTTATAGACGATGGTCACCACTTAACATCAGGTGGGCCATATGCTTGTTCCATCAGCTAGTTACATAAAAAACCCATCGTTGTTTCTGATTTGTAAAAGGATCATAAAAAAAGTAGCCAAGTGCGAGTCGGACTCGCCCATGAAGGGTTCCGTAGCATCAAGTAACATAATATAAAGGTTCTTGTAGTTCGTCGAAAGATAAATTGCGGTTTACGATTTATGATGTATAAAAAAAAACTACTAACTAAGTCTCGTTCAAACAAAATATCGTTAAAAGTTTGCATAGTAATGTACAACATATATTTTTTTTAGTTTTATCATTCTCTTATTTTAGAAGTTAGAGGGGGGGGACCAACTTTTTTCCACTTTGGAAGTGTCTCTCGCGCAAACTATTCAGTTTAGAAAAAAAACTATATAAGAAACCTCAGCATTATTTTTGAAGACCTATTCATAGTTACTCCACACGTATGGGTTTGATGAAAAAAAGTTTTTTGAATTTCAGTTCTAAGTATGGGGACCCCCAAAATTTATTGTTTTTTTTATGTTTGTGAGAAAATCTTAATGCGGTTCACAAAATACATCTACTTACCAAGTTTCATCAGTGTAGCTCTTATAGTTTCGGAGAAAAGTGGCTGTGACACGGACGGACAGACAGACAGACATGGCGAATCTATAAGGGTTCCGTTTTTTTCCATTTGGCTACGGAACCCTAAAAATTATATTCTCAATTCAATTTTACTTTATCCTCTAGCAAATAAAAACGATAGCACTCAGATATCAAACAGCAAAAACACTCTTTCCGAGGAGGTGGGACAAAAGTGTATTTGTTCAGAAGGATTACTTTGTGGATTTTTGATCACATTGTGTGTATGTCCACTATATATATTTATTTATTACATAGATAGTTTAGTATATCTATACAGGGTTATTCATTATTAGCTGCAAATATTTAGGAATTAGGTTCAACAAATAGAATAACCCTGTATAGTCTAGTAGTTAGGCAGGAGAAGTTAGTACTTAAAAATAAAATGAATAAAATAAGCTTAAAAACAGTTTTGCTTAACTTATACTACTCTTACTTACTAAATATAACTAAGCAAAAGTTTGATCTATTTCATACTTTTACAGTTACTAATATGTACTAGGCAGTTACCAAAATAAAGAGGAAGAGTACTTAAATTAAAAGATTTCTAAATATTTATTTATTGTTAACAGATGTCTCCTGCGACCTGGTGCAGGCGATCGCCAGCGCCGGTACATCCAGGTAAGCCTATCACCACACCAGTTCTGTTTCTAAAGTATTCTTGACTTTGTCACTTTCACGTTGACAATACTAAACTAATTACTTTTTTATTATTAATAGTTATCTATAAGATAGTTAGCTAGTAGCTCTGTCTTCAGTGCTGTATAGGTCGTGGGTTCGATCCCCACCGAGAACAAATATTTGCGTGGTTAACACAGATGTTTGTTCTCTGTCTGGGTGTAATATCGTATAATGAGTATGTATTTACTAAAAAAATATGTATGTAAGAATTTCATCAGGTATGCTGGGTACAAGCTCTGCTTAATTTGGGGCTAGATGGTGTTGTGTGGATTGTCCAGAATATTTATTTAATAGTTGTTTTCTTTAAGACTAGATGTCGCTGTATGCATTGCTAATATTTATATTTTTTTATTACAGGCGTACCACATCCAAGGCGACCTTTTCCGGAAAACCGCGGACGTCGTTACTAGACACACATACAAACACACTGACAACATGACAATACGGTCGATGACAGAACTACCCACTGAAAGAAAGAAATAAAATATATTTATTGACCATAAAAACCAATAAAAGTATGGTAACAAAATCGCACACGGTCAATATGGTCCCTTGGGCACCGTATAGGTCACTAATAACTCTTGTACAAGCAATACGCATCATCATTTTTTAGTCGAATTTATAAAAAAAATCGGTTTTCTGTAAAGTCTGTTTTCTGACGATAGTTGAACGTGACAACGTCATAAGAAAATAGACAGATGTCGAACGCTGCCGAACGCGGAGGCCGATTGTGCCTCTTTGTCACTCTTTCTGCGCTCTCGTTTGCACTTTAAGCCTAATGGAACGCCTCAGAGCGAGGTAACGCCGCATGAGTCATGTTTTTCGTGCGTGCAGCCGGCTCTATCGAATTATAAGACGTTGTCACGCCAAAAACATTATTACGATGCCATACAAAAACAAAATGGACATAAAAAGTAATTGTGACCAAAAAAAAACTATTACTAAAATGATTATTACTAAAAACTTGAAAAGGCAAATAAAATGTATGATCACATTTAAAAACTATACATACGTTTTATAATGACGCTTGAAGTTTTGGTTTTAGAAAGTAACATAAATGAATACGTCAATTGCAGCAAAAATATGATGTAATTTTCACTAAAAAAGGTTTTGTATGTAAAAAAATTATCGACATCATTCTAAAGAAGTCTACTGCTGGAGCATATATTTTAAAATACCGGTTTTTATATATTCATTAATCCTGTACCCTTATTCTGAGTTTTAAACGACTAGTTTTTACTACTCATTTCGCCTATGTGTCTTATATTATACAACTATATGATGGAACAAGAATAAGGCCCGCCTTAAGTTTAACGCCTTAATCAAATCAAATCAAAATAGTCTTTATTCAGTTCAATTCCAAGAATCACTTTGAAACGTCGTAAAGCTAGGTGAGTCTAGGTGCCAGTTCCACGCGACCAAGCCGATGCAAGAACAGGCAACAAACTACGGCTCGGTTCCTACCGTTTTTTTGTATGATCCTTTCACAAATCAAAAATAATAGCAGTGAAGTTCCAGTGTGGTGCCACTTCACTTAGTCAGACGTATGCAATGAAATAATACAAAAGCAATTGTAAGTGGTAACCATCGCCTATAAAAAGCATTGCCTCGTAGGTCACGCACGTCAGGAACGTGCCCTACGATGCACTGCCCTCGATCTTCAATTGATTTTACGTAACGTACTGTTGTTGTCTCAGCATTTCTCCATACAAAAGAGAGAGACACATAGACGAAACGAATCGTTCAAATTGATCGAGGAAAACTCAGAAAGTTCACGGTACACATAAAGAAAATTTATTGTTCTTTTTTTATATGTTCTGGTCCAGTAGAAGACTTCTTCTAATAATGACTTTCTTATCGGTACCAATGTGGTGAAAGGATTTTAAGTGCGCCTCAAAGAGAAAATGATGAATCTAACAAACTACATAATTTTTTGTGAAAATGATACACAACTGTAAAAACTTCTATGTTTAAGAATTCAGTTGAAAGTCGAATGTCAGTCGTCAAGATACAATGGACAGATATTAAGATCTCAAAATTCTAACTAGTCATTTTTTTAAAGAAAATAACTTGGCATAGCTTAGTTTTAAATACATAGCCCCTTATTGATAATACTGTTTATTTGATCTCTCAGCACAGTTGGTAGTAGCTCTGCCTTTTATTGGCCTACCACAAGCTCTGTCTGGCTTTGTCTCTGGCTCTGGTTTTGAGTCTGTGTGAGTGCCCACCAGTGTATACTGTGTGTGTGACGTTTCGACGTAAGATTTATTTAGTCAACACTCACACAGACTCAAATCCAGAGCCAGACAGAGCTTGTCCTACTGCGCTGGAGAGCGTGGGTTCGATCCCCATCGAGGACAAACATGCTAAAGAGTTTCTATAGCGGAATTATTAATAAGGGGTATAGTAATTCTGGTTTTGAGTCTTTTTCGTTTTAATTTAAGTTTAAGTTGCTTGTTTTTGTTAATTATTTTTACAAACATATAGAGAAATAAAATAACCTTTACTGATTGAGCTATTGTATTCCAAATGTACGAGTACAGTCGGCCGCAAAAGAATATATACAACTTGTAACTTTTACCACCATGCCTATTCCTGCCGTGAAGCAACATCGCTGTGTACAGGTTTGAAGGGTGTGGGTGCCGGTGACATTACTGACACGTGAGGCGGAACATCTGTATGCCTCAAGTTGATGGACGTAGGGCACGTTCCTAACGTGCGTGACCTACTAGGCAATACTTTGTTAAAGGCAATGGTTATCACTTCAAAAATGTATTTAATTCACTTTGTGAAATGAAAATTATTGAGTAGCACAGATTCATTTAACGACTGGCCTCTCAGCTCAGTTGGTAGTAGCTCTGCCTTCAGCGCCGTAGGTCGTGGGTTCGATCCCCGCCGAGAACAAATATTTGTGTGGTGAACGCAGATGTTTGTTCTCTGTCTGGGTGTTATATTGTTTTCTATGTATTATCAAAAACAAAAGTATTTTATACAACACAACTATTTACAACATTTCGTTACCAAATGTTGTTTTCGTTTTGCCAATTTGTCTCTGTCTATTGTATGGAGAAAAAATGAGACAACAACTCTAACTACGTAACGTATTTTTGTCGTCTCATATTTTCTCCATACAATAGAGAGAGACAAACAGGCGAAACGAAAACAACATTTGGTAACGAAATGTGGTAGCAAAACTTCGACTTCGGGTACAGCTGTCTGGTTCCCATAGTACAAGCTCTGCTTAATTTGGGGATAGATAGTGTTGTGTTGATTGTCCACAATATTTATTTATTTATAAGAATAATATCTGCCTTGAACTGTAAATCTTCGTTGAAGTTACCATTTGTAAGTTAAGAGGCAGACTACCGTCAATGACCTCCTTCGCACATTTGAATTTTTTGAAAAATACATTATAGAGGTTGTTGAGAACAGAAGAGGAAAGATGATTAGCCATCTTGTACGACATGACAGCTTTATCAGAAACTAGCAGCCCGTCCCGGCTTCGCACGGGGTAGACAATATTGTTGTACATTATTTTGTTCTATCGCTAATAGTTTCGGCAGCGCATTCGACGAAAGACATTTTAAGACTCATTTTTCCCTTCGGTTACATTGTTCAAATTTTACCAAGGATACCTAATTTTTTTCAAAATGAAATGTAGCCAATGTCAAATTGGAAGAATGTAGCATTCTATTGGTGAAAGAATTTTTTAAATCGGCCCAGTACTTTTTGAGCCTATTCATTACAAACATACAAAAATAAGTACAAATCTTTCCTCTTTATAATATTAGTATAGATATCATCGAAGGAAAGGTGGAAGGAAAGAGAGGAAGAGGAAGACCAAGGATAAGCTACATGAGACTAATAAAAGCAAAGATCGCCGTCATGTCGTATAAAGAGGTCAAGGAGGTCGCCCTCAAAAGAAATACCTGGAGAAAAATGCATACATTACGCCGACAAGAGTGTTGCTCTTAAATAAGAAGAAATTATTGTATTTTTTTTGAAAAATCGCAAGTGTAATTTTTTTTTTCAGTGTATATCTATACTAATATTATAAAGAGAAAAGATTGCATTTTTGTGTGTATGTTTGTAATGAATTAACTCAAAAACTACTGTCCCGATTTTAAAAATTCTTTCACCATTGGAAAGCTACATTCACCCTGAGTAACATAGGCTATTATTTGTGTTTAATAAATAAATGTCCACCCGTGCGAAACCGGGACAGTCCGCTAGTCTTTTATAATGTTGAAATGTGCGATCGAGAAGTTCTTAGACGGTTATCAGAGCCTTAAATCTAGGGTAAAATAGCATTGGATAACTGAAATTAGTTACTATAAGGTCATAGAAATCTATAAGTACTGCCACGGTTTGGTACGATGCGAATAAATTATAAAAAAAAGATAAAAACAACTTTTTTATTTATTAAACTTGTAAGTCAAATTGGTTTTAATAAGTAATCTGTGCTACTTTTAAACGAAATAATACAAAAATGACTCTTAAAATAATTATTGTGTCGAAGTAATATAATATAAGTAGTGTGTTTTATTTGTAAAAAAAGTTTATTAAAACTATGTGTAGAGTATATCATTGTTAATATGTATTAAAGATTTTAGCCTATATGTACTTGTTTTATTTAAAAATACTTTTTTTACAGTCCCAACATATACCTACGAAATATCTGTATAAATTGACTATTGAAAGGTTCAGTTGGTAGTAGCTCTCTCTTCAGCGCTAGGCCGTGGGTTCGATTCCCGCACAGAACCACCATTTGTGCGATAATATACATAATTATGTTTCGCTTCTGTAGGCCTACTCTGGCTCTGGTTTTGAGTCTGTGAGTGCTCACCAGTGTATTTATACTGTGTGTGACGTTTTGACGTAGGATTTATTTAGTCAACACTCGCACTGACTCAAAACCAGAACCAGAGACAGAGCTAGACAGAGCTCATGGTAGGCCTACTGTTTATCAATTATAAAAAAAATGGGTTAGTCACTATTTATAAATCAAGAACAGCTGAACCGATTTAGCGGAGAATTGGTGAGGAGGTAGCTTAGAACCAGGAGTCAGACATAGGGTACTTTTTATCCCGAAAAGGTAACAAGTACGGGGCGAGCGAAGCCACGGGCGTATCTAGTTATTTATAAATGAGTAAAACATGAAATACCTAATTAAAAAGAAAAATAAAAATTACATTTTATATGAAACTAGAAAATTTTATAATGAACTCAGTTTTCCACCTGTAGGTATTACAAGTAGAAACCAGAGTTCAGATCACCGACCGCAGGCAATGTGCCCAAAAGGCTGGCAACGTTACCTCTTTGAATAGCTAAGCTAAAATAAAACAAAACAATAAAACAAATAATGAGTAAAATAAAACAATGTCATACATAACTGAAATTCTTTATTTATATATTTATACACAAGTCAAAAAGTATCACATTTTAAGGCAAGTCAATATAAAATTGACTAAAGTATAAAAAAACTTTAAATTTTACTATTACCTAGTATTCATGATAAATACCTAGGCACAATACAGGGTTATTCATTATTAGCTGCAAATACTCAGGAATTAGGTTCAACAAATAAAATAAAAATATTTAAAAAAAATATTTTTTTAAATTTTGATCAACATTTTTTTTAAGTTTTTGTATCAAAATTTTATTTTTATTAATTTCTTTACGGCTATTGCATAATGATTGCCATGGAGAACAGGACGATGACCCACCCAGGCGGTGACTGAACGCAGAGTGTCGCTCACGGCGCGCGGGCGCGGATCAAAGGTCAAAATAGGTCAGGCGCCAATGATTCCTTTATCGATTTTCTCGGGATTTTCTTAACAAAACTTAAAAAAAATCATTTCATAAATATTTTTTATTTTATTTGTTGAACCTAATTCCTGAGTATTTGCAGCTAATAATGAATAACCCTGTATATATGCCAGGAGCCTAATTCTCGGGCCGACCGAGATCATTTTGCAATTTAATTTTATTGCTTCTTTTAGAAGAGAGAATGGCAGATTTCCTTGAGTAATTCATCGACGACCTCATCGTAGAAGCCTCGACAGCTACAATATACGGAAAACGTAGAAAAAGTGCGGGGTTGTGCAATGCCAATGTGTATTTGGACATTGAAAATATCGGTCAGCCCGAGAATTAGGCTCCAGATCTCAACAAAATCTTGGAAGGTATCTTAGGGAGGTAGTCAGGGGCTTAAAACATTACAATTCAACGCTCTATACTAAAATGAGTTTAACCTAGGTTGAGCGAATAAGTAAAGTTCGGCGCGGCCCCATTTGGATGGACGACCGCTAGTGGAATTACATCTGATTTCAAATCAAGTCACAATTCGGTTATATCACAAGAATCACTTTGGAACAGGCAACAAACTACGGCTCGGTTCCTACAAGCTCTGCTTAGTTTGGGGTTAGTGTTGTGTGGATTGTCTATAATATTTATTTATACATTATAGAAATGTCTCTGTTATTAAGTGCTAGCAACACATGTTTTTCTGTGACTCTCCGTAAGCTATATTGTCGCTCCACGCCGGCAGTTCCACCGTGCCCGTGTGCGTCGCGTCCGCGTCCGTCGGCGTACCTGTAAACACTGTTCTTATTCTGATGTTTGCTCTTTACTACTTACTTAAGGGGCGGCGGAGGGCAAATTTTCATACAAACGTAATACCAAAATGATTACTAATTTAAGCAGATTTTCACTATATTATTGTAATAATTGTATTTTTATTGTATTTATCTAGATTCCTGGGCAGTTTTTATTTTAAATTACTTACCTCAAATGAAATTAACGCCAATCACATTTTACAATGAAAAAAAATGTGTAAAATGCGATTGGTGATTATTTCATTTTAGGTAAGTAATTTGAAATAAAAACTGTTGAGGAACCTAGATAAATACTATACAAATACAATTATTACAATAATATAGTGTTAATCTGTCTAAATTATAAATAATTTTGGTATTCCGTTTGTATGAAAATTTTCCCTCCGCTGGCCCCTTAAGTACTAGACTTAGTGAAGGTGTTGTTTGTATTTGGTTGAGAAGACTGTATAATTGAGACTTATTGTTAAATTAAGAAATATGATTGTTTTTTTAAATTTTATTTAATTTAACACAAACTGCTATGTTCTTGTTTTATAAAGAGACTGTTATTATTATTTTAAATTGATATTTCTGTGTGTTTTTGGGTAACAAATATTGTTTTACTTCGTGTAAGGTATGTCATTATTATTATTTAGCGTTAGCTTTATTATTATTATAATATGATGCCACTGAAAACCAGCGCTGCAAGGGTTACCATGCCCTTGTAGCAAATGCTGAGTGGTTTACCTTTTTTGCCGTCATTTAATCTAAGTTAAACTGTACATTTTAATTTTAAGTTGACGCAAAATAAATTATTTCAATGTCTTATTTTAGACAGTTACTCTCCTTTAACTAGCGGCACATAACTCTAGCGCTGAGCGATACGCGGAGGGGATAGCTGCGCATGCGTCGTAGTGTGCCATGTCGCGTACACTGGATGTGTGGATGTGTGAGAGTCCTATTGGTACAGAGAGCGGAGTGCTACTGGAGAGCCAATCAGCGCTACGCACGCCCGCCCTTCATACCGCTAGCCCCCCTCAGGTACCTTATTTTTGACTTCTGCGCAATAACGGTCAGCGCTAAAGTTAAGTGCCGCTACCTATACTATATAACTATCATCGTCAACGGGCCATATGCGTACCATCTGCTATTTTTTTTAAATATAGATAGCTAAGCATTTGGCTGCCATCACACCTGATGGAAAGTGAGGATGCAGCCTAAGATGGAGCATGCTTAGCCATAATCCACCTGTTCACTCTTGTCTTGAAAGTTCCCAAATTGTAACGTGCGTGTATAGATAGTGCAATCCACGAAGGCGCGCCCCACTATTCCTCCTAACCGTTTATAGTATATGTGTGCAAGCTTCCGTCAATGTTTGAGTGTTATCGGTACACACTAATTACCTATGAGTGCACACGCACACTACAATGAATAGACTACGGTTCGCGACTGCCGCTCGGAGCAAACTCCCCGCACCCCGCGATCCCCTCAACCGACAATTGGTGGGGCGCGTCTTCGTGAATTGCACTATCTATATGTATTAATGTATAAAATAACGAATTCTCATTATCTAATGATTTACCTTTAGGCAATGCGTCCACATCATCATGGGAGTCATAGGACCTTAACGATGAGACCAGGTTGGATGAAGACAGCGTGAGGAGAGCTGATGCGGTACTGAGGAACACCTGGTCTATACCCTGGACAAACAAGTTTATCATTTATTCGTATTACACTATAATAAGTATGTTTATTACTATTATTTATAACTGTTATATATTATGTATGTATTTTATTTAAACAATTATAATAGATTCACACCTATAGGTATATACAGGGTTATTCATTATTAGCTACACAAACTGACAAGGCCTAATTTTTGGGTCGTGAATATTGGTTTGGCTGAATCAATTTAATTCCTAAACTGATTTATGTTTTTGTATTAAAATTTTATTTTTATTAATTTCTTTACGGCTATTGCATAATGATTGCCATGGAGAACAGGACGATGACCCACCCAGCCGGTGACTGAACGCAGTGTGTCACTCACGGCGCGCGGGCGCGGATCAAAGGTCAAAATAGGTCAGGCGCCAATGATTCCAAAGGATATTCTTTATCGATTTTCTCGGGATTTTCATAACAAAACTTAAAAAAATCATTTCATAAATATTTTTTATTTTATTTGTTGAACCTAATTCCTGAGTATTTGCATCTAATAATGAATAACCCTGTATAGATTACCTGGTCATGTAAAGCGGAGGTCTCGCAGTAAGCCGCTCCAATGGCAGACGCGTATAATGCCGCTTCGTTGTGCGGGACCGCGCGCATCGCTTCCAGATCACTCTTATTGCCCACCACTGATAGAATCATTGGCTCTGGCACATTGCTGGGGAGAAACAGTACCTTTCAACACACTGGTTTAAAAATAATTATAAGTTTAAAAAACTAGAGAAACCGACTTCATTGCCAAACGGTTAAACCGATTTTAATGAAATTTGTTTGGGACAATCTGGACGTAAGAATAACCTTTCAAATAAAAAAATAATTTTCTAAATCGGTTCATAAATGACGGAGGCATGCAGTTACAAACATTAAAAAAATATTTAAAAAAAAATGGCAACACCGATTTTAATAAAATTAAAATGGGACCAATCTGGAAGCAGCACCTTTCAGATAAAAAAATAAATTTTCAAATCAGCTCACAAATGACGAAGTTATGCGGTAACAAACATAAAAAAAAAAACAACCGAATTGAGAACCTCCTCCTTTTTGATTGGAAGTCGGTTAAAAAAAAATGCAGACAATCCACATAACACTATCTAGCCCCAAACTAAGCAGAGCTTGTACTATGTCAACCAGATAGCTGATATAATACTTAAATACTTTTATTTTGTAAATACATACATATACAATATAACACCCAGACAGTTGTTCTGGGTAGGATCGAACCCACGACCTACGGCGCAGAAGGCAGAGCTACTGCCAACTGAGCTGAGAGGCCAGACAATAAATAAGTAGCAGTTTAAATAAGTAGTGACGATAATGAGAGCTAGAGAGCTCTTTGTGTGTGTCTAGTGGGGGTGCGTACTACCACCATGCCTATTGCTGCCGTGAAGCAACATCGCTGTGTACAGGTTTGAAGGGTGTGGGTGCCGGTCACATTACTGGCACGTGAGGCTGAACCGTATGCCTCAAGTTGATGGACGCAGGGCAGTGCATCGTAGGGCACGATCCTGACATGCGTGACCTAGAGGCAATGCTTTGTTATAGGCGATGGTAACCATTTAACATCAGGTGGGCCATATGCTTGTTCTATCAGCAAGTTGTATATAAAAAAAAAATACCAATCACTTCGCTAGCGGTAATTGCTAACATATTTTTTTAAGGAGTTTCCCCTTTCTGGGTTTATAACTTTTTATTCCTAGTTTATGGTTGTTGTCGGCATAAAAACTAATCTATACGCTAATAGGTGACGGACTTTATTTATTCCAATTTAAGCCACAAATATCCATTCCATGCTAATATCTACCGCCAAGCAGCGTTGCTGTGTTTTGGTTTGAAGGGCGTGGATGAAATTACTGGGACGTGGGGTTTGCCTCACGTTGATATCAGCATGGCAGCACATTGTAGGGCACGTTCCTAAAATGCGTGCCCTGCGAGGCAATGCTTTGTTATAGGCGATGGTTAACACTTGTAACATCCGTGTGATGGATGGCCTGTTATTTTATATTATTAAAAAAATAATTTTCAAAATCGGTTCACAATTGACGGAGAAATCGATGAACAAAACATAAAAAAAATAAAAAAAAAACATACATACAGCCGAACATAGAACCTCCTCCTTTTTGGAAGTCGGTTAAAAAAACGAAACGCTCGGCGTCGTAACTTTGGAAAATTAATACGACGAAATATCTAGTATATTTAAAAATAACTCGTAGAATTAGTAAGTTGAAGTGGCAATGGGCAGGTCATATAGCTCGAAGAACCGACAACCGTTGGGGAATAAAGGTTCTCGAATGGCGACCACGAACTGGAAAACGAAACGTAGGGCGCCCACCCACCAGATGGACCGACGACATTGTTAAGATCGGGGAAGTCGGTGGATGGAAAGGGCTCAGAATCGTTCTTCCTGGAAATGTGTAGGGGAGGCCTATGTCCAGCAGTGGACTTCTTCATTGAAAAATAGCTTGTATACCTTTTAAGCTCCTTTATCCAGCTTTTAATAGCTTGGAAGCTCGACATGCTAGTAATATCATAAACTAACAAAGCAGCGTTGGCATTTCTGTAGTACATCGGCGCCATTGAACGAAAACGTTCTTGACCAGCCGTGTCCCACACCTGAAATAATAAATAAATATTGTAGGCCACGAACACCATCTAGCCCCAAACTAAGCAGAGCTTGTACTATGGGAAATTAGAAAAAAAAAAGTAAACAGGCCTTTGCATCAATTTGTAGATGATTTATATAGCGTCAGAGGCAATTGGTGATTACTCCTGCCCCTACTTGCGGGACGCTATAGTGCCTGGGACAGGAAGCAGTAAAAATGTAGCTGCAGGGTAGGGGGTCCCCCTAAACCAACAAAATTTTGAAAGTGGTCTTATGAGAAAAAAAAGGTACTCAATACATTTATTGCATAAACATGGTTTAGTTTAGATACATACAAGTTATTAGATGTAAGTCAGTATCACATGGACCCTGTGTATAGGGTAAAGCAACATGGAACATGGTTGGGAACCTCTGGTCTATCCTATACATAAAAATAATAACTCGTTATGAACTTACCTGTAGTTTAACTCTAGAGTCATCGACATTGATGTTGCAAGTGAAGAATGAAGCTCCTATAGTGGGTGAGATATGCTTTGAGAACATCTTGCCAATATACCGCACCACTAAACTCGTCTTGCCCACGCCTGAAAAAAAAATTAAGGCTCGCATTAAGAAACAGTGTTTGAGTCTGAGTGGAGCCGCAGGCACTCTCAAGTGAGCCTCATTGTGAGGAAGACCACGGCTTAGTCAGCTCCGCACGTATTGACCATGTCTTTTCCTGTGGATTAGGCCGACTGAGCTGTCAGGATGGTATAGGTGCTGGACAAGCAAGTTCGGCAAGTTTTATCATGCGCACTTGATGTGCGGGCAGGTTTTTCCGCAAGTAGGCCGCTGGTGGGCCCTTTTTGCGTGACGCTTGACACGTGTTGCTCGAACTTTTTTAGGTTATACAACACGTCGGTTTCCTCACGATGTTTTCCTTCACCGTTTTGAGAGTACTGGCATAGTGCACATACATTTTTCGACAGAAAAACTCATTGGTACAGGAGTGGATTTGAACCCACGACCTTCGGATCGGAAGGCGGGGCCACTACCACTAGACCACCAGTGCTCTCCTCATGCTGGGCAAGCATATTACATCTAAAATCCTGTCTCAGGCACTATAGCGTTCCATAAATAGGGGCACGAGATAACAGTTACCCCTGACTCTAAATAAATCATCTACAAAAGATACAAAGGCTCGTTTACTTTACTTCAAACCTAGGTATCTAGAATGGTGTTCAGTTACTAAGTTGCCTTGACACCGTTAGAGTTCCTGTGCAACTGATACGTAGACTTAACTAACTTTGTTCTAGTTCAATGCCTAGATATAACAATTCCAAAGCTTATTAATTTATTTATTGGAAAACCAACAGCTTATAAACTTAACAACTAATTAACTTAATAATATTAATACGCTATAAACTAGTGAGGTTTTCACGGATATTAAAAAATCTAGAAAAATTATATTATTATTCTGAGCTTTACTACATCTTCTCGTGTCACTGAAACGAAAGAACCAGTGTGGATTCCACCACAAAAAAAAAGTCTCTTTAAGGGTATTTAAGGCTAGCTTTAAGTTGTTTTAAAGTAATCCTAGTGATACTACTGAATAATCATATTTTTGACATTGAATATCCGGAAGTTATCCAGTAATTAGTAGTATAGGCTGTGCAGGGCAAGAGTCATGATTGGATGTGCCCTCATATCAGCTTAAATCAACCAAAGATGAGTAATGAAATTGTTAATTAAACAAGCATAACTTTTAGTTTATACATATTAAAATGCCGACAGATTTGATAGAAATAAATGGAAACCATTGTTTTTTCAATGTTTGTGTGTAATATTTATTGTACTTATTGCATGGTAAGTGCACCTATTAATTATTATTTATTTATCAGACAACTTTGTGGTCCATTTGTAAACTTACAGGCTATCCTAAGCAACACAACAAACACAGCTTTATTAGGTAGGTAGATAGATTAAATGTGAAGTTGAGTGTTGAACAATATTTACCTATTGTGTAGATTATATTGGAATTTATTGCAGACAAATCTTGATAATTTAATTCTTATCAATGAATACTTTGCAAAACTATCAACAACTTAGAGGAAACTTTCAAAGTAGGTATGCAGTTCAACAGGTATTGACTACATAACAATGTGATCCAATGTATTGTTTAGATCGATAAATTCTATGACTAACCGGTATATATAACCAGTTTCCTCATTGTGCAATTTATGTAATTCAAACAAGTTTAGCCTACAATAAAAAGGTATGAAATCATAGTTATTTTCTTACCTTGTGATCCTAAAACTACGATTTTGGCCTCGATAACCTTCATTTTAAAATCCAAATAGACTATAGAACACAGCACACATAAATTTTACAGTGTTTTCATATTAAAATGTTGTGTAAAAACTGTATTTTACTATTCATAAATATTTACAAAATAATACGACATGCCTCCCTTCGCATTTTCAACTGACTGAATGTGAATTGTGAATGTGATGTGATGTGAGTGAGTGAGCGATGAGTTAATAAACAACACGACCAAATTGAAAATGAACAATAACCGCACAAATAACCTTGAACTAGCTGTTGATTTTCTGAAAATCCTAGAGCATTTCTGATTTAGCCGGATCATATGTTGCTTTCAGCAGCGCCATCTATTTTTGACAGCTATACAACAGTTTGATGTGTGTTTAAAAGTACCGCTACTCAAAAATAGATGTCGCACCACGTTTTTCTTGACTTGATTTTTGGCCAATCTTGAAACTGAAACTTCGCTCACTCGGCCAATAATACCAACCTACGATTCATGATGCCTACTCAGCTTTTAATAGCTGTATTAAAATATTATAGCCCACTTTATACTATGCAGTTACGGCGACCTTTTATAGTGATTGTCGTAAGATGAGTTAAGGCTATGGGCTATTAATTGGGCAATCATTTTGATGGGCGATCGTTGGGAAAGTTATATTTTCAGTGAAGTATGATTTTTATTTTCGTCCTAACAAATAAATAAGCCATCTAGATCCAACAGTACAGTAGGTACTTATTACAAATTTTACATATAAAAATTTACAAAACTTACATACTAACACTCCTATTGGGTACCCAAAAATGGGTGTAGGCCTCCTCCCTGCGCTTTCATTCACAGCAGTCCCGTGCCAGTCGCGTCCTAATAAACGGCTATTAAATAGTCTGAATAAAAATCTTATACCTTTAAACGAGAAAATCTTGTATATATATATCTTATACCTTTAAACGAGAAAATCTTGTATATATATATATATTTAGGATCTCGGAAACTGAGCCAACGATTTACATGAAATTAAGTATACAGGGGTTTTCGGGGACGATAAGACGATCTAGCTAGGATTCACTTTTAGAAAATGTCCCCTTAATCGTAAAGTAAATAATCGACTTTATCATAAAATCATAACTCCTAGCGCCATCTGTTGATTGAGTCATGAGTTAGTGGGGCAGAGAACGCCATCTATTGACGAGTAGTGGAGTTTATAATTATGTCGGGAAGATCGAAAAATATTAATATTTAATCAAAGCGTGTTTGGTGCTCTGTGATTTAATCAGTATGTAAGTAATTCGTATTTAAATATAATTCACAACAACAGTTTACCAAAAAAAAAATACCGAGCGAAGCTCGGGCACCAACGGCTAGTATATATATATACAAGATTTTCTATATATATATATCCAGGATCTCGGAAATGGCACCAACGATTTTCATGAAATTTAGTATACAGAGGTTTTCGGGGACGATAAATCGATCTAGCTAGGATTCATTTTTAGAAAATATCGGCTTTTCCCAGAACATACAACTTTATCGTAATATCATTACTCCTAGCGCCATCTATTGCTCAGAAGCAAAAACTAAGCTCTGTGAGAACCTGAGAACTCACAGAGAACGCCATCTTTTGACGAGTTTTGGAACTAAATGACTACGTAAACACTCCATAAACAAGTTCCGGAAGTTTCTATCTCATTGCACTCGTGATTTTTTTTTAAATAACCATTTCTTATTTTTTAATTATTATGTAGTATGTTAGTAAGATCGAAAAATATGATTTCATCATTCAAACGTTATTAAAAAATAGCGAGCGAAGCTCGGTCACAAACGGCTAGTGTAATATAATAATCCAATTATAAACGTAAGTATTCTTTTCTCCACACTGGGTCTTATTTAATAGCGGCTCTAAACGAACGAAGAAAGCCCTACGACGATCGTAGCACGCTGCAAGAAGCGTAGCACAGCTACGGCGCGTAGCACTTTGGTTTGCTGCGTAAAAATTGGTTCGGTAGGAATAAAGGCGCCGGGCCCAAAGCGACGCACGGAGAGGCTACGCACGTGTATAGCTTTGCTTTAGATGAAAATGTATGTGGTTGCGTCTACTGCAAACCCACAGAGAGGCTACGCATGAATTGACTCATTGATACATGCGTGCATGGCTTACTCGTAAATGTATGTGGTTGCGTCTACTGCAAACCCACAGAGAGGCTACGCATGAATTGACTCATTGATACATGCGTGCATGGCTTACTCGTAAATGCGGTTACATAGCTCAACGCACGCACAGCGTGCATTGCGTTGTGCTACGCAATGCATGCTAATGCAATATAGCGTGATATTGAAGCAAAACCGTGGCACGTGCGTAGCCCCTTCGTGCGTCGAGGTGGGCGCTACAGTTGTGGGTTCATACTCGTAATCGTGTACAGCAGTGGAAACTAAGCCGACGTTGTAAAACAAATTAATACACACAGCTGAAATACGCCGCGGTGAGCCCGCGCCTTAAGGGGCCGGTGAAACGTGAATTTTCATACAAACTTAATACCAAAATGATTACTAATTTAAGCAGACTTTCACTATAATATTATTGTAATAATTGTATTTCTATTGTATTTAGCTAGGTTCCTGAACAGTTTTTATTTTAAATTAGGTACCTCAAATGAAATTTACGCCAATCACATTTTGCAATAAAAAAAATGTGTAAAATGCGATTGGTGTTTATTTCATTTGAGGTAAGTAATTTAAAATAAAAACTGTTCAGGAACCTAGATAAAATCTGCCCAAACTAGTAATAATTTTGGTATAACGTTTGTATGAAAATTCGCCCTCCGCCGGCCTCTTAAGAGGGTATACATTTAGACCTATTGCACGTGTTTTCGTTAAATGAACCTACAATGAATAAGCGACAACATTTTGTCCAAAGTTTTTTTTTTGCAATATTTTGCTACAAAGCATATAGTATTCCCCCTCCACACTTCTACTTATAGTATAGGAGTGCAAACAGCAATAAGTTATCGCTAAGTAAGTAATGATACTAATTTTGCTAAAAGCTTCGGAACTTACAAAGGGGTCGTAACAATAAATGTGGCTAGGGTGGCGCTGTTCCGGCTATTTTAGTAGTTTTCCGGTTCTATTTACAAACTTCAAAATTATGTAGGATGCGTTTACTATGTCTGGGGATAAATGTCGCTGTATAAAATATCCGTCATAAGATTATTTTTTTATTTGTGTGTTGAAGAAGTCCTTGGGAAATAATAGTCAACATTATTTTCGGTTAAGTTTGACTCGCATGCCTTGTAGGTCACGCATGTCAGGATCGTGCCCTACGGTGCATTAGCCTGCTTCTATCAACTTGAGGCATACAGTCAGCCACCCGTGCCAGTAATTCCACCAGCCCCCATGCACACTGAAAAAATAAGTTTAGTGTTTTTAGGGTTCCGTAGCCAAATGGCAAAAACGGAACCCTTATAGATTCGTCATGTCTGTCTGTCTGTCTGTCTGTCTGTCTGTCTGTCCGGCCGTGTCACAGCCATTTTTCTCCGAAACCATAAAAGCTAGACTGATGAAAGTTGGTGAGTAGATGTAATCTGTGAACCGCATTAAGGTTTTTACACAAAAATAGAAAAAAAACTATAAATTTTGGGGGTCCCCATACTTGAAACTGAAACTCAAAAAATTTTTTTTCATCGAACCCATACGTGTGGGGTATCTATGAATAGGTCTTCAAAAATGATGTTGAGGTTTCTAATATAGTTTTTTTCTAAACTGAATAGTTTGCGCGAGAGACACTTCCAAAGTGGAAAAAAGTTGGTCCCCCCCCCTCTAACTTCTAAAGTAAGAGAATGATAATACTAAAAAAAATATATGTTGTACATTACTATGTAAACTTTCAACGATATTTGGTTTGAACGAGATCTAGTCAGCAGTTTTTTTTTATACGTCAAAAACGGAAACTCAAAAATTTTTTATTCATCGAACCCATACGTGTGGGGTATCTATGAATAGGTCTTCAAAAATGATGTTGAGGTTTCTAATATAGCTTTTTTCTAAACTGAATAGTTTGCGCGAGAGACACTTCCAAAGTGGAAAAAAGTTGGTCCCCCCCCCCCTCTAACTTCTAAAGTAAGAGAATGATAATACTAAAAAAAATATATGTTGTACATTACTATGTAAACTTTCAACGATATTTGGTTTGAACGAGATCTAGTCAGTAGTTTTTTTTTTATACGTCATAAACCGTAAACCGCAATTTACCTTTCAACGAACTACAGGAACCTTATTATGTTACATCAAGTAACATATATAAAGGTTCTTGTAGTTCGTCGTGCTACGGAACCCTTCATGGGCGAGTCCGACTCGCACTTGGCTGCTTTTTTTTATATAATATCAAAAGGTGTTGTTTTGCGGAGTCCAACGTCTTAACCAGGTTATACTGTGGCCTATGCTGCTGTTGGTAGTTTTAGATGATACAAATATCCGTCTTTTTTAAATAACTAAGTTACGAGTTTTGCAATCTCTATAAATGGCGGTAAATCTGTAACGCCATCTATCCGTCGCGCATGTTGTATTCATGAGTTCCGCTAGATGGCGTTAGTAGTGATTTAATTCGGCGATCGCCTTTTTACGGTCAAACGACTTTCCTTTGCATTAATGAAGGGTATTGTTACCTTTTATTTGGTTTAGGATGGGCCTGGTTATCTTTAAGTGGTATTACGAACGAATGGTTGGTGTATAGGCAAGGCCGTCTTAAACTAGGCTGGGGCCCTTGGGCACACAAGAATTTTGGGCCCTTTTGGAAAGTAATAACAGCAAATATAACATTTATTTTCTAAGTGTTATACTTTACCATTTATAGGTAATCAAATACAGTAGGATATAATGGCGTAGTATATGCCTTGTATTGTGAAAAAAATGTAGTGTGCCCGACAATTTTTTTTTGATAATAAAAGTGTTAGAAAAATTGTCGGTCCTTCGGGGCCCCCAGAAAATGGGGGCCCTGGGCACGGGCCCCGTGTGCCCTTATGGTAAAGACGGTATTGTGTATAGGCATTCTTTCAAAATGGTGACCCCGACAAGCGAAAAAAAATCAGTGCGAATTGCACATTAAATAAATGATTATTATAGACAATCCACACAAGACTATCGTTTTATCATTTGTAATACATTTAATCGTTCTTCCTAGAAAAATTGAGATATTTTCCGATCAAATCATTATTTGCGATTGGTGATATTTCAAGTCAGTTTTTTTTACATTTTGTGGCATCTGTCACGCGCAAAATTATCCTGCGTGGAATTTAGGAATTTGGAAAGAAGATTCCCAAGCCTTTGTTTTGCTTTTTATAACGCTTTTATTAGCTTCACCTGTATGTATGTATGTATGTATGTATGTATGTAACCGACCCCTTTGAGCTCGATTTTGTCCTACTTTGAACGATCAGATTTGATTCAAACTTTGCACACCTGTCAAAGGTCGATGACAATGCAATAATATGAAAAAAAAAAATTAAAAAATGAAAAATAATAAAAAAAAATAAAAAAAACCTACTTTGAACGATCAGATTTGATTCAAACTTTGCACACCTGTCAAAGGTCGATGACAATGCAATAATATGAAAAAAAAAATATGAAAAAAAAACTAAAAATTAAAAAATAAATTATAGTTTAAAAAACTAAAAAAAAAACGCTTTTATAACTAATTGAACTAAAAAGTTAAAAATAAAACTGTAATAATCAATTGAAAAATTTATATTATTGTACAAAAAGCGTGGGGGGCTTGATTTTGATTGTTGTAAATATTTTATCAATAGTTTATTATTATACCTATCTGAAGTTATTATAAAAAGCCCCCCACGCTTTTTGTACAATAATATAAATTTTTCAATTGATTATTACAGTTTTATTTTTAACTTTTTAGTTCAATTAGTTATAAAAGCGTTTTTTTTTTAGTTTTTTAAACTATAATTTATTTGCGTTAGCGCTGTCAGTTATCTATCATGTTATCAAAAATATTTTATTTTAGTTCGATTTTACTGACAGAGATTTTCTGTCAATTCGAGTCTTTTTGTCGAAAAATGTTAACAAACAATCAACGACTCATTTCAAATCGCCATCTTGTTTTAAGAAAACGCCCGCGATCGTCATCTAGGTAAACATAATAACAAAGGAAGACACCGTCTATCCGTCATTAGCATTGTGAGCAGCGTGAAACTACCGGCGCGAGTAAATTGTTGGTTGAGTAGCACAATGCGGTGTCCGCCCTCGTCAGCCGCTGACAATCCGGCGGGAGGACGCTGGATTAGGGTGGATGAGACTTAACATTTTTACTCCATCGACTGCTTTATTGCTTTTGACTTAGCACGCCAATGAAGCTCCATAATTTATGTCAAAAATCAGAAACAAAAAATAGAATACCTCATGCTATGTAAAAAAGAATTAAAGTTTAAGTCAAAATATGTTTACTCCAGTTGTATCATAAGGATCACTTTGAAACGTTTCAAAGCTATGTGAGTCTAGATGTCAGTTCCACGTGACCAGTAGGTATTATGTAAAATCATAAACTTTATTTTTGCTTTTCCCCGTTACCTGCAGTTGGATTATAAGAACCACAGAACTCCCTTTTGTAATCTGCGCTCAGTAAGTAGGGGAAGGGTTGTAAAGCTTTAATATAAAGCTCTACTAGTGTGGTGTCTGCGTTCTTATCGTTTCTACATTCGTGACCAGGGAGAGAGACAAATGCTTTATTAAGTGGTGGTGGCCACATAACATCAGGTAAGAAGGCCGTTCACATCACATGGTTATTATAAAATATGGTGCTTAAACTAAGATGACGCAAAATTTCCAGTAAAAGGAACACATAACTTTAACTTGTTTTTACATGCAATAACTTTGCAAGCCTTTTTCAGTGTCATAAAGTGAATAAAATGTCTTCTGTCTTTGTCTTTATTGAACAATGTCGTAGTAAGTCATATCCACACTACAACCGTCGCACCGCAAACTGGCAATCAGCGAGCGATCGCGACACCCCCGCCCCCGCGTTCTTGATTCCAAACTCGATTTGCACCAATCAACGGGCGTCTTCTCCCGCCTTCCGGCACGGACGTGACTACAGGCGAATTTAAAAATGGAATTGTTTGCTTGTTTTTGGGAATATTCGCTTATGATTGGACGATTTTTATTTTTGTTCGATGGTTAAAATAGGATTTAACGAGACCTACGAGTAGATTGCAAAACTAAAACTCAAAAGCTACAAAAAAAACTCAGCACACGGTAAATGTTTTTGACACGTTTTTTTTAATAAAAGTGAAAAACATAAGTAGATACCTGCTTAAATTTTCACAAATTCTCTTAGTAAGTAGGATTATCCCAACTAAATTTTACTTCTAATAATGCAATAGGTATTGTTATTACGATGTATTTAAATATCTCTTGGCAACATATCCTCTCAAAAAATAAAAAAAATATAAATGGTATAATGGCAAAACCACATCCTCAAGAAAAAGATATAAATGTCAGCGTAATGTCAAATGTCAATGTAAAAAGCGCGGCAACATGGCCGCCGGGTTTCGTTACAAAACCAAATATCAAATATTGATATTCCCTCGATTTTGTATTCTGTTTGAGGTGCGAGATACTATTTGCACTGAGCGCGTCAGTTTTCAGTCTGCGGCTAGCACGACGTGGAGGTTGAATCGATTGCGCAAAAGGTATAGAGGAAACTTTAAAAAAAAATCGTTTAATTACTTCTTCTTCTTAATTAATGGCATCTGTTCATCTTGGATCAATTTTGCCAATGTCAAGTGAGGATATAATAAATAAATAAAATAGTTTTTAGTCAAGCCAGGCAATAGACAAGTCGGTCGTCATTGGTTTTGAAGGAAAAGATGGCGTTTTTCTTCAAAACCATCGGAAACACTTTCGTTCAAATCAGGATACTTCTCACATACTTAATACATTTTCATTCCAACTCCTTCACTTCACTTTTGGCTAAGACCTCAGAACTCAAATTTGCTTGTGTGGCATAAAATAAATAATTTGATTTAAATTGAAATTAGCACCAGAAAAACAATTCTTCTTCTTCTTCCTATCGTGTTCACTGTACTGGTTCTAAAAACAATTAAAATGAAAAAGCATTGTGTCTTCCCAAAATGACAGAAAATGAATCCCTCCCGTGACTAACCGGTGGTGTTTCAAACTGGAACCAAAGCTATAGTCTATCCAGTCTGAATGTAAAACTGAGTAGCAAAAGTTAATCTGAAAAATTGCCAATCTACGAGTACTATTGTTGCTCACCGTGCATAACGCTTTATAAAAAAAAACGGTGACTCCCATTTCTCTAGGACTGTGAAGTCATTTTCTTTGTCAAATTGTTTTCACAAAAAACGATTTAACATTTCGTAGTAGTCCTCTACGACCTCCTCCTCCTCCTCGTCCTCTAGAATCCTTTCTACACTACGGTTTAGGATTACCCCATCATCATCATGATTATCAGCCTGAAGAAGTCCACTGCTGGACATAGGCCTCCCCTACACATTTCCAGGAAGAACGATTCTGAGCCCTTTCCATCCATCGACTTCCCGCGATCTTAACAATGTCGTCGGTCCAACTCAGCCATTCGAGAACCTTTATTCCCCAACGATTGTCGGTTCTTCGAGCTATGTGGCCTGCCCATTGCCACTTCAACTTACTAACTCTACGAGCTATGTCGGTGACGCTATGTTCTTCTACGGATATCCTCATTTCTGATTCTATCACGTAGTGAAACTTCCAGCATAGCTCTCTCCATAACTCGTTGCGCGACTTTGAGCTTGTGCACGAGGCCAATAGTTAACGACCACGTCTCAGTTCCATATTACCCCATACCCCATACTGCAAAGAATAACAAAACTCGTGCTAATTCCCCAGTTCGCAGTAAAATCTTCAAAGTGGTAGTTTACTCAGTAAGTTTGCCTACGTCGAAAATATATCGTCTCTGAATAGTATCATTGAGTAGCGCCTTAGCTACTGGCGCTCTATTAACAGGGTTCATAGGCCGCCTAGGCCTCCACCTTATCAAAGTCAAAATCATAAAGCAAAATAATCGATTATTTAAAAAAAATGGTGACTTGACAAGAAGAAGAAGATTTATCTAGCTTGCAAAAATAATTACAATTTTGATTTTGAAACCCGTCAAGTTCGATTGCGGCCTCAACGTGTTGTGCTGCCAGTACGTACTTTTCTATAGACGATGGTTACCACTGAACATCAGGTGGGCCATACGCATCAGTAGGCCTACCACAAGCTCGGTCTCTGGCTCTAGTTTTAAGTCGGTGTGAGTACTCACCAGTGTATTATACTGTGTGTGGGACGTTTCGACGTTGGATTTATTTAGTCAACACTACAAAACCAGAGTTTTGAGGCCGTGTGAGTGTTGACCAGAGACAGAGCCAGGCAGAGCTTGTGGTTAGGCCTAAAGTTGTGCAAAAAAACAACTCAGGTGACGGCTTAGGCCACTACAAGGCTTCTGTCATAGCATAAAGACAAAATTGTGGCCAGGTTTTAATAAGAACATCCCTATAATCGATACAAAAGACTCGATTACAAAGTACAACACTAGCATCGACGATGTCGATATAATGCCTCGTTAAGGACAAGTCTCGCTCCGCTAAAGTTATTTAAACAAAAGATATCAATCACTTAAGGCCACGCCTCTAGCCTTATCTATAGATACATTTTAACAAGAAAGAAAAATAATTATTTTTAAGAAAAAAGATAGAAAGATAGAAAATACTTTATTGATCACCAAAACTTATAAATAGACGATGCTACATAAAAAAAACTTAAAAACTATTTGTATGATCAATAGGCGGTCTTATCGCTAAGCAGCGATCTCTACAGAATAAGGGATTAAGGATGCAGCCTTCTTTATAATAATTACATTACGTTTATTTGTACGTAAACTGAAAAATAGCGCTTTATGTGTCATTCATCAAATTGTAAAACTCATATTCATATTCATTTATTCATTGTTTCATGTGTATTATAGGTCTTAGGGGGTAATAACGTCCAGAACATAAGCCCCGCTGGGGCATTACAATGGCCTTACGGCAAAATTAAATTCAATTAGGTAAATCTAGGTAACAAACTTCTTATAAAGAGAATCTAACTTAACAATAAAATCTTAAATCTAATTATATCTATGCATGACTATTTGGCTTGGACGGCTTGGTAATATTTATAGGTAGGTAAGGTGTAGTTTTTAAATCTCGTCTTCCATAAATTCCTCTTTTTCTTCCTGCCCTTATCCCACTTTATGTGGCACAACATGTCTTCCTCCTCCATTCCCCTCTGTCAGCCGTCATCTCTACATTCACTCCTCTCTTAACCATGTCATCTTTCACACAGTTCATCCATGTTTTCTTTGGTCTACCTCTTCTCATATATCCATACACATTCAAACTCTTAAAACTAATGTCAAAAATATAAACATAGTCTGAAAAACTACCGACTAGCTAGATTCTTCTGTAACCCACTAGCCACGACCACGGCGACATTAGTCTTTCGTCTGTGCTACGACGGTGCTACACCGTAGTACGTAGGAGCTACGACGTAGCAACTATGGTCAATATTTTGGATACGCATAGAGGCCTGCGGACACCTAGGTCGCTGGCGTCGGCGATCAGTGAAACGCTGTCAAATTTGACAGCGATATTTGACAGCGTTTCACTGATCGCTATCGTCAGCAACATCTAGGTGTTCGCATTCCTTAAAATAATATAACCTATTATTTATTTATTTATTGGAAAACCAACAGCTCATAATAACTTTATCGTATTTAAGTTCTAGAAACTAGATGTCAATAGTTTTTACGACGGATCCAAAATATTCTAGAACAAGTAGGAATGGTTATAAACAAAATTGCACAAGGTCATTTAGGTCCCTGGCTAAATATTTGTCGTACCGTATACCACGGTACACTGATCGCCATCACAGGCGATCTAGATGCGTGCAGGATGATCGATCCGATGCGATTGCGTTCAGGCGTCCATTTTTGTTTACAGAACAAAACCAAAGAAAAACTACGCTAGCTGTCACCCATCCAAGTAAAGACCGTGCAAACGTAGCTTTAGTCGATCGATTAGCAAGCTAAGCAAACTACGTGCTAAGCTAGTTAAAACAAAATTTTGCATTGTTCTTTTTATGAAACATCTTAATTTATAGTAACTACTATATTATCCCAAAAACAAAAGCTTATTATATTTTTTACTATTTAAAACTTTTAAAAAGAGAAAATCGATTTTTTAAATTAAGAACAATGGTTTTAAAGTCACTACAAAAGTATTTCCCGTCTATAGATAAGGCAAGATCAAAAGTAGCAAAGAAAGAGTGAGCGATATAGCTATCTCGCTCTAACAGACGGGCTCGGAATATGGAATGAGTGTTTTCCACAACAATCTATGACTTGAGATGTAGGGTGACTGGGTTTTAGGAAAATTGGGGACAGTCTTTGAGAGACATTTTTTTTATTGAGTTTTTGTGGCTTAAATTTCTAGAAAGTTTTTCTGTGTCTGGGTGTTACACAGCCTATGCTATACAGGGTGTCCATTTTCTCGTAGATCACGCACGTCTAGAAAAGGGTACTTGACAGGGATCAAACTCAAACTCAATAAAATTTTATTCAATACAATTACAAGAATCACTACTACTTACATACTTTGAAACGTTAAATCTAGGTGAGTCTAGGTGCCAGTTCCACGCGACCAAGCCTAGAAGAACAGGCAACAAACTACGGCTCAGCTCCTATGAAGTTTTTTTTTATACGGTGGAGGGGGAAGCCCCAAAGTTACGAGACGAATTCACGCGTGCAACAAACGGCCGTGTCCATAACACAGCCTATTTAGCGTAATAAATTCTTTGATTCTTTAGCTATCCGATAGTGTAAATAAAATTAGCATGGGAATGATAGATATGTACCTGCAACATTAAACTGTATCCCCCAATTTTGTTATCATTAGTTTATTTCAAGTTTAAAATTAAAAAAGTATTCACGTCAAAAAGTTATAAGAACTGAAAATAATTTTGTATTCCAACAGTATGGCCTCTCAGCTCAGTCGGTAGCAGCTCTGCCTTCTGCGCTGTAGGTCGTGGGTTCGATCCCCACCAAGAATAAATCTTTATGTGGTGAACACAGATGTCTGTTCTCCGCCTGGGTGTTATATTGTATTCTAAGTATATATTTACAAAAAAATGCTTTATAACTATTATATCAGCTATCTGGTTCCCATAGTACAAGCTCTGGTTAGTTTGGGGGTAGATAGTGTTGTGTGAATTGTCTACAAAATTTATTTATTTATGGTCACAGTACACCATCCCCCTAATTTAGTACGGTTTCGATACGTTACCAATGAGTTTCGATGCGGACTCCTTTAATGTTTTTACCCGCCTGCGTCCTAAAAGATGTATCATGCTACCTTAAATACTAGTAGTACAGTCAGATGCATTAGGATGTATTCAATTTGTAACTCTCATAATTATGTCACTGCATTGCAATAGCCATTTGCAGGAGTAAAATCATTAAATCAGTCTTCTTATGTGCTTGTCACTGCTTCTTTAAAACCAGTGTGTTGAAAGATAATAAATAACTTATGCTTGAAATTTAAAATTATGACATTTAACTTAATATTTTATTGATTTTACATTATTTTATTTAACTTTGACATGTGATCGGTACCTATTTATTATTAATTTTGTAAAATTCCTAACTGTCTTGACATTCCTTTTGATTAATGTATAATGATTGACTTATACAGGGTAATTCATTATTAGCTACACAAACTGACAGGGCCTAATTTTTGGGTCGTGAATATTGGTTTGGCTGAATCAATTTAATTCCTAAACTGATTAAAGTTTTTGTATCAAAATTTTATTTTTATTAATTTCTTTACGGCTATTGCATAATGATTGCCATGGAGAACAGGACGATGACCCACCCAGGCAGTGACTGAACGCAGAGTGTCACTCACGGCGCGCGGGCGCGGATCAAAGGTCAAAATAGGTCCGGCGCCAATGATTCCAAAGGATATTCTTTATCGATTTTCTCGGGATTTTCATAACAAAACTTTAAAAAATCATATCATAAATATTTTTTATTTTATTTGTTGAACCTTATTCCTGAGTATTTGCAGCTAATAATGAATAACCCTGTATAATTTTGTTAACCGCTAATTGTATTATAAACTTGCTATGACATTGCAGTGCCACAACAGGGTGCATGTACTGACCTAAGCTACCTTAAGAACAAATGCTATTAATTTTATGTACATGTGAGCAATCAATAAATGAAATGAAAATAATTTTAAGTGCGCCTTGGAGAGGCTCCTCCATAATATACTTACTATATCATCCTTATAGCCTCATTCATCATCATCATCCTAATCTACTGCTGGACGTAGGTCTCTCCCAAGACGCGCCACTGAGCCCGGTCTTCGTCTCTCCTTCAGTGCTTGCTACATTTGGCAGATCGTCGCCCCACCTTGCCGGAGGGCGTCCTACACTACGCTTACCTAAACGCGGTCTCCACTCTAGTATTCGTTTGCTCCAACGATAGTCTGTTCTACGGCAAACATGACAGGCTCACTGACACTTCAGCCTACTTATCCTTTGAGCAAATCCAGTACCTAGTAGAGCTCTTTGTGTGTGTCTCGTGGGCGTGCGTACTACCACCATGCCTATTCCTGCCGTGAAGCAACATCGGTGTGTCGGTTTGAAGGGTGTGGGTGCCGGTGACATTACTGGCACGTGAGGCGAAACATCTGTAAGCCTCAAGTTGATGGACGCAGGGCAGTGCATCGTAGGGCACGTTCCTAACGTGCGTGACCTACGAGGCAATGTTTTATTGTAGGCGATGGTTACAGCTTAACATCAGGTGGGCCGGATGCTTGTTCCATTAGATAGTAGTAAAAAAAAGCTTTGTCGACTACCAACGTTTCCTGACACCTTAAGGCCTGCGCACACCTAGGCTGCTGGCGACCGCGATCAATGAACCGCTGTCAAATATCGCTGTCAAATTTGACAGCGTTTCACAGATCGCGTTTGCCAGCGGCCTAGGTGTGCGCAGGCCTATAGTCGGCCTAATCCACAGGAAAGACATGGTCAATACGTGCGGAGCTGACTAATAAACCGAAAATATCGTGAGGAATTTTCCTTCACCGTTTGAGAGCACTAGCATTGTGTACACAAAATTGCATTATGTAGCCTTTGGTATTAAGTCGTTATCACAACCTGTAGACCTACCACAAGCTCTGTCTGGCTCTGTCTCTGTCTCTGGTTTTGAATCTGTGTGAGTGCTCACCAGTGTATTATACAGTGTGAGTGACGTTTCGACTTAGGATTTATTTTGACAGCACTCACACAGACTCAAATCCAGAGCCAGAGACCGAGCCAGACAGAGCTTGTGGTAGGCCTACTGTTTAAGGGTTATAATCGCCTAGCTTCAAGACTATTCAAAGTGATTCTTATGATTCGAATCAATACTATATCGGGTTTGTAACAAGGAAAGACATGGGATTATAAAAAATGCAATTTTATCAACTATATATTTTATTACATTAGTCTATTTTCACATTGTAATAGTACAAATTAACTAAGTTATATATAGCTAATAGTATACTTTAATATTATACATATAAATGAAAGAAATTATGTTGAACGAAATGAAAAAGAAAATTTTTAGTAGAAAGAAATTAAATATAATTTTATTTAAAAAAGTATGTATGGTTTGGTGGATTAAACATTTTATTAAGATAGGACTTAAGTAAATCATATTTTTACAAACTTATAAAATAATTTAACTTAAATAATGACTTTTACTTTTTAATATTTACATAATAAGAAATTAATACTGATTTAAAGATGTCTTTTTAATTATTTACTAGATAATTTACTCGTAACAGGAACATTTATATTAATTTTACACTTTTAATAAAATAAAACTATACTTTTATGTACTATAAATATTTAAATTATTAGTTTAATAAACATAATACAATTTTATAAAAACTGTATGTACAGTCGTAGTAATTTAAAGTAGGTGTGTTATTAATATAAGTTTAAATAATTTTAGAAACCGACTTAATGGTCAAACTGCTCGACCGATTTTGATGAAATTCTCTTTAAGACAAAAAAATGTAATCGGTTTAAATGCTCATAAATGCAAATATTCGATTAAATCAACCTCCTCCTTTTTATTTGAAGTCGGTTAATTAAATTATCCAATATTAATTATTAATCCAGAAATCTTTTTTTCCGTATACCTACTACATCTCTTGACTAGATACATACTACCTAATTACATGATAAGTCTATTAAATTATTTACATTAATTTATAATATTATAACAAGTATCGTTAAGTTTGTTAATTTTCTCGTAATTTAACATTAAGTTCTTTTTAACATAATATAAAACATTAATGTTTAAGTCGCATGTCAAATGTTTCTTACTTTTCTATGGTACAATTTTCTTTCTGGCAAGATTTTTTCACAATACGTTTTGGTTTTTATTTACAGGCATTAATTTATTATTTTCTTATAGTATTGTTAATCAAATAAACAAAAAATAACTCGCTCTCATACCACATACGGCCTGAACATATCCATGGGTCGCCCGCCATCTTGCGACAAAACCATCCCGCGTCTGTTTTCCAAATTCGAATTAAAGTTTGCCGCCGCCATCGCTCTCTCTCGCTCCAACGCTATGATCCTCTCTTGGTCTAACAATGGTGGTTTGACAGCTGTCAGGTCTCCCGCCAATTGCGCTGGCTTTTCTTCCGGTGGTTGCTCTTTTGTTTTTTTCTCTTCGGAGTGCGATGGTTCTTTTTTTGAATCCTGTTGTGCTTTTTTCGAACGCTTCCATTTCATTCTTCGATTTTGGAACCATATTTTTACCTGGCGACAATAAAAACATATTTTTATTATTGTAAACACCAACTTTTACTAACAACAAATAGAATTATAAGTACATAATTAGTTTGAATTGCTTTCATGTAGGTAATTTGTTGGGAAAACTAACAGTCAAAATAAACTTGGAAAACTAGTTTTAAAAGTTCTCTAAAATATACGGTGTTGTAATAAAATAAACACGGGAAAATCACTGAAAATCCCAAGATATGACCCAACCCCCTGAAAACACTAGAGGTTAATCCACACCCCAAGCAATAACATTTATGGCGCATCCCGACCCCATATAATCTCTTTACACTCAAATCCGGGTATCCTTCAACATGACAGGTGCTTTCCCGCCATTTCGCAACTGTCAAATAGCATGTTTGAGGGAAGGGTCGGCTATTATCGAGGTGAGTGTACCTCTTCGTACTTGTGCTGTTTTGGTTCGGATATTGAGTTGGTTTAGTAATTTTTGTCTATATTTTGCTTATAGTTTTCTAGAGCACTGTCTCTCTGGCTCTGGTTTTGAGTCAGTGTAAGTGCTGACTAAATAAAATTCTTCGTGTAATACACTCACACAGACTCAAAACCAGAGCCAGAATCGGAGCCAGACATAGCTTGTGGTAAGCCTACTGGTGGTCAAGCAGTGGCCTCGTCTTCCGATTCTAAGTTCGTGAGTTCAAAGCCAGTCGTGACTCGTGTAGCAACTAGTTTTTCTGTCGAAAAATGTATGTGCACTATGCCAGTACTCTCAAAACAGTGAAGGAAAACATCGTGAGGAAACCGGCGTGTTGTAGAACCTAAAAAAGTTCGAGCAACACGCGTCAAGCGTCACGCAAAAGGGCTTGCCAGCAGAGCCTACTTGCGGAAACCAGTTCGCACACCAAGGGTGTTATTAATAATCCTGGCGTAGCGTTGGACTAGTTAATCCGTGTTTTGTCACATTTGTTCGAGTTGACAATTGCATGTCAATGCAAGAGACAAAACACGGATTAACTAGTCCAACGCTACGCCAGGATTATTAATAAGGCCCCAAGTGTTTTGTGAATTTGCCATTTTTTTCGCCACCAAGAACGGCCATGTGGCCGGAAAACTGTCGCCAAAATACATGAGCATAATTATACTCCTTTCTCCATAAATTCAACAGTTTTTTCGGGAGTCGTAATGTGAAAAATGCCTTGCAGCAGCGCAAAATTACTTTCCGAACAATATAAAACATAAAAATACTCTCTTAACCTTCCTTCCTTTTTCTTAGAATCCTCATACTTAGTAATATTTTAAATATAATAGTGGAAATGTACAACTGGCAACATCGGCTCCCAAGCTCCCATACAAACGGCGCATGATCGCCTTTCTACTGAATAGGCATGAAGACAGTAATCAAGTATCGCCAAAATATTTATCTGATCTAATGAAAAAGGATTCAAAGATTTTGAAAAATGTATTTAAACTCATAATAATGTCGAGAATGACAATTTATTTGATAATATAAATCTACAAAATACAACAATCCGCCATGATAGCTTAAACACCGGTCAGAGCGAATTACGTCACGTTTACGTAAACGTCATTCTGATTTAGTACAAAAGCACCAATGTTTACTGTTGATATACAGAAACGTGACGTAATAACAGACGCCATGACACCAGCGAGCGTTTTGGCGTGAATTTGAAAATTTCAATTTAAATGTACTTTTATTGCACAAAAACCTTAATTTTCTACAGAAATATGATATATTTTAGACATAACAGATACTTCTGAATATGATAGAAGAGATTTTGAAAATTAGTCGTCAGGCCTATTCGTGGTAGGTACATACCTGAGTCTCAGTGAGCATCAGACTGGTCGCGACCTCGAACCGCTTCGGGCGTGACAGGTACTTGTTCATGCGGAACTGCTTCTCCAGCTCCAGGAGTTGTTGGGAGGTGAAGGCGGTGCGCGGCCGCCGGGTCTTGCCGAGCAGCGCGTGGGGGGAACCTGGGGAACAAATACATCTTGAGGGAAAATCTAAAATTCTACACTATAGCACTTTTTAAACTAAAGGTGCTGATAGACTTGAGCATTTATTTATTCATTTATTAAGTTGCACCAATAAAATGAACACCAACAGTATCTTAAGGTCTAAAAACAATATGTAGTAAGTATGCTAAATGTCACCTCAATTATAGGAGCAAACGACATTTTAATTATCCACGACAATAACAATAATTTAAATTTAAAACAAGAGAATCAAAGGTATATAATAAAAGATACTAACATTAAGAATATAAAACAAAGGTCAATAAATTAAATAGTAAATTACATTAAATTCAAATCTGGTTAAATAAAAACACAATTAATTTTATAAAAAATACAAATTAGTTAAAAACAAAATATATACAATAACAGAGTGTCAGTAGAATAATAAAAAAAAAGCAAGAATTAAAGCATTCTCTTGTAAAGGTCGATTTACATCAAACGAACACAGAGCTAGAGCTAGAACAAGAGCATTCGTTCGTGGTCGCTTAGTGTAAACGAAAACTTTTATTCAGCGTTTACATCAAACGAACAAAGAGCTAGAACACAAGAACGCTTTGAAGAAACCGCTCAGGGGCGCGAGCACGTCCGAAAACGCAAGAACGCTCTAAGCGCGCGCTCTAGCGCCGTTTACATCGAGCGAGCGAGTATTCTTAAGCCTTGTATCCACAAGCTCGGGCGAATGAGCCGCTCATTCGCCCGAGCTTTCTCAGAGGAACAAAATGAATGTTTTGGTCGAACGAGCCTCAACATTGAAAAAGCTGTGCTCAGGCTGCTCAGTACATGCTCAGCTCCGTCATGTCTTCACGTGTCCGTGTAGCTGCTGCCGTAGTTAAAACTCGGGGAATTCGACGCGCTCGCCTCAAACACAAAAACAACCGTCCACACGAGCGCCGAGCGAATACTGAGCGCCTTTGAGCACGGACAAAAACCGACAGATGCCGGCTCGCCCTGAGCGCGCTCGGATTTGCTCGGGCCGAGCGTGCTCAGGTGTCTCCACTTGAGCGGCTCGGCCAAATGAGCCGCTCATTTGCCTGAGCATGCTCAAGTGGATACAAGGCTTTAGAATATTCCATAAAATCTTTGTGAACGCACAAAGAACAACGAAAGAATGCTCTACGTCTGTTTACACTAAAAGAATTTGATATAGTGGGGATAGAATGAGCATTCGCTCGTCTGATGTAAATCGACCAACAGAACATCGAGCATTCGCCATTTTTATATTTGTCGAACTGAACAACGAGCCGAGCCAAGCATAGAGCCAAACATTGCTATGAACATTTTCATGAGCATTCTAATGAACGTTCTAGTCGATGCTCGTCACAAAAATTTCTTTAAAAGATGTCAGACTTTTTTTATAATCATTTATTTGCCTCAATGAAGTGTATACATGAAAGATCTTAAAAATAATAAATAAGTGTCACTCATTCCCTATAGCTGAGATGCAAATGTTTGGTTCATGCCATTTACCGTAGGCCGTAGGCCGTAGGCCGTGGGTTCGATCCCCACCGAGAACAAATATTTGTGTGGTGAACATAAATGTTTGTTCTCTGTCTGGGTGTTATATTGTATTCTAAGGCCCGTATTCTGAAACAGCGCTTGAGTCTGAGTCGAGCCTCAAGCATAGATTTTATGACAGTTCTCCATTGAAAAGTGTCAAAAATCTGTGCTTGAGGCTCGACTCAGACCTAAGCACTGTTTCAGAATACGGGCCTTGGTATGTATTTACAAAAAAAAAAAATGTATTCAAGTATTATATCAGCTATCTGGTTCCCATATTACAAGCTCTGCTTAGTTTGGGGCTGGGTAGTGTTGTGTGAATTGTCCACAATATTTATTTATTTATTTATTTATTTATTTAAGTTACTTAACGGTCGATAAGACTTGACGGTCGCGTGTGCTGCACGGAACGATGAAAAAGATGAAAAAGCTCGAAGCAATGCTCGCTAAAATGTTCTCGTATTTTTCTGTGACGTAACATTCGCAAAAATGCTCTTTACCTTTACGCGATCGTTTTTCAAATTATATGGGAGAGACGAGTATTTATCGTGATTACATTTATCATTTCCCAAAGTTTCGACCGTGTTACAACAGCCGTAGCCGCGGGCAGACTAAAGGTAATCGCGATCAATACCTGTTTCTTCCATATCCAATCCATACTATATGTATAATTATATACTGAATGGCCTCCAGCTCAGTTGGAAGTAAATATTGTTGACAAGTACACGTACAAGTACTTCCTCCCCGTTTTTAACCGACCTCAAATAAAAAAGGAGGTTCGAAATTCGGATATATTTTTTATATGTTTTATATCGCCAAGGAATTTCTAAGTTACGTAAGTATTTAAATCCTACGATTTGAAAAATCTTTTTTTGGATGGAAGATTCTTCCAGATTGGTCCTTCTTAGAAATTTCATCAAAATCGGTTCAGCAGTCTGGTTTCTTAAGTTGTTTGAGCTCATATTATTAGTCACTGCTATATAACGTCCGATAAAACGTCCACCGCCTCTTAGCAGCCATCTTTGCTTCCAGACATTCTCCAGTAAAAGTCAAAAGATATTTATACGGCAAGTTGGTCTAACAGATTATGCTATGCGGAGCCAAAAGTAGCTCTACTCAGTGAAAATGTGCCACCAGCCACAACCACCGGTGGCCGCCACCGATCACGTGTGCACGAAAGTCCCTACAGAATAAAAAAATAAAATAATGTATCTAGTAAGATTACGATCTAGACATAATGTAGGCTAATGAGCAATTTTATGCTGACATCAATTTCTAGATTGTTATTCTAAGAATGTGTCCATAAGCATGTTTCTTATTGTCTCTATACACTTAAGGGGAGACACTTTGTTGTTGTGTTATTTAATCCCTGCAGAATGTATTATAAAAATGAGTGTGAACTGCTAGTCACTGGCCATCGGTGGCAGTGGCTGTGGCGGCAGTGGAACTGGCACCTAGACTCACCAAGCTTAAATAAATTTTAAAGTGATCCTTGTAATACAGCTGAATACATATTTTTTTTAATTTAAATTTGCAAAGAGCTGGCTTATCCGCCTTTTAGAAGTTATCTATAGTGATTAAAATCACAGAGAAAGTTTAATGGCGCAACCAAACGCACGTCCAAAAAACTGTTGGCACACGCCCATAACTGTTAAATCGAAATAGAACATTAGCAAAATTGCTACTGAAAGCTCAATAAAGCACAATTGTTCGAGCCACGAGCACAGACTGACATGGACCACCTCTGTGAGGTAACACCCACAAAGAATAACAATAGAATCACCAGTTCATAATTTCTACTCTATCACTACAATTAGCAAGTAAGTTTAATTGTTTAAGGTCTACGCAAACCTTAGAGTATCTAAGGTACAATATAAAAAAGAAAATTGTTGTGTTTTTGTTATGTTTCAATAATAAAACAAGCAAAGCAATAATAGAATACGTTAAATAGGTCACTGAGGATGTCATATAAAGAACTAAAGGAGGTAGTCAAAGGCACGTCCAAACTACATTTGGCAAATGGCCACAACTTTTAATAAAAAGAATAGAAAATTCAAATAGTCGTTAAGCGAAATTGCTACGATTTGCTAAAGTAGAGCAACAATCCAATACATTAAGTAGATACTGTAGTATCTCATGTATACTCTGTGACCGGGGTAAGATTTATCCCGCGAGGGAGTACGGACTCGTATTAGCATTCTTTAATCTTTGCCCGGGATTTATCGATTCCCGGGAATTAGAGATTTGTGGGGGAAATGTGATAGGGTTTCCAATTTGGTAAATATAAACGGTAGTCTGAAGTCAAAAGATATTCTTCTTCTTGTAGTGTTACTAGTATTTTCCAATAAGGTGAAAAGATTTGAATTCCATATTAAAGAGGTTCCTTTCTAGAACTGAAAAGGTTCAGTAGATTAAATAGAATCACAAGAATCATTTTGAAGAAGTCTACCGCTCATACGTTTTTAAGAAAATTTATTTTGACTATTAGATTCTGTATCTGTCTATTTTGGATCAATTTTTCTAGTGTCAAGTGAGGATATATTACATAGGTAATTAAATAAAATAGTTTTATGTCAAGCTAGTCAACAGACAAGTCAGTCGTCATTAGCTATGTCCACACTGGTCCTTTTTTTATTCTTTAAGGGCATGCGTCATAGCGCAGTCAACAGCGCACGTGAGGCATGCCCTTAGCGCATGCGCGATGACAGTTGAAAGCGATGCGCGCGCTATGAATCAGGCTATCCGACATCGGATGGATTTCTGTGCCTTATAGCGTTCAACAACAAGATGGCGGACGAAGAAAAGGATTTAACGTTGAAGTTTATTGAAGATTACAGAAACTTTCCACAACTTTGGGATCAAAATAATAAATTTTACACAAATAAAGTGAAAAGGAACGATGGTTTTTCTTGTTTTTTCTTGGTTCTTTTTTTTCTGGATTTTTTTATGACCAAGTAAGCTGCACATAATTATTCCAACAAGTAAAATATTCTCGTTGCACATGTTTTCAAAAGATTAACAGAACTACGACTGAACTGGTGTTGCGTTCAATTGAGACATTCAATTATTGAATGCGCTAAACGAAAGTTGAATAGAAAGGAGACGAAACTTGAAGATGAAAAGGCACAGTGTGGACATAGCTTAGCTTTGAAGAAAAAGGTGGCGTTTTTCTTTATAACCATCGGAAACACTATCGTTCAAAGATTAGATTTTTCAAATATTTACAATTTCGTCTGTCAATTTTAAATTTTGTCTAAAGAACGAGAAAAAATATAGTGTCCCAAAAGTCGAGCGGGATTTGAAGTTAGAACACGCGTGAAAAAAAAAATACAAAAATATATTATCTGTCGGACAGCGTTAGTTTGTGATGGTAAGCTCCACCCTAAATAAGTATGTACATACTCTAGGTAGGTAGTAGGTACTTCATTCATAAACAATCCAAGCTTCAATGAATAAATTGATCGCTAAGAGTTCCCACGAATCGACCACCAATTTCTAAGTATTCCAAAACTAACATCGTTAAAATTATATTACCATTTATTTACTTATTTCAGTTATGGAAAAGTCACGTACAACAAACATTTTTTTTTAATGGCTACGCACCGGTTGTGCATTCTACCTCGTATTTTATTGATTTTTCGATGTCATTGCCGACCCTTGAGCACGGAGAGATGTTTGGTTTCGTAAAAGGAGTTGGTAATTTATTTTTAAATATTTTAAAATGTGAATGAGATGGCTGCTTCGTGGTAGGTATTACTGATGCCATGACCACTTTGTTTAATTAATAAGTGTAACATTGACCACCAATGTTACACTTATTAAATATAAATTGAAAACGTGTTCTTAAAGTAAATGTATTTTAATAAGAGCTAATATTTCAATCAACTAATAAATTTATCATTCAGATTAAAAATATACACATTTATTTTTTTAGGCTTGTCACAAACTGACATTTTATTCGAAGAATAGTGTTATTCTTTAATGTAAAAATCTGCTCTAAGATAACATAATGGTTAAAAGAGCTATTTTACTTAGCTACATGTTATTTAGCTGAGCAATAAAAAAGTGCCATATCAAAAAAACGATGCAAAAATATGAAAAATAAAAATATTAGCCAAATCTGACACGCCGAATGACAGGTCCGTCCCGCCAAAAACTGACAGATGCGTCCCGTTCACGTCGTGGTTATCGCTAACACAAACACGACCAAATGTCGCTAGCGCAATCCCGTTAGCTCTATCCTAATTGATAATTATCATTTTTATTGGCTCAGCGGCGCTTTGATAAATTATTATTGCGGTAATTTCGTTAAGTGACGCCATGTTTTTATTTTATTAATGTTTTATCGTTCGGTTTATCGGGGTTTAGGATGATTCTGATTGGCTCAAGAATTGATTTGTTTGTGAGCATTTTCGTTGAGTAATATGTAGTAATAAAGTATGGAACGTTTTATCAAAGTTACTTTAAAATAAAGATCAATAAATCTTTATTTATTTATTTATTTAATCTTAGACTCACAGTTACAATATTGTTTATCTTAAGCTATTCGATGTATTTTATACATTAACCAATTCGAATCTACATTATGTAAGCAGTAAAGTAAGTAGGTAGGTACAAAAACAGTAATAATATTATCTTTATTGTACACAAACAAATAAATACAGAAAATTTAAAAAAATATGAGTAGGTACAATGCCATTTATCAATGAGCTCAAAAAAAACCTAAATTTACTATTATATCAACGCACAATAAGAATTTATTTTTGTTCATTAAAATTACGCGAAGTAATAGTTATTTGTTATACAAGAGTGCAAAGCTGCTTTTTAACCGCGTGCTCAATTTTGATGACTGAGCAAGCGCAGGATTCTAATATTTAACCACAAGCGTAGCGAGTGGTTTAAAAGTTAGAATCCTAAGCGTTGGCGAAGGAATCAAAAGAGCACAAGGTGAAAAATCATTGACTGAAAAATCTTTGGATGAAAAAAACATTGACTTATTAGAATTTGCTTTTAAAAATATCCCTTTTTCTCTACGTAAAAATGTATTCTCATAATCTGACAGTTGAGTACCCATAAAAGTACCAGCATGAGTTCAAATTAGGGTGACACGTATCACAAATGGTGCGGTCGGGCCCACTTTGGACCATTGTGTTAGACAAAACATTGGATCCACCTGACTAGCATGTTTTTGCTCCCAGTTCATTTATTGACGGGACAACTTCTTATAATTCGATGGAGCCGGGTGCACGCACGAAAATACATGACGTCATGCGGAGTTACCTTGCTATGAGGCGTTTTGTGTGAAAGGTGGTAACACCAATTTCCAAACGTGATGTGACAAAATCATTTATTTGTTAAACTCTTTATTGCACAAAAAAACGAAAATTAAATGTACAAAATGAGGGCCTCTACCTGCTGACCTTAGAGGTAGAGAATCGCGTAGGCGTGCTTACTTAAAAACACTTAAACAAAAGTTTAAACTCTGTTATATTTAGATAATTAATTTTTTCTTGTTTTTATCTTCAAAATACTCTATGGTTGTGTCTATTTCTGTTTTCTTTATTCCTCAAAGTTCATTAACCCCGCGTAATGTCATCTAATCCAAAATGGCCGCCGTCGGCTCAAAACAGCTTTCTCAAGCAAACCTTGTCCACATAGACAATAAAGTTAGCCGCTTCGCTTAGCACAGTTCTGCAATCAATGTAATTCAATTTTGTCCCCCTGTAGGACAGAAGCTTCGTGGAGGACATAGGTATACCTACAACAGTATACAGGGTGTTTGGACAGCATCTGTGGCGACAGCTACCAAAAATGAAAGTAATAATATCGTCCTATCGTATCCCTGGTTCTTTCATACCAAGTGCGATGAAAGGATTTGAAGTGCTCACACCGACTCTTTCCTCACACACACACATGGGAGTTTTATTGTCACCTACATAAGTTCTTTTTTTGTTTATTTTAGCTTTATATACCTTAACAATGCAATATTTATTACAAAACTGCACGAGTTCTGTCTGGCTCTGTCTCTGGTTCTGGTTTTGAGTCTGTGTGTGTGTTGACTAAATAAATCCTACGTCGAAACGTCACACACACAGTATAATATATAATATCTTATTCTTCATGAAATATTTACCGAACATGGTAGATTACAGGGTTGGACGCATAACAGTATTATTTAATTAAACTACTAAAATTATAATTATTGTGGTAATTTAAAGGTCCGCCCTTTTACGGCCAAAACCGTGCCAAATGTCGTCTGTTAATTTAACGCCCTTCAAACTTATAAACAAACAAATTAACAATAAATAAATTGCCACCCCAATTTATCGCTATAACGCTGAGCTAATCATCCTTATAAATATTAAACTACCCTTAAGTTTGGCGGTTAAGGGTGAGGCTCACTGATGCGAACATATCTGTAATCTATTCTTATGGAGCATTTACAATATGCAAGTTACTAAAGCGCTCGAGACGTAACATTGCTAAGTCTTACCGGCCGAGTAGCTAAAGCTGCAACGTTAAGGCTATAAGCCTTGCGCACATCTACGGTGGCAATCAGTCAAACGCTGTCAAAAATGACAACGATATTTCACAGCGTCTCATATAGCGCCACCGCAGAAAGCTTATATGTGCGCAAGGCTTTAATAGACAGTCACCATTACGATGGATGACATTGCTAGTGGCGTTTACATCTGGGTACTTAGATTTATTATATAGACTAGAATTGAAAGATACTTAATTAACTCAAACTCAATATTTGGATACCTATAAAATATAAAAGTGACACAGTTTATTTTAAAAGCTTTTATTTAACTTCAATGTTGGGGTAGAATTTAGCAAACAAAACTTTTACTATTTTTAGCGTTAAAAAAGCTTGTTTAAAAAAAATTGCATATAGTTTATAATTTTTTATAACGTATAAAGTATAGTAAAAACAATAAGTATAGGGTTTTAGATCAATTAGCTCTAACTTTACTGTACACAGGCAAGGAAAATAAACCAAGCAAGTAGCTTGCACAGTGTGAATGCGCTTACAGAGCGCGCTTGCTACAACAGTACCTTAACTTAGGGGGAGTTTTATAGGGTGTACAGTAAGTGGCGACATATGATTGCCCTGTTACAATTTAACCAAATTGAAGGGTGGCGGGTAGTTAAGGATTTTATTGTATGCTAAGTGATTAGGATTTTGCGAATTTTATAAGCATTTACTGCGCTTTTTTGATGAAATTGAATGTTTTTTTGGAAAACTGGGATTTGGTACTGATAACATCGTTTAGAAACATCCCGTTGTCCCTGTTAAATGGAGAGAAAATCACGGGTCCACCGGGAATACACAATGAAAATGACCCTAAAAACCTCTACTGGTCATCCAAAGACTGTCCTTCATTCGGCTCCACATCAAATAGGCACTGTCACACTGTGACACCTTACGACACCCAAAAATATGACCAAAATAATATGTAAAATGACAAAAAGTTAGAAATTTTAAAATTTTGCATTTCTTTAATTTTAAAAGAAGCTCTAGTTTAAAAAATAATTTAGTCTTAAAAACTAAAAGATGAACCTCCACTTCCTCAAATGATAGTTCTCCATGTAGTTCTGTCATGGTCACCCTGACTGTAGGATTCAATTACTTTATGTATTAAAGTCGGTATTTTCCGTATAAATATATTCTTAACTGAAAATCCACAGTCCTCCCACACGTTTTTACCAAGTAGAGTTGGGCTCTAAAGTCTCGGCAAAGTTTTATCGATACACACAAGCTGTTTTGAACGAAAGAAGAACGTGTAAAGAACGAATAATAAATAAGTAATAAAAATAAATATTGTGGACACAACACTTTCTAGCTCCAAATTAAACAGAGCTTGTACTATGGGAACCAGCTGGCCTACCATTAGCTTCATATCAAACTCAAACTCAAAACTCAATAATTTTTTATTCATTACGATGCAAGAATCACTTTGAAACGTCTTATAGCTAGGTGAGTCTATGGTATATATGGCTAGGTGTATATGGTTATGATTATGGCTGTCAAAATTGTATCAACAGTGTCAACACATTCAAACCCAAGAAGAAAATGAATGTGTGGGTCAGCCTATCTATACACAATTTGACAGCCATAGCCATAACCATATGGGGCTCGTGGTAGCCCTGCAGATAGGTGATATAATACTTATAAATTTTTTATTTGTAGAACTTTGATTATCTATGTCTATGACTTACGGCGCAGAAGGCAGAGCTACTACCAACTGAGCGGAGAGGCCAATCAAAGTACTATTAGGCCTGTCCATAGTACGAAAGGCAAGATTTGTTGCTTCGACTGGTGGTAGTACCTATCACGGGCAACGAAGTACCCAGCCGTAGTTTGTTGCCTGTTCTTCTAGGCTTGGCCGCGTGGAACTGGCACCTAGACTCACCTAGCTTTAAGACGTTTCAAAGTGATCCTGTGATACCACTGAATAAATACATGTTATCGTAGAACCTAACAAGATCAAAAATATGTGTCAAGTGCACGAAAGGAGTGTCTTTGAGGCGCACTTAAAATCCTTTCACCACGCTTGGTTCGAAAGAATCAGTGACACGATAAGAAGAAGAATACATGTTTGTCTTTGACTGACGCTGCAAAATTGTCTATACTATTACACGGGTATTTATCGCGTATATTACCTTATTTTATCGTGGGGAAACCGGCATATCGTAGAACCTAAAAAGTCCGAAAATATGTGTCAAGTGCACGAAAGGAGAGGATGAGGCGCACTTAAAATTCTTTCACCACACTTGGTTCGAAAGAATCAGTGACACGATAATAAAGAAGAATCTTATTTTATTTATTTTCCCGACGTTTCGTCTATGTTGCAATAGCCGTGGTCGCGGGCTGACTGGAGCATTGACATGAGTGCTACCGTTGTTGAGAAGTGGAGGCAGCATCACTAACTACCCTCACTTGATCTTCTTTGTGCATAATATCCGTGCACGTACTACCCGTACGTACTACCCGTACGTACTACCCGTACGTACTACGTTTATTACACGGGATAAATACCCGTGTAATAGTATAGACAATGGTGCAACTGAAAAACAGCGCTGCAAGAGCTACCGTGCCCTTGTAGCAAATGCTGAGTGGTTTACCTTTTTTGCCGTCATCTATATTTATAAAAGAAAGTCGTGTTAGTTACACTATTTATAACTCAAGAACGACGGAACCGATTTGGCAGAAAATTAGTGGGGAGGTAGCTTAGAACCGGGAGAAGGACATAGGATACTTTTTATCCCGAAAAAGCAACGGGAACGGGGTATTACGGGAACGGGCGAGCGAAGCCGCGGGTGGCCACTAGTTTCATATAAGTTGAACTGTACCTTTTAATTTTAAGTTGACGCAAAATATATTATTTCTATTCTATTCTAATAGTATAAATATGTTTTATGATCGCAAAAGTTTAAAAAGTACTATTGTCTAAAACCACTTTGTATCGATATTTCTTTACCCCATCTCTAGTACGGGGATCTAATTTGTAAAGGGCCGTCCCTTTGTTTGTGCGAACAAATTGCTGCCTGATAATTGGCTTACAGCCCCGCGGGATTAGCGCGGCCGTAGTGCTGGCGGGAACTAATGTGACGTTTGAAATTACTCAAGACGCACATCTACGCATTCTGCGGTGGTGATCAGTGAAACGCTGACATATTTGAACACAATACAGAAATAGAGAACACGCCTCAGAGCAGCAAAAACGCTTTTGCTTTTGGTTTGAAATTCCGTGGAACACGCTGTCGCTGCTCCAGAACGCTTAAAGGCCTGTGCACATCTAGGCGATTGCGATCAGCTAAAGCGCTGTCAAATTTGACAGCGATATTTGACAGCGTTTCAGCTGATCGCTATCGCTCAGATGTGCACAGGGCTTAAATGCGTTAGAGTAGATGCGCGGAAGGCTTCAGAGATACTGAAGGTTACTTAGCACTGACGTTTTGTTGGTAGTTCTAGCTGGGTGAGAGAAGCAAGCCGCAAAAAGAAAAAAATAATTAATTGAAAAATAAATTCACAAAAAAAGAGTTCTTGAAGTGTAAATTGTAGTGATGCAATTAGCATTGTGTTGATTAACGTATTTATCTGAAAGTCACTTCACTTCACTTTTTCTTTTTTGGCTACTGCGAATTCTGCCAGTGTCCGTTTCATGCTAGTGTCATAAACTTCTTCCTAATAAATGGTATCTGTCCATTCGGACAATTTTGCCAATGTCAAGTGAGGATATTATAAATAAAATAGTTTTTAGTCAAGTCAGTCAATTGACAAGTCGGCCATGGAAGTTTATCGAGGCTGAGTTTTATCACGTCAACCGATAAGCCTTTAGTAAGTACGTGAGCTACTACTAGTAAGTAAACAGGCCTTTGCATCTATTCTAGATGATTTTATATAGGGGCAAGATTTTACCCATGCCCCTATTTACGGGATGCTATAGTTCCTGGGACAGACCTTTTAGAAGGAATAGGCTTGCTATTAGTATACGCCAAAAAAACATCGGTTGTCTGTAAAGTCGGTTTACTGGCGATAGTTGAACGTGACAACGTCATACAGCTGTCCACGCGGACGCATCGCTCACTCAAGTAGGAGAGAGACAGATGTCGAACGCTGCCGAACGCGAAGGCCGTGCATGCCTTTTTGTCGCTCGTTCCGCGCTCTCGCTTGCACTTTAAGCCTTAAATGGAACGCCTCAGAGCGAGGTAACGCCGCATGACGTCATGTTTTTTTCGTGCGTGCAGCCGGCTCCATTAATTATAAGACGTTGTCACATCAAAATATGAGTTGTTATTTGTTTGTGTAACGCTCACAGTCTGGCCACACCCTTGCAGTTAAAGTCCTAAGCATGGATGCTTTTTAAATCAAATTCAAATGTGAAAATGTTTCGTTTATCTACTCACTAATTATTTAATTAATAGAATCCCGAGCAGTGGGGAGTAATCAAGGCTTTTATACAAAGATCGTGGGTTCGAATGTTATTTTTTGTTATAAATAATATATTTTTTTATAAATATTGTAGGCAATCTACACAGCACTATCAAAATGTCTCAAATTAGGCAGAGCATGTGTTATGGGAACCAGATAGCTGATATAATAACTTATATTTTTTGTAAATACATACTTAGAATACAATATAACACCCAGACAGAGAACAAACATCTCCGTTCACCACATAAATATTTGTTCTCCGTGGAGATGGAACCCACGACCTACGGCGCAGAAGGTTTGAGCTACTGCCAACTGAGCTATGAAGGCTAAAAAATAAATGACGCAAATCATTTATTTTAGTCCTCAAAATACCATAGAATACCTAGGTATTCTATGGATTTTTGAGGTTATGGTATTGTGTCATTATTAGTATTAGTAGGTACCTAGGTAATGACACAATAGAAAACACATGCCATTGCTTAGTTTGGGGCTAGATAGTGTTGTGTGGATTGTCCACAAATTTTATTTTATTTGTGTGTGTTATACTCTGAATCAATTTAATTACTGACACCCAGTTTATGCAATAAATTTTCATTTCATTCAATTTATTTTATTTTATACTATAATATCATGACTATCAAAACATTACACACATGATACTTTAATACAGCTATTAACTACCCCTTATTACTTTTATTGATACTTAACCCATATGCCACGCAGATAGAGTAATTGGCTTGCAAATTATTGAGTTTTTATAGATTTAAATCTACAAAACTCTTGTCAAATGGTCAGTAAAACGTTAACATATCTACCGCTAACTCCGCACACATCTAAGCACATTTAAGCCCTCTGTGGTTACGATCAGTAAAACGCTGTCAAACATCGCTGTCATATTTGACAGCGTTTCACTTTTTGAAAAAACAAGTATGTAGTTTTTTCAAAGCCGACTTGTCTATTGACTGACTCGACTAAAAACTATTTTATTTATGTAAATATCCTCACGCGACGCTCGCAAAATTGATCCAAAATGGACAGATGCAATCTAAATAAGAAGAAGAAGATCGCCCCCGCAGAACTAGATTGGAATATTATTCGGGATTCGCTTTCTGACATTTTGGGAAGTCACATAGCTTTTTGATTTTAATTGTTTTTCTGGTGTTATTTTGAGTTCTGTTGTGTAATTTCGGTGATATTTTAACCAACATTACTTGTGTTCTTAGCTCAAAGTGTTAGCAGTTGGAAAACAAGTGTATTATGTGATATTCTGATTTGATCGAAAAGGTTTCTGATGGTTTTGAAAACAAAAGACCTTCGTTTTGTTTTCAAAGCCAAGTAGGGCCGATTTATCTATGACTGACTTGACTTGACGAAAAAGTATTTTATCTATGTAATATATCCTTACTGGACGCTGGCAAAATTGATCCAAAATGGACAGATACCATTCATTAAGATAAAGAAGGAGAAATACTGTTCGAGAATGTAATAAAATGTAGCGCAAACAAAAAAAAAAACTGTAAGTAAAAAAAATATGAACCCTTCGGACGTGCAAATCGGTCAGTTTGTTTATTAGTTTATTTAACACTAGCTCTGTACACTGGCACCAGTTACTGACTGCAGTCACTTGCACCCCTCTTGTCACCTGTTCACACACCTACCCTAGGTCTATACAGGGTGTAGCACTGATATTATAATATTGTCAAAAAGAAATAAATAAATACTTAATAAATAAATAAAATAAATGTTATAGACAATCCACACAACAAAATTTAATAACAATATAATAGTAAGTAGTTTTTGCCGTGGCAACGTCTTATAATTCGATGGGGCCGGCTGCACGCACGAAAAAACATGACTCATGCGGCGTTACCTCGCTCTGAGGCGTTCCATTGTGCGGCTTGAAGTGCAAGCGAGAGCGAGGAACGAGCGACAAAGAGGCACGCACGGCCTCCGCGTTCGGCAGCGTTCGACATCTGTGTATTTCTAGTGTAGGATCCCGCTATAGAAGGACCTTCACCGAGCTGGTTATTTAATGAAACGTATTTTATATTTAATTAAACATGCCAACAAATATATTCTTTATGGTTTGCCTATCAAATTTCAGTCCAGGATATGATTAATTAATAATTAAAAAAAATATTGTTTTTTTAACTTTCCACCGGTTTGTTTATTAGAGAAATTCTATACCAATCGAAAGTATAGACCCCATAGAATATGCAAACGTTAGGTTGCCTATTTTTTTCCGGTCACAACTCTCGGGTAGCCAGGTATAAACAGGTAGGTAAATCGATACTAGCATTTTGCACCGGTATCTTTATTGAATAAAAATACTGGGGTCTATACTTTCGATTAGTATAGAATTTGTTTAATAAACAAACCAGTGGAAAGTTTTTATTTTTATTTTTTATTATTAATTAATAATAATTATCCTGGACTGAAATTTGATAGGCAACCCATACATAATATATTTATTGGCATGTTTAATTGTACATAAAATACGTTTCATTAAATAACCAGCTCGGTGAAGGTCTTTCTATAGCGGGATCTTAGACTATTATGACGTTGTCACGTTTAACTACAGACAACCGATTTCGTAATTTTTTCCCGTAAATAGAGACTGTATGTATGGATGAAAAAAGACACCCGTGACCGTTTAACACTAACAGTGACTTTAGACTGTTTTTACGAATGAAAATAAATAGTTCTTGAAATTATTTAAACTGCGCTTACGTAGGACAAATAATTAGCTTAGATCTCAGCCTTTTGGGCACATTGCCTGCGGTCGGTGATCTGAGCTCTGTTTTCTACCTATACCTAATACCTACAGAAGGCCTACCATAAGCTCTGTCTGGCTCTGTATTTGCCTCTAGTTTTGAGTCTGTATGAATGTTTACTCAGTATAATACACTGGTGAGCACTCGCACAGACTCAAATCCAGAGCCAGAGACAGAGCCAGACAGAGCTTGTGTAAGGCCTATAGTTTGGTTAATTCTAGATACAAAGGATAAATAAAAATCCCCCATGGATCAAAAAACCCGTGAAAACACCCTATTTAACACTGGCGACTTTGGCTAATTTTATTTGCCCCACATTGCCACCCCAACTATTTTATTTACACCAATAAATTATAAGGGGTGTCCTAATCATGTTTAACGCATATGTCACTGTTTTGAGTTTAATCGTAATCAATAGAGATTAGTATTGCCAGTATTCTCCAGGCAGTAGAACTGTTTGAAATCATGCCAACAGCTAAATTCTACCCATCGCACTGCTCGCCATAGGCAGAGAGTTCATCCTCACACCTTAGAGCCTGGGTGGTCGCGAACCGTTCGGTTTCAGAGGAACTTCCTCCCGCGAACACTGAGGGCGCTTGTACACGCTAAGAAAATTTGCCGTTCCTGCGGCAGACAAGACAAATTCTTCGTGTAGACGACAAGAATTTTGTCTTTTCCACACACGAAAACGCAACAACGTTCGCCGCGTCGTGTCTTGCGCAGATAAGATTTTTTTCGTGCACCGCTGCGAGCAGTGTACACAGTTATTTTCTAGTTACGACACGAATTCTTGGGTAGACCCGGCGTTTTTTCTTAGCGTGTACAAGCGCCCTCAGGCTGTGGAATGATCTCCCTGCTGAAGACAAGTTATCAGTTCTCTAACCTTATTTTGAAGCCAATCACACGCACCAAAATGATCGATTATGTACCTTTTATCACAATCTGTTTTGTTCTTTTATCTTTGACAGATGTACTTATTCACGATTGCATGTTTTCGTGCCAAATGTAAGAATAAACGCAAAATTCAATATAAGATAAGATATGTATGATGAATGGTGTTTTAAGATGATGAACGTTGAGATCAATTTAAAATGGTCGCTATTTTGTAAAACACAAGGCTCACTTTTAAATGTTTTAAAGCTAGGTGAGTCTAGGTGCCAGATCCACGCGACCAAGGCGACGCAAGAACAGGCAACAAACTACGGCTTGGTTCCTACCGTTTTTTTATAATGCAATGCTGCTTCATGGCAGAAAGCAGCATGATGGTAGAATACATACATACATATATAAAATCACGGCTCATTCCCATGGGGGTAGGCAGAGATCACGGATTTCCACTTGCTACGATCCTGACACACCTCTTTCGCTTCATTCACTCGCATAACATTCTTCATACATGCTCGTCGGTTTAGGGTACTCCTAACCTGGCCTTTCTCTAAAACGTCTGCGATCTGATCGAGATACATGCGCCTAGGTCTTCCCCTTCCAGTAGTTCCATTGGATTGCATTGGACGTGACAACGTCTTATAATTCGATGGAGCCGGCTACACGCACGAAAAAACATGACTCATGCGGCGTTACCTCGCTATGAGGCGTTCCATCTAAGACTTGAAGAGCAAGCGAGAGCGCGGAACGAGCAACAAAGAGGCACGCACGGCCTCCGCGTTCGGCAGCGTTCGACATCTGTCTCTCTCCTACTTGAGTGAGCGATGCGTCCGCGTGGACAGCTGTATGACGTTGTCACGTTCAACTATCGTCAGTAAACCGACTTTACAGACAACCGATGATGACCAAAATGAAAAAAAATGAATAAAACAAACTAACCTCCTAACTCCGGTATCCGATGATAGAACATCCCAGTCCTCGCCAGCCATTCCAGCTGCATATGATGCAGCACCCTGTCCCCAGGGTGGTGAAAGGCTGAGGGTAGTGGAGCTCCCCCCACAGGCTGCATTTGAGGGTAGTTGAAGAGAGCTGCTGACTGGGCGGCGACTAGCGCCGGGTTTTGGGGTAGTAGACCAGGTTTTGGGATGATACCTAGGGGTAAAAAGTATTTGTAAGATCGTATGAGGTTGTCAAAGTCAAAAGATATTCATTAGTATCACAAGGATCACTTTGAAACGTCTTAAAGCTAGGTGAGTCTAGGTGCCAGTTCCACGCGACCAAGCCGACGCAAGAACCGGCAAAAAGCGGATAGGTGGCGTCATTTTTTTGATTGACTGGCCTCTCAGCTCAGTTGGTAGTAGCTCTGCCTTCTGCGCCGTAGGTCTTGGGTTCGATCCCCACCGAATACAAATATTTGTGTGGTGAACAGTGATGTTTGTTCTCTGTCCGGGTGTTATTGTATTCTAAGTATGTATTTACAAACAAAATGTACATAAGTATTTGTTAGCTATATGGTTCCCATAGTACAAGCTCTGCTTAGTTTGGGGCTAGATAGTGTTGTGCAGATTGTATATAATGTTTATTATTTTATCAATATATTTATATGATATAGAAATAGCAGTGGAGTTTCAGTGCGGAGCTAATTCAACTGATGACGATAATATGCGATATTTGACAGCGATTTCTGTATCTATTGCTTTTAAATATGACAGCTTATCGCCTAGATGTGGCCGTACCTTAAGTCATGCATCCAAAACTTTTGAAAAATAACATAATTAAAGACTCACCAGGCCTATAACTCTCGTACTCTTCATTCCCCCCTTCAACTCCCGGCGAAATCGGCGGACTGTACCCTGATCCGTTTCCATCATCAGACCCTGGACTGCCACTTCTTGGAGAACTGTTCCCAGATCTACTCTCTCTATCCTCCCCATACTTGCTAATCGTATTCTGTTCTATCGTACTATCATAGTTCTCCTGATACCGTGGTATATAGTTTTTGTTCTGTAGAAGAGTTAAATACTTCTGCTGGTTCAGTCTGTCTTGGAGACTGGAGTCTGGTTCCAGCTGTTTTGAGAGCAATGCGTCTATGCAGAATGATTTCTTTGTCTGGCTAATGCAGGTCTTCTCGTAATACTTGGGGCTGGTGGAACGTTCGGAGTCCTGGTCTATTTCTAGAGGCTTTTCAGAGTCAGCGCGGTACATGGTTTGGATTTGGGAAGCCATCTTACATTATCTGTTAGCTGTGGGAAAATAAAAATAGTTAATAAAATGATAATAAAAGAAAATGTATAAAATACACAAGAAACAGTTGAGCTATCTGCAGACCGATACAAACGATCGAGAGATAGCTCAACTGATTCAAATCAGTGACAGACGGAAGCGTCCCCAAGACCCTTGCAGCGTTGCCACGCATATATGTATAAATATATAGACTCACACAATCCCCTCCACCTATTTTTTTACCTACACAAAAAAACATTCAGACGTATTCCAGCAAATCTCTATGCTGTAGGCCAGGGATTCCCAAAGTGGTCGATATCGGCCCCTTGGGGTCGATATTGGTTTCCTAGGGGTCGACATAAACGAAATAGTACATTGTTACCTGAGTGTTGAAAGTCACGTTTTTTGAGTCCCGAGACGGGTTTGGCGCCAGAGCGTCAGCGAGGGCGCCAATGGAGCTTGAGGGACTCAAAAGACTTTCACCCGAGGTGAACACTGTGCTTTTCATTACGAATACAAGGAAAGTAAAAATAAAAACATGAAAGAAAAATTAGTGAAAATGAAGATTGAATTGCCGCCTTCCCGGTTTTTTTTTTCTTTTTCTCTGGCGGGCCTTCGGCTTCGGTTCGCCAGCATTATTCAGCCATTATTTTCATTTTCATAATTTAAATCTATGTTATTTTAAATAAATAGTTGAAGCTATACACTAATCAAGTAATTTAGAAGATATATTATTTATTTAATACTATCTTTATGTTATTTAAATTTAAATATTACGTTGCGCTCTAATTAAACATTTTAAACTTCTTACCGTTGTAATGGGTTTCCAACCTACTTGCTGAATAAGAAGTTGGAATTTGGTTGAACAACCTCCTTGCAGTTAGAAAGACTTTAGAAAGTTGGAACATGGTTGAATAAAATAGAACTTGTTTTTTTTTATAATTTGACAGCTGTCAGTAGAAAGCGATTCTCCCTAGGGCTGAAAGTTTTACTTTCAATTAGGCCGCTCAGGCAACTTCATACCTACTTTCAGAGTATGAGTAATGAAAACTGATTTTGGGGGTCGACGAGGTCTAACAATTGACCCCTATTAAATTAACACAAGTTCTTATTTCAAACTTTCAAGTTAGGTATGTAGGTACTGTATTGTTTATGTTGTGTTACGTGTACTAAGAATAATTAATATTTTTGTAGGAAATAGCATTGTTGTAGTAATGTAAAGTCTCAAGTTCGTACAACGTACGTTTATTTTGTTAAATTTTGATGATAAAATGGAGTCAACTTTAATCTCCTAACCAAGTGCAAATTTTTCCAATTGGTACCTTAGTACCTAGGTATTTTGTATGAATATGAAAAAAACTAAAGATACGCCCCCTTATTCATAACAGTCTGCTGACTTAAAGCATTCCTAATTTTCACTCTGTCTTCTTCTATTGACCTAAATCGAGAGAGACCTATGAGACCTTTTTAGTTAGCGGACCATTGCGAATAAGGGGGTTGATCTTAAAAGTAGGTAATTTGGCCATGGGGGTCGGAGGAAACTGTTCATTTTGGAAAAGGGGTCACTTGTCCAAAATAGTTTGGGAATCCCTGCTGTAGGCCTATCATGAGCTCTGTCTGGCTCTGTCTGGCTCTGTCTCTGGTTCTGGTTTTGAGTCTGTGTGAGTGCTCACCAGTGCATTATGACGTTTTGACGTAGGATTTATTTAGTCAACACTCTCACAGACTCAAAACCAGAACCAGAGATAGAGCCAGACAGAGCTCATGGTAGGCCTACTGTATAATATTAATAATAGCACCTATACACGATAAAACCTAGCTAATATAAGTGCTTAATTTAATTTCGCGATAAGCCTACCATATTAAAAGCTCAAATTACATTTAATAAATACATTATCGCTTTATTAAAAGCACGTTATCGTTCAGATAAAATGGCGCGTGACGGACACTTCATAAAATTCATATAATAATGGAGTACTTAGTATATTTAATTTGGCTCCTAGGAAGTTGATATCTGTGCTATGACTGGCCTCTCAGCTCAGTTGGCAGTAGCTCTGCCTTCTGCGCCGTAGGTCGTGGGTTCGATCCCCACCAAGAACAAATATTTGTGTGGTGAACATAGATGTTTGTTCTCTGTCTGGATGTTTTTCTTCACTATTTGAGAGCACGTAGTGCATATAGTTTTTGGAGTGACAACGTCTTATAATTCGATGGAGCCGGCTGCACGCACGAAAAATCATGACTCATGCGGCGTTACCTCGCTCTGAGGCGTTCCATTTAAGGCTTGAAGTGCAAGCGAGAGCGCGGAACGAGCGACAAAGAGGCACGCACGGCCCCCGCTTTCAGCAGCGTTCGACATCTATTTTTTTTGGATGGAAAAACTCATTCTTGAACGATTTATTCGAACCCACGACCTCAGAATCGGAAGGCGGGGCCACTACCGCTAAACCGTCAGTGTACCGATCAGTCGGAAACAAATTTCAAAGTGTAAACTATCGGAAACCAATAAACAAATAAACAAACAAGTGGGTTTCACTTACTAAAGTTTAAACCACACATGCTTGTATGCAACCGCATTGTTGTATGTAAATTAGACCCGCAGGGCTATAATCTACACATGAACAGTAGCGATAGCAATTACACAGTGAAAATGAGTCGTTACGTCGCTACCGCACTGGAACTTCATTGTATTTTTGAAGTGAAAACTTCTTTAGCGGCGTTGAGCACTTTTTCTGTAATGGGTATAAAATCTTAAACTCGCGTCAGCGCGTCAGGACACGTGACCTGATCGAAAAAGCGTAAGACGGATGGAGAGTAGACAGCTATCCCCTCTCTACGGCGCGGCGAAAATGTATGCCTGGGCCTACTGTTTCGTTTAGGCAGCGCAGGGTGCTTGCGCGAATGTTCGTGTATGTTACAGCGTGCCAAATAACAAACAAGCCCCCCCTAACCATTCCAAAATATCAAACATGCTCAACGTTAATAATCAAGTTTTCACTTCTGCCGGCACTCCCGGAGTGCAACCCGTATTTTTTTTATTTTGTAAAAGTATAATTTACCTAGCCACCTAGCTTTAAACTTTGCGCACATCTAAGTATTGGGCGGTGGCGATCAGTACAACACTGTCAAATACCGCTGTCATATTTTACAGCGTTTCACTGATCGCCATTGTAGAATGCTTAGACGCAACACATACCAGATTTCTGGTTCCCATAGTACCAGCTCTGCTTAATTTGGGGCTAGACAGTGTTTTGTGGATTGTCCACAATATTTATTTATAAGTATTACTATCTGTCTGTCGTGCTTTGCAAGATATTTATTTTTAGTTAGGTAGTTAAGTTTTATGATATTCCTATACATACCTACATATACTAACGTCTGTTCATTCAACAAACAATGGCTTCAAGAAAAGGAGGAGGTTGTCAATTCGGCTGTATTTTTTTTATATTTTTTACCTTTTGCTATTGCTGTTGCTATGGATTGTTTTTAAATAATTGTCCAGCCGAGTATTTTATTTCTAATGGACTTAAGCTAGTACTCAACTCATACTCATATTTTTTATAGCAACTATTATGTTACATGGTGAGTTTTGAAAGTTAAAAATGGTGAATACATAATAGGTCTTTCAGTTCAGGGCATAGCAATATTTGGAATTGTGGTTTACTTGTTTTTAAACTATTCTACTGGGAAAACGGGCGCGTTGAAGTCTTTTATAAGGGCTACGATTTGTAAGCGTTAGTTTCTTACAGTTTCTTGTAGACTATTATTGGTCGGTAAAAGGAATTGCATTATAACGTTGACTTTTTTGTCGCCGCATCCATTTTTAATGTTACCTTTTTGAAAATGGAATGCTATGGTTACGTATGCTACAAAACGGCACGCTGGAGTTCCAATACATTTGAAAAAGGAATTGATTTTTTTTAATAGTCTTGTTACACTGACACTTACTAGCATAAGAAGGTAAGCGGATATTTATAAGAACAGTGATTTATTTGGAATCATTATTGTAACAATAAAAAGTACCTATAACTAAGTTGTAATTAAAAAAAAGATATATAAAAAGAGATAGATCCTTAAATCTAAATGATTAGCTAAAAAAATATTACGGAATCCTCTTTGGGTTCATTCTTTGCCAATCAATTGTGTTTATAAAAATGTAGTTGAAATGTAAAAGGCTTCGCCAGTTTCTTACCTTTTTATAATAAAACTAAAACTAAGAATCTACATACAAATAATTTAACAAACACTTCACAATTTTTCATACACCGTTTTTGAAACATAAAAAAATGTTTTAAAAAATATATTCAAAATCCACGATTGTCACTTCATTATTACAAAATATTTGATTTAAAAAAAAGAATTCGAATTTCGAACGTCAATCCGTTCGGAAACCGTTCGCGGTCCTTCGTCACATACAACTGACTTATTTTATTACAACGCGAGATCTGCTATTATCATCCCATATGTCACCGACCGAATGGGCGTTACCAAAACCAAATTAAAAAGGTCCTTCCATCTTTGAAAACAGGAGAATAATAGAGATCAGTGTGGAGTGGTCGGAATCTCGTCCCTCCCATCCTTTGTCTCGTTCTAATGCATTGTTTCTCTGTCTAAAGTAATTATCTTGGTGAGTAGTAAGTCCGTTTTGGCCACCGCACTAGATTTTCATGTTTGCGCTTTCCTTTTATTTTTGTTTGACAAGGTATTTTTGGTCCGGCTGCTCTCTTAATTATTTTACGCTTGGTTTTATTTATAATTATTTTGTACGCTGAAGATGGCTTAGGTACCTTTTTACTTATAATTTTGATTTGATGGGCTAAAAGCTTGATGCGCGGTTGGTTGGTAGGTATTGCATAAAACTTTTTTTATTATTTTGAAGTTTAAAAAAATAACTCTGGTAACTAAAAAATAACATTTTGGTGTTACAATTTTTTCTCTTTCCTTTCACTTTGAATTTTAGTTCCGGAAATTTGAAGCTGTTTATGTAGTAACTAGTAAAAGTGTGCTATTAGCTGCATGAAGTCAGATGGTTTCTACTTAAAATAACTGTTAAGCTATTTAAGCAGAACACATTTCAACTATATTAAATTAAAAACTGCAAGTTTTTGCATAAGTAGTGATTTATTATAAAAATAAATCCATTTTCTAAATTAGAACATAATTCTTATTAAGACCCCATTATGGCATACTAATACAGTATCCTGTATTTAATGATATCGTATAGTTTAATGTACTTAACTTTTTTTTAATAGGTAGCTATATTTGTACATTTGCATTTTAATTAACTAGGTGTATACCTACCTAATTACCCTCTAGGTAAGCTATAATTTTAATGAAGAGAAAATAATAAATTCGTGTTTCAAAAAAAACTCGCAGACAAAACAAATCTCGCAACTCACGAATATTCAAATATATCTCGAACGTTTCTCGTAATTACACATGAATTCAAACTTAGAACGCTTTGAACACAGCTTCCGAACAAAGCCGAACAAACGAGACAGACGTCATTCGTTTCCTTCTTTTTCCATTGTCTCTGCAAGGAGGGCGGTAAGTTTTTCAACCAATAGTATTTTTGTGGAACAAAGCGAGGTGATAAAAACCTATATGCGAGAAAGGGATGGGTTGCTTCTTATGAGAAATTAGATGGTGGTTTTTATGCGTCCAAATTGAGGCACTTAAGTAGATGTTTCACAGGATTAATTCCCAAATTGCAGGATTTTGCAAAACTGTCACGTTCTGAAAGATACTTTTGTTATAAAGAGCTAGTAATGTTTTGATTTGGAAGCGAAATTGAACAATTTAGTCTGCTACTAATACTTTTGTTAGTTTATTCTCGTGACGCAGGTTTAGAGCTTGTGTCTTTGCAAACCGATCGGCTAAGTTATGCAACGTTCTGCGTGGTCACCATTTAGACGAGTGACTGAAACCCAAAAACTTCGTCAAAAGAGTTGGCTGTAGTAACGAATAGGTACCTAACTACTATGTTTTTGTTTGCATTTATATTTATACTTATAATTTATTTATATTTATAATATAAATGCAAAAAAATATGTCAAAACTCCACCATACCTAGGTATTTCTGCCGTGAAGAAGCATTTCTGTGTTTCGGTTTGAAAGGTGTGGGTGTCGATGAAATTTTTGGCGAGGCTGAACATCTGTATGTCTCAAGTTGATGGACGCATGCATCGTAGGGCACGTTCCTGATGTGCGTGAGTTACGAGGCAATGTTATGTTATAGGCGATGGTTACCCCTTATTATCAGGTGGGCAACCGCTAGTTGTATAAAAAAAACTTTTTCAATTGTTTAAAGGTGTAAAAATGTAGAACTTTTCTGTTACGTCATTTTGCGTGTTGACCAACGATTTCTTGTTTTTTTTTCTATGAAAACGCAAGCTAAGTCCCCTTGGACGCCATCTCACACAATACCCTTGAGCATATTTCAGGGGGTAATCAGCACCACGTCCGAAGGGTATGTAGATGTCATAGATCCTCATTCACCCCTCAAGATAGAACGCCCCACTGAGCCTCATTACTCCCCCTCGCTTATTAAGCCTCCCCAATTCTTGAGGCATTATAATCAAATTGGTAATGAAAACTTTCATGCTATTGTCCGCCATTTTGTTTTGCAGTGACAGTTTAATAAAATTTTGAAAATAGAGTGCGCGTAAATTATTTCCAGTCAGTTTTTTTACCGTTTCTGCTACTGGCAAAAAAAAATTGGTAATAGAGATTTTTATAAAGTCCCAAAACACTTTTAAATCAATAAAAAATTGTAAAAGAGTTATTCCGAGTTAAAAATATTTGCGTTAGGATTTTTCTTATCAGTCCTTGACATGCAATAACCTATTTTTTATAAATTTTCCCATAAACTAACAATTAGATACTTCTCACGCCGCTTATCTACTTAATATGTTTGTTTGTCGTTGTTTGTTTGCGGGCGTGATAACGCGGTCGCACTATGGTCGAAATAGTTTGTGCAACTATTGAAAATGTTGTACTGTATAAAACTGGTACGCCGTAAAAACTGGTACGCCGTAAAAACATGTGTCAAGTACATGAAAGAAGCTTCATGAGGCGCACTTAAAATCCTTTCACCACACTTATCCATCATTTAACACACATGTGTGTTTTTTTCTGGCACTGCGGCGCGGGCGGCCGCTACCGCGGCACGCTCGATCTGCTCGCTCGCATTGTGCATAATTTGTATGTTCTAACATAACTTAAGGTGGTGTTCTGACTCTTAAATGTTTTGTATTTTGAAAATAATGACTCATAGAAAAAAGCACAATAATAAGTCAATCTATCAGTTATTATCTCTATCTTAGGATGGTAGGTTTGATTGATAAGTAGGTACATACCAAAGATAAGTACATCTCCTGTCAGAATCACACAGTAATTTCTGGGCCATTTGGCACTTGACAGTTGGGGTAACCATGGTGTACAAAAAAAATCGGTTGCCTGTAAAGTCGGTTTACTGACGATAGTTGAACGTTACAACGTCATACAGCTGTCCACGCGGAAGCATCGCTTACTCAAGTAGGAGAGAGACAGATGTCGAACGCTGCCGAACGCGGAGGTCGATTGTGCCTCTCTATCGCTTGTTCCGCGCTCTCGCTTGCACTTTCAAGCTTTAAATGGAACGCCTCAGAACGAGGTAACGCCGCATGACATGATGGTTTTTCGTGCGTGCAGCCTGCTCCAACAAATGATAAGACGTTGTCACGTCAAAAATTAAAAGTAAGTAATGAAAACAGTAAAGAACAAGAATAAGATAAAGAAGAAACTTAAGAGAATAAAGAATAAACACTGGTGCACAAATCGGCATCGATATCATATTTATTTCTTATTCCTAAATGAGGTGATATGAACCCCGCTCTTATACAATAACTGCAGCCTTTGACCACGAGCCTAATTCTCGGGCGATTCTCGATTTTCAATGTCCCTTAAATACACATTGGCATTGCAGCAACCCCGCACTTTTCCTACGTTTTCCGTATATCATAGCTGTCGAGGCTTCTACGATGAGATGGTCGATGAATTTCTCAAGGAAATCATCCATTCTCTCTTCGAAAAGAAGCAATAAAATAAAATTGCAAAATGATCCGAGATGGTCCCTGTCTTTGAATATTCCGTTGTTCATTGTCACCCTACCTTGTCAAACACACAGTGACACCTGTCAGATAACGTCACTTTACTATGAATTATTTGGTTTTTAGTGAAATGTTTGTTTGAGATATCGATTTCAAACTTGTGTGAATGTTACTGACACGATTCTAAACGATTAAGGGTTGAAGGATATTGACATTTATAAATAATCTTCTTCTTCTTACCGTGTCATTGATTCTTTTGAACCAAGTGTGGTGAAAGGATTGGCTCTTTTCGAGCATTCCACACATGTAATGTTTTCGAACTTTGTAATGTTACTCGTTGATCTTCTTCTTATCGTGTCACTGATTCTTTCGAACCAAGTGTGGTGAAAGGATTTTAAGTGCTCCTTAAAGAGGCTCCTTTCTGGCACTTGTTGATTTTAGGTATTCGATGTTTTAATAGTAGTACTTAGAGCTCTTTGTGTGTCTCGTGGGGGTGCGTACTACCACCATGCCTATTCCTGCCGTGAAGCAACATCGCTGTGTACAGGTTTGAAGGGTGTGGGTGCCGGTGACATTACTGACACGTGAGGCTGGACATCTGTATGCCACAAGTTAATGGACACAGGGCAGTGCATCGTAAGGCACGTTCCTGACGTGCGTGATCTAAGAGGCAATGCTTTGTTATAGGCGATGGTTACCACTTAACATTAGATGGACCATAATATGCTTATTCCATCAGCTAGTTGACCAAAAATTAATTTCTCTGATGAACTAACAGAAATAGGTCACTTACGTTAAGAACGTGCCCTATAATGCACTGCCATACACGCATGCATGGATATCTACCGTGCCTGGGAATTAAAATATATAAGCTTCTTCTTTCGTGACCTTTTGTATTTGTGTGACTTTGGACATTATAACTATTATTTTCTTTTATAACGCTTCAGTTACTAATTGATTCAAATATATATTATCTGAACTTTTGATTCTCTTCTTCTTCTTCTTCCTACTCTTATCCCACTTGGTGGGGTCGGCACAACATGTATTTTTCTTCCATTCTCGCATATCACTCGCCATCTCAGTACTCACTCCTTTCTTGGACATATCATCTCTCACACAATCCATCCATCTTTTCTTAGGCCTACCTCTGCATTCATGCCTAGCACTCTTTTCGTCACATTCACTTTTGCATTTATTGTACCTATGAAGTTATCTAAAGTAAAACAATATTGCAATCAAATACTAAAGTAGCTACTCAATATAGATAACATAATGTTTTTTATGTTACGAAAATACTAAAATTGTGAACGTGTAGCAGTGAGAGTGCAAATGTAGGTAATAATAGAAGTTACCAAGTTTTTTTACTGAAAACAGATTTGATTAACATTTTTTGTTTAAAATACGTTTATATTTTTTTATATATTTTTCAATAATGTTATATTACTTTCCATTTTAATCAACAAAGAAACTTACAATTAATACAATAATGTTCACAAATATTTACAAAATGTACAAATACACAGTTTAGCTATCTGCAGACCGTTACAAACGATCTAGAGATAGCTCAACAGATTCAAATCAATGCCAGACGGAAGCGTCCCAAAGATGCTGGTGGATTTTATTTCCATTCCCTTATAAGTTTATCATGCCCTAATTATTCGTAGATAGTTAATTAGTTAATTTGTAATTTGCTACGCCGTAGATGTGCTACGAAGTACTACGATCATTTTAAGATGAAATTTATAAGGTACTAAGAGCCGCCAGCGGCTTCGTTTGCCCCATTCCCATTCCCTACACTTATATCCGTTCTCTTTTATGTGTTATTCTGATGCATAAGCTATACTATTGTAAAGTTTCATCATAATCCATTCAGTAGTTTTTACGTGAAAGGAAACTAGCGCATGACCCACCTGATGTTAAGTGATAGCCATTGCCTATAACAAAGCATTGCTTCGTAGGTCACGCACGTCAAGAACGTGCCCTACAATGCACTTTCTTGCATCCATCAACTTGTATCAGGAAGAAAGCCTCAGTTGATCAACTGGGTACATGTAATTTATTTATTTTCTTTATTAATTTAATTTAAATTCACTTTTATCCAATTAAGTATGTGTTATCCAATTATGTAATTTATTATAATTTTTTTTTTTTTTTTATACGACGTATTAAATAATAATAATATAAATTTGTGACCTATAATTGTAAATAACCTATATTTATAAAAGAAAGTCGTGTTAGTTACACTATTTATAACTCAATAACGGCTGAACCGATTTGGCAGAAAATTTGTGGGGAGGTAGCTTAGAACCGGGAGAAGGACATAGGATACTTTTTATCCCGAAAAAGCAACCGGAACGGGGCGTTACGGAAACGGGCGAGCGAAGCCGCGGGTGGCCACTAGAACTAATATAAATTTGTGACCTATAATTGTAAATAATTATCAATAAAATGTTTATATATGTTTATATCTTGAGGCATACAGAAGTTAAGCCTCACGTGCCAGTAATTTCATTTGACTTCTAGGTTTAATAGAAAACTCCTATTTCCTCCTTCCTGCAACACATTATAATATTAGGTGACACACAGACTACTGTTTACTTTCACTTAAAGTCACTTACTGTCAATTAGTTACTAGATATAGCAGATACTGGGTCAACCCACACTTGAGTATACGCGAACTTTTTTTAGCTCAAAAAGTAAAATAAATATTGTTGACAATCCACACAACACTATATAGCCCTAAATTAAGAAATGAAATGAAATATTTATGGTACAATTCGAGCATCATGTAAAAAAAGTGGCTCGCATACTTCGTCGGAGACCGACATACAAAATTCATAATATAGAAAATATAAGTTAAATTAATACTGAAATACTTTTTTTGTAAATACATACTTAGAACCCAATATAACACCCAGACAGAGAAAACCATCTGCGTTCACCGCACAAATATTTGTTCTCGGTGAGAATCGAACCCATGTCCGCGCAGTAGGCAGAGCTGCTACCGACTGAGCTGAGTGTTCTACAATATTTTATCAATATTTTAGTATTTTATCAACTTGAGGCATTCATGTACCAGTAATTTATGCTTCTTCACGACAGGATTAGGCATGTTGGTGGTCAATGTCAAAGTGTATTTATTTGCCGAATCACATGTAAGTACAAGAGTTGTTAGAGTAATAATTTTGACACCCATTTGATTGTGATTCCGCCCTCTAAGGGCATGCAAAATTCGGATTCACTAAAAAATGGCAACACCGATTTTAATAAAATTAAAATGGAACCAATCTGGAAGCAGTACCTTTCAGATAAAAAAAAAAAATTCAAATCGGCTCACAAATGACGAAGTTATGCGGTAACAAACATTAAAAAAAAAAAAAAAAAAACTACCGAATTGAGAACCTCCTCCTTTTTGATTGGAAGTCGGTTAAAAATAAGGAAACGAAGTCGCGTATGATTTTACTAGTACCTACCATGTAGTTTTACTAGTACCTACCATGTAGTTAAGTTACAATTAAAGTCGGTTTTACATATTTTTTTCTACGTCTTCTTTTTTTTTTTTCTTAAACGTGGTGGTGAGATCAGCCGGCCTACCATGAGCTCTGTCTGGCTCTGTCTCTGACTCTGGTTTTGAGTCTGTGTGTGTGCTCACCAGTGCATTATACAGTGTGTGTGACGTTTTGACGTAGAATTTATTTAGTCAACACTCACACAGACTCAAAACCAGAACCAGAGACAGAGCCAGACAGAGTTCATGGTAGGCCTACAGGTTAGCGATTGCATACGGGCATGTAGGGTCGAAAGCTCAAAGATAAAGTGGAAACATCGATAATATTGCTTTCAGCTACTGGATTATAAACATAACCCTCCTTATCTGAATGTTGGTTAACTTGTTAACAAGTGCGTGGAATAAAAGCTCATTGTAAATAACGGGGCTTTATTTTGGATGGGTGGCCGCTAATGGTATCTGGTTTGGTCCTTGACAGCAGATTTTTTCATAATGACCATCACACACGTAGCCATAATATGTTATTAACTTAATTTATAAAAATGCATTGCTGTTCGTTAGTCTCGCTAAAACTCGAGAACGGCTGGACCGATTTGGCTGATTTTGGTCTTGAATGGTTTGTGGAGGTCCAGAGAAGGTTTAAAAGGTGAATAAATATGTTTTTTTTCAACGGGAACGGTTACGGGGCGAGCGAAGCCGAGGGCGGCCACAAGTGTATTAATATAAATTACCTATCTCTGACTACTACACGGGTATTTATCCACAATGGGGTTTTTGCAACATAGCCGAAACGTCGGGAAAATAAATAAAATAAGGTAATATACGCGAAAAATACCCGTGTAATAGTTTAAATATTCGTAAAGATGTTTCGTATTTATTTTTTCATCCCCTAATCCACCCCTGAACACTCATTGGAACAACAGCCAAGTTGATTAACGCGGCCACTGCTTTCCTCTCGCTCGCATATCTTCTGTCGCACTCGCACTATTCCGTAGCTTCACTCAACAACAAAATTGTTTCTTCAAACTTAATCTTCTTCTTAATGAATGGCATCTGTCCATTTCGGATCAATTTTGTCAGTCTCGAGTAGTATAATGAGTTTAATGATGATAAATTACATAGATAAAATACTTTTTCATCAAGTCATCAGTCGTCAGTCACAAGTCGGCCCTACCCTAATTGCTAATTGGCTTTGGAAAAAAAGATGGCCGTTTTTTCCAAAAGTAATGTTGGTTAAAATACCACCGAAATTACACAACAGAACTCAAAATAACACTAGAAAAACAATTAAAATCAAAAAGCTATGTGACTTCCCAAAATGACAGAAAACGAATCTCCTCAAACTTTATACCTACTGGAGAAAGTACATGACAGTGCGCACATCTAGGTGATTAGCGATGACGATCAGTGAAACGCTGTCAAATATTGACACTTAACAACGATATAATAATCATCGCTATCGTTTTTTTTTTTCTATAACTAGCAGAAGGAATAAACTATATGACCCACCTGATAATAAGTGGTAAATCGAAATCAAAACCAAAAGTGCATTTATTCAGTAGAATCACAAGGATCACTTTGAAACGTCTTATAGCTAATAGGTGAGTCTAGGTGCCAGTTCCACTCAATCACGCCCAGAAGGTTAATCAAACCCGCTCCTCAGGTCCAAGTCACCGCTAATCCAGAGCAGTAGTGATCAGTGTAAGCGTTTCGTTTCTCTCCGTCTTTAATTTGTTCGTTTCTGTGCCCGCGGCGATGTAGTCTAGGAGTCCGGGTGTAAGTGAACATACAACATCATTTTGACAACTAGACTGGGACGTTATTCAGGTATTTAAACGTTTTAACTATGCTGTAATTTTTTTTAAAACAGTCCTCACAACACTATCTGGCCTCAAAAAAAAAAAAAAGCTTGCACTATAGGAACCGATAGCTGGTTTAATATTAACATACATATTTTTTTTATAAATACATTAGAATACAATATATTATACACAACACCCAGACAGATAACAAAAATCTGTGTTCACCACACAAACATTAGATCTGTGTGGAGATCGAACCCACGATCTACGGCGCAGAAGGCAGAGCGTGGATCCTTAGGGATGGACAAACGACATGATGGGACAGGCAGAGACTCTCATATTTAGTAGAAGATTATGCTTAGCTACGTACATTCATTATTTATCCCATGAAAAATAAATTAGGTCATCAAGATTAAATAAGAGATAGAAAAACTCTTTGATAAAGTCAAGACGTCATTGTGTCGTTTCGAGATGACAAAAAAACAAAAAAAACCAAAGTCAGGCCCACAGATGAAATAGTGCATTGTAACCCGAGGATTGAAGGTCACGAATTTAAGTCCCGAGACGGGTTGGAGCCCAATGGAGCTCGAGGGACTTAAATAAGTCTTTCACCCGAGGTAAACACTGTGCTTTTCTTTACGAATACAAGGAAAGTAAAAATAAAAACTAATTAGACTTTTTAAACTTCGTACCGTTGTAATAGGTTTCCAACCTCTTTGAATAAAAAGTTGGAATTTGGTTCAATAACCTCCTTGCTGTTTAGAAACTTGGAACATGGTTGAATAAAAACGTGAAAATAGAACTTGTTTTTTTTTAAATTGGCAGCAGTCTGTAGAAAGCAATTCTCCCTAGGGCTGAAAGTATTACTTTCAATTAGGCCCCTCAGGCAACTTCAGACCTACTTTCCGAGTATGAGCAATGGAAAATTAAAATTACTTAATCTCGTATTATGAAGTACTATATGAAAGTTACCACCATCCCTTGGTCTACAAACCTCACAGCAGTACTAAGTAGGTACCATCCCGGCTCTTAATTACGATAATTAGCGAAAATGGCTCTCATCGCAATATTTACAAAGAACTCCAGCAATGTATAAGTATAGATAGATATTATAATCTACTATAAGCACTTAGATCAGACTATTATTTTAATAAATAATTATATTAACTTGGATAAAACGCGAAGATTTGACGACGTCTTATAATTCGATGGAGGCGGCTACACGCACTAAAAACATGGCTCATGCAGCGTTACCTCGCTCTGAGGCGTTCCATTTAAGGCTTGAAGTGCAGTGAAAAGGAAATGTATGGTGTCAATTGTTTATAGCAACGATAATTGCGGCATAGGACGTTGTCACGTTCAACAATAGGCATGAAGACAGTAATCAAGTATCGCCAAAATATTTATCTGATCTAATGAAAAAGGATTCAAAGATTTTGAAAAATGTATTTATGCTCTTACTAATGTCATTGATAATTTATTTGATAATATAAATCTACAAAATACAACAATCCGCCATGATAGCTTAAACACCGGTCAGAGCGAATTACGTCACGTTTTCGTAAACGTCATTCTGATTTAGTACAAAAGCACCAATGTTTACTGTTGATATACATGAACGTGACGTAATAACAGACGCCATGACACAGCGAGCGTTTTGGCGTGAATTTTAAAATTTCAATTTAAATGTACTTTTATTGCACAAAAACCTTAATTTTCTACATAAATATGATATATTTTAGACATAATAGATACTTCTGAATATGATAGAAGAGATTTACAGACGTTTTGTTTTCTGTCATTTCGGGAAGTACCTAACATAGCTTTTTGATTTTAATTGTTTTTCTGGTGTTATTTTGAGTTCTGTTGTGTTATTTCGGTGGCATTTTAACCAACATTACTTAAGGTGTTAGCAGTTGGAGTTAAAGTGTATTATGTGATATTTTGATTTGATCGAAAATGTTTCAGATGGTTTTGGGAAAAAAACGGCCATCTTTTTTACCAATGCCAATGGTAGGGCCGACCTGTGACAGACGACTGACGATTTGACGGAAAAGTATTTTATCTATGTAATATATTATCATCATTCTCATTAAACTACTCGAAAATTGATCCGAAAAGGACAGATGCCATTCATTAAGAAGAAGTAGAAGAAGACTTTACAGACAACCGATTTTTTTACATCATACCTATAATTATAGTGGTAGAGTCCAACATCCATATTCTTCCAAGTAATCACGCAGCTCCATTTAATGCAAGTAGCAAGGTTATTAAACTAACTATTGCCTGTAAAACCTTATCTTATTGAGATAGCATTATTTATTATTATAGCCTTTTATTTATCCAATGAACGAAGTAAGTACATTTCGAGATAGCATTATTACCATCTATTAATTTGTTTTCATATAATGCGACAACTATTTTTTTGCCTTATGTTTTAAAAAATGAGACAAAGTTATAAAATAAAAATAACCTCCAGGGTGTTATTAATAATCCCGGCGCAACGCTGGAGTAGCTGAACCGTGTTTTGTCTCTTGCATTGACATGCAATTGTCAACTCGAACAAATGTGACAAAACACGATTTAGCTACTCCAACGCTACGCCCGGATTATTAATAAGACCCCTATTATTAGGCGTCCATAGGTAACCGCTTCCCATCTGGTGGACCGTATTTTTGTTTGTCTATTTTCTTTGTAGAACGAAAAGATGAAAATAGACCACTAGCAGCCACCCCAGTGGCTTCGCACGCTAATATTTTTGATTTTGAATGTTCGTGACAAAGAATGAACCAGTTTCCGAGTCCCGAGTCCAGCCCTGCGCCCCATCCAATTAGCGATCAGATTAAAGATATGCTGGGGAGCTATTACCCGACAAATTACCCGCGCCGACTCCCCCCGTCCCGAGGATGTGCAAGGGGTAGGCAGCAGCGGACGCGACTAACGTAGCTTGGTCGTGGAACTGCCCAGATTCACCTAGTTTTAATACTATAACCCTTTGCAGACTGGATCGAAATAAATAGTGATACAACAAAAAGTAACAGATGGTTTGAGGCGCCATTAATTTTTTTGTAATAAATATTGTGGCCGTAATAAAAATTTTAAAGCCGCGAAGCTGAAGTGGAACTGGGCTAGTCATATTTGCCGTATGCCAGATGAGCTGTGAGCAAAGATAGCCACCGATTGGCATCCTGACCCAGCGAGAAGGCGACGCGGCAGACCAAAACGGAGATGGCGAGACGAGCTTGATGGTGTCCTGACGGATTGGGCAGGCGTAGCCCAGGATCGCGATGTCTGGAAGGAATGGGGGGAGGCTTTTGCCCAGCAGTGGGACCCGGAGGGCACATAAATATAATAAATATTGTAGACAACCCACACAGCACTATTATAGCCTCAAACTAAGCAGAGCTTGTGCTTTGGGAACCAGATAGCTGATATACCTAATACTCATATAATTATTGCTAATACATACTTAGAATACAGCACCCCAGTCAGAGAACAAACATCTGCGTTCACTGCACAAATATTTGTTATCGGTGGGGGGATCGAACCCCCGGCCTACGGTGTAGAAGGCAAAGCTTCTACTAACTGAGCTGAGAGGCCAGTCTCTGGGAGGTCTCTGAGAGGACAGTCTCTAAATAACTGCTTATCCGTTTGGAACAAGCATATGGCCCACGCAATGTTAAGTGGTAACGATCGCCTATAACAAAGCATTACCTGGGTCATGCATGTCTGGAACGAACCTTATGATGCACTGCCCTGCGCCTATCAACTTGAGGCATACAGATGTTCCTCACGTGCCAGTAATGTCACCGGCACCCACACTCTTCAAACCTGTACACAGCGATGTTGCTTCACGGCAGGAATAGGCATGGTGGTAGTACGCACCCCCACTAGACACACAAAGAGCTCTACTAATAATGTCTGGAGTAAAACGCCAATCTTCTGTAACTTGTACCATATAAAAACGCTTTTACTACCATTCCGCGCTAATTGTTTGAATCGCACCTACCTACCACGTTATGTATATCTATGTGCTTAGTTATGTATTGAGCTGTGGTTTACTCGACAGCGGGTAGAGAGAGGTTATGCGTTATAAAGTAGAAACGTAGGGCTAAGATGTATGTATCTTATCTTTTATACCATTTTAAGGTTACATTGACCTAAGCGATAATGTGTACCATAATTGTGTTTGACTGGCCTCTAGCTCAGTTGGCAGTAGCTCTGCCTTCTGCGCCGTAGGTCGTGGGTTCGATCCCCACCGAGAACAAATATTTGTGTGGTGAACATAAATGTTTGTTCTCTGTCTGGGTGTTATATTGTATTCTAAGTATGTATTTACAAAAAAAAAGTATTCGAGTATTATATCAGCTATCCGGTTCCCATATTACAAGCTCTGCTTAGTTTGGGGCTGGGTAGTGTTGTGTGAATTGTCCACAATATTTATTATTATTTATTATTATAATTTAGTTATCTACTAATAGGAAATCAACCCAAATATTTACTTCGAAATATTTTGTTATTTTTGATTTTATAGTGTTTACTTATACAATTAGGGAAATCACAAAGAGGACCCAAAGCGAGGGAAAGCGGGTTCAAATCCCGCTCGGCTCTTAACTTTTGGGACATAGGTAGGTAATAAAAATCTTTGTAAATATTTAGTTTTTTAATATTAGGTAGGTTCAAATAAATATTTTAAAATATGTATTGTAACTTTAATTAGAAAAAGTTTTTTTTCATAGGATGAGAATTATTTAAATTTTTCAATTCTATAAAAACTCTTTTACCTAAACCTGAAAGACTTATCTAGCGCCCTCTTTGGATATAATTATGAAAGTAGTAAAAAGGCACATTTCAGCGCCTTCTATGCTTATTTAGTGAACTAAATGACAATTGGCTACTCGTCACTAGATGACATGCATTTACGCCATCTCTTAGCGAGAGGAAAGAATTAAATAGTTTTATTTTTTGCTACTGACCAATAGATGGCAGTATTAGGATTCACTAGTCATCATACTAGCTTCAGTCTGCGGTTTCGCTCACATAGTAGCAAATAGCTCCATAATGCTGACAGAGTGGAATAATTGACTATTGTAACTATAAATTGAAAAACTGATATTATTTTTAAGTACCCATTTTATAATAAAATCACACGATAGTTTTTCACAACAGTCAATATAAAATCACGATAACATTACATATTGTCTTTTAGGACGGAAACTATTCAACATAAAATATCTGAATCTCAACCAACTTTTATACAATACAATATAACCACTTCTATTGGTATTTATAATAACAGGGCAAATTTAGTTACCTATATCACTAGAGGGGAATAGGGGGGATCACTAGACGTTTTTTTACTAATCATTACCCGAAGTCGGAGTTTTGCTACCACATTTCGTTACCAAATGTTGTTTTCGTTTCGCCTATTTGTCTCTCTCTATTGTATGGAGAAAATATGAGACGGCAAAAATACTTTACGTAGTTAAGAGTTGTTGTCTCATCTTTTCTCCATACAATAGACAGAGACAAATAGGCAAAACGAAAACAACATTTGGTAACGAAATGTTGTAGATGCACTGGGACTTCGGGCTCAGAGGTTAGAAACTATTTGCAGAATACTTAAATCACTTTTAAGGAATGTTTTGCGTATTGTCTGTAGAGAGTATAAACAAAACTTTATATTAGTTTAACTATGTTATAACATTGGTATAAATAAATAATTTTCTTCTTTATTATAATATATACATTAACCAAAATCAATAAAATTCGAAAAAGATTGGCAACAAAGGAGAACACCAACCAGTATTTAACCAAGGAGTTTAGCATAGTCTAAACTCCTTGTCAAAATTTTCGACCAATCAAATTAGAGTATTTTTAGCGCAAGGAGGTTGTATAGTATTGATATGGAGGTGCCTTATAGCCCGTCTAGCCATTTCTAGCGTATATCTAGATGCGATGGCGATCTGTGTATCGCTCCCAAAGTTCGCGGTAGTGTGTGCCGATGTATCGGTGATGGTTGCCTGGTAGTGATTGGTGTTAGCGACAAGACCGCTCATTGTATTCGTTTAAAATAATGGTCTGTTGACGTTTCAAAGTCATTCTTGTACTACTGAATAAATAAGTTTTTTTTTATTTTAATTTGTCTTTGAGCTATCTCTAGATCGTTTGTAACGAACTGCAGATAGCTTATCTGTTTCTTGTGTATTTTATAAATACTTGTATTAAATAAGTTTCCTTTTAAATACAATTGGTAATGGAATTTTGTCAGTTATTATTTAAATAAATTTAAATTAATAAAGGAATGTTGTTTATAGTTCGTCTTTGATTTCCTCCTCGTCATCATAGTCTTCGGACATGTCAGGCATGTCAGGCATGTCCATAGCTGGAGGAGGCATGCCTCCAAAACCGTACGGATCTGGACCATGGATCTGAAATAACAGAATTAATATTAAAATGCATGTAATTCCATAGTAAGGTTGTTTAGTTTACTGTATTATCCTATTATTATTAATAGTTGTTTTTTTTTTAAGAAATCATAAGAGACATATTATTATCTTTACTGGTTTATTCTTACTGAACAACGCCATCTGCTAGACATGCTTGCAGTTAGTTGCTCACAATCGTCAATAGATGGCAGGAGCAGTCACATATTCAGTTTATGTTTAATTATTGAACTCGGAAAGAAATAATCTTTTTTTTAATGAATCCTAGCTAGATCAATTTATCGCCCCCGAAAACCCCTGTATACTAAATTTCGTGAATGTACAAGATTTTCTCGTTCAAAGGTATAAAGTATATAAGATTTATTTTTAGTGCACAAAAAGAGCCTCAGCGCACTTAAAATCCTTTCACCACACTTGGATCGAAAGAATCAGTGACACGATAAGAAGAATAATGTTATTGTGGTGGCTAAATAAATTATTTTTCTTTCTTTCTTTTCTTTTGTTTATTAGTGAAAGTTAGGATAAATGCATGTTTGTTACGAGTGGAACTGCTGCCTAGAACCACCTAACTTTCAGAGTAAGCCTTGCGATAGAACTAAATCAGTGATTTTTGACTTTTACTATGGGAAGAAACAAATCAATAAAATCAATAAATTATTTATTCAATAGTGTCACAAGGATCACTTTGAAACGTGTTAAAGCTAGGTGAGTCTAGGTGCCATTTCCACGCGACCTAGGCAACGCAAAAACAGGCAACAAACTACGGCTTGGTTCCCACCGTTTTGACGTGACAACGTCTTATAATTCGATGGAGCCGGCTGCACGTACGGAAAACATGACGTCATGCGGCGTTACCTCGCTCTGAGGCGTTCCATTAAAGGCTTGAAGTGCAGACGAGAGCGTGGAACGAGCGACAAAGAGGCACGCACGGCCTCCGCGTTCGGCAGCGTTCGACATCTGTCTCTCTCCTACTTGAGTGAGCGATGCGTCCGCGTGGACAGCTGTATGACGTTGTCACGTTCAACTATCGTCAGTAAACCGACTTTACAGACAACCGATTTTTTTTGTATGATCCTTTTACAAAATAAAAACAGTATTGAAGATATTCAGATTAATAAGTACCCTTGCGTATTCCGCTTCCATCTCAGGAGTCCAGGTTGTGTCTTCTTCATCAGGAATCATCCAATCCTCGCAATAGTTAGCATGCTTGAAGCAAATCTAACAAAAAAAAACTATTAATATTTTTTTATGGACAACATTTTCCTATTCTTATCCCACTATAAATAAATAAATATTGTGGACAATCCACACAACACTATCTGGCCCCAAACTAAGCAGAGCTTGTACTATCGTAACCATATACCTGATTTATAATACATATTTTTTTGTAAATACATCCTTAGAACACAATATAACACCCAGACAGAGAACAAACATCTGTGTTCACCACACAAATATTTGTTCTCGGTGGGGATCGAACCAACGACCTACGGCGCAGAAGGCAGAGCTACTACCAACTGAGCTGAGAGGCCAGTCAACTATTACTGCACACGGTCGTGTCAGTGCCCTATTAAAAGCCCTTAGGAGTTATTCGTAGAGTGTGATTAGGATCTAATGACGCTATTGGTTAGGGCATCCAAGAGTCAAGGGGAAGGTTATCATCTTGCGACTAGCCTCTCAGATCAGTTGGTAGTAGCTCTGCCTTCTGAGCCGTAGGTCGTGGGTTTGATCCCCACCGATCGATCTAACTCTTTGTTGGTAGAAAGGTAAACTTATTTCATTTAAAAGGGTATTTCATTTATGTTCCGCTTACCATTTCTCGCTCATTACCCTTTTGCGGTGGAAACCGAATGACTTCGCGCGATCGATCGATGTCGTCGGACCATCAGGTAGGGACTACTACTACTAAAGAGTACTACTGAGATACTAACTTCCTTCTCAGCATCGGGCATGATGTCATCATGAGGTCTGTTCTTGTAGAGTTCTGTTATTTCATCTTCGTTAGCTTCAAACATGCGTTCACACTGAAACATTTAAAAATTAGTTTAGTTAATAAGTTTGATTATTTTATTAACCAATAATCAAACAATTAATAAGTTTGATTATTTGATAAAAAAAGTGCCGCTGGCGGGCCCTTTTTACGTGACCCTTGACACGTGTTGCTCGAACTTTTTTAGGTTCTACGACACGCCCCGGTTTCCTCACGATGTTTTCCTTCACCGTTTTAAGAGTTCTGAAATAGTGCACATAAATCCTACTTCAGATAAAAAAGGAGGTCTCTCAATTCGGTTGTATTTTTTTGAAGTGAAAACTTCTTTAGCGGCGTTGAGCACTTTCTGAATGGGGATAAAATCTTAAACTCGCGTCAGGATCACGTGACCCTGATCGAAAAAGCGTAGGACGGATTTTTTGCAGAAATGTACCCTAAGACTACAACGTAGAGTTCATAATAAAAATCGAAAAAAAGCGTAAGACGCTACAGATACGCTAGTAGTTACTATGACACGGTAACGTCACAGAATAGATAATAGTTAGTAGCAAGCATACCAAGGCGTTTTTCGTGACTGTAGTAGGTATAGGTACATACCTATTATAGATTTTATGAACTAGCGGCCGCCCGCGGCAGGTAGTAGTGGTCATTGGTACATGATTTTATAGATCTACTGTATTTATTTTTCGAGTGGAGCATTGCGGCGAGCGAAGCGAGCCGCCATGCGACCATGGGAACAGCGCGGCGAGCGAAGCGAGCCGTGCTGTGACTCCCCCCAAGCCCCCCAGAACCCCCTCCTCCTGAACCCGGGGGGAGCGTCGCGGCGAGCGAAGCGAGCCGCCACGTGACCACGGGGAACAGCGCGGCGAGCGAAGCGAGCCGTGCTGTGACCCCCCCTAAGCCCCCCAGAACCCCCTCCTCCGAAACCCGGGGGGAGCGTCGCGGCGAGCGAAGCGAGCCGCCACGCGATCACGGGGAACAGCGTGGCGAGTGAAGCGAGCCGTGCTGTTACCCCCCTAAGCCCCCCAGAACCCCCTCTTCCTGAACCCGGGGGGAGCGTCGCGGCGAGCGAAGCGAGCCGCCACGCGACCACGGGGAACAGCGCGGCGAGCGAAGCGAGCCTTTCTGTGACCCCCCTTAGCCCCCCAGAACCCCCTCCTCCTATGTCTGCCGTTTTACTTCATTTAGGACCTACTTGTAGGTCGCGCGACAAGGTCCCTTCTAGCGGTTCCGACCCGTTGAAGATTTGGCTTTACGTAAAATTTAGGGTTCCGTATAGGGTTTTGATTGGGGTTATACTATATTGAGGAATTTGATTAAATGGTCGACTTTTAGGGTTCCTTAGGACTTTGATTGGAGTTTCAACTACACTTAGAAGCTTGATAATGTTAAAATTTTTAGGGTTCCTTAGGACTTTGATTGGGGTTTTACTACATTGAGGAATTTGATTAAGTGGTCAACTTTTAGGGTTCCTTAGGACTTTGATTGGAGTTTCAACTACACTTAGGAGCTTGATAATGTTAACATTTTTAGGGTTCCTTAGGACTTTGATTGGAATTTCAACTACACTTAGGAGCTTGATAATGCTAAAATTTTTAGGGTTCCTTAGGACTTTGATTGGGGTTTTACTACATTGAGGAACTTGATAAAATAAACAACTTTTAGGGTTCCTTAGGCCTTTAATTGGACTTTCAACTACACTTAGGACCTTGATTATGTAAACAATTTTAGGGTTCCTTAGCACTTTGATTGGAATTTCAACTACACTTAGGAGCTTGATAATGCTAAAATTTTTAGGGTTCCTTAGGACTTTGATTGGGGTTTTACTACATTGAGGAACTTGATAAAATAAACAACTTTTAGGGTTCCTACGTTAATAATCAAGTTTTCACTTCTGCCGGCACTCCCGGAGTGCAACCCGTATTTTTTTTTATGTTTATTATCGTATAACTGCGTCATTTATGATCCGATTTGAATAATTTAATATTTTTTATCTGAAAAGTAATACATTTTATCCATATTGGTTCAGCAGTTTGGCCATGAAGAATGGAAAAGAGTGTTAGGCATGAATGTAGGTAGATGGATATAAAATAAATTATAGTTTAAAAAACTAAAAAAAAACGCTTTTATAACTAATTGAACTAAAAAGTTAAAAATAAAACTGTAGGTTACTTTCGCATATATTCCTATACGTCACGTCACGTCAAAACTACTGAACCGATTTAGATAAAACTTGGTATACCAGTTATTATTGATTGCGAAATAAGGGTAAAAACGGGGCATAAATGCAATCTATAAAAATAACATAATGCAATCACGAGACTCCTTGAGAGAGCCATTTAAGAAAAGTAATATGCTCACAGTTTTATATGTTAGAACTGCGTGGCCCGTTAAAACAAGTAGGTACGTAAAAAATGCAACCACATTTCAGAACTAGAGGTCGCTGCTAAAATTGTACCATTCCTAGAACGCGCTATCGTTGCGTTTTGGAAAAATAGTGTGTTTGGTTCATTGAAACCTGTAATGTTACGCAAAGAATATAGTAATGGAGAACCTTATAAACCTTTATAAATTTTTTGACAGGTTGCCTTATAACTTAGGCATCCTATCTATCTTCGTCATAAAGTTTAAAATAAAACTGTATTAATCAATTGAAAAATTTATATTATTGTACAAAAAAGCGTTGGGTGCTTTTTATAATAATAGGTCTTTACCTATGAAATTTCCGTTCTTCAGTACTGGTCATTTCAAATAGAAAAAAAGTTTGGAATGGCTTTGTATTTTAAATTCAAATTAATTTTGTTTTGAAAACATGACATTCTTTTTACAAAATCAGTCTTTTGTTTATTGATTAGCGTTGTATTTTCATTACTTTTGAACATTTTTCGTCATAATGGATACTTTAAAAATTCGTGTAATTATGGAATATGAGTTCCGTCGTGGCACCAATGCGACACAAACGGCACGTAACATCAAAAACGTTTACAGAGAGAACTGTACAAACGAACGCACAACCCGTTATTGGTTTTCTAGGTTCCGTTATGGAAATTTTGACTTGAAAAATGAAGCTCGTGGTCGTCCGGAGACTTTGGTCAACAATG